>JAUIZM010000050.1:0-666709 GCA_030848705.1 Heracleum sosnowskyi | reverse complement strand
AAGATGATGTGAGAACCAGTATCTTGTCAACAAAATGGAGACATTGTTGGACTACTATTCCAAATCTAATCTTTGATCATCGATTCAGCATCTTGGATGAATTGCATAATTAATTATCATGGTAAAGAAGTGAAGGCGATTAAATATTGCTGTGATAAATGAAGTCAGAATGGTCCGATTGTCAAATTTTCCCTCATGTTTCCTGGATGCTGTGATGCTCCAGTAGTTCATAACTTTATCGATTAATGGATTCCATTATTCTCAAGAAATGGTACCAAGCAACTTATTATAGAGGATTTCAGTGAGCGTGGAGTATTTAAGGCACATATTTCTCTTCTTTAGGCCTGACCCATTGGAGGCTTACAAGAGCTTTGTTTCCTTATACACCTGCATTTGGACTAGGCATTTTTGATTGCCCCGTGCTTGAGAAGTTGACCTCCGTTCGAAATTATTTTTTTCTATTAATTTTTTTAATAACTTGACCAAATTATGAAAACAACAAAATATCAAAAAACAGCACGTCATTACAGTGGAAAAAATTAGGTGGTTACAGGAGATGTAATGCAGGTATATCTAAATGAAAGGGGGGAAGGGAAGGTGTAATTTTGCCAAAGTTAATTTCAGTTGCTGCAGTTTCATCTCTTGCCATTGGAGCCACATTGAACAGTCTAGTTCTCCCAGAATTAAGTCGTGTAAGTTCCTTTAAGACTTGTAACTCACACTTGGTAGACATCCTCAACTCTCAAATCTTTTTTGATCTGTTGTCTTAACTCTAATGTAGAGCATCCAAAAGAACACTTCCAAGTCCAACCCCTAATTCACCTGTACTTTTTCGCTTCTCATTTTAACAGAAGCAAAAGCGAAATGAATGCTGGACACTGGTTATATTTCAGTTTAAGCATGCCAAAGAAGTTGCCTTAGATCAACCGATTATTCTTGTGAAATTATTTATTTGTAGGGATGGCGGGCCAGTTATGAAATCACTGGAAGTACCTTATGCTGTGACATTACTAGAAGCACATTAGAAGCGTGGATGTGATAGCTATAAGGCAGCAACTTCTAGCTCAGTATGATGTAATTCAGACACGTATAAAGGAATTAAAAGAAGCTTCTGAAAATGAGGTAACCTTCACAGCCTTTAGATTTTCAAGTACCAACGCATTTGCAAGTGTGTAAACAAATAGCAGACGGCCAATGAGGGTCCAAGTGACACTTGTTTCACGATTTAAATCTCCTCTTCAGTCTGTTTTATAAGAAAGGAGCATCCCAGAAGTTTCTTACTTCAGTTTAGCAGTACAAAATTAGTGCTTATAACTGAAACGAAACAACCATTCAACATCTATTCATAAGAATCTGAAAAAACAGAATAAAGTGCATCCGGGACTTATCTACTGATTGTACTGTACGACATTTATTTTACACTTTGTATTTTGAAGTTCATGGCTGCAAAGTTCTGGACTCTTATTGTATAGGTGTGGATGCTGGCTCGTATGTGCCAATTGGAAAACAAAATATTTGCTGTGGGAGAACCTTCTTATAGGTGAACTTACAAAGAATCTCCTATTATGTAATGAATAATGCTAGAGGTACCGAATTGGGTACCGAAATTTGGTACCGAATGCCATGTGTTATATTCTGATTGGCTAATAATAATGGACCCCCCTGCATTCACATTAATTCCACCAATAAAATCATTCTAAATTGTCACGTCATCAATGCCACATCATTCGGTACCAGATTTCGGTACGGAATTCGGTACCTCTAGCATTACTCTCAAGTAATATTCCATATAAATTTAGACATTTTGGCAGTAAGCGTGAAGTTCTTTTACCAAGTTGATGTTCGGTTGCTTGAAGCAGAGAAAAATATGTATCCTGCAATACATCTAAATACTTTTCGTGATTCTAGTGCTCGGCGAACCAGAGTCAAAAGGGTGCGTGAAGGCTTGAAAAGTTCTTTAAGGTCGCGGATTGAACTCATTGAAAGCTATGCAAAAGTATGCATTCCAGACTACAAAATCTACAATATAGGTTTATCAATATATGCCGATCATTATTATTCCTAATGATACTAAAAATTTCAGATTTCATCAATGATCGAAATCGAAGTAGAGATGGACACAGATGTTCTTGCTGCTGAAGCAGCTAGCAATGCGGTGCACATCGCTTAACTTTATTATTTCCTTTGAGTTTATTTGTTTTCAATATTATTACTCCCGATTCTGTGTCGTAGTACTTGCTGCTAAAAATAAACATGAAACCCAAGGGTGGAGATACGTAGCATTTTTCTGTATTATTCCAGTCGCTTACTGCAACATACTGCTCATGTGTGCAGGAGAGTATCGCTCAATAAATCGAGCAAATTATGGAGCTTGAAAATCTTGAAGAGGCATGTTCTCAGTAATTGCAAATGTTCTTTCTGTTAAAGCGTACAAATTATAGTAAAACAAATCTTTTCAAAATAAAGAAAGAAAGTAAAACAGTATTTAAATTGTTAGGTCACATTAGATCTGCTAGGTAGACTCTTAATCGACATTTTCTAGAATTGTCTATATGTAGCCACCATTTCGCCTAGATATATGTACCGTTAATGATGTTTAAGTGGCACTGTCAATCATTGTGTCGTTTCCATAGTTTATTGTTGGTCGAATTTGATGCAGAGATGGAAACAACAAGCTGAGGCAAATGATTAGGTGGAAAGACTCCTTAGCTCTGAAAGCATACAAGCTGAACAGATTACCAAAAGGTAGCTGGTATGGTACATAACAGAACCCTAAAATGATACTAACTTTGCATCTAATAATTTCTTCCTACTCCAAGTGATTAATCGTTCGAAAACTGTTCTTAAATGAGCACTGGAGTGCGACGGATGCTTGAAAGAGATATACATGCACAAGTGCATACAGAAGAATTCGGATATGGCTGAGGTGCTTGAATGTGGAGATCAAGAAACATTAGAATGTTGTGTAAATCATACAATTTTGAGTGGAGATCAATAGTTTCCATTTTTTTTTAACATGGACTAATTATTTAATGGGCCATTTTCAGTATATATCTGTAGTGAAGTCATGTTAATAGTGTAAGAGCATCTCCAAGGGATGCATCTGTTAGCAAAAATTTCTTAGCTGGCAATTTGATATAGCTACCAGTCTCTAAAACCACTCCAACGGCACTTCCTGTTGGGTAAATTTTTACAAAACACCAATTAGGATCGCCATATTTGGAGGACTAGAGGAGACCTGTAAGCAAAATGAATTGACTTTATAATCAATTCCTACCTATCCATTATACAATATATACTACTTTTTGAAGTTTAGCTAATTATTATAGCTAATACCGTTGGAGCAAATCACCTTACTCGTTCAACAAATTTTAGCTAACAATTATTTTATAATATTTTAGCTAATCAATTTACCTAATACCTTTGGAGATGCTCTAACATCCCAACTTTCAGGTCTTTGGAGTGATCAGTCGTGCTAAATCAAAGAAAAAGACGAGACAGAACATTTGCCTTGAGTGATCAGTTGTGTACTTCTAGCTACAAGTCTCCAACCCCGGATACCCTTTTTAATAAAATTCACAGGTAAACACTTCTTCTATAGATAACTTCACTTTGTACATCTTGCTTGTACAATTGCACGGGAAATTTGTAATTACATAAAGCTCGAAAGTATTAACACATCAGTGATGCAATGAACTCTAATAACCCCATAGAGAAAAACAAACATAAATATGGTTCAGTGAAAACTCGAAACAATTCTCTATCTAGAAAAACTGTTGCATAATATGTGACATCCGCTATTCTAGACACAGAAGAATGTGAATTAAGGGAACAAAGTTGTTCAGTTATTTACTGACTGCAAATACATTCTACCATGGAATTTACAGAACATATCCCGAGAATCCCCGAATCAATTAAACTTGGATTTTTTTATATTATACCATGATATAAAAACCTAATATGATTGAACAATTCAGCAATATGGTCAGACTTCAGAGCTTACCTATCTATGGTTGAGTGGTTAAACAACTTTTGCCTATCTTTGGTGCCTAAGAGCATCTCCAATGCTAAAACCTCTTAGCTAAAACATTGACGTGACATACCAAAATTGAAAAATATAGACAATCTCTAAAATTTATACATCTCCAATGGTACATTCTCCTTAGGTAAAAATATAGCCAATCTCTTGATATTGACTATATATGCTGAACCTCTAGGGGGGCTGTAGTGAATCCAACCAACGATTATAGTCAATCCTTTCGGAGTAAAACACCTTACAGGTTCAGTAAAATTTAGTCAATCATTATTTTTATCATTTTAGCCCATCATTTTAGATAACAATGTTGGATATGCTCTAATGGTCCACATTCCTGTCTATTTTGAACAATCAGCTTTACAAAATTAATAGGCTGCCAACACTAGGATATGTATTTCACTAAACACGATAATCTGCTCGAGAAAAACTAATTGCATCTAATAGTTTCTTCCTACTCCAAATGATTATCCCTCGAAAAATGTTCTTAAATGAGCAGTGGAGTGCGACGGATGCTTGAAAAACGATATACATGCACAAGTGCATACAGAAGAATTCGGATTGATGGTCCGAGAAGTGATATGGTTGAGGTGCTTGAATGTGGAGATCAAGAAACATTAGAATGTTGTGTAAATCATATACGTTTGAGTGGAGATCAGTAGTTTGCTGTTTTTGTTTTTAACATGGACTAGTTATTTAATGGGTGTACCTTCCTCTGTTTCTCTGTAGTTATAAATGTTATCTATACACACCTTTGGCTTGCTCAAGAAACCCAACGATTAGTATACAAGTCCAAGATGACTCAGTGAGGCCTGAATTAAGAATGATGCAAATTTATTTGAAATTTGAATATTGCCTCGTAATTGCAAAAGCTGGTCTCAAGGAAGAAAATCATTTCAAGAATAAATTCAGCACTGATTTTATACTTTGCATTATCTTTTTCATTTAAGTTTGTTTTTCAGTTTTTGATTTGTAGCCTATATAAAAGCCTGATTCTGGAAGAATAAGTTATAAATCTTCAGCTTATTTTCTCCTTATCTTCTATTTTCTCCTAATGTTGCAGTTCTTATAATCTTAAAACCTTCAAAATTAATTAAACTACAGATCTAGCAAATTGCATACACGCTTGATGTTTTCATAAAAATTGCGTACCAGAAAAGCTCCAAGCCTTCAATTCAGATGCAATAATTTGAAAGATCGAGCTAATGAAGAAAGTTCACAAAGAAATCATTCTTTGTACAGAACCTCCCGAGAATCTAAGAAGAAAGGCCAGAGAAAAATGAGGAAGTGATGAGGTGAGGTACAGGAGCAAGGGGAGCTGAGCAGGTGAAAGCGAGAATGAATGTCTGTCATTCTTATCAATGGTAGCAACAAAAAAGGACCAAGAAATTACCTGGATTAACAACTTAGCTTCCTTCCACTTTCCAAACATCTTCTAGACAAGTTCCGCTTCTAAGCTAAGCTAAGCTTAACTCACCCTCTGATCAAAGTTGATTATTCAAGCATATGACTACGACCAAAACCAAACTAAATATGTTAACCTTTTTCCGCTAAATTTTCAGAGTTAATTGCGAAGAGCTTTAAATTCAAGAACTTCTCTTTTTGTTTTTTTGCTAACCAATTGAGAGATAACTTCTTAGAAATAACAGTTTTAGCACCAAAGTGTAAATCTGAATACACAAATGCATTTAACGTGCCAAATTACTTTAAATAACATGATTGGAAAAAAATGTATTAAACATTTAAACCCACAAAAGTTGTAACCCCAAAATCTTAATAATTTATCCATTTCTTCCCAAATTCACAATCGGGAGAGACTCACCTTAATCGATTTATTATCCATGGCCACCTCCAGTACCTTAATATGTAGCATTCAACAGTATTTTAATCATGAAGTAACTAGGTTTTTACCAGTCTAATCATCATTCTGAAATGCAGCAAAGAGAATTATCAAGTCCAACAGCATGACAGTTACATATGCTACTCTAAGGCGGTGGCAATCACTGAAGTATGACCCTCAACATGATGTGAAAACATTCACACTGATAGAAAAGAAATGCACACAAAGAAAAAGATAGGAAGATTTTCCAACAATCTATTTAACAAACTGTGACCATCTGGTCAGAAATTAGCATAGGGAATCAAAGCACTTGCACATAATCAACTACAAGTCTAAAATTAAGTAAATATAGCTTACACAAAAGCATTAGTTCCCTGGCAGTTATCTAAACCCAATCTTTTCTGAATAATTGCTTAGCAATGAAAGAATCCCCTAAATGTACGTGACAATCAGTAGAATCTGGATCAGAATCTGAGGGAGCCAGAGGGTGGAACGTCACAGATGTGCCAAACACTTCGAGCCAATCCAAGGCTGCTAACCAGTGTTTCTTCCTACGGAAAAAAGGATTCGCCCTGAGCATGTGAATGACCTCACGAAAGCAAGAAGGATACCGATTAGCACTGTCATAAGTAACATGAAACTGACAGTCATAAGGCCTCAGACCAAGCCACCTAATATTCAGATAATCAATAATATTCTCATCTCTAGATTCCCCGCTGAGATCCCACCCATAGCAACCTGGTAAGTTTATGAGAGGAGTGTCAAGGAAGGTCAGCAAGTCGAGGTGATGGGGGTCTAAGTCAGTGACAGCAACAATGGGAATGTCTGGGTATGATGCCCTAAGTGTCCTGAGAAATAAATAGGACCATTTGTCCCAAGTAACACCAACAACAAGATATTTAGACTTACCATTTAAGGAGATGAGATGCTTTAAAATCTTATCATTGGGAGCCAAAAGAATGATGGAGGCATTTGTGTGGACAGAAGCAGCAAACCCAATACTAGCATCAGGTAGAGAATTGTTGTTGGAATCAAGCAACTTATATTGGCCATGAACGCCTAGGCCTGGGAATAGAGCAAATTGAAGGGATTTTGGCCTTCTTACGATCGAGACAAGGTTGTCTATGTTTTCCATATGTGCTTCCTCTCTCAATCTCACACGCTCACAAATAGACAACCAGTTGAAGTCCAATTTATGCACTTTTGGGGATTCTTTTTCCAAGCCTGGGACGTAACTCAGGTAGGTAGACCAGTCTCCATATCCCAAGTCCAATAAAGATCGTAGAGTCTCGTTGTAATCCAAAGGAAATCCAACTGGCGACATCATTTTTCCGCAATCACGAAAACCAAGGTTAATATTTTTTACTTCTCGATACATTTTATCCACGACGACGTTAATAGTATCGGAAGATGTGAACCCGTTCAAACTGACACGTGTAACTCTTGGCCGGGTAAATATAACTAAACGTACCTGCAGGAAACCAAAACCAATGAATACAAGGGTTACACAGGAAGGAAATTATAAATACGAGAGGGGGGGGGGGAGCTAGCTAACCTCAATGTCATTCCCAGATGAATCAATGTCCAAACCCGAATCCATGTCCAAACCTGTAGCAAGAATTCCATCGACTTGCACCTCCAGAAGAATCTGCGTCAAATTGAAAAGCTTATTATAGGAGTCTAGACTGATCAAACTAGAACATACCAAAGTAGGAGATTCTATGATGACGGTATCACATTTAAACATATTAAAGAATATAGGAACAGGAAATTTACAATCCAACCATATTATTCAATTTTCATATCTTATGTTTTTGTCTGTTTTTCCTTTTATCCAGTTTTTGGGAAGGGGTGGAGAGAGGTTGAAAAACAGAAACTAACAATCAAATGATAGCTAAAGTTCACAGTCCAACCATATTATCCAATTTTCATATCTTTTTTTGTTTGTTTTTCCTTTTATCCTGTTTTGTGGAGGGGGTGGAGGGAGGTTGAAAAAATGGAAACTAATAATCAAATAATAGCTCAAGCTCAATAGCAATCAGCCAACAAGAACTATTATTGTGACTTCTCTTATTACACACCTTACTAATAAACTTTCTATATACTAGAAAGAGGACTAGCTGAAGATTTTGGGGGAAAAAAAACTTGTAGACATAAGCACGCAACAGTATGTCTATCTGTGCATGTTGAAAGCCAGATTGAGTTAGAGCTATAGCAGTCTGTTGAAAGCTTATACTGTAATTAGGAAAGACAAAAAGGAATTTGAGACTGTAGCTTGGTGTTTCATAGCATCTGTTGGTTGCTTTCATAAATAATAACAGCAATTACTGAGTGGAGAAAGAAACCAGCTTGGATTTATTGGTATAATATTATTATTAAAAAAATTACTACCCAAGGGTTTCAAAGGAAAAGGATGAAGGAAATCTCAGTACAAACTACATGTGATGTCTAACTATATTTTGTGGTTAGAAACTGCTCTATCATTGAAGAGTTCAGCAGTACATTGACTGTGCTCTAGAGGACACTTTCTCTTGCATGCTCCCAAGTTTTTCACAGAACGGGAGAGAAAGAAAATAAAAAAAGGGCACAAGGAGAAATATTTGAAATGGTATCTAAGTGCTTCTTCTCTCCCAATCAACTCATTTTTGGGAAGAAACTTTTAAGAAGAAATTTATTAATTTCTCTTCCTCTGCACTTTAGCTCAAAGGCCAGTGCCAGAGAAAAATTTCAGCAAACATGGACAGTGGGTGTTATGCATTAAAAAAAGAGTCAGCCATTCATAGAGAGAGAAAATTTTATATTGCAGATAAATTTAAGCATTTTTCATCGATGTGAGTTCAAAAGTACTCACAGATTGGTTCATCTGAAAGTCACATTCCTCCAAGGTTTTGGCTGAATCTTCTAGTAATGTCTGCTTCCGGTTATTAAAATAATCCCAGATTCGTACCTGATAGACAGACCACTTTTAAAGTAAGAATATAGATAGTAAACTTTTATATAGTGACAGTTGCTTATGCATGTGTGCTTTGTTGGAAAAAGAGACAAAAGGTTCCATCATTTCTGAAGGACGCAGGAAAGGTTCATTATTTCAAAAGATAAAAGATATAACAGACCTTTCTTGAATCAGTCCTCTTGACCGAGCACACCCTTTCATGAAGCTCATGCAAAGAAGCCTGAATATTAAATAATTTTATTACACATTAAGACACAATATATAAAACTAGGATACCCATAGTAAGACACACTAGAAGGTGTTTGACCTGTGCTAGAAAACTTGATCTGATGCATGATCTGATGCACAAGACTGACACAGAGTCACAAACTAGCAGCTAAAATTGATTCTAAAATAACTGTAACAACAGAGTACTTGATTATCAATTTCATACACAATATAACATCACAGAAGTCACACAGCAGCACAATATAAATGCTACAAGCTGAGAACTATCTTCAAGGGAGCACTTCACAATAACATGACCCAAAGGTACAGGCCAGTTTTGTTTACAAAACATTGCTATGATACAACTGCTATTAGAAAGAAATTTATGATATCAAGCAGATAATAATGCTTGGTAGAAGTAATTAAACACCGCATTTTTTCAAACTATTCTTGAACTGAATTCTGAAAGCAACTTAATTTTTATTGACATCTCTAGAAAATTCAAGCACATTGTAATGCAGGTGCTAGTCAGAATAACACTAGATGTCAAGAGCATCGGTAGATTGAGACCTGTTTGTCAGTTAAGAAAAGAAAAGTAATGGTAGTTGTCTACTCAAAACTTATTTGACTTATCTAGACTAAGTTCTATAAATAGTGCAAGTGATGTGATTATTACTTAATAACCACCACCAGACACTCTCCCTCTATATATGTCTAAGTTTTCTCTATTCCTATTCAGTATCTTCACTATAAAATATGTACATCTCTTAGTTTCTTCTTCATAATTGGCTGTATGGCTATACATCTCTTATCTCTTAGTCATTGCACCTCATCAAAATCACGTGGATTTCTTTATTAGTAAGTAATTAGAAAGAACTCAACATAGACAAATACATTCAAGCATTGGCAGTTTTGAGTTCAGTTAATTAAATCTTCAAAAAGAAATAAGATGAGATTTACCTTTTTACTTAGCCTTATAGTTGACACACTCCTATCTCGGGCATCAATCACCTTCAGGCATAGAGGGTATACCTCAACAACTAATTCCTGCCGAACACCAACCGAAATCATCTTCCTGGGTAGTACAGGTCCTCCTTTGTACCTAAAGAGTAATTAAAAAGAAATCAATATCACAAGGATAGAAGACAAATTGGGAGGACAATAGTAAACATCTAAAGTATAGCTACCATTCAAAAAGTTTCTCCCAAACATCCTGAGATACTAAAACATAATCACGTTCTTCCTCAAGGTTATCGAGCAGCTGAAGGTCTTCACCCTCAGAGTTACTTCCAGTAGAAACTATATTGCTATTGTCTATGGGTCCCGGTCTATCTGCAGCATCTGAGATTATAAGATGAGGCTCTGGTAAAACTTCATCATCTGGATAAGCACCAAATCCAGTATACTTCTTCCATTCGGTGAACCATCTGCGTAGATGACAAATAAGGAGTTATAGAACTGATTATTTGAACGATTAAAATATAGGTTGCTTCTACTCCCTTTTTTATACTACATGTAAATTATAAGTAAAGCAGAAACCGAATTGACTCGTGGCAATACTGATAGAGAGAATAGCTAGAGGCGAAGATAATAACAATCTTGAGAGAGAGAGAGATAATGAGAGAGAGAGAGAGAGAAGGGAGAGGGAGGGAGAGAGAGATAGAGAGAATGAGAGAGAGAGAGAAGGGAGAGAGAGAATGAGAGAGACTAGGGAGAAGGGAGAGGGAGGGAGAGAGAGAGAGAGGGAGAGAGAGAGAGAGAGAACCTATTGGAAATGAGAAAGAACAAGTTGCCAGGCTTGGAGATGGAATTGTTGGTTAAATCTCGAATAATCTGTTTCTGTTGATGAGGAGAGGAGGGAGATCCATTATCCATCAACATATCACCCGTATCAGGAATCATCAAAATTCAACTCAATGTTGAATTACAATTGAGTTGAGTCGAGTAGCCACAATCGACACTAGTAGACACACAGAGAGATATGCGTGTATTTATATATCCATGGCCGCCTCGAGCACCCTTCTGATTCCCCTCTCTTCGTTTTGTTTTCCTTGCTCCCAAGTCTTTTTTTAGCGAAGAGAATGCAGGAGAAGAGAAAAGGAAGAAAAGGAAAGAAAGAAAATAATTCTATAACACGCTCCAGAGTTCTTTCCTAGAAGGTGAAAGAAAATTTTGAAAAAGTAAAATGGAGGGAAAGGTGAGGTGGCACTTTAAGATTGTCTCAATCTATTTTTTTAATTTTCTAAAATTTTTGAATTTTAGATACTAATAAATCAAAAAATATCCTTTTAACATATTAGAAATAAAAATTTTCTGATTCCCCTCTCTTCGTTTTGGTTTCCTAGCGAAGAGAATGCAAGAGAAGTGAAAAGGAAGAAAAGGAAAGAAGAAAAAAAAATTCGTAAGGTGAGAGAAAATTTTGAAAAAGCAAAATGGAGGGATTGTTTTTTTTATTTTTGTTAAATATCAAGCACATGATTGATTGTGTCCAAATATATCAATTAACTCATTGATTGCAAATTTGGCTCACAACGATCACTCATTTCTTAAATTTGTATCAAATGTTAAAGTTAAACATTATTTTTGACGGTTAAATAATTGAATTTTCTCAACCACGTCTGTAGCAAAGTATATAGTATTGTCATGCACCATGTGTTTTTTTTCATTCAAAAATAAAGTAGAATCATAACAATCTACCCTTCATCAATCTACCCTTCCATCAATTGAGTCACCCGATCCTTGCTTCATCAATCTTTTGGCCTGTAAAAAACAACACTAGAATCATCCAACTCATTCACCCGGTTGATTAAGTCATTGAAACAATTGCAATGGTCTCTTCTATCTTCTTCCACCTCGATCCCGAACAGATTGATCCACGGTGCAAGTCAACCTCCATACCGCACATAACTTTGTCTCTTCCCACGTTAGTAGGCTTCTTGTCAGCGAATCCTTCATTGTACTCTGCCATATCAATTGAACCTCGAACTCTCCCTCAACCTCATCCATCTCGAATCACGAACCTTGTCTCTTGATACCACTTTTTAGGTTAAGGGACTTCACAAATTCGAGATTCAAACAACACCCAATGCAGAGCACACCCACAATATATATGACGCGGAAACAACCACGTCCCAACTTGTATTATTAATCAAAATAGTTATCAGTAATACAATCAATAATATAAGACACCTCAAGATAATCAGGAGAAACATAATTTAAAAGCCAAGATATTATCATATGATTACACCTGTTCCAGTAGGCAAAAAGAACTGAAATTATTGCAGGTTTTATGTATGTTCCATCACATCAACGAAACTGAAGAAAGTGCAATCTCCATTAATATGCTCCACACTGTCTGTTTTAATTCAAGGATGTCAATTTGTTTATTTGTATTGTTTTGCTCAACTATTTCAATATGATTAGGTAATGATATGTTCTTATTACTCCGTGCTTGCTTCTGGTCGGGGTCAGAATCATATTCCTATGCCTGATTATTATTATCGTTTTCTGTGATGTTGAAAATATCATGAGACGTGGTTTAGTTTTGTGTATTATGTTTTTATCAATTTATTCACTTGTGTGATTTGTATGTACACATTTATCAGCTACTAAAGGTGTTTTATGATTACATTCATATGCCTATTTTTACTATTAACTATTGTTTTCTATGATGTTGAAAATTTTACGCGAGGTGCTTAAGTTTTAATACATGTTTTACCAAAAACTAATTGCAATACATTGAAGTGAATATAGTGAATATGATGCACCGTAAACCTAGTCTACGAATCTATTTGCAATATAAATTTGATTTTAAGGAGGATGTTATAGTGTTTGTTCTGAGTACTTATCTAAATAATCAGGCTATGTTTGTAAGAAGAGAGAAACATTGAGTGCACTAATTTAGATATGTCGAGTGAATTTAATAAACTGAAATTGTTCATCATTTTCTTTTTGCAGAAAAGAATGGCAAAATCTAGTACAGGAAATGTTGGTCTCATTAGCCAAGATAGAATCAGTAAACTGCCTCTGCACTGCACATACAAGAAATTATCATGTGCTTTCTGCCGATACAAGATGATGTGAGAACCAGTATCTTGTCAACAAAATGGAGACATTGTTGGACTACTATTCCAAATCTAATCTTTGCTCATCGATTCAGCATCTTGGATGAATTGCATTATTAATTATTACTAGCTCATAACCCGTGCGAAGCAGGGATCAAGAATAAAAATTAAATTACTAAAAATGTAATTTAAAATATTGAGAATAAAAATAATTTTTAAGTTTTATTTAAATATGTACTTGCAGTGAAATTAATATGAAAGTCTATAATAAATAAATATTATTTAATTATGTCGATAGAAATAATCAAATATTTGGTAAAATCAAAGAATTGAAATTGAATAAATAACTAACTTATATAATTATGCAATTGCAGCGAATCGAACATGAGTTTGGAATGAAACAAATTAATTTAGATATATCGTACTAACCAAAATTTGGCTTTGTACTACTGTTTTGCAACGAAAAAGAGTTTTCCTTATCAATAAAGTCCCCGATCCCCCGAATAATTTTATTATACTTCTTTTCATTCCCGCCATCAATCCCCGAGTTGTTTTTATACTTCTCTCTATTCTTGTCCTCAACGCGAATAATTTCTTAAATTCTCGTCGCGAATGGGGTGGAGAACATAGCAAGATTGACAGGACGGATAAAATACTCATACGTAGTTGTGTAGTTGTTAGAAGTATGAGAGATACCAAAATTTGGCTTTGTACTATTGTGTTTCAACGAAAAAGAGTTTTCCTTATCAATCAAGTCCCTAATCCTGAATTATTTTTATGTACTTTTCTTCGTTCCCGCCACCAATCCCCGAGTTATTTTTATACTTCTCTTCTCTTTGTTCCTGTGTCCTGAACACGAATAATGTCTCAAATTTCCGTCCCGAATGGGGCATGAGAACAGAGTAAGATCGACGGGACGAATAAAATACCTATATGTAATTGTTAGAAGTAGGAGAGATAAGAATTGTATTGATCGAAAGTAACTTATAAAATAATAGGTAATATAAAATATCTTTTGATCTCAATCAAATTATATGTGTAGTACACATAACATATCAACATATGAGAACATTAAGTTGGATATCTGATTTTGAATTTATAATAAATCTTATTTATATTAATTTAGAATTATGTTAATTATATTAATATAATAATTAAATGTTTACCATTGTATGTGACATACTACATTATTAAGAGTGAGTTTTTGATTTTAATAAAGTAATAAAAATTAACTTTTAATTAAATAATAAATCATATTATATTAATTTAGAATTATGTTAATTATATTAAGATTATTAAGATAATAAATATATGTATACTGTGGTATACATGGCATACCACAATATGTTTTTAATAAAGAGTAAGTATAAGTTTTTAATTTAATAATAAATCTTATTATATTTATTTAGAATTATATTAATAATATTAAGATAATTAAGATAAAAATAATATGTATACCGCGGTATACATGGCATACCATTTAGAGGGGCCAAATTTGGCTTTGTACTATTGTGTTCCAACGAAAAAGAGTTTTCCGTATCAATCAAGTCCGTAATCTCGAATTATTTTTATGTACTTTTCTCCGTTCCCGCCACCAATCCCCGAGTTGTTTTTATACTTCTCTTCTCTCTGTTCCTGTGTCCTGAACACGAATAATGTCTCAAATTCTCGTCCCGAATGGGGCGTGAGAACAGGGATCGACATGACGAATAAAATACCCATTTGTAATTGTTAGAAATAGGAGAGATAAGAATTGTACTGATCGAAAGTAACTTATAAAATAATAGGTAATATAAAAAATCTTTTGATCTCAATCAAATTATATGTGTAGTACACATAACATATCAACATATGAGAACATTAAGTTGGATATCTGATTTTGAATTTATAATAAATCTTATTTATATTAATTTAGAATTCTGTTAATTATATTAATATAATAATTATATGTTTACCATTGTATGTGACATACTACATTATTAAGAGTGAGTTTTTGATTTTAATAAAGTAATAAAAATTAACTTTTAATTAAATAATAAATCATATTATATTAATTTAGAATTATGTTAATTATATTAAGATTATTAAGATAATAAATATATGTATACTGTGGTATACATGGCATACCACAATATGTTTTTAATAAAGAGTAAGTATAAGTTTTTAATTTAATAATAAATCTTATTATATTTATTTAGAATTATATTAATAATATTAAGATAATTAAGATAAAAATAATATGTATACCGTGATATACATGACATACCATTTAGAGGGCTTCCTGCTTTTAATAAAGAGTATATAATAAAGAGTAAGTATAAGTTTTTAATTTAATAATAAATCTTATTATATTTATTTAGAAGTTATACATGGCATAGGCTTTCTGCTTTTAATAAAGAATTGTATTAATAATATTAACATAATTAAGATAAAAATAATGTGTATACCGCGGTATACATGACATCCCTTTTAATAAAGAGTATAGATGGTAAAGAAGTGAAGGCGATTAAATATTACTGTGATAAATGAAGTCAGAATGGTCCGATTGTCAAATTTTCCCTCATGTTTCCTGGATGTTGTGATGCTCCAGTAGTTCATAACTTTATCGATCAATGGATTCCATTATTCTCAAGAAATGGTACCAAGCAACTTATTATAGAGGATTTCAGTGAGCGTGGAGTATTTAAGGCACATATTTCTCTTCTTTAGGCCTGACCCATTTGAGGCTTACAAGAGCTTTGTTTCCTTATACACCTGCATTTGGTGGATTTAGTAATCTGATAAATCTTGAGCTAGTTCGTGTTACAGGAGCTTTGTTTCCCTATACACCTGCATTTGGACTAGGCATTTTCGATTGCCCCGTGCTTGAGAAGTTGACCTCCGTTCTAAATTATTTTTTTCTATTAATTGCATTATTAATTATTATGGTAAAGAAGTGAAGGCGGTTAAATATTACTGTGATAAATGAAGTCAGAATGGTCCGATTGTCAAATTTTCCCTCATGTTTCCTGGATGCTGTGATGCTCCAGTAGTTCATAACTTTATCGATCAATGGATTCCATTATTCTCAAGAAATGGTACCAAGCAACTTATTATAGAGGATTTCAGTGAGCGTGGAGTATTTAAGGCACATATTTCTCTTCTTTAGGCCTGACCCATTTGAGGCTTACAAGAGCTTTGTTTCCTTATACACCTGCATTTGGTGGATTTAGTAATCTGATAAATCTTGAGCTAGTTCGTGTTACAGGAGCTTTGTTTCCCTATACACCTGCATTTGGACTAGGCATTTTCGATTGCCCCGTGCTTGAGAAGTTGACCTCCGTTCTAAATTATTTTTTTCTATTAATTGCATTATTAATTATTATGGTAAAGAAGTGAAGGCGGTTAAATATTACTGTGATAAATGAAGTCAGAATGGTCCGATTGTCAAATTTTCCCTCATGTTTCCTGGATGCTGTGATGCTCCAGTAGTTCATAACTTTATCGATCAATGGATTCCATTATTCTCAAGAAATGGTACCCAGCAACTTATTATAGAGGATTTCAGTGAGAGTGGACTGTGGAGTATTTAAGGCACATATTTCTCTTCTTTAGGCCTGACCCATTTGAGGCACTTATTATTTGTTTTGCTCCGCAAGTAGAGTAACAGAGTGACTTTTATTGTTAGATAGGTAAGATCAATAAAAAAAGGTTCAAGTCCATCTGAGCAGTTCAAGTCTTTTATTATTTGTGCTTGCAATATTTTCTACCCATCTGTAAACATCAGTTTACTCAAGGGTTGTTAAGCTATCTGGATTACCTTCTTACTGACTTGACTTGGGTTCTAAATCAATTGCACGAGTTGTGTTTGTCAAGCATATTGGACTTAGGACTAGACAGAACAAATTCCACGAGTTGTATTCATCAAGCAAACTGGACTGGCATCAGAGAAAATTTGCAAGAGTTGTATTTACCAAGCATATTGATCGTCTATTACTCGGGAAAGTTAAAGATATGCCAACGTTTCACTCGTAAAGTTGCTAATTTACCTTAGGTACTGATTCAAATTTGCAAGAGTTGTATTTACCAAGCATACTGCAATGTTATCCGAGATTTCCTCACAAATTGTGCTTGGTCTAAAATTTTATTATTGAATGAATTATCAGAGAGCTCGTACATTAAAGACATATAAGGTGGCTTAATTAAATTATGAAGATAATAATTATAATTATAATGAATACTAGTGCATATCTATTGTAAGTTACATTTTTATTTAATCAAAATTTACACAAACACACTTGATTAAATTATGAAGATAATAATTTCTATTTTCATAAGATATAATCTTGATCATCTATTACTCGGGAAAGTTAAAGATATGCCAACGTTTCACTCGTAAAGTTACTAGAAACGAAATCACCTCCTAAATGAAACGGCACAGATTTCCCGTACAGGTCAAGCCAATCCAGTGCTGCTAACCAGTCTTCCTTCCTACGGAGATAGGGATTCACCCTGAGCATGCGAATGACCTCTTCAAAACCAGGAAGAGGAGCAGGACGGGCATCATCATCGAAGTGGAGACCCTCAAAGTCATTAGGACAAAGCCCGAGCCATTTGATGTTCACAAAATCATTACGAGTGACAAAGTCCTCATCATCAGAGTCCTCGCTGAGATCCCACCCGTAGCACATAAGTACGTCATAATAAGGAGGAGTGTCAAGGAAGGTCAGCAGGTCGAGGTCAGTGACAGCTACAATCGGAATAGTCGGATATGAAGTCTTAACTGTCCTGAGAAAAAAGTAGGACTGCATGTCCCAACAAACATGAAGAACCAGATATTCAGACTTGCTATTTAAGAAGTTCAGATGAGTAAAAATCTCAGAATTAGGAGCCAAAAGAATGACACTGGCAGTGGTCTTCATAGAGACGGCAAACTTAAAACTACTGAGAGATATGATTTTGTTTTTAGAGTTAAACAACTCGTATGGGCCTTTAATGCCTAGGCCTACTGGATGAATAGTTGTTGGCCTCTTTGCAATTGAGACTGTGTCTTCGTCTTCGTCTTCGTCTTCGTCTTCATCTTCGTCTTCGTCTTCGTCTTCCAAGAACGTGTGCTTGTCCTCGTGCGATTCCTCAATCTCTTCCTCAATGAATCGTGCAGTCTGTGTAAGCCTCAAGAAGTGCATATGCTCCTGTATCTTTGGTGTGCCTTTTAGATCCGGAGCTCTAATATAATCCATGGTGATATATTTATCACCCTTCGAGCAGCAAGACTTATATAAAGATGTTAGAGTTTCGTCATCTCCAAAAACATTTCCTTCGAACGAAACCATTTCTCCACAGGCAGGATGAAGCGGAAGAAATTTTTCTGTAATTGGTGTCCGAAAGACCAAATCATCGACCCTCATTTTGACAATGCCAACAGTATCGGAAGGCTCAAACCCACCCAGAAAGAATGATCGAGTCAGGGCCCATACGTTGACACATACCTGCAGAAAACCAAAACCAATGAATACAAGGGTCGCGGAGGAAGGAAATTATAAATTCTGAAACAACAAGGCAGCAGCAAACTATAAAACCCACCAAGCAAAAAGTAGAAGTTGCATATTAACGGAAACTAGCTAACCTTAATCTCATTCCAAGTTACATTCATGTCAAAACCAGTGGGAAGAAGAATTTCATCGACTTGCACCTCCACAAGAATCTGCGTCAAATTGAAAAAGCTTATTAAAGGAGTCTAGACTTGATCAAACTAGAACAGACCAAATTAGGAGATTAATATGATGATGGTATCATATCTAAACATATTAAAGAATATAGGAACATGAAATTTGCACTCCAACCATAATATCCAATTTTCACATCTTTTGTTTTTTCTTTAATACAGTTTTTGGGAAGGGGTGGAGAGAGGTTGAAAAAACAGCAACTAACAATCAAATGATAGCTCAAGTTCACACTCCAACCACATAATCAAATCTCCATATCTTTTTTTTGGTTTGTTTTTCCTTTTATCCTGTTTTTGGGAGGGGGTGGAGGGAGGTTGAAAAAACAGAAACTAACAATCAAATGATAGCAAATTCAGCAGCAATCAGCCAACAAGAACTAATCGTGTGACTTCTCTTATTACACACCTTACTAGTAAACTTTCTTTATCCAACACTATATACCATGAAAAAGAAGAACTAGCTAAAGATTTTGGGGGAAAAAAAGCATACAGACAATATGTCTATCTGCGCATGTTCTCAGGAGATTGTCAATCACTAATTAACATCACTTGAGTAATTCCAGATTGAGTTAGAGCTATAGCAGTCTGTTGAAAACTTATACTGTAATCAGGAAAGGATAAAAAGGAAGTCGAGACTGTAGCTTGGTGTGTCATAGCATCCGTTGGTTGATTTCATAAATAATAACAGCAGTTACTGAGTACTCCCTATGTCCCATCCATTTCTATACAGTTTTTATTTTGGGATGTCCTTTTCATTTCTATACATTCCAAAAATAGTAGCTTTTAATAATTTAAAACACTATTACACCAACTACTTTTCTCCACTGTCTCTATTTTATAATAATATAAAACACTATTACACCCACTACGTTCCTCCACTATCTCAAATCTATTATTAAATATTGATAGGTCCCACAACTTTACCCATTTTTCATCTAACTTTACTCAATTTTTATATCTTTTCTTGGGTCTCCGTGCCCATCCCCGATGTATAGATGTCATGGTTTGAATGACTTTTAAGTGTATTTTTGTATATTTTTGGTATTTTCTGGTAATTAAGAGTTCAACAGTACATTGACTGTGCTCTAGAGCTTTTAGTTGAAGAAGCGAAGGTAAAGGAAAAGAATTAAAGAAATGTTGAGGACACTTTCTCTTGCATGCTCCCAAGTTTTTCACAAAACGGGAGGGAAAGAAAATTAAAAAAGGGCACAAGGAGAACTATTTGAAAAAGGTAAGTGAGTTTCTCTCCCAATCATCCCATTTTTGGGAAGAAACTTTAGAGAAGAAATTTATAAATTTCTCTTCCTCTTTATTCTCTGCATTTTAGCTCAAGGCCAGTGCAAGAGAGAATTTCAGCACACATGGACAGTGGGTGTTATGCATTAAAAGAGTCAGCCATTCATAGAGAGAGAAACTTTTTATTGCTGATAGATTTATGCATTTTTCATCGATGTAAGTTCAAGAGTACTCACAGATTGGTTCATCTGCAAGTCAGATTTCTCCAAGGTTCTGGTTGAATCTTCCAGTATTGCCTGCTTCCGGTTATTAAAATAATCCCAGATACGTACCTGATAGACCACTTTTACAGTAAGACTATAGATAGTCAACTTTAATATAGAGACAGTTGCTTATGCATGTGTGCTTTGCTGGAAAAAGAAACAAAAGGTTCCATTATTTCTGAAGGACACAGGAAAGATTCATTGTTTCAAAAGATAAAAGATATAACAGACCTTTCCTGTACCAGTCCTCTTGAGCGAACGCACCCTTTCATGAAGCTCATGCAAAGAAGCCTGAATATTAAATAATTTTATCACACATTAACAAGGACACGATAATTAACAACAATCAATGTGCAATATATAAAACTAGGATACCCATAGTAAGACACACTAGAAGGTGTTTGACCTATGCTGGAAAACTTGATCTGATGCATGATCTGATGCACAAGACTGACACAGAATCACAAACTGGCAGCTAAATTTGGATGCTATAAGCTTAGAACTATAAGAAAATTTTGCTCTCCGAATGCCCACATCAAGGGAGCACTTCACAATAACATGACCCAAAGGTACAGGCCACTTTTGTTTACAAAACATTGCTATGATACAACTGCTATTAGAAAGAAATTTATGATATCAAGCAGATAATAATGCTTGGTAGAAGTAATTAAACACCGCATTTTTTCAAACTACTCTTGAACTGAATTCTGAAAGCAACTTAATTTTTGTTGACATCTCTAGAAAATTCAAGCACATTGTAATGCAGGTGCTAGTCAGAATAACACTAGATGTCAAGAGCATCGGTAGATTGAGACCTGTTTGTCAGTTAAGAAAAGCAAAGCAATGGTAGTTGTCTACTCAAAACTTATTTGACTTATCTAGACTAAGTTCTATAAATAGTGCAAGTGATGTGATTTATTGGGCATGTTAAATAAAATGTGGAAGTCCAGAAGAAGCATTATTACTTACTAACCACCACCAGACACTCTCCCTCTATATATGTCTAAGTTTTCTCTATTCCTATTCAGTATCATCTCTTAGTTTCTTCTTCATAATTGGCTGTATGGCTATACATCTCTTATCTCTTAGTCATTGCACCTCATCAAATCACGTGGATTTCATTATTAGTAAGTAATTAGAAAGAACTCAACATAGACAAATACATTCAAGCATTGGCAGTTTTGAGTTCAGTTAATTAAATCTTCAAAAAGAAATAAGATGAGATTTACCTTTTTACTTAGCCTTATAGTTGACACACTCCTATCTCGGGCATCAATCACCTTCAGGCATAGAGGGTATACCTCCACAACTAATTCCTGCCGAACACCAACCGAAATCATCTTCCTGGGTAGTACAGGGCCTCCTTTGTACCTAAAGAGTAATTAAAAAAAAATCAATATCACAAGGATAGAAGACAAATTGGGAGGACAATAGTAAACATCTAAAGTATACCTACCATTCAAAAAGTTTCTCCCAAACGTCCTGAGATACTAAAACATAATCACGTTCTTCCTCAAGGTTATCGAGCAGCTGAAGGTCTTCACCCTCAGAGTTACTTCCAGTAGAAACTATATTGCTATTGTCTATGGGTCCCGGTCTATCTGCAGCATCTGAGATTATAAGATGAGGCTCTGGTAAAACTTCATCATCTGGATAAGCACCAAATCCAGTATACTTCTTCCATTCGGTGAACCATCTGCATAGATGAGAAATAAGGAGTTATAGAACTGATTATTTGAAGGATTAAAATATAGGTTGCTTCTACTCCCCTTTTTTATAGTACATGTAAATTATAAGTAAAGCAGAAACCGAATTGACTCGTGGCAAACACTGTCACGACCAGCTATACTGATAATAGAGGCGAAGATAATAACAATCTTGAGAGAGAGAGAGAGAAGGGAGAGAGAGAGAGAGATAGAGAGAATGAGAGAGAGAAGGGAAAGAGAGAGAGAGAGAGAGAGAATGAGAGAGAGAGAGAGAAGGGAGAAGGGAGTGGGAGGGAGAGGGAGAGAGAGAGAGAGAGAGAGAGAGAGAGAGAGAGAGAGAGAGAGAGAGAGAGAGAGAGAGAGAGAGAGAGAGAGAGAGAGAGGAGTATACCTATTGGAAATGAGAAAGAACAAGTTGCCAGGCTTGGAGATGGAATTGTTGGTTAAATCTCGAATAATCTGTTTCTGTTGATGAGGAGAGGAGGGAGATCCATTATCCATCAACATATCAGCCGTATCAGGAATCATCAAAATCTACAATCAAAATTCAACTCAATGTTGAATTACAATTGAGTTGAGTCGAGTAACCACAATCGACACTAGTAGACACAGAGAGAGATGAATTGTATGCGTGTATTTTAGCGAAGAGAATGCAAGAGAAGAGAAAAGGAAGAAAAGGAAAGAAGAAAAAAAAATTTCGTAAGGTGAGAGAAAATTTTGAAAAAGCAAAATGGAGGGATTGGTTTTTTTATTTTTGTTAAATATCAAGTACATACAAGAAATTATCATGTGCTTTCTGCCGATACAAGATGATGTGAGAACCAGTATCTTGTCAACAAAATGGAGACATTGTTGGACTACTATTCCAAATCTAATCTTTGATCATCGATTCAGCATCTTGGATGAATTGCATAATTAATTATCATGGTAAAGAAGTGAAGGCGATTAAATATTGCTGTGATAAATGAAGTCAGAATGGTCCGATTGTCAAATTTTCCCTCATGTTTCCTGGATGCTGTGATGCTCCAGTAGTTCATAACTTTATCGATTAATGGATTCCATTATTCTCAAGAAATGGTACCAAGCAATTTATTATAGAGGATTTCAGTGAGCGTGGAGTATTTAAGGCACATATTTCTCTTCTTTAGGCCTGACCCATTGGAGGCTTACAAGAGCTTTGTTTCCTTATACACCTGCATTTGGACTAGGCATTTTTGATTGCCCCGTGCTTGAGAAGTTGACCTCCGTTCGAAATTATTTTTTTCTATTAATTTTTTTAATAACTTGACCAAATTATGAAAACAACAAAATATCAAAAAACAGCACGTCATTACAGTGGAAAAAATTAGGTGGTTACAGGAGATGTAATGCAGGTATATCTAAATGAAAGGGGGGAAGGGAAGGTGTAATTTTGCCAAAGTTAATTTCAGTTGCTGCAGTTTCATCTCTTGCCATTGGAGCCACATTGAACAGTCTAGTTCTCCCAGAATTAAGTCGTGTAAGTTCCTTTAAGACTTGTAACTCACACTTGGTAGACATCCTCAACTCTCAAATCTTTTTTGATCTGTTGTCTTAACTCTAATGTAGAGCATCCAAAAGAACACTTCCAAGTCCAACCCCTAATTCACCTGTACTTTTTCGCTTCTCATTTTAACAGAAGCAAAAGCGAAATGAATGCTGGACACTGGTTATATTTCAGTTTAAGCATGCCAAAGAAGTTGCCTTAGATCAACCGATTATTCTTGTGAAATTATTTATTTGTAGGGATGGCGGGCCAGTTATGAAATCACTGGAAGTACCTTATGCTGTGACATTACTAGAAGCACATTAGAAGCGTGGATGTGATAGCTATAAGGCAGCAACTTCTAGTCAGTATGATGTACTTCAGACACGTATAAAGGAATTAAAAGAAGCTTCTGAAAATGAGGTAACCTTCACAGCCTTTAGATTTTCAAGTACCAACGCATTTGCAAGTGTGTAAACAAATAGCAGACGGCCAATGAGGGTCCAAGTGACACTTGTTTCACGATTTAAATCTCCTCTTCAGTCTGTTTTATAAGAAAGGAGCATCCCAGAAGTTTCTTACTTCAGTTTAGCAGTACAAAATTAGTGCTTATAACTGAAACGAAACAACCATTCAACATCTATTCATAAGAATCTGAAAAAACAGAATAAAGTGCATCCGGGACTTATCTACTGATTGTACTGTACGACATTTATTTTACACTTTGTATTTTGAAGTTCATGGCTGCAAAGTTCTGGACTCTTATTGTATAGGTGTGGATGCTGGCTCGTATGTGCCAATTGGAAAACAAAATATTTGCTGTGGGAGAACCTTCTTATAGGTGAACTTACAAAGAATCTCCTATTATGTAATGAATAATGCTAGAGGTACCGAATTGGGTACCGAAATTTGGTACCGAATGCCATGTGTTATATTCTGATTGGCTAATAATAATGGACCCCCCTGCATTCACATTAATTCCACCAATAAAATCATTCTAAATTGTCACGTCATCAATGCCACATCATTCGGTACCAGATTTCGGTACGGAATTCGGTACCTCTAGCATTACTCTCAAGTAATATTCCATATAAATTTAGACATTTTGGCAGTAAGCGTGAAGTTCTTTTACCAAGTTGATGTTCGGTTGCTTGAAGCAGAGAAAAATATGTATCCTGCAATACATCTAAATACTTTTCGTGATTCTAGTGCTCGGCGAACCAGAGTCAAAAGGGTGCGTGAAGGCTTGAAAAGTTCTTTAAGGTCGCGGATTGAACTCATTGAAAGCTATGCAAAAGTATGCATTCCAGACTACAAAATCTACAATATAGGTTTATCAATATATGCCGATCATTATTATTCCTAATGATACTAAAAATTTCAGATTTCATCAATGATCGAAATCGAAGTAGAGATGGACACAGATGTTCTTGCTGCTGAAGCAGCTAGCAATGCGGTGCACATCGCTTAACTTTATTATTTCCTTTGAGTTTATTTGTTTTCAATATTATTACTCCCGATTCTGTGTCGTAGTACTTGCTGCTAAAAATAAACATGAAACCCAAGGGTGGAGATACGTAGCATTTTTCTGTATTATTCCAGTCGCTTACTGCAACATACTGCTCATGTGTGCAGGAGAGTATCGCTCAATAAATCGAGCAAATTATGGAGCTTGAAAATCTTGAAGAGGCATGTTCTCAGTAATTGCAAATGTTCTTTCTGTTAAAGCGTACAAATTATAGTAAAACAAATCTTTTCAAAATAAAGAAAGAAAGTAAAACAGTATTTAAATTGTTAGGTCACATTAGATCTGCTAGGTAGACTCTTAATCGACATTTTCTAGAATTGTCTATATGTAGCCACCATTTCGCCTAGATATATGTACCGTTAATGATGTTTAAGTGGCACTGTCAATCATTGTGTCGTTTCCATAGTTTATTGTTGGTCGAATTTGATGCAGAGATGGAAACAACAAGCTGAGGCAAATGATTAGGTGGAAAGACTCCTTAGCTCTGAAAGCATACAAGCTGAACAGATTACCAAAAGGTAGCTGGTATGGTACATAACAGAACCCTAAAATGATACTAACTTTGCATCTAATAATTTCTTCCTACTCCAAGTGATTAATCGTTCGAAAACTGTTCTTAAATGAGCACTGGAGTGCGACGGATGCTTGAAAGAGATATACATGCACAAGTGCATACAGAAGAATTCGGATATGGCTGAGGTGCTTGAATGTGGAGATCAAGAAACATTAGAATGTTGTGTAAATCATACAATTTTGAGTGGAGATCAATAGTTTCCATTTTTTTTTCACATGGACTAATTATTTAATGGGCCATTTTCAGTATATATCTGTAGTGAAGTCATGTTAATAGTGTAAGAGCATCTCCAAGGGATGCATCTGTTAGCAAAAATTTCTTAGCTGGCAATTTGATATAGCTACCAGTCTCTAAAACCACTCCAACGGCACTTCCTGTTGGGTAAATTTTTACAAAACACCAATTAGGATCGCCATATTTGGAGGACTAGAGGAGACCTGTAAGCAAAATGAATTGACTTTATAATCAATTCCTACCTATCCATTATACAATATATACTACTTTTTGAAGTTTAGCTAATTATTATAGCTAATACCGTTGGAGCAAATCACCTTACTCGTTCAACAAATTTTAGCTAACAATTATTTTATAATATTTTAGCTAATCAATTTACCTAATACCTTTGGAGATGCTCTAACATCCCAACTTTCAGGTCTTTGGAGTGATCAGTCGTGCTAAATCAAAGAAAAAGACGAGACAGAACATTTGCCTTGAGTGATCAGTTGTGTACTTCTAGCTACAAGTCTCCAACCCCGGATACCCTTTTTAATAAAATTCACAGGTAAACACTTCTTCTATAGATAACTTCACTTTGTACATCTTGCTTGTACAATTGCACGGGAAATTTGTAATTACATAAAGCTCGAAAGTATTAACACATCAGTGATGCAATGAACTCTAATAACCCCATAGAGAAAAACAAACATAAATATGGTTCAGTGAAAACTCGAAACAATTCTCTATCTAGAAAAACTGTTGCATAATATGTGACATCCGCTATTCTAGACACAGAAGAATGTGAATTAAGGGAACAAAGTTGTTCAGTTATTTACTGACTGCAAATACATTCTACCATGGAATTTACAGAACATATCCCGAGAATCCCCGAATCAATTAAACTTGGATTTTTTTTATTAGTTTTCTATTATACCATGATATAAAAACCTAATATGATTGAACAATTCAGCAATATGGTCAGACTTCAGAGCTTACCTATCTATGGTTGAGTGGTTAAACAACTTTTGCCTATCTTTGGTGCCTAAGAGCATCTCCAATGCTAAAACCTCTTAGCTAAAACATTGACGTGACATACCAAAATTGAAAAATATAGACAATCTCTAAAATTTATACATCTCCAATGGTACATTCTCCTTAGGTAAAAATATAGCCAATCTCTTGATATTGACTATATATGCTGAACCTCTAGGGGGGCTGTAGTGAATCCAACCAACGATTATAGTCAATCCTTTCGGAGTAAAACACCTTACAGGTTCAGTAAAATTTAGTCAATCATTATTTTTATCATTTTAGCCCATCATTTTAGATAACAATGTTGGAGATGCTCTAATGGTCCACATTCCTGTCTATTTTGAACAATCAGCTTTACAAAATTAATAGGCTGCCAACACTAGGATATGTATTTCACTAAACACGATAATCTGCTCGAGAAAAACTAATTGCATCTAATAGTTTCTTCCTACTCCAAATGATTATCCCTCGAAAAATGTTCTTAAATGAGCAGTGGAGTGCGACGGATGCTTGAAAAACGATATACATGCACAAGTGCATACAGAAGAATTCGGATTGATGGTCCGAGAAGTGATATGGTTGAGGTGCTTGAATGTGGAGATCAAGAAACATTAGAATGTTGTGTAAATCATATACGTTTGAGTGGAGATCAGTAGTTTGCTGTTTTTGTTTTTAACATGGACTAGTTATTTAATGGGTGTACCTTCCTCTGTTTCTCTGTAGTTATAAATGTTATCTATACACACCTTTGGCTTGCTCAAGAAACCCAACGATTAGTATACAAGTCCAAGATGACTCAGTGTGAGGCCTGAATTAAGAATGATGCAAATTTATTTGAAATTTGAATATTGCCTCGTAATTGCAAAAGCTGGTCTCAAGGAAGAAAATCATTTCAAGAATAAATTCAGCACTGATTTTATACTTTGCATTATCTTTTTCATTTAAGTTTGTTTTTCAGTTTTTGATTTGTAGCCTATATAAAAGCCTGATTCTGGAAGAATAAGTTATAAATCTTCAGCTTATTTTCTCCTTATCTTCTATTTTCTCCTAATGTTGCAGTTCTTATAATCTTAAAACCTTCAAAATTAATTAAACTACAGATCTAGCAAATTGCATACACGCTTGATGTTTTCATAAAAATTGCGTACCAGAAAAGCTCCAAGCCTTCAATTCAGATGCAATAATTTGAAAGATCGAGCTAATGAAGAAAGTTCACAAAGAAATCATTCTTTGTACAGAACCTCCCGAGAATCTAAGAAGAAAGGCCAGAGAAAAATGAGGAAGTGATGAGGTGAGGTACAGGAGCAAGGGGAGCTGAGCAGGTGAAAGCGAGAATGAATGTCTGTCATTCTTATCAATGGTAGCAACAAAAAAGGACCAAGAAATTACCTGGATTAACAACTTAGCTTCCTTCCACTTTCCAAACATCTTCTAGACAAGTTCCGCTTCTAAGCTAAGCTAAGCTTAACTCACCCTCTGATCAAAGTTGATTATTCAAGCATATGACTACGCCCAAAACCAAACTAAATATGTTAACCTTTTTCCGCTAAATTTTCAGAGTTAATTGCGAAGAGCTTTAAATTCAAGAACTTCTCTTTTTGTTTTTTTGCTAACCAATTGAGAGATAACTTCTTAGAAATAACAGTTTTAGCACCAAAGTGTAAATCTGAATACACAAATGCATTTAACGTGCCAAATTACTTTAAATAACATGATTGGAAAAAAATGTATTAAACATTTAAACCCACAAAAGTTGTAACCCCAAAATCTTAATAATTTATCCATTTCTTCCCAAATTCACAATCGGGAGAGACTCACCTTAATCGATTTATTATCCATGGCCACCTCCAGTACCTTAATATGTAGCATTCAACAGTATTTTAATCATGAAGTAACTAGGTTTTTACCAGTCTAATCATCATTCTGAAATGCAGCAAAGAGAATTATCAAGTCCAACAGCATGACAGTTACATATGCTACTCTAAGGCGGTGGCAATCACTGAAGTATGACCCTCAACATGATGTGAAAACATTCACATTGATAGAAAAGAAATGCACACAAAGAAAAAGATAGGAAGATTTTCCAACAATCTATTTAACAAACTGTGACCATCTGGTCAGAAATTAGCATAGGGAATCAAAGCACTTGCACATAATCAACTACAAGTCTAAAATTAAGTAAATATAGCTTACACAAAAGCATTAGTTCCCTGGCAGTTATCTAAACCCAATCTTTTCTGAATAATTGCTTAGCAATGAAAGAATCCCCTAAATGTACGTGACAATCAGTAGAATCTGGATCAGAATCTGAGGGAGCCAGAGGGTGGAACGTCACAGATGTGCCAAACACTTCGAGCCAATCCAAGGCTGCTAACCAGTGTTTCTTCCTACGGAAAAAAGGATTCGCCCTGAGCATGTGAATGACCTCACGAAAGCAAGAAGGATACCGATTAGCACTGTCATAAGTAACATGAAACTGACAGTCATAAGGCCTCAGACCAAGCCACCTAATATTCAGATAATCAATAATATTCTCATCTCTAGATTCCCCGCTGAGATCCCACCCATAGCAACCTGGTAAGTTTATGAGAGGAGTGTCAAGGAAGGTCAGCAAGTCGAGGTAATGGGGGTCTAAGTCAGTGACAGCAATAATGGAAATGTCTGGGTATGATGCCCTAAATGTCCTGAGAAATAAATAGGACCATTTGTCCCAAGTAACACCAACAACAAGATATTTAGACTTACCATTTAAGGAGATGAGATGCTTTAAAATCTTATCATTGGGAGCCAAAAGAATGATGGAGGCATTTGTGTGGACAGAAGCAGCAAACCCAATACTAGCATCAGGTAGAGAATTGTTGTTGGAATCAAGCAACTTATATTGGCCATGAACGCCTAGGCCTGGGAATAAAGCAAATTGAAGGGATTTTGGCCTTCTTACAATCGAGACAAGGTTGTCTATGTTTTCCATATGTGCTTCCTCTCTCAATCTCACACGCTCACAAATAGACAAACAGTTGAAGTCCAATTTATGCACTTTTGGGGATTCTTTTTCCAAGCCTGGGACGTAACTCAGGTAGGTAGACCAGTCTCCATATCCCAAGTCCAATAAAGATTGTAGAGTCTCGTTGTAATCCAAAGGAAATCCAACTGGCGACATCATTTTTCCGCAATCACGAAAACCAAGGTTAATATTTTTTACTTCTCGATACATTTTATCCACGACGACGTTAATAGTATCGGAAGATGTGAACCAATTCAAACTGACACGTGTAACTCTTGGCCGGGTAAATATAACTAAACGTACCTGCAGGAAACCAAAACCAATGAATACAAGGGTTACACAGGAAGGAAATTATAAATACGAGAGGGGGGGGGAGCTAGCTAACCTCAATGTCATTCCCAGATGAATCCATGTCCAAACCCGAATCCATGTCCAAACCTGTAGCAAGAATTCCATCGACTTGCACCTCCAGAAGAATCTGCGTCAAATTGAAAAGCTTATTATAGGAGTCTAGACTGATCAAACTAGAACATACCAAAGTAGGAGATTCTATGATGACGGTATCACATTTAAACATATTAAAGAATATAGGAACAGGAAATTTACAATCCAACCATATTATTCAATTTTCATATCTTATGTTTTTGTCTGTTTTTCCTTTTATCCAGTTTTTGGGAAGGGGTGGAGAGAGGTTGAAAAACAGAAACTAACAATCAAATGATAGCTAAAGTTCACAGTCCAACCATATTATCCAATTTTCATATCTTTTTTTGTTTGTTTTTCCTTTTATCCTGTTTTGTGGAGGGGGTGGAGGGAGGTTGAAAAAATGGAAACTAATAATCAAATAATAGCTCAAGCTCAATAGCAATCAGCCAACAAGAACTATTATTGTGACTTCTCTTATTACACACCTTACTAATAAACTTTCTATATACTAGAAAGAGGACTAGCTGAAGATTTTGGGGGAAAAAAAACTTGTAGACATAAGCACGCAACAGTATGTCTATCTGTGCATGTTGAAAGCCAGATTGAGTTAGAGCTATAGCAGTCTGTTGAAAGCTTATACTGTAATTAGGAAAGACAAAAAGGAATTTGAGACTGTAGCTTGGTGTTTCATAGCATCTGTTGGTTGCTTTCATAAATAATAACAGCAATTACTGAGTGGAGAAAGAAACCAGCTTGGATTTATTGGTATAATATTATTATTAAAAAAATTACTACCCAAGGGTTTCAAAGGAAAAGGATGAAGGAAATCTCAGTACAAACTACATGTGATGTCTAACTATATTTTGTGGTTAGAAACTGCTCTATCATTGAAGAGTTCTCTAGAGGACACTTTCTCTTGCATGCTCCCAAGTTTTTCACAGAACGGGAGAGAAAGAAAATAAAAAAAGGGCACAAGGAGAAATATTTGAAATGGTATCTAAGTGCTTCTTCTCTCCCAATCAACTCATTTTTGGGAAGAAACTTTTAAGAAGAAATTTATTAATTTCTCTTCCTCTGCACTTTAGCTCAAAGGCCAGTGCCAGAGAAAAATTTCAGCAAACATGGACAGTGGGTGTTATGCATTAAAAAAAGAGTCAGCCATTCATAGAGAGAGAAAATTTTATATTGCAGATAAATTTAAGCATTTTTCATCGATGTGAGTTCAAAAGTACTCACAGATTGGTTCATCTGAAAGTCACATTCCTCCAAGGTTTTGGCTGAATCTTCTAGTAATGTCTGCTTCCGGTTATTAAAATAATCCCAGATTCGTACCTGATAGACAGACCACTTTTAAAGTAAGAATATAGATAGTAAACTTTTATATAGTGACAGTTGCTTATGCATGAGTGCTTTGTTGGAAAAAGAGACAAAAGGTTCCATCATTTCTGAAGGACACAGGAAAGGTTCATTATTTCAAAAGATAAAAGATATAACAGACCTTTCTTGAATCAGTCCTCTTGACCGAGCACACCCTTTCATGAAGCTCATGCAAAGAAGCCTGAACATTAAATAATTTTATTACACATTAAGACACACTATATAAAACTAGGATACCCATAGTAAGACACACTAGAAGGTGTTTGACCTGTGCTAGAAAACTTGATCTGATGCACAAGACTGACACAGAGTCACAAACTAGCAGCTAAAATTGATTCTAAAATAACTGTAACAACGGAGTACTTGATTATCAATTTCATACACAATATAACATCACAGAAGTCACACAGCAGCACAATATAAATGCTACAAGCTGAGAACTATCTTCAAGGGAGCACTTCACAACAACATGACCCAAAGGTACAGGCCAGTTTTGTTTACAAAACATTGCTATGATACAACTGCTATTAGAAAGAAATTTATGATATCAAGCAGATAATAATGCTTGGTAGAAGTAATTAAACACCGCATTTTTTCAAACTATTCTTGAACTGAATTCTGAAAGCAACTTAATTTTTATTGACATCTCTAGAAAATTCAAGCACATTGTAATGCAGGTGCTAGTCAGAATAACACTAGTTGTCAAGAGCATCGGTAGATTGAGACCTGTTTGTCAGTTAAGAAAAGAAAAGTAATGGTAGTTGTCTACTCAAAACTTATTTGACTTATCTAGACTAAGTTCTATAAATAGTGCAAGTGATGTGATTATTACTTAATAACCACCACCAGACACTCTCCCTCTATATATGTCTAAGTTTTCTCTATTCCTATTCAGTATCTTCACTATAAAATATGTACATCTCTTAGTTTCTTCTTCATAATTGGCTGTATGGCTATACATCTCTTATCTCTTAGTCATTGCACCTCATCAAAATCACGTGGATTTCATTATTAGTAAGTAATTAGAAAGAACTCAACATAGACAAATACGTTCAAGCATTGGCAGTTTTGAGTTCAGTTAATTAAATCTTCAAAAAGAAATAAGATGAGATTTACCTTTTTACTTAGCCTTATAGTTGACACACTCCTATCTCGGGCATCAATCACCTTCAGGCATAGAGGGTATACCTCAACAACTAATTCCTGCCGAACACCAACCGAAATCATCTTCCTGGGTAGTACAGGTCCTCCTTTGTACCTAAAGAGTAATTAAAAAAAAATCAATATCACAAGGATAGAAGACAAATTGGGAGGACAATAGTAAACATCTAAAGTATAGCTACCATTCAAAAAGTTTCTCCCAAACGTCCTGAGATACTAAAACATAATCACGTTCTTCCTCAAGGTTATCGAGCAGCTGAAGGTCTTCACCCTCAGAGTTGCTTCCAGTAGAAACTATATTGCTATTGTCTATGGGTCCCGGTCTATCTGCAGCATCTGAGATTATAAGATGAGGCTCTGGTAAAACTTCATCATCTGGATAAGCACCAAATCCAGTATACTTCTTCCATTCGGTGAACCATCTGCGTAGATGAGAAATAAGGAGTTATAGAACTGATTATTTGAACGATTAAAATATAGGTTGCTTCTACTCCCTTTTTTATACTACATGTAAATTATAAGTAAAGCAGAAACCGAATTGACTCGTGGCAATACTGATAGAGAGAATAGCTAGAGGCGAAGATAATAACAATCTTGAGAGAGAGAGAGATAATGAGAGAGAGAGAGAGAAGGGAGAGGGAGGGAGAGAGAGATAGAGAGAATGAGAGAGAGAGAGAAGGGAGAGAGAGAATGAGAGAGACTAGGGAGAAGGGAGAGGGAGGGAGAGAGAGAGAACCTATTGGAATCTGTTTCTGTTGATGAGGAGAGGAGGGAGATCCATTATCCATCAACATATCAGCCGTATCAGGAATCATCAAAATCTACAATCAAAATTCAACTCAATGTTGAATTACAATTGAGTTGAGTCGAATAACCACAATCGACACTAGTAGACACAGAGAGAGATGAATTGTATGTATGCGTGTATTTATATATATCCATGGCCGCCTCGAGCACCCTTCTGATTCCCCTCTCTTCGTTTTGGTTTCCTAGCGAAGAGAATGCAAGAGAAGAGAAAAGGAAGAAAAGGAAAGAAGAAAAAAAAATTCGTAAGGTGAGAGAAAATTTTGAAAAAGCAAAATGGAGGGATTGGTTTTTTTATTTTTGTTAAATATCAAGTACATGATTGATTGTGTCCAAATATATCAATTAACTCATTGATTTCAAATTTGGCTCACAATGATCACTGATTTCTTAAATTTGTATCAAATGTTAAAGTTAAACATTATTTTTGACGGTTAAATAATTGAATTTTCTCAACCACGTCTGTAGCAAAGTAGACAGTATTGTCATGAACCATGTGTTTTTTTCATTCAAAAATAAAGTAGAATCATTAGCATATTCAAGTTCTTTTTCAAGAGAAGTACATTTAGATTTCATCTCTAAGTGCATGTGTTTAGCATTATCACATTCTTTTTGTACTTCTTGCATACGAGAAAATTCAGCTTCTAGTATCTCATTCCTTTTTCTAAGGTCAGACATCTCAGATAAGATTCTAGTATTCTCAGCAGTTTGACTTCTAAAGCTAATATGCAATGACTTTAGAAAACGTCTTAACTCAGAAGCATTGTCAGTATCAAAATCAAAGATAGTATTTAGTACCTTATCATCAGGAGCAGCAGTTACATCAGCATTGGCCATTAAAGCATAGTTGACTACCTCAGTGTCAGATTCTGAGGAAGAGTCCATCCAATCCTTGCTTGATGTGATGAGTGCCTTCGTCTTGTTGCACTCAGAAGCAAAGTGACCCATACCATTACACTTGTAGCATCTAACCTTTGACTTGTCAAATTTGCTACCCTTGCTGTCCTTTTTGATATACTTGTCTTTGTTTGCATTGAAGGTCTTTTTCTGAAAATTGCCTTGTCTTCTATTCTTCCTGAACTTCATCCTTCTGAAGTTTCTGACAATCATAGCAACCATCTCTTCCATGTCTGAATCAGAAGAATTGTTATGCCGAATACACAATATAATCAAGTATGTATGAGAATAACAATAATCAAGAACACTGTTTATGAATCAATAGAACTGTATTTATATTAACAGCTTCTCTCTTTATGATGTTAATAAATCACAAAGAGCTTCTAGGTTACAAGAATAATATATTCAATGATCGTGTCCCTTCTAGGGATAACCTATCTGTGTTTATATAGTACACAGTTACACAATCCTTATCTAATTGATATTCCTACATATTAGCTATACAAGTTATATCAATTAAGGATTGCTTCTTATCTTCTATTCCGTTTCCTTAGCTGTATCAATATATTCTGCTTCTTTCCATCTTCAGAATATATTGCTTCTAGAATCTTCAATTCAGCACCGACAGCTAATTCAACTATCACCCTGTCAGACTTTAAATAAACTCTGACCGGCTTCCTTTAAACTCTTCACCCTGTCAGACTTTAAATAAACTCTGACCGGCTTCTGATAAACTCTGGTCAGTACCTGTTGCTTAAACACTGATAAACAAACGTCAGCAATTATATCTAACAATCTCCCCCAACTTGTTCATAATAAAATGTACAAGTTAAACATATAATTGATGATGTCAAAAACATTTAACAAATGCAGTGTTTAACATATAACAGAGTTTAATTTAAAACAGAGTTTAAATTTGACTTAGAATAGAAAATATATTAAAAACTTACAATCAGACTTTACTTGATTTCTTGAATATCAGGCACTGTCCTGATATAGTCTGATAGCAATTTCTTTTCAGCTCTTTCTAGCTCTTCCACCATGATCTTCTTCACTTCTTTCAACTCTGGATCAAATTCTCCAGTCTGATAAATTGCAGCTCTCAGAGAATAGATGGAATTCTTCCTCATCTCATTCCCTAGCTTAATATAATAAGCTTTATCAGATTCTAAATTAAATTCAAGAACTTTTGTACCCAGTGCTGTTCTGAACTTAGCACTATTTCTTTTCATCTCAACAATCTTCCCATGTGCATTTCTGTATTTGGGAATATATGCACTTGATACTCCTCCTCCAAGCATCATCTTCGATCTTAGCATCTTTTCTCTGATAACTGAGGCAGCATTGTGAGTATTTCTATTTTTGACTTTTAACAAGTACAGAACATACTCCAATTCTTGATAAGATTTGAGATTTATATCAGACTCTGCAACCTTATAAACTCTTCCATCATTCATAAAGTATAACAAAAATTCCTTCTTCAACACCTTATGAAAGATCATTTGAACAGAGTCTAGCATATCAAGATTTTCTTGAGTAATAATACCAGATGCAGCTAGTGACGATTGATCCATTTGACTTGTATTTATCCTTCTCTCTCTGTGTGACCCTAGACCAGATTTGTCTTTTCCTTCCTTACCCAATACTGTTCTGGTTTCAGAGAAATTCACAGCTTCAAGCTTTAAATCTTCAAGAATTTTTGGTTTGCAGAATCCTGGAAGTTGTGTAGATTTCTGTACAACTTGAGCAACGTCAGAGGTTGTCATAACTTTAGTAGTATCATCAACTTGAGCAGCGTCAGAGGTTGATTTTGCTAATCTTGTTTCAACTTGAGCAATGTCAGAGGTTGAATAAATCTTCTTTTTCAGGTTAGGCTCTTCAATCATTATGCCTTTACCCTTATCAGAATTTCCAATCACAGGTCTCCTTGTATATTGTATACTCTGTTGTGTATTCTCTTTGATAGAAATACCAACTTCTTTCTTTCTAGGAGCCTTGATTTCCTTTTTCTTGTAGATTCCAGCTTCAAGATTTTTCTTGTGTTCCTCAGCAAGCATTTGCTCTTCAGCCTGGATATCTTCAATAGTAACATTCTTTCCATGCTCTTTTATGAATATTTTAGCAGCAATCTCTTCATCAGTAGATGGATTAGTTGAAACAACTAAACTCTTGAGTTTTGAAGTAGATTGGCCACCAGAGTTTATCTTGTCAGAGTTTGTTTGTCTATCAGAGTTTACTCTTGTCCTGCTTTGCCTTTGAGCAAAAATCTTTCTTTTATTTTCTTTGCTTCCCCCATCAGTAGAATCATCCCTCCGTCTCAGAGCTTGAGTGTCTTTGCATTTGTCTTTAGATACACTCTCCCCCTTTTTGACATCATCAGAAAGTAGTACTGATGTCAGCAATTCAATGGCAGTAGAAATGGAATTCAGTTGAGTAGACATTGCATTCTGATTTTCCTCAACTTTCCCAAGCCTCTTCTTGATATCCTCAGAATCCTTGGCTTGCTGCTTGAGCATAGCATAATAAAAAGTTCTGTCAGACTTGAAAGTAAGATCCTTCATACTGGCTTCATTCCTTAGATTTGTAAGCATTTGTTGATTCTCATCAAATCTATTATTAAGAGATTTGACTTGAACAATAGTTGCCTGTAAGCTTGTAAGTACATCAGTATTTGAGATCTTCTTGACAGAATCAGATAGAAAATCTGCAGCCCTTTGTGCTGGGAAGACACAATCTGCATCAGCCCAGTTGTTGTAGTACATATTCTGAAAATGCTCATTTGTCTGTCTATTGACTTCCCTTGCTTCATCACTATTGACATCATCAGCCAATGAAACTTGAATACTAGGGTGTGAATGAGAACCCTCAGCATCATTTCCAGCGTCTTCAGTATTGTCTGCTTCATTTTCAGTAAGAATAGCTTCATCAATTTTCTCCTCTACTACAGCTTCAGGAATATCATAATTAACCTGAGCAAAAACCTCTGCTTCCCTTTGAACAATCTCAACAACAGATTGTTGCAAAGCTTCAAGAATCATATTCTCAGAGTTTAGCTCATCAGCAGTGACTTTTATCATCTGATTAACCTCCTCACCCTTGTCAAGATCACAAGAAATAATTTCAGTGTGAGTGGCCAGAGAATCTTCTATCTGATCAGTTACTTGATCAGCTTCCACACCCTCTGTATAATGATCAGAATGTATAGAGGTGTGTGCTTCAATATCAAAAACTCTGCTATCAGAATGAGTAGCAGCTTCCTCAACTACATCATTAGCCATTGATGTAGGAGCTTCTATATCCAAATCCATCATATTAGCAGTATTTGCAGCATCCTCCTGAACAAACACTTCATGAGCTTCAGTGTTTACAAACACTCTGTCCTCATCAGCTTTTAGAATATCCTCCTCAACAACAATTGCAGGAGTATCTTGAGAAACAGTTTCAGTCACAATCTCCTCATTCTCTGATGCAGGAGCTTCAGATTTATCAAGATTTGCTCTATCCTCTGAGAGCATAGTAGTTTCCCTTAGAACAGCTTCCTGAATTACCACTTCAGAGTTTACAGGCAATTCAGCTTCTTCCTCCTCATCAAAAAGATAAGTGGCTACAAGCTTTCTTCTTTTGCGCAGAGTCTGAGAATCCTCTATTTCATCTTCACTATCAGATACTCTTGCTTCTTCAGAACGAGGTCTTTGTGCCCTTACTTTTCTTTTAAATGCTCTGGTTTTGGACTTCTTTAACCTTTGTGATGGAGACACAGAAGGTCCAGCTTCAGCAGTTTGAAGTGTTGGTGTGATCAGAGTTTGTTGTGCTGTTTCATGTTGAGGCATTGTAGGTTGGGTAGAATTTGCTAAAAACTGTTGTACTCTCTCAGGTAAGAGAAGAACACCAGCATCCCCTTTCTTGTTATCTTTGTTAGTCAAATCAGAAAATATGCGTTTATGCAATTGAAATGACTTAATAACATCCTCATCTAAAATCTCAACATCAGGACAACAAATGTTGAATAGCAATTGACAAAATCTAGAGAAATAGACAACATTCCTATTCTCTTGCATTTTCTCACCAATATTAGTCAAGACTAATCTAGCAACATCAAAGTTAGCACCAAAAAGTAAAGAGTACCCGATTTGCAGACTATCAGTGGGAATTGCATCCCAATTGGTGCACTTCTTTCCGAATGCCCTAGTTATACAGTCGAAAAAGAAACTCCATTCCTTGCGCAGAAACGGCCTTTTCAATTGCCCAATCTTTGTCAATGGTCCAGAGTATCCAATCTCTCTCATCATACGGACCAACTCAGAATCTCCAACAGAGATTGTGAAGGCATTGAAATCCTCAAACCCCAAGGCATCACGAACAGTTGTTGGAGTTATTACAAACTCTTGACCCTCATATTCAAACAAGATGGACGGTGACCCAGTCTCCCCTCCATTATCATAAACACCTGTCTGCCAGAAAGATTTGATTTGAGTTGCGGACAGCTTCATCGGAGCAGTGAGAGCAGTACCAATATCCGAGTTTGTCAAGAAATTTTGAATCAAATGAAACGCCTCCGGTGCGTTCTTATTTGCCAAAGGAGCAGCATAATTATTCGGGACAAATTCTAATCCAGAAACAACAAACGCTGTTGTAGCCATTAGTGCGATTTAAGACCAAAATCAGAGAATAAGAGTAGAAAGCAAGAAAAATTGGCTCAGAAAGTGTTTGAGTGTTTGTGTGAATGACTGTAGAATGCAAATGTGTAGAATCGGGAAAAGTGTAAGCAGTTGTGTGTATAATGTACAAATAATAAGATTAAACTTTATAAACTGAAGAGTTTTTAGTCATTAACACAGACAACTGTCGTACTTGGAAATCGTGGGACATTTACACACAATAGACAATTTATGACAGACAGCAGTAATTTACAGTTTTCAATGCGCATGCGTAGTAAAAATAGCCATAATTACCGCCTTTCACACTTATCAAACATACTCTTTCTTTTCTCTGTTTAATACAAAATAGATCCGTTACCAATCATACTTTTTCGAAAAACAAATGTCTAATCTCAAAATTATAAAATGTCTGAAACAAAGAAATTATTTTAACCATCAGAGATTAAAATAAAGTTACCTCGGCATATGTCACACAATACATCAGTGTTTACCATTTATCCTTCTTTGTTAATAAACTCTTTTCTCAAACTGTACAGGTGTGAAAATATGTGTGTGCAATAGCAGAGTTTACCGAAATCAATATTTAGATCATCTCAAAGTGCATAAAATCCACAAACTAAAGCAGTAAAAACTGGTTGCCTAAACTCTCATGTATAACATAGAATCTGATTTTTATATCTAAACTCTGTATTACTGATATCCTTTCATTTGGATATGTCTTTTATTTTTTCACCCCCTTTATATATATATATTTTTTTATTATTATTATTATTATTTTTTTTTTTTTTTCCAGTAATCAGTGGTTGGCACTAGTCACCAAAAATCAAAGATTTTAGCCCTTATTTCATACAATAAGTTCTTGGATCTTCCTAGGCACAACATGATCTCAAAGGAATTTGTGCTCTGCTTGGCATCTTTTGATTTGAGGGTGAATTATTTGCAATTAAGAATCAGAGTTTAGACTTTTCATCAGTAAATATAATTAACTTATGAGAGAAAATGCAAATAGCTAATACAGACTCAGTGTATAGGATCAATAAACTAAGAGATGGTATAAATACAGAGACAGTATCATGCTGTGTTAGCTTACTGCACATATTTGAGATCAGAATTTATACAACTCTTAAGGATTCACAATTACTTACTGAGAATTATGCTTCATACAAATGTCTTCATTGGTCCATGTGTTTCAGACAAAATTACAATCAGAGTATAGCATTAAACTGTAACAATCAGAGTATGACCAACATTTTATGACTAACAGAGTTTAGCATCAGAGTTTAACCGACAGAGTTTATGACACTGGTACTCATAACAGTTAATACATGCAAGGAATCATGAGCATTAAAAATCAAACATGTATAGATTTTGAGTCTAACCTGTATCTCTAGTCAGAACCAGAGATCATCCCAAGTTCATTTACCAATCTTGTAAAAGTAGCTTCACTCAAAGGTTTGGTGAAGATATCTGCAAGTTGTTGGTCTGTAGACACAAAATGAAGCTCAATGTTCCCTTCTTCCACATGTTCTCTGATAAAATGATACCTTATGCTGATGTGCTTGGTCATGGAGTGTTGTACTGGATTTCCTGTCATAGCAATAGCACTTTGGTTATCACAGAAAATAGGTATTTTAGAGTACCTTAACCCATAATCCAGCAATTGATTCTTCATCCATAAAATCTGTGCACAACAGCTACCAGCTGCTATATACTCTGCTTCTGCTGTGGATGTAGAAATTGATTTTTGTTTCTTGCTATACCAAGAAACCAATCTGTCACCTAAAAATTGACAGCTTCCACTTGTAATTTTTCTGTTTGAGACAAGAAAGCATGATACAGACACTCATTATTTGTTGCACTTCTAGTTCTCACACTAGCATCAGGATCTCCAATTATGAGATCAGGTGTGTGTGCCTGTGTCCACTTTCTTGCTGTTGGTAAGTGGTTTCTTGCATCATTATTGGATCCTCCCCCTTGATCCATGCTCTCCTGATTCATATGTTGACTTTCTGCATTATCTGAGGCTCCCCCTGAATTGGATGGCTCAGAGTTTGAACTGTCAGAGTTTGAATCAGTTTTCTCAACTGACTCACTTGCTGTGTCTTGTTGAGCTTCTTCACGCTCCCCCTCAACTGGTTCTCTATTTTGTTCAATTTGTGAATTTCCAGTTTCTCCAGTATTTACCAGTAGAGGTTCAGAGTATGCTTCGTCAGAGTTTGTCAAACCTGCTTCATCAGAGTTTATATCATCAGAGAATAGATCTTCATTTTCAAAACGTAGTTGATCATATCCATCCTTGTCTTCAAGTCCAATTATTTTCTTGTCATCAAATGACACATGTATGGATTCCATGATCACCTTAGTTCTTAGATTGTAAACTCTGAATGCTTTTGTTGACAATGGATAGCCAACAAAGATTCCTTCATCAGCTTTTAACTCGAACTTTGTCAACTGTTCAGGATGAGTCTTCAACACAAAGCATTTGCATCCAAATATGTGAAAATATTTCAAATTTGGCTTCTTATTTTTCACCATCTCATATGGTGTTTTCCCATGCTTGTTGATCAGTGTAGCATTTTGAGTAAAACAAGCAGTTTGAACAGCTTCTGCCCAGAAATAAGTTGGTAATTTTGCTTCTTCAAGCATAGTTCTGGCTGCTTCAATTAAGGTTCTGTTCTTTCTTTCAACTACACCATTTTGCTGTGGAGTTCCAGGTGCAGAAAATTCTTGTTTCACTCCTCTTTCCTTGCAAAAAGCTTCCATTATTGAGTTTCTGAATTCAGTTCCATTATCACTTCTTATAATTTTGACTTTGTGCTGTGATCCTTTGTCCAGTAGATTTACATGATCCATCAGAGTTTGAGCAGTTTCATCCTTCTTTGACAAGAAATACACCCATGTATATCTAGTATATTCATCAACAATTACTAGAGCATATTTCTTTCTGCCCATTGACATCACATTCACTGGTCCAAAGAGATCAACATGTAGAAGATGATAAGGTTCCACTACTGAAGATTCAGTTTTGCTCTTGAAAGATGACTTCCTTTGCTTGGCTTTTTGACAAGAATCACATAAGCCATCTAGACTGAGTATTGATTTTGGGAGTCCTCTTACAAGATCCTTTCTTATTAGCTCATTGATGTTGTATAAATTGAGATGAGAGAGCTTCTTGTGCCAATTCCAACTCTCTTCATTTGACATTCTTGCAGTCAGACACACTGTTTTTCCATCAGAGTTTGTTACCAAACTTGCTTCATAAATGTTGTTATGCCTGTGTCCAACTAGAACAACTTTTCCAGTAGATTTACTGATGACTTCACAGTATTCACTATGAAAATCTACATGGTTTCCTCTGTCACAAATTTGACTCACAGATAACAGATTATGCTTGAGTCCTGAGACTAGAGCTACATTTGTGATGATGACACTTCCAAGATTAATATTGCCATATCCCAGAGTGTGTCCTATGTTGCCATCTCCATAGGAAACTTTTGGGCCAGCCTTCTCCTCAAAGTCTGATAGCAGGGCTTTATTTCCAGTCATGTGTCCTGAGCATCCACTGTCCAAGATAAGTGTGCTCTCTCTTATGCCCTGCAATCACAAACAAATACTAATTGTTAGTTTTAAGGACCCAGACTTGCTTGGATCCTTTGTCTTTCTTAACAGTGTTAGTTTTTGCAGCGGAATTACTATCAACAGAGTTTAAACTAACATTGTCAGACTTTACACTTGCAGAGTTTGCTCTAACCCACTTCAGATTGGGTTTTAGCTCATAATAGTTGTGATAAATAGCATGATAACTCTTGCAAGTATAGATGGAATGCCAAGTGCTCCCACAGTGTGTGCATAAAGTCTGTGGTCTAACCCTAACATAATCATTCTTTACTCCTGAAGTAGAAGATAAAGAATTGATATTTTTATTCTTTGTGCAGTAATTAGCAAGATGATTAGAACTACCACAATTATAACATGTTTTCCTTGGAGCAGCACCAGTAGGCAAATGATTATTTCTATTATTTATGCCTATCTTTCCATTCCTATTTTTCTTGGATCCTTTTGGTTTCATGGCAGATTTTACCTCTTTCAGCTTATGATTGAACTGTTTCCCTGTCATCAAACCAACATTAACCTGTTTTTCACAAGTTTTTACTGGCTTTCTAACAGCTTCTCTTCCCATAAGTTTCTCTGTTATAATATTTTCCTGTCTTTCACAGGCTTCATCTGATTCCATATCAGCTTCTCTTATTACAACAGATTTTAACTTATTGGCTTCTGGAACAAATTTTACAGGTTTAAGTTGTGGTTTTACCTTAACCTTGTCCTTAAACCTAAGTTCATCATTTTCACAATAACCTAAACCTACAGAATCAGTCTGAAACACTTGATGAGTGTCTCTTCCAGAATCTGTCCAAGTTTTGATTATTTTTCTTTCTTTTTCTAGATCAGATTCTAGTTGCTTATATCTTTTGAGCAACTCCTGTTCAACATAAACAGCATCATCTCTTTCTTTTTGAATCTGCTTCATATTTTCAAGTTCTCCTTCAAGAAACTTGTTTCTATCTTTAAGACTAAGATTCTCAGATTTAATTCTCTCATTTTCTAAAGTCTGATCCCTATAACTAACATGTACGCTTTTCAGATATACTCTTAACTCAGATATATTATCAGTATCATAAGCATAAGTAGTTAGGGGTACCTTATTTTCAGATGATTCAGTCTCATCTCTGACAGTTGCCATAAGAGCATAATTCTCTCCATCATCAGAGTCTGAAGTATCTGCCCAGTCTTTGCCTTTAGAGATGAGTGCTTTCTCAGATTTGCCTTTCTTGCACTCTGGGGCATAGTGACCCATCTCCTTACACCTGTAGCACTGGATTTCAGATTTATCCTTCTTACCAGATTTGGTCTCCCTTCCATCAGACTTTCTGAAACTTCTCCTTTCAGAGTTTGAATCTTTCCTTGAGAATCTCTTTCCTTTCTTGAAGTTCTTGAATCCCATCTTCCTGAAGGTCTTCACCATCAATGCAGCCATTTGCATCATCTGTTCTTCATCATCCTCAGAGTCAGAAGCTTCATCAGAGTTTGAGTCATCATCAGAGTTTGATGACTCACTTTCAGATTTAATGACTAAAGCCTTTCCCTTGGCTTTCGTCCTTGATGATTCCTTCTTAATGGGCTTCTCCTCGACTTTGAGAGCAACAGATTTTGTCTTTTTACTCAATCTTCTATTCCTTTGTTCTATCTCCAGTTCATGAGTTTTCAATAACCCATAGATTTCATCAAGATCTGTATCAGCAAGCTCATAATTATCTCTTATTGTGGTTGTCTTTAAATCCCACTTTTCAGGTAGAGATAACAGAAACTTGAGATTAGACTCTTCAAGCTCATATTCTTTATCAACCAGAGACAGATCATTCAATAGTTTGCAAAATCTGTCATATGTCTCAGTCAAGGTTTCATTAGGTCTTGAATCAAAGTGCTCATACTCCTGAGTTAGTATGGTCCTCCTATTTTTCTTGATAGCACCTGTTCCTTGGCATCTGACTTCTAGAGCATCCCATATCTCTTTGGCAGTCTTGCAGCCAATTACTCTGTTAGACATAACATTATCTAAAGCACTGTGGAGAAGATGTCTAACCTTTGCATCTTTTACAATTGATGAGATGTCCTCAGGAGTCATATCTTTCTTTTCCTTTGGAACAGTCTTTTGTTCTTGACCATCAACAACAGGGGCTAGTTTGGTTGGATTATGAGGACCATCATAAATTCTGTCAAGATATTCTGGATCTGTAGCCTCCAGAAACATGGTCATCTTCACTTTCCAAATCGGATACTCTACAGGCCTGAGAATCGGAACCCTGATTGTTTCATATCGACTCACAGAATTAGGCTTAACCTGTTCAGCCTTGGGAGCAGTTTGATTTTCTTCAGACATGATTATTACTGTGTTTGAATCGTAAAACTGTATATATTAAACAGCCTTGGCTCTGATACCAATTGTTAGGCCGAATACACAATATAATCAAGTATGTATGAGAATAACAATAATCAAGAACACTGTTTATGAATCAATAGAACTGTATTTATATTAACAGCTTCTCTCTTTATGATGTTAATAAATCACAAAGAGCTTCTAGGTTACAAGAATAATATATTCAATGATCGTGTCCCTTCTAGGGATAACCTATCTGTGTTTATATAGTACACAGTTACACAATCCTTATCTAATTGATATTCCTACATATTAGCTATACAAGTTATATCAATTAAGGATTGCTTCTTATCTTCTATTCCGTTTCCTTAGCTGTATCAATATATTCTGCTTCTTTCCATCTTCAGAATATATTGCTTCTAGAATCTTCAATTCAGCACCGACAGCTAATTCAACTATCACCCTGTCAGACTTTAAATAAACTCTGACCGGCTTCCTTTAAACTCTTCACCCTGTCAGACTTTAAATAAACTCTGACCGGCTTCTGATAAACTCTGGTCAGTACCTGTTGCTTAAACACTGATAAACAAACGTCAGCAATTATATCTAACAAGAATCATCATCATTATTGGCATCAGGATTGCCATCAGAATCTGATGAAGAGTCTTCAAGATCTGACTCAGCTACTCTTGCTTTCCTTCTAGAGACCTCCATTGCTTTTCCTTTTGATTTAGCCTCAGCTTTCAAAGCAATTGATTTTGCCTTGCTGCTTTTCTTGTTCTTTCTCTGTTGAACTTCAAGATGATGAGTTCTTAGCATTCCATAGACTTCATCAAGAGACACAGTGTTCAGATCATACTGATGTCTAATGATTGAGGTCTGAGTGTCCCATTCTTCAGGTAAAGCTCTTAGAAACTTGGTGTTTGAATCTTCAGTTTCATATTCCTTGTCAACTAAAGATAAGTTGTTCAATAGTGTCAGAAATCTATCATATAGATCAGTCAGGCTCTCATCTGGTCTTGCATCGAATTGTTCATATTCTTGAATCAAAAGAGCCCTTCTGTTCTTCTTGACAGATGCAGATACCTGGCACTGAGTTTCCAAAGTATCCCAGATTTCTTTTGAAGACTTGCATGCAATCACTCTGTTTGACATGACAGTATCAAGGCTATTGTGCAAGATATTATTTATCTTTGGTTCCCTGAGTACATGAGCTTTTTCTTCTGGAGTCCATTCACTTTTGGCTTTGACCACATAATGTTCAGGTACAGTTTCTGTTCGTTCTACGAACTTTGTAGGTATATATGGTCCATCACGAATCCTGTCCAAGTAGTCAGGATCCATAGCCTCCAGGTACATCAGCATCTTTACCCTCCACGTAGGATATTCTGATATCTTCAAGATGGGAATCTTCATGCTTTCATACTTGGTTGTCGACATCTTAGATCGTCTCTGATTTCAAAATTAAATCAGTTTGCTCTGATACCAATTGTTGCCCAGTAAATAACAATTGTAGAAAGGGGTTGAATACAATTGTATAAGATTCTCGACTTATATAACACAAATATGAAAGAACAATAACAGCTTTATTAAATCTGATATAAAACTGTTACAAACTCTCTCAAGAAATTCTGATGTTCTTGAGAGCTGCTAGGTTATACAAATACTCGAGTGTATAATATTGGTTATTAAACCAAAACCTAAACTGTGTTTATATAGTACACACAGCTTCTCTATCAATAACAAGATAAGTCCTAATCAATTACAAAGATTGAAACATATCCTTAATCGATAGCTACATTCTACAAACCAGGAACCGACAGAATAAACTTCCATGTTTAACTAGACTCCAAATATAACTCGAAGTAGGAATCCTGATCAGCTTCCAGTCCTGATGATCAAACCTGATCCCAGTCCTGATATGCATCTTGATCCTGACGACCATGTAATCCTGATGACGTCAGCAATCCTGATCAGTTGAGTCTAGCTCCTGACGATCATTGAATTCTGATCTAACAAACACCTCACGGTTATCATCTATTTATTTTAAAGTTTAATGATTCTTTTTTTTATGGTATTGTACTGTGACGATCAAAATTATGGATTACATATATAATGATATATTTTTGGATAAATTATTTCGTATTGCATTTACCCTATGCAAAACACATATTATATATATATATAGTTGCACTCTAGGAAGAACACCTTATATAAAGAACAATAAATAACACCATCATAAACACTTTATTTTTCATAAAAATTGATTTTTTAAAATTAGAATCATAAAATTGAACAACAATTAAGCCTAACATATCGAATTTAACTTAGAATCTCATCTAAATTTAAAAATTAAACATTACATATAATCCAGTATAGAATCCAGTACAGAATCTTGTATATATATTTATCACAATGAAATTACATGTAATCATGTTTTATTTGATTCTAATTTTTTGTTAGATTATATTTTTATTCGTAATAAACCTTTTTTGGTGAGAAAATTAGAATCAACATGCAATTTATGTAAGATTCTATGGTATTCTTTATTGTTCTTTATATAAGAGTGTTCTTCACGAAGCAATGACCTATATACATATTCGAATTTATATGATTCAAAATTTAAATTCTTTCTTAGTTTTTGAAATAGATAATATTAATATGTTATTGAGGTGATTTGAAACATAATTGTTTGTTAGTATATTATGAATATGGGAATAAAGATCTCAATTCCTGAGGTAGTAATTGATCATTTAAGTGTATTATATTATTAAATTATTAATTATCTAATTATTCACTTTTTAAATTTATAAATAAATAAAAATATATTTTAAGTAAATATTTTACGATAGATGATTAGATTTATTTGTTTACATGTATTGTGATCTTAGGGAAAAAAATGCTGAAATTAAACGCATGATTCTTATTCTCTATAAATATTATATTATATTCAAAATTGTCGTTAATTAATATGAAACTCTCTATTGTTAATAGCATTTTGATATTATCCTTTGACGTTTGCTATATGTAAAATAATATAATATATTTTGGATGAATCAAAGTGTTATGTCCTACATAAATTCAGGTAGAGGACTTCTACTCCGTCTCTTATAACATAGGTCTAACGTGTATTATTGTTAGTAATGGTATAAACTTCGTTAATGTGAGTAATTACTTATTTTATCTTGAATTATATTAGTGTTGTGATATATTCCTGATTTGAATCGTTTTACAAAACTTTCTGTTAGTGATTGTTTAAGATTGATTCTTTACTCATTTCATATAAATGATATTATTTGGTGGTTAATCAATTAATTATTAATCTGAATTAATAATTATAAATATGAAATTTGGGCTATACCAAAAATATGGCATAACAACTAGCCCTCAGTTTTTCAGTGTAGCTTGCTGTAGTGGAGAACTAAGAATCTTCAAGCTTCTAAATTTATTTAGTCGCAGAAAATAGATGATTAGAAAATCCTAGAGCACTGCTGTCATTCGTATGTTGATATAAGTCTTGCATCATGTGATATATATAAATAAATAAATATATATATATATATATAAATAAATAAATAAATAAATAAATAAATAAATAAATAAATATATATATATATATATATATATATATATATATATAGGCAAAGGTTCCAAAGAGAACTATATATTAATAGTAAACCAGAGTACCATTCTGGACCGTCTGATTAATTCTAATCCAACGGTCATTATATTAAACAAATAAAATCAGGTTAGTTACCCTTTTTTAACTGAATTTCTGTATCTCTATTTGTATCTAAATCAATCGTGTGCTTGTTTTTTCTTCTCCCGCGCGACTTCTATCGTAGTTCATCTTCTACCTATTTGATACCATTCGAGTTTTGCACATCAGAAAGCATGGATCATAATTCAGGTATTAACTTTCTCAAACTGATTTTTTTTTGAAATTATAGGATACATTTGAGGTTCAAATCATGTTTTTGGTAAATTAAAACTGCGATTGACCTATTTGGATTTTGTGAGTTTGTTTTAATTGAGATTCAAAGAGATTTTGATAGTGATTTTGTCATATTTTGCTTGGTTTCGTAACTGTATTGCTGTGTTTTCTGATTCATTCAAGTTATGATATCGTATGAGCACGTAAATTGCTTGTGTTCAATTGATTTTTAGTTTTTATTTGTATTTTAATTGTTTTGATATGTTGAGCTACTTGTTTTAATTGAGATTCATAGAGATTTAAAGAGATTTTGATAGTGATTTTGTTATATTTTGATAGTGATTTTGTTATATTTTGATAAAATGGTGAGAATTCTTATACTCTTGTTATGAGTTATATGATTGCAGCCTTATGCGTAATCTGGTCCAGCTGCATCATCCTTTTTAGCTATACTAACAGTATTATAATTGCTGGAATAATTTAAAATCTTTCTCATCATACTGATCAGCTCCCAATGAGGGGACTGCCGCTTTTACGGTATGCTAAGTCGATGATTCTTTTACTTAGCAACAACAAAAAAGGCGATGATTCTTTTTATGTGAATTACAAGTTTACAACTGATCCCATAATAGTGTTATGTGAATTCACACATAACTTACCGCAGAACAGAACTTGGAAATCAGGTGTCATATATCAGAAGATTCAAGAGATTTTAGTAGATTTTGTATGTTAGAATGTAGAGATTATTTTTTAGATTTGGAAGGTTCTAATACATATTCACACTACTCATGTTCGTTATTACATTTTTATTGCAGGGATTGATAGCAATGGTACATTTGGAATGGATGTGGATAATGATGAGGTTCAGTCTATCAATAACTATTATGGACTCCATGATAATAGTGACAATAGAGAGTTGCAAGAAACTTGGATTCCTAAATGTGATAGTAAAGTAAAGCCTTATGTAGGTCAGTTGTTCTCAAACATTGATACAGCATTTGATTTCTACACCAACTATGGGAGTTTAGGGGGTTTTACTATTCGTAAGTCCACCCAAAAAAAGTTCGACAATAAAACCATCTCTGTTAAGTACTTTGTATGCTCTAAATCTGGTTCAGGTGATGATTCTGTTTCATGTGAAGTTGATTCATCTAGTTCTTTCGTATCTGATAGTAGCACAAACAAGTGTGACGATGGTTCTGGTAAAAAAAAAAGGAGAACAATGTCTTCTAAGTGTGAGTGTAATGCTAAGATGGTTGTTAAATTTGCTGGTAGGGAAAGGTATAGCGTATCTAAATTTTTTGAGGAGCATAATCACGAGTTAGCTTCAGAATCAGAGAAGCAGTTTTTAAGATCTAATAGGTGTATGACAGATTTGCATATGAAGTTTGTTTTTGATGCAAACCTCACAAATATTGGTCCAACTAGGGCTTTTACCATATTCAAAGCCATGTGTGGTTCTTATGGGGATGTTGGTGCTACTGCCGTTGATTTTAAGAATTGGGCCAGAGACATAAAGGCTTTCATAGGAAAACATGATGCTGACATGATTATTCAAAAGTTCAAGGACAAGAATGAGACAACTGATAATTCATTTGCATATGAGTATCAAACTGATTCATCTGGTCACTTAACACGTATCTTCTGGGTTGATGCCCGTGGTAGAGAAAGTTATGATCTGTTTGGTGATGTATTGTCGGTTGATGCCACGTATCGCACAAACAAGTAAACTCATTCTTTATTTTATTTTACTTTAGTTTTAGTGACATGACATATTCATGTTTCTGATTTTTCCGCACTCTTTATGTAGATATAGTATGGTTTTCGTACCATTTATTGGTATAGATAACCATGGGAAAAGTATAACCTTTGCTGCTGCTTTGCTTGATAAGGAGGATACTACGAATTTTGCATGGTTGTTTGAAGTATTCCTACGAATCATGGGACGACCACCGAAATGCATAATCACAGATCAATGTCCTGCCATGAGGGCTGTTATTCCTAATATTTTTCCCAAGTCAACAATACACAGATTTTGCATGTGGCATATTGTGAGGAAATTCCCTTCAAAGGTATGTAAATGTTTGTTTTTCTGCCTTACAATATTCTTGATCCTATATGCATAAGCATGATTGGTATAGCGTTTAAAATTGGAAAATAGGATATGTGATCTATCTAATCAGAACATGAGTAAGTTCTGCCAACTGGTCATTTTCTTCCTTGCTACCTCCAAATCTTATCATGATGTGCTTTGTACTGCCCCTCATTAGAGCAGCTTTTAATCTGAAATGAAATGTTGCTAGAATAGAGAAGATTTTCTGATCCTCCAGTTAGTAACTAACTAATATGCCACTTAACAAAATATTCTGAAATTTTGGTTAAACTAACTAATCTCAAAAGGTTTGCTGTTCAGGATTATAAAAAGGTTTTCCATCTGTCTTTGAGTTCTTCTTTGCTTTTTATGTAACCATTAGTAACTCCATCATATCAAGTGCACTTATCGTACAAGAAAATACAATCTAATTTTCCATTAGCCTTTCGATTCTGAGCTTGGAAGCTAACTAATTCTGTGTAGCAACCTATTAGTTTGAAAAAGATTTGCAGAAAGTCTATGTGTTATCATTCTCTTAAAGTGGGATGAACATATTAAACATAGTATAATCCAAGACAAGTAATCGAGTTAAAATCAATTAAAATTACTGGGAAATTATTTGAACAAGAATCTTATTTTATGGTCACCTATTATGGTGTTGCAGATAAGTTTACTTCGATGTCTCAAGTTTATGAAATTGTAACTAATGTTGCTTTCTTTGTAGCTTGGTACCGTGTTTTGTGCTGAATCTCCTTTTATGGAGAAGCTGAAGAGATTTTTGTGGAATGATCATGTGACACCTGCCGAGTTTGAAGAAAGCTGGATTTCTACTTTAAAGGAATTTAAATTGGAAAATAATCATTGGCTATCTGAAATTTACGAGATACGAAAATCTTGGATTCCTGCATATTTTAGGGATGACCCTATGGCTGGCCTACTGAGAACTACCTCAAGGTCCGAGAGTTCTAATTTTTTTTTCAATCATTTTGTTCAGAAAGGGGATACATTGTGCGAATTTTATATGTGTTACGAGAGTGCAATTGAGAAGCAGCGGTATACGAATAAGAAGCTCAATCACGAAGACAAATGTATGCCTAAACCTGTTACTATAAAGCCGATTGAAAAGGATGCTGCTACTGTTTACACTCGAGCTATTTTTTATAAGGTTCAAGATGAGATCAAGTATAGTGTTAACATGGAGCTGGACACCTGCACAGTTGTTGATGGTGTCAAAAAATTTATGATCAAAGATTTTTTTGTTAAAGACAAATTGTTTGAGGTAACAAAAATTTATTCTGAAATTCTTTGATGTGATAAATTTGTTAATCAATGAGCATGCTTGCAGTGACTACAATGTTTGCCAGATAAATTCAAAGTACAGTTTTAGTACTTCCAGGTTTTTTTGCATCCTTAAACTAATGTTGGATTCGTGTTTTTGTTCTAACCAGGTTGATGTCATATTGGACACTCAGAATGTCACATGTTCTTGCAAGATGTTTACAAGAATTGGTTACCCATGTCGGCATGCTGTTATAATTGTTAATAACTAACTCATAACCATTTTTAGCTAAAGTGTATATTCTTTTTTATATTCTCTAACTAAAATTTCTACTTTTCTATTTTTCCTAAATAAAACCTCTCATTTTTCGAAAATATCACGAACAGTTCTATTTAATAAAATAAAATAATAATATTATAATTATTAATGACTAACCGATTAGCTTTTTTTCCCAAACGTATATTTTTTTATATTTTCTAAATATTTCTCGTAACTAAAACCTCAAAAATATCACGGACTATTCAATTTAGTAGCATAAAATAATAATATTATAAATCTATCTATCTATCTATACTATCTATACTTCTATACTATATTATAATAGACGAAACATTAAAAGTTTGGTCGATCGGTCGGTACTAAGTGATTTTACTTAATTATCCTTACTTATTTTTAAAAAAATATTATTAAATAATAAAATTGTTTATAACCAATGACCTTTTCAGTTAAAATACAATACTTTTTTTTATTTTTTCTAACAAGACCCCTCTTTTTTCAAAAAAATCATGGACAATTAACTTTTTAAACTAAAACATGTTACTTTTTCTATTTTTCCTTACTAAAATCTCTCATTTTCTAAAAATATCATGGACAAATCTTTACTTATTTATTTTAAAACATATTTTAATATTTTTAATTACGGACAATTACCTTTTTCAACTAAAACATGTTATTTTCTCTATTTTTTCTTACTAAACCCCTCCTTTTCTAAAAATATCGAGCAAACCGTTACTTATTTATTTTAAAATCTATTTTAATAATTCTAATTTTTTAAAAAAGTTTAACACACCTACTTTTTTTAAAACAAAAAAATCTCTCATTTTCCAAAAATATCACGGGCAAATCCTTACTTATTGATTTTTAAATCTATTTTAATAATTTTAATTACGGACAATTATCTTTTTCAACCAAAACATGTTACTTTTTCTAGTTTTTTCTTACTAAAACCACTTATTTTCCAAAAATATTATGGACAAACCTTTACTTATTTATTTTAAAATCTATTTTAATACTTTTAATTATTTTAAAAAGTTTAACATGCCTACTTATTTTTTTAAAAAAATACAATTAATAAAATATTAAAATATAAATAATATAAATAATAATTATTAAAAACAATTCGTGCATCACACGGGTTTTAAGCTAGTATATATAATACAACAACAAAGGGTTTGGTTAAGTAATTTAAATCAAGTGGACCAATTTACCCTTCGTTATATTATACCTTTTTAGGGTTATTTTGGTTTTTTAACATCGATAAATTTATTACATATTATTAAATGCTACAAAATTAATATGCATACTTATATATATATATATATATATATATATATATATATTTATTACATATTATTAAATGCTGCAAATTAATATGCAAATTAATATATGTATATATTTATGCCTGAAGGCTTCAACGAAGATTGCAAGTTGCAGGGCAGAAATTAACCTAACCCGGTCCTTCTAGACCACGATATATAGAATAATCAAGTCCAACAGCAGGAGAGTAATGTATTACTACTCTAAGGCGGTGGTAATAGGGCAGCATGACCCTCACATGAAATCATCCCCAGTCATACATATACTTCACAATGACCAGAAAGATGCACATAAAGAAAAAGATACAAAGATTTTTCAACAATTATGTAACAAACTCTGACCATCTGATCAGAAATTAGCATGGGGAATCAAAGCACTTGCACATAATGAACTACAAGTCTAAAATTAAGCAAATATAGGCTTAACAAAAGCATTACACATAATCCACCACAAATCTAAATAGTAGCTACATTAAAGCATTAGTTCCCTGGCACATGTTCAAACCCAATCTTTTTTGGATAATTTCCTAGAAACAAAATCATCCCCCAAACGAAACGACACAGACTTCCCGTACAGGTCAAGCCAATCCAGTGCTGCTAACCAGTCTTCCTTCCTACGGAGATAGGGATTCACCCTGAGCATGCGAATGACCTCTTCAAAACCAGGAAGAGGAGAAGGACGGGCATCATCATCGAAGTGGAGAGCCTCAAAGTCATTAGGACACAGCCCGAGCCATTCGATGTTCACAAAATCATTATCAGTGATATAGTCCTCATCAAAGTCCTCGCTGAGATCCCACCCGTAGCAGAAAAGTAAGTAGTCAGGAGGAGTGTCAAGGAAGGTCAGCAGGTAGAGGTGGTGGGGGTCGAGGTCAGTGACAGCTACAATCGGAATATTCGGATATGAAGCCCTAACTGTCCTGAGAAAAACGTAGGACTGCATATCCCAACAAACATGAAGAACGAGATATTCACACTTGCTATTTAAGACGACTAGATGAGTAAAAATCTCAGGATTAGGAGCCAAAAGAATGACATTGGCAGTGGTCTTGATAGAGACGGCAAACTTAAAACTGCAAAGAGGAATGATTTTGTTTTTAGAGTCAAACAACTCATATGGGCCATTAGTGCCTAGGCCTCCTGAATCGACCAATGGGAGCGGCCCATGAATAGTTTTTGGCCTCTTTGCAATTGAGCATGGGTTGGGCTTCTCGTCTTCGTCTTCGTCTTCGTCTTCGTCTCCGTCTCCGTCTTCGTCTTCGTCTGCGTCTTCGTCTTCGTCTCCGCCTCGTCTCCGTCTTCGTCTCCGTCTTCGGGACACACTCTTTGCATGAACCTGTCCTTGTCCTCGTGCGGTTCCTCAATGAATCGTGCACACTTTGTAAGCCTCAAAAAGTAAAAATGCTCCTCTGCCTCTGGTGTGCCTTTTATATCCGGATCTCTAATGTAATACATGGTGATAAAGTTATCACCGTTTGAGCAGCAAGTCTCGTATAAAGATGCTAGAGTTTGGTCATCTCCAAAAACAATTCCATCTGAGGAAACCATTTCTCTGGTGGCAGGATGAAACGGAAGGAAGTTTTCTTGAATTGGTGTCTTAAAGATCAAATCATTGACCCTAATTTTGACAATGCGAACAGTATCGGAAGGCTCAAACCCAAGCAGAAAGAATGGTCGAGCCAGGGCACTTACATTGACACAGATCTGCAGGAAACCAAAACCAATGAATACAAGGGATACGGAGGAAGGAAATTATAAATTACGAAACAATAAGCAAAGGCAGCAGCAAACAATAAAACCCACCAAGCAAAAAGTAGAAGTTGCATATCAACAACTGAGAGAGAGAGAGGGGGGGGGGGGGACTAGCTAACCTTAATCTCATTCCGAGTTGAATCCATGTCAAAACCGGTGGGAAGAATTCCATCGACTTGCACCTCCAGAAGAATCTGCATCAAAAAGAAACCAGGAAAGCTTAGACTGTAATCAGGAAAGGATAAAAAGGAAGTTGAGACTGTAGCTTGGTGTCATAGGTTGATTTCATAAATAATAACAGCAATTACCGAGTGGAGAAAGAAACCAGCTTGGATTTATTGGTAAAATATTATTAAAAATTTACTACAGAAGGGTTTCAAAGGAAAAGGATGGAAAAAATCCCAGTACAAACTACAGTATGCTGTTTAACTACATTTTGTGGTTAGAAAGTGCTCTAACATTGAAGAGTTCAGAAGTACATTGACTGTGCTCTAGAGCTTTTAGTTGAAGAAGCGAAGGTAAAGGAAAAGAATTAAAGAAATGTTGAGGACACTTTCCCTTGCATATGCTCCCAAGTTTTTCACAAAACGGGAAAGAAAGAAAAATTAAAAAAGGGCCCAAAGAGAACTATTTGAAACAGTACGTGAGTGCTTCTCTCCCAATCATCCCATTTTTTTGGAAGAAACTTTTGAGAAGAAATTTATAAATTTTTCTCCCTCTTTATTCTCTCCTCTGCATTTTGGCTCAAGGCCAGTGCAAGAGAGAATTTCAGCACACATGGACAGTGGGTGTTGTGCATTAGAAAAAGAATCGACCATTCATAGAGAGGAATTTTATTACGGCTGATAGATTTATGCATTTTTTATCAATGTGATTTCAAGAGTACTCACAGATTGGTTCATCTGCAAGTCAGATTTCTCCAAGGTTTTGGTTGAATCTTCCAGTAATGTCTGTTTCCGCTTATTAAAATAATCCCAGATTCGTACCTGATAGACCACTTTTACAGTAAGACTATAGATAATCAACTTTAATATAGAGACAGTTGCTTATGCACGTGTGCTTTGTTAGAAAAAGAGACAAAAGGTTCCATCATTTCTGGAGGACACAGTAAAGATTCATTGTTTCAAAAGATAAAAGATATAACAGACCTTTCTTGTATCAGTCCTCTTGAGCGAACACACCCTTTCATGAAGCTCATGCAAAGACGCCTGGATATTAAATAATTTTATTACCCAATAACAAGGACACGATAATTAACAACAATCAAGGTACAATATATAAAACTAGGATACCCATAGTAAGACACACTAGAAGGTGCTAGAAAACTTGATCTGATACATGATCTGATGCACAAGACTGACAGTCGCAAACTAGTTGCTAAATTTGGATAGCTAATTTCAGCTTCTTAGCTTTTATCATATTAAAGAGATCAATCTACCTTTTTTTTTAATATCAACCACCAGGTATTAATCAATTATCCAGATACGTCTCATTTCGGTTCTAAAATAACTGTAACACAGAGTACTTGATTATCAATTTCATACACAACATAACATCACAGAAGTCACACAGCAGCAAGATATAAATGCTATAAGCTTAGAACTATAAGAAGAATTAACTCTCCAAATGCCTACTTCAAGGGAGCACTACACAATAACATGACCCAAAGGTACAGGCCAGTTGTGTTTACAAAACATTGCTATGATACAAATGCTATTAGAAAGAAATTTATGATATCAAGCAGATAATAATGCTTGGTAGAAGTAATTAAACACCGCATTTTTCAAACTATTCTTGAACTGAATTCTGAAAGCATTTAATTTTCGTTGTCGACATCTCTAGAAAATTCAAGCACATTGTAATGCAGCCATGCAGGTGCTAGTCAGAATCACACTAGATGTCAAGAGCATCAGTATATTGAGACCTGTTTGTCAGTTAAGAAAAGCAAAGTAATGGTAGTTGTCTACTCAAAACTTATTTGACTTATATAGATTAAGTTCTATAAATAGTGCAAGTGATGTGATTACTGGCCATGTTAAATAATATGTGGAAGTCAAGAAGAAGCATTATTATTTACAAACCACCACCAGACACTCTCCCTCTATATAGTTTTCCTTTTCTCTATTCCTATTCAGTATCTTCTCCATAAAATATGGAGATCTCTTAGTTTCTTCTTTATAATCGGCTGTATGGCTGTACCTAACAACATATAAGTATATTTTCATTGCACCTCATCAGAATCACATGGATTTCATTATGAGTCAGTTATTAGAAAGAACTCAACATAAACAAATACATTTAAGCACTGCCTGTTTCGAGTGCAGTTAATTAAATCTTCAAGAAGAAATAAGATGAGTTTTACCTTTTTACTTAGCCTTATAGTTGACTCACTTCCATCTCGGGCATCAATCAACTTCAGGCATAGAGGGTATACCTCCACAACTAATTCCTGCCCAACACCAACCGAAATCATCTTACTGGGTAGTACAGGTCCTCCTTTGTACCTAAAGAGTAATTAATAAGATGCTAAGATGCATGAGCACATACTTAGGTGCAACACAACAGAAACACATTCTCATGTTAGAACTTCTGTGAATTGGGGAGCCTTCAAAAGAAATAAAATTCTAACAAGGGATTTTGAGCACATCAAATCAAGATTTCTCTGGTGCCCTAAAGATCTAGAAAGGAAAATAAGATCTATACGGTTTAAAGATTTAGTTACGAAACTGTGTATTAGCAAGAGTACTTCTTAGACACCTAAGGTATTAACTCAGCTTAAATGTGACAGAGTGCATTCTATAGTAGGCATCATCTCTGCTTGTGGTAGCACATGTTGCAATATTTCACCTTTACACAGAGTGCAATATTAACGCATTTTAAGGCTCCTTTAAAGTATATTTTCATTAATTTTTTTTATTTTTTTTTCTTCTCAATAAAAATTAAATGTTTGGATTTTTATTCAAAAAAGAAAAATTTTAAAAATAAATAATGGAACTATATTTTATAAAAACTTTAAAATGCGTGTCGACCCTTCCATTTTCAAATGTTAACAAATGAATGGGACTGAGGGGAGTAACTTATTAGCCAACTCATGTACTTGTTCATTTTATTCAACCAAAATGTCATTGCATGATCATGTCAGTGGCAGCCCCATATTTAAAGCTATGACCCCTTAAAAATCTACTTTTCACGCACTACATATTTCTACCAATCTCAAACACAAAACCCAACAAGAATTATATTCATTCCCCCAGCTATTCAATTCATTCCGTGTTTTTAAATGTTAATCAAGAAGCTCCGCGGAAAATTATCGCGGAGCGGGTACAGGGCTCCGCGATAAATTTCCGCGGAGGAATAGTGCTCCGCGGAAAAAATACGCGGAATGACTAAATTTTTTTTTTAATCTTAACTGTCGAAATGTTGATCCAACGGTTCAGGAACAGATTGTTAAATAATTGGTCCCTGACAATCAATTGTCAGGGACCAGGACCCTTATAATATTACTCTATTTAAAGATACATTATTTATTATTTTTATCTACTATTTATACTAACATATATTTTATATATTTTACTTGATTTATTTTCTTATGTTTTTTTAACAATTTATTTTGTTGAAATTATATCCTTATATATAACAAGCGTAAGAGATCTAATCCAAAAAATTTGGTCCTGGTAGTCTGGTCCTCAATACGGCCAAAACAATCTTAACCATCGGATCTAATATATTTAAAATTAGACATTCAAGATTATATCATATAAAAAGAAGCAATGATAATCTAAAAAGGATGCAAGTTAAAAGAGATTGTATTAGAATTTGATTTTGAAAAAGTCTAAACTAAAAGGTATTTATCCGTAGTAAAAGACCAATTTATTTAATACGTGATTATATTCAATTTCTATAATATATCAAAATAATAAGGATCATTAGCTCTTTAAATATATCGATTAGAACTGTTGAATCTAAAATTAAAAAGTGTTTTGGTTGTTGGTAGAACTGTATTCAAATACTAAAAAGAGTATTTTGATAATCTAAATCAATTTCTTTTATATACCAAAATAATAAGGATTGTTTGATCTTAAAATAGATAAATGAAAACCGTTGGATTTAAAATTAAAAAGTGTATTTGATTTTAAAAGGGTATATTAATAATCTAAACCAGATATAAGTAGATTTCCTAAGTTTTAGAGGAGTTTTAATTGAAAAAAAAATTTATGTTACGTTTTCTTTTTAACTTACATAATATTTTAGTATCTCAATGCATATGCAAATTTCAGTATCTCAAATATATTTCAGTTTTTCAATCACATTCTAAATATATAGTATTTTGTTTTATCTAACTTGAGTATCAATATATTGATGCATTCATTCATTAAAAATATAAAAATTATTCAGTATTTTGTAATTACACAACATATCTATTAATTAATCTACAAAATATGATACACTAAAATAAAATATATGCTATAAAACATATTTTATAGATATCCATGCATTTATTTATTTTAAAAGAGTGAATTTTTTTTTAGAATGTCATTTGCCACAATAAGAAAACTATGGGGGTTCATTCCGTCAAAACATAAATTTTAAAAAAATTCTTCCGATTTTACCCCTAGATATATTACCGGTAACAGTTATTTTGGATGGAAAATGATTAAAGGATGCATTCAGCCGAAACTAAAAATTTGAGATCAAATTGAAAAAGTGACTAAAGATAATGGGTGCAAAATTCTATTTACACATTAATAAGTACTAAAGCAGAAACCAAATTGACTTGTGACCAGCTGATGTGCATCCTACACAAACTAAAGAGCATGGTAAAACTTAAAAGAACTTGCCATAGGGATAATAGAGGCGAAGATCATAACAATCTTGTGTGGCCTAACTGTGCAATTAATGTATGAATAGATGCAATTATACAGGTGGCTAACTAGTATGGTAAGAAAAAGTTTTACAATGTCGTCACTGTAAACCAAAATTCCTGGAAAATCTTAAAGGCTTTATGACCTTTTGGCCCTTCAAGTATGGACCAGTGTACCCATAAACCCTTCAAGTATTAAAGCGTATCTTTTCGCCCCTCAGGTATCCGAAACGTACTCTTTTGCCACTCAACCGGTACAGAATGAAAAATCGGGTTATAACGTTACAAATGACAGGGACATTACACAAGCCTATTGACGTCTCCTCCTCAGTCTTGGCCGCTCTCTCGACACTGATGGCTTTTTCTGGGAGGCTTACTCTAGGGAAGAAGTCGAAGGAAGAGAGCTAGACTAGAATTCAACAAAGCAGATCAATCAAAGAAGTTTCAAATCCAGTGGAGATCTTGAGATCACTTCTTCTATGTAGAGATTCTAAGGGCTTATCAATGCTCCTTCCAGCTCCTCTCGTCATAAAGCTATCTTTCACTCACTTAACACTCATCAAACAAAAGAAAGACTACCCTCCGAGAAATTGTATAACTCGGACACATGAAATTCGGTGCGTTATAAATTTGCGGTAAGATCTCCGGATGAACTGGTATTCCCTGTAGAACAACATTCTGGGTTATAAAGTTACCCGGGCTTCTCATTTTTTACTCAATCTTAAAAAAAAACTGAGGGGGAAACTCTTGCTTTGTGTAATGTCTGAATTATCCCTGCCGTTTGTAACGTTATAACCCGATATTGCATTCTGTCCCGGTTGAGTGGCAAATTAAAGAGTACGTTTCGGATACCTGAGGGGCGAAAAGATACACTTTAATACTTGAAGGGTTTATGGGTACAATGGTCCATACTTGAAGGGCCAAAAGGTCATAAAGCCAATCTTAAATACTTCACTAAATTATGGGTGGGATATTAGGGAGGGAGAGAGGGAGAAAGAGAGAGAGGGAGAGAGAGAGAGAGAGAGAGAGAGAGAGAGAGGGAGGGGGAGGGAGAGAGGGAGAGAGAGAGAGGGAGAGAGGGAGATAGGAGAGGTAGGGGGGAGAGAGAGAGAGAGAGAGAGAGAGAGAGAGAGAGAGAGAGAGAGAGAGAGAGAGAGAGAGAGAGAGAGAGAGAGAGAGAGAGAGAGAGAGAGGAGTATACCTATTGGAAATGAGAAAGAACAAGTTGCCAGGCTTGGAGATGGAATTGTTGGTTAAATCTCGAATAATCTGTTTCTGTTGATGAGGAGAGGGAGATATAGCAATAGCAGCAGCAATTAAAGATCCATTATCTATCAACATATCATTCGAATCAGGAATCGTCAAGATCTACAATCAAAATTCAATTCAATGTTGCATTACAATTGAGTTGAGTCAAGTAACCTGAATCTACACTACTAGAGAGAGAGAGAGAGAGATTGTATACGTGTATGTATAAATAATAGACACAAAGGCAGAGAGAGAGAGAGACTAACCTCAAGCGATTTTTTATCCATGATCACCATTCTGATTTCCCTCTTTTTAGCACCATTCTGATTTCCCTCTCTTTGTTTTCTTTTTCGAATGAGTTGTATGGAAGTTCGAACCTCTTTATATATTATCGACTTAATTGCAGTTTGTTGGTCTAACTAATTTTTTTTTTACAAAATGACTCTTTTATAATTGTTGTCATTTTAATGACTAAATTATTATTTTTTTAATAGATGATTGCATTTCGTCAAAAATTTTTTACGGACGTTAATGAATTCACTTTTTCATTTTTATTATTGCACTTTGATGGCTCAATTATTATTTTTTTTGCAAAAAAATGACTCTTTTATATATATATTGACATTTTTTTAACTAAATTATTATTTAAAAATAATTTAACTAAATTATAATTTTAGAATACCCAAATGAATTTAAGATTCTTGATCATAAAACTATTGTAGACGGTTTTTAGACGCTAGTACTGTAAGAACAAGATATAATGAAAAGTGTAAAAGAAAATTCTTGAGTCATGCTTCTAATTTGAATATCTCTAATAATTTCTATATATGTTTCTTTAATTGGTTTTTTCATCTGAGTATCTCTAACTTTCTTAGATTTTAGCGTAATATTTAACGTAATCTGAATTAAAGACATTGTTAAAAAAGTCAAGTGTTAAGTTCTAAAAATCATGCCTTTAATTCATATTACGTTAAAGATTTACTAATGTTTGCATCACATTTTTCAAACATCTTAAAATTTTAAGAGTATTTACCAGAAATACTATCTTTTGTGAAACAAATTGCAAAAATACGATCCTTTTATTTTCTTTGCAAAATTACGGTCTTCATACTTTATGTTTGTTTTATTTTTCCAAAGTACGTTCTCTTGTTTTAATCCTCTGTAATCGCCATCGATGACCAACTCAAACACTTTATACATACCACTCTCTTCTTTGTCTTTCTATGTGATTGATTTTCATTGACCTTTAGTTTCACTTATTATTAACTTTTTCATCTCCGTTTTATTTATGATTGCGATTTAATAATTACAAATTGATGTATATGTATGTATATGTATATTCCTCTATGTATGGCTTATGTATGGCTAGATCTAGTTCGAGGGAGAAGATAGAGTCGCATGTATGTATGACTGGATGTAGTTGGAGGGAGAAGATAAAGTCGTTGTAATTATAATCACAAGTGAGTGTATTATGTTGATTGATTGATGCAAAGGCTGAAGTTGCATTGGGTTACAAATCAAAACTGTAAAAAGTTCAAGTTGCAATCTGATTAGTAATGGGTTGAATCGATTGATTTGCATTTTGAACGGGCGCAACTTCTTGTGCAACTAATTTAATTTGAATCATTTTCAAAATTAAAGTTGCAATACTGGTTGCTTTTCGAGTAAATTGGCCCCGCAGGGGCAGTTTGATGAATTGTGAAACTTTTAAAGTTGAATTTTCGGTTGTGCTTCGGGTTGCTATGGGTTGCTTCAAAGTTGATTGTGGTTGCTCTTGCTTGCTTCTGATTTTTTTAATGTGTCGATTGACATAGTTTGAAAGTAGGTTTGTAATAGATTGATGACAACTTAGTTGCATTGAGTTGATTTTCGTTGATTTTTGTAATTAGATTTGGTTGATTTGAATCTTAAATCTCCGATCTAAATTGTTTGTGCTTTGGGTTGCTATGAGTTGCTATGTATTGCTTCGAAGTTGATTGTGGTTGCTCTTGGTTTTAGAAGTTGTAAACATGGTTGCAGAAGTTGCAACCACTATTTATATATTCAAATGTTAATGTTGCATATGTGGTTGATTTTGGTTGCAAATATGGCTTAATTGTATTTTGTAATGGTTTTAGTTGATTTTGCTAAATACAAATTTGTTATGCAACATTATGCAACCTATTCTGCAACTTAAGATATTCTAATTATTAATTTTTTATAAGTTGCATATCTGGTTGCACCCTATTTTTGCAAATACTTTTAGGTCACAGCTGGTTACGTCTAGTTGCATACCGTATTTTTGAAAATATTTTCAAAAAGTTGGTATTTTTGGAAAAAGTTCAAAAAAAACATAGTATTTTTGAAAAAAAATATTTAGGGGCGGGTATTTATGAAAAAAACTCAAATTTTAATTTGATTTTTGATTATTCACTAACAAAAAGATATCATAATTAGTTTAAAAATAAGGCATTTGAACATCACTCAAATGTTAGGTCATTGTAAAAGACTGAAAAATGTAGGATTAATTAATTTATGTTGGAATCAACGCGAATTTACTTTCTGATGATTGATGACAAAGTCATTAGATTTTTACATTTTTCAGTTTATCTTATTCTTCTGGTACTATTGTCTAAAAATCATGTAGAAATTTTACAATAAAGAATCTTAAGGTCGGTTGAGCATTTTAAAAGTATAATTTAGTTAAATTATTTTTGAATAAAAAATTTGGTTAAAAATGTCAAAAATATATAAAAGAGTTAATTTTGTGCCAAACAATAATACTGGAGCCATCAAAGTGCAATTACAAAAATAAAAAAAATGAAATCATTAACGTCCATTAAAAAAATTTAACGGAATCTAATCATCTGCTAAAAAAAATAATAGTTTGGTCTATAAAATGACAACAATTATAAAATAGTCATTTTTGTGCAAAAAAATAATAGTTCAGGCCATCAAATTACAATTAAGTCTATATTATTTTATGAAAATAATAGGCATGAGGCAACCTTCGGAGCCACCTTCAGGTTATAAGTTTTTACATGGAAAATTTTAAGGGTTTATTTAAATGATTAAAAGTATTAAAATATATTTTAAAATAAATAAGTAACGGTTTGCCCGTGATATTTTGGAAAATGAGAGGTTTTAGTAAGGAAAAATAGAAAAAATAACATGTTTTCGTTGAATCAATCATCAATATACTTATATAAAGGAGAAGACGAGGGCAGTGAGGTGGCGCTTCTCAAATCGCTTCGATCTATTTTTCTAATTTTTGAATTATTATTATTAAAAATTCGAAAATATCTCAATTGCCTTTAAAATCTTTACTAACAGAGGAAACTAAATATACAATTTTATCTTGTCTTTAGAATGTTTACTAATGGAATAAACTAAATATACAATTTTAATATTCTTGGCTTTAACTTACCTTTAAAATCTTTACTCATGGAGGAAGCTAAATATACAATTTTAATATTTTACTAATTTTTTTTATTAGAAAATATCTCATTTTTCTTTCAAATCTTTAGTAATGAAAATCTTAATTACCTTATATTCTCCTAAATTACTATCTTACTATTTCCTAAAATTTATGTCCGAGTCAAATTAACATGTTGTTGTGGAATAAAAACTAGGTTGTATTTAATACGTATATTTATTTCTAGGATTTGAGAGTTTCGGGTTTTAATTGCGTGGTTACTCTTGTTGTCGATGACTAACTCGGGATGCCTACATACCTTGATTAGAATCAAGAATCAAGCCAACCCAATCTCTATCACATGACTTCACATTTCTACACCAGGTTTCTGTGCTGAGAATATATTCCCTTATATAAAAGAACTAGATTTATAGCCCGGGTTTGAGATTTGGATGCAGGCACGGAAATGTAATTTTTGTTGAGTTGTGAGTGTTTTTTCTCTGTTGCATTGTGTTATTCCCTAAAATGAATGAGCTCCTAAATAACTCTGAAGCTCATTTATTTATCATTTGTTTTCCCATAGATGGGAAGTAGTTTCTGGCCTCTTGAGCAACATTGTTGTTCTGGTTGTCTCCGTTCTCTCCAATTAATTTGTATGCTTAGTACAATTCAACTGCTTTACTTCACCGTGATCCAATATTTTCTTAAACGTCTCTACACCAGTCATCGTTCCCTACAAATAGATCAATGCAAAACAGGAAAAAACTAAGCAAATGTAAGTATTAGAAAATGGCACCTTTTATGTACTCCCTCTGCTTCAAAATAATACCCTTTGGGCAACTTTGTAGGTACGTTGAGGTGTAAAAAAAATTTAGTAATACCAAAACATTATTCAATAATTTTTATCACATAAAAATGTAAAAGAGCGCACTGGGATACAACAAGCAAAACATCCATGGGGTAAGTAGTTAACTTGCCAGAAATAAAGAAACAATTCAACGGTTACCAACTGTTTTGATTTAAGAATCATAAATCAGTCTGATGTTTTCTTCTCTACTGCTTCCATAACTTATGTTTATAACTTAACAAAGAACAGTAATTAAAAATCTTGTCAATAACTGACTCTGCAAAAATGATATGTTACCTATAGTTCTTCAGAAGTTAATCATTTCCATTATAGTGGAGTTCTCTCCAGTGACGCAAGCACAACTTTGAAATCTTTCACCTGGATAGTCACGTTACTCATAGCATAGACCTTAATCATGGTTCTATATATATGTCATTTTATTAGGCTTGTATCCTCTTCTCTCTATTTTTTCAACAACGTTTTTCATATCTGCTACGCATCCCATCATCCCATATGCATCAACTAGGCAGTTAAAAACACGGTATCTTGTGTCTCATCAGAATTTTCCGTGAATCGCAGAACCAGTGATTTTTTCAGATTTTCCTGCATTCCCTTAAGCCCTTACTAATTAAGTGAATAAAGTTTGACACAATTTTTAGTGTCATATCTATCATTTCAAATTACATAACCTACAGGTAACACTGCACACGCAAAAAATACGAAAGTTTTCTATCACCAGTTCAATATTCATCTGGTATATCTATTTATTCATTATTTTATTTAAGTAATTAAGCATGGACAAAAAGTAACATATAGATTACATAGTGATTAATTAGTTAAGCATTACAGTGGATTACCTTCATCAGGTGCATCCTCAAGTCACAAGCCCGTGCCTGATTTGCAATACATGTCGGAGCAAACATTAGATAGTTGAATAGAACATCGGCAACAACCTGATCATTTCCTTCAATCTATAGAGTGTTTCAGTGATATTATAAGTTATTACACCATAATCATAAAAGTGGCTAAGAATCTAAGATGCCCAACACCATGTAAGCTCTGGAGATGGGCTCCTTACTTTTCTTCTAATTTCTCTTCTTATTTGGATTCGGCATTTGATGTATAATTTCTATAGAATATAGAGCACGGGTATCAGCACATTTCGGTGTATACATGGAATGAAGGCCGAGAATGACGTTACTGAAGCAATGTGAAGAAGCAATAGCTAGTGTTGCTCAATCACTTCCCATATGAATCTTAAAATACACACACCCAACAAACCGGGACATGAAATGCCAGAGTTGGAACTGAGCTTGCAAGTTGAAACAGGCAATGGACTCGGATCTACAAAATGAGAAGAATGCCTGGACAAAATTAGAAGAATGCCTGGAAGAACTAAATACCATGACTGCAAGTAGCAAACCAACGGTTGAAGAATAGCACAGGAGAATAATCATGGTATTGACCAGATTGAAAACCTTCCGGCTCTGTGTGAAATTAGAGGATCTTGATGGATTAAGAATACAAGTTTCTAAATTCTATAAAAAGGTACTGCATACAAAGTAAAAGTAGAGACATTATGGCCCCATAATTATAGGCAGAAAGTTTTTTGTTCTGCTTCACGCCATACACTTAACCACATAATGTTTCCAGTGCACTGGCCATTCCATACTGTTTTTAACAGAATAAATGTCTAATTAGTTATGACATGCAACTTAACAAACATGAACTTCAAGTATATTTAACTTGTTTTATAAGAAAACAATGAATCTCACTTGTCTTTTCGAAACTTACCAGAAGACTGAAATTGCCATAGGCACCAAGATCAAAGCATTACTGATCTGTAGAAGCTTTACCCTTTTAATATGTAGTTTATGTCAGATTGTTTACCAGCAGTTCACGACATAAAGACTAATTTAGTATCATTTTCATATCAAAAATTTCTAGGCACAAAAACTTTCCTGCCCTAATTATGTACATATACACAAGCTATGAAAATATTAAGCAGGCAAAACAAGATATACTCATTCCATTTGCCTATAAATGCGATGCAAAAGAGAACTCTACACAATGAGATCATTCATGTGTCGCCCGAATACTCGACTATTAGAATGCCCAAGGTTTTAGATCTTACTCAAGAATCATGCTAAACATTTATAAGACTTTCTCTCTGTCAATACTACTATTGACCAAGTCCAGATAATGCATGGCATCCTGAGGGCAGAGGCCTTCAATGAAAAACCGAAACAAGTGAGAGTGTGTCCCATGCATTACGTCTAAGCACAGTTCTAGTAATCTTTCTTGCTGCTCTTTATTTAGATCCACAGCCTCCATAAGTGGTAGTAACTTTCTCTCCGCTTGAAAATGTTCACCGCAATGTTTCTGACAAACACAGCAATCACCCATTCATTACCGTGGCAAGTAGCAACAATATTTATTGTGCTTTTCAGGACACAAACCTGAAGTGAAAAAGAAATGGAAGATCATCTGGATCATACTATAAATAACGATGTTTATCTTTACCTGAAGAGTTTTCAGGCGAGCAGCCAGATTTTTAGAGCCTCTAGGTAAACAGGGTTTTCTAAATCAAGAACTCAAAAGGCCTTAATGTCTTCTGTTAGATCAGAATTCAATGATCGTCAGGAGCTAGACTCAACTGATCAGGATTGCTGACGTCATCAGGATTACATGGTCATCAGGATCAAGATGCATATCAGGACTGGGATCAGGATTGATCATCAGGACTGGAAGCTGGTCAGGATTCCTACTTCGAGTTATATTTGGAGTCTAGTTAAACATGGAAGTTTATTCTGTCGGTTCCTGGTTTGTAGAATGTAGCTATCGATTAAGGATATGTTTCTATCTTTGTTATTGATTAGGACTTATCTTGTTATTGATAGAGAATCTGTGTGAAGTATATAAACACAGTTTAGGTTTTGGTTTTGATATCGATCACAACCAATATTACACTCGAGTATTTGTGTAACCTAGCAGCTCTCAAGAACATCAAAATTTCTTGAGAGAGTTTGTAACAGTTTTATATCAGATTTAATAAAGCTGTTATTGTTCTTTCATATTTGTGTTATATAAAGTCGAGAATCTTATACAATTGTATTCAACCCCCTTCTACAATTATTATTTACAGGGCAACAATTGGTATCAGAGCAAACTGATTTATTTTTGAATCAGAGACGATCTAAGATGTCGACAACCAAGTATGAAAGCATGAAGATTCCCATCTTGAAGATATCAGAATATCCTACATGGAGGGTAAAGATGCTGATGTATCTGGAGGCTATGGATCCTGACTACTTGGACAGGATTCGTGATGGACCATATATACCTACAAAGTTTGTAGAACGAACAGAGACAGTACCTGAACATTATGTGGTCAAAGCTAAAGCTGAATGGACTCCAGAAGAAAAAGCTCATGTACTCAGGGAACCAAAGATAAAGAATATCTTGCACAACAGTCTTGATGCTGTCATGTCAAACATGGTGATTGCATGCAAGTCTTCAAAAGAAATCTGGGATACTTTGGAAACTCAATGCCAGGGATCTGCATCTGTCAAGAAGAACAGAAGGGCTCTTTTGATTCAAGAATATGAACAATTCGATGCAAGACCTGATGAGAGCCTAACTGATCTATATGATAGATTTCTGACACTATTGAACAGCTTATCTTTAGTTGACAAAGTATATGAAACTGAAGATTCAAACACCAAGTTTCTAAGAGCTTTACCTGAAGAATGGGACACTCAGACCTCAATCATTAGACACCAGTATGATCTGAACATTGTGTCTCTTGATGAGATCTATGGGATGCTAAGAACTCATGATCTTGAGGTTCAACAGAGAAAGAACAAGAAAAGCAGCAAGGCAAAATCAATTGCTTTGAAAGCAGAGGCAAAATCAAAAGGCAAAGCTATGGAGGTCTCTAGAAGGAAATCGAGAGTAGCTGAATCAGATCTTGAAGACTCTTCATCAAATTCTGATGGCAATCCTGATGCCAATAATGATGATGAATCTTCTGATTCAGACATGGAAGAGATGGTTGCTATGATTGTCAGAAACTTCAGAAGGATGAAGTTCAGGAAGAATAGAAGACAAGACAATTTTCAGAAAAAGACCTTCAATGCAGACAAAGACAAGTACATCAAAAAGGACAGCAAGGATAGCAAATTTGACAAGTCAAAGGTTAGATGCTACAAGTGTAATGGTATGGGTCACTTTGCTTCTGAGTGTAACAAGACAAAGGCACTCATCACATCAAGCAAGGATTGGATGGACTCTTCCTCAGAATCTGATACTGAGGTAGTCAACTATGCTTTAATGGCCAATGCTGATGTAACTACTGCTCCTGATGATAAGGTACTAAATACTATCTTTGATTTTGATACTGACAATGCTTCTGATTTAAGACGTTTTCTAAAGTCATTACATATTAGCTTTAGAAGTCAAACTGCTGAGAATTCTAGAATCTTATCTGAGATGTCTGACCTTAGGAAAAGGAATGAGATATTAGAAGCTGAATTTTCTCGTATGCAAGAAGTACAAAAATAATGTGATAATGCTAAACACATGAACTTAGAGATGAAATCTAAATGTACTTCCCTTGAAAAAGAACTCGAATATGCTAATGAGAAAATCAGAACCTGGACAGACTCTGGTAGGAAATTTCATGAGATTAATACCTCTAAGAATTGGAAAGAGTGTCTAGGATATAAGTCAGATGAAGATAAGAAATTGAAAGAGAAAATTGTCATTGATGAGACAGTCAGTCCAAAGACCTATAGACATGTTATAGACTCAACCAAATCTAAGATTACTCCTGTTAATTTTGTTTTTGGTGAGGATTCTAATTCTACTTTTGAAAAGGGATCCTCTTCTACTCAAGGTATTAAAATTATAAAGTCTAAACCTGTCATGGATAAAGTCTCTAAGAATGTAGGTCTATTGTCTCAGAAATAGCTTAAGGATAAAATCTGTAAGGTTACAGATAAGAAAAAGGAAGCTACTGTTAAGAGAAACAGGAATGGTAAAGTTGGGATCAATAAAGAGAATGGTTATAAATATATCCCAAATGCACCTAGAAAGAGTTGTTTTAACTGTGGTAACTCTAATCATCTTGCTGTTGATTGTAAGAAGAGTAAGAAGAAAATTATTGAAATTCCTAGGTCTGATGTTAGGAATAGGTCAGTATTTTATAAATCACAGAAGTCCTGTTTTCATTATGGTAGTCTATGGCATTCTATTTATACTTGTAAGGAATATCATGATTTGTACTATAACTTTTATGATCCATTGCCTAAGTTTGAAAGTAGTACAAAGTCTGATAGAATTGAGAATGTTATAGTGAAGCATGCTTTTGTTAATACTGATGCTGACAAAGCAAATCCTGATGGAGTAAAACCTGTCAGGACTGCTAAAGTCAGAAAGTCTTCTGCTGCTAAAATTAATAAATTGCATGAGAAAGGAACCCAACATGTATGGGTTCCTAAGTGTTCTAACTAGTATGTTTCTATTCTGATGTAGGGTAAAAAGAAAAATGTGTTAGTCATGGATAGTGGATGTTCTGTGCACATGACTGGAAACAAAGCCCTGTTATCAGAATATGAGGAAAAAGCTGGCCCAACTGTGTCTTATGGAGATGGCAACATTGGACAAACCTTGGGATATGGCAATATAATCATCGGAAATGTTATCATTGAAAAAGTAGCTCTAGTGAAGGGACTAAAACACAACCTGTTGAGTATTAGTCAAATCACTGACAGAGGTTATCATGTCAATTTCTATTCCACTCATTGTGAAGTAGTCAGCAAAGAATCAGGGAAGATAGCACAAACTGGCTACAGGCATGGTAACATATATGAAGCCAACATTCTCTCAAATACTGATGGCTCCCCTACATGTCTCATCAGTAAAGCTTCAGTAGATGAAAGTTGGAATTGGCACAAGAAGCTTTCTCATCTCAACTTCAGCAACATCAATGAGTTGGTTAAGAAAGATTTAGTAAGAGGATTACCTAATGTCTTGTACACACCTGATGGACTCTGTGATGCATGTCAGAAAGCAAAACAGAGAAGGACATCATTCCAGAGTAAATCAGAATCCTCTATTGAAGAACCATATCACATGCTACATCTTGATCTATTTGGTCCAGTCAACATCATGTCCATCAGTAAGAAAAGGTACACTCTTGTAATTGTTGATGAATATTCTAGATTCACCTGGGTGTATTTTCTGCACAGAAAAGATGAAACTCCTGAAGTTCTGTTGGATCATGTGAGAATGATTGAGACAACTACAAAGTACAAAGTCAAGATACTGAGAAGTGATAATGGTACTGAATTCAAGAATTCAAAGATGGAAGAGTTCTGCAAATACAAAGGAATCATTCAACAATTCTCTGCTCCTGGCACACCCCTGCAAAATGGAGTAGTAGAAAGGAAAAATAGAACTCTTATCGAAGCTGGCAGAACTATGTTGGAAGAAGCTAAATTACCTACATATTTCTGGGCAGAAGCAGTCAACACAGCATGCTATACACAAAATCTCACATTGATAAACAGGCACGGTGTTACTCCTTATCAGTCTCTCAAGGAGAAGAAACCAAGTCTGAAGCATTTGCATGTGTTTGGCTGTAAGTGTTTTGTTCTCAGAACTCATCCTGAACAGCTAGGAAAATTTGAAACAAAGGCTGCTGAGGGAATTTTCATTGGCTATCCTGCATCAAGAGCCTTCAAAATTTTCAATTTGAGAACAAGAACTGTCATGGAGTCAATACATGTATCTTTTGATGATAAGAAGATAACTGGAATCATTGAAGACTCACATGATAGGTTGATTTTTGAAAATGAAGCGTCCAAGGAACCTGAAGAAAGGGAATCAGATTCTGTCAATACATCAGATCCTGATGGGTCACCAAATCCTGATGACACACCAGATACTGATGGTGCTAATGCTGATGATGCAAACGATAGTAATACAACTAGTAGTGCTAATATTGAGGGGGAGCAACAACATTCGACTACAAGTTCAGAGTCAACTCAATCATCAGGACAGAATTCTTCAGATACTGATTCAAGTGATGATCCTGATAACTCATCAGGAAGAGATATCAATAATTCAGGGAGAGCTTCAAATCAATCAAATTCTTCTAATCAAGCTAACACCAATCCAGGGGGAGCATCTACTTCAAGAAACAATTTAACACCAGCAAGGAAATGGACGAAAGACCATACTCCTGATTTGATCATTGGAGATCCTGATGCAGGTGTTCAAACAAGAAGTGCAACTCAGAATGAATGTCTATACAATAACTTTCTATCCAAGGAGGAGCCAAAGAAAGTTGAAGATGCACTTAAAGATGCTGATTGGGTTACTGCAATGCAAGAAGAGCTGAATGAATTTGAAAGGAATGAAGTCTGGAAACTGGTACCAAGACCAAAGAATAGATCAATTGTTGGTACAAAGTGGATTTTCAAGAACAAGACTGATTCTGATGGAGTAATAATCAGAAACAAAGCTAGACTAGTTGCAAAGGGGTATTCCCAACAAGAGAGAATTGACTATGATGAAACTTTTGCTCCTGTTGCAAGACTAGAAGCCATCAGGATATTTCTTGCTTATGCAGCACATAAGAAATTCAAGGTTTTCCAGATGGATGTTAAAAGTGCTTTCTTAAATGGAGAACTGGAGGAAGAAGTTTATGTTGAACAACCTCCTGGTTTCATTGATCCTAAATATCCAGATCATGTTTACAGATTGGATAAAGCACTTTATGGACTAAAGCAAGCTCCAAGAGCATGGTATGAAACCTTAGCTCAATTCTCACTGGAAAGTGGATTCAAAAGAGGTGCAATTGATAAAACTCTATTCTATTTGAATCATGGTAAGGATTTGCTGTTAGTTCAGATTTATGTTGATGATATCATATTTGGGTCAACAAACAATAAGCTTTGTGAAAAGTTTTCTAAGCTTATGCAGTCAAGATATCAAATGAGCATTATGGGAGAAATGAGTTACTTTCTTGGACTTCAAGTTAAACAGACTGAAGAAGGGATTTTTATCAATCAGTCTAAATATACAAGGAATTTATTGACAAGGTTTAACATGCAAGATAGTTCTCCTGCTACAACTCCCATAGCTACAGCTACCAAACTTGATCCTGATCAAGGTGCTGAGGTAGATGTAACTCACTACAGAGAAATGATTGGCTCTTTATTATATCTCACTGCAAGTAGACCAGATATCATGTTTGCAACCTGTCTATGTGCAAGATTTCAAGCAAAACCAAGAGAACCTCATCTGATTACAGTCAAAAGAATTTTTAGATATCTCAAAGGCACTCCTTCACTTGGCCTTTGGTATGCAAGGGAATCAGATTTTGGGTTGTGTGGTTATTCAGATGCTGATTTTGCAGGATGCAAAATAGACAGGAAAAGTACTTCAGGAAGTTGTCAGTTTTTGGGTGGAAGACTAGTTTCATGGTTCAGTAAAAAGCAGAAATCCATTTCCACTTCAACTGCAGAAGCTGAGTACATTGCTGCAGGAAGTTGTTGTGCTCAGATAATGTGGATGAGAAATCAGTTGTTAGATTATGGCCTGTCATACTCAAAAATCCCTATTTATTGTGATAACCAAAGTGCTATTGCAATGACAGGAAATCCAGTTCAGCATTCTCTTACTAAACACATCAGTATTAGATATCACTTCATAAGAGAACAAGTTCTGGAAGGAACAATTGAACTTCATTTTGTTCCTACTGATCAACAATTAGCTGATATATTCACCAAGCCACTGCCTGAAGCTACTTTCAATAAATTGATGAATGAACTTGGAATGATGAACTTTGAGAATTTCTGAGAAAAGTTCAGAGAGGAAATCCTGATAACTGTCACATCCTGATGGTTATTCAGAAAGGTATGTTTTATTTGATCAATTCCTGATAGGATGCAATCCTGACAGGAAGTCAACTGGTCAATCCTGATGCACAGGTCAGTATTTAATTGCTTAATTTGTGCCTAATTTTTCGTCAGTATCTGCTGATGGACGATTGAGTTTTAGTAGGACAACTGTATGCGCGCGTGTGTTGCACTTTCATAGATATACATATACACACACATAAAAAGCGATGCAGTTTTATTCAATTACACACGTAATCTGTCCACTAATTATTTACGCACAAATCATATCTTGCCACCTGTTAAATGAGAGTAAAGTTTTGTTCTAAACAAATTACTTTTACTTGTTAAAATTCTTTAATTACTCTCTCTTCATCAGTGTTTTGTTTTGTATCTCTCTCTGTGCTTTCGAACCCTAACTGTTTTCAAATATCAATTCTCAAGTTTTTGAAGATTAACAATGGCGTCTTCTTCATTCATAAATAAACAGACATTGATTAATGGTGTTACCTTTGCCACTAACAATTTTGTGGCTATTCTAAATCATCAAGATTTACCCAATGAGTTTCATATTATTCAAGATTTTCTAGCTTCAAGTCCCTTGAAGTTTGCTTTAACAGAACCTGCAAGTGTTTCTTTTAAGTCTGTCATGCAGGTGTGGAACTCAGTTACTTTTGACAAAGGGCATTCAGATACAATCTTGAGGAGTTTTGAATATAATGGAATTACTCACTATGTGACTCCTTCAATTGTGGAGGAATCCCTGCATTTACATGTTCTTGGTGATGCTACTCCTGCTAATGTTACGGACTCTACTCTCTTTGAGTTTGTTACTAAGTTGGGCTACAATGGTGAAGTAAAGAGATATGGCAATCTCTTTAGGACAAAGCTTAAGAGGGAATGGAATTTCTTCTTTGATACAATCAGTCGCTGTTTCCTGAACAAGACATCAAATTTTGATGCTCTTCCATCAGGATCTCTCAAAATTGGGTACTCACTTATCCATTCTACAGTGTTTGATTATGGGTCTTTTATCTTAAAAGCTTTAAGTGATAGGAAATCAGATAAGTTAGGTTTTGTCTGTTTTCTTAGATTTTTCCAGTTGATATTTAATCACTTATGTCCTAATGTTGTTTTTGAGAATGATGTAGTTCTACCCATCTGTAGAATTACTGAAAATAATATTAAGTCCTTAGTCAACAGTGATAAGGCAAATGGTTTCATAGGAAATGCTTTTATTCCTGATGAGGTCAGGTTTTTCTTACATAGTAAAATGCCTACTCGTTATGGTTTAATTTCTAATGCTATGGGGCAAGGTCCTTCACACCTTGTTCCTAACCCGAGCATTCATCCTAAACAGTCTAAACAGTCAACAACCACCTCTAATGTCTCTCAAAAGACTTTAGTTGTAAAAACAAAGAAATCAGCTAGAACTGATGTGTCAGGAAGGCAATCAGGTTCAAAGGATTTTTCCTCTACACCACTCACTAAAAAGAAGTTACAAGGGGGTGTACAAGGGGTCCTGGTGAAGAAAGCTGCAAAGAATGTTGAGACTGTTTCTGTTAAAAGAAAATTAGTTCTCAGGGATGAGACTGACTCAGAGGATGAGTTACCTATATCCTCTATAATGAATGTGAATAAGGAAGTTGCTGATACTGCTACTGTAGCTGTGGTTCCATTGTCATCACTACAGAAGAGAAGAAGATTAACTAAGAGCAGGTATCAAATTCCTTTAGAAAAGAAGCAGGATACTGATATACAGGACACTTCAATTCTAAATGAGCAATCAGTTTCTACTGCTCAAGCAAATCCTGATGATAGTATTCCTGTTGCTGCACCAAGTCAAGTGGTAAATATTTCAGACTCTCCAGCACAAGACTCTCCAACAAAAAGACGTGTTGATATTTCATGGGAGAAGTATGGTGCTGCTGCTTCCAATCTTGGGATAAAACATCCAATGGAAAAGCTAAGGAAGGCAGAAGAGTTAGTCTATCAAAGACAGAAGAAACTGAAGGGATCAAGCCCACAAGAACCTGAACCTCAAAGTGGTTCAGCAGCTCGTATTGATGATCCAGCCACACAAGAACCACTCAATCAAAGTTTGGGTGAAGGCTTAGCTAGTGGAATGGTCACACAAGAACCATTTTCTCAAAGGGAGAATGAAGACATCAACATTCCAGCTACACAAGAACCATCTTCTCAAAGTGAAGATGCAGGCCAAGCTACAGTTTCTGGTGCAGATAAAGTTCAAAGATTGGTCGAGGACACTGTCTATGAGGGAAGCACACAAGAACCTTTAACTCAAAGTGTTGAAGCAGCTTCTGAACCTCAAGCTCCACAAGAACCATTGGTAGCAAATACTGATGCAAGCATTTCAAATCCTGACGGTGTTACTCCTGACGCTAGTGGTGCTCCTGATGCTGAGCCTATTCTGATACAGCCACTTCGATCAAGGCCAATGGACCATCCTATCTCAGAATCACAGGATAAACTTAAAGGTATTGCAATTCCTGATCCTGATATTACTCATGGTACTGATGATGATGACTCTGATGATAGTGATGATGATGAGAATCGAAAAGAAAAGGAACAGCTTGCTACAGCACTGAAAGTTAGTCTTGGAACTACTTTTGGTTCATCAAGTACATTTATGGCTGGCAATGCTAACACTGGGAAAGATCACAAACAAGATTTTTCTATTCCTTTCTTTAATCCTGCTGAGGCATTTAGACAGAATGAATGGAACAATTCATGGCACATATTTGATGAATCTGTAAGTTATTCTTCTGTTTTGGAACATGCTTATGAAGCAGTGAAATCTATGGAGAATCAAGACTTGAAGAATCATCTGAAGGCTACAACTCTGTTATCCAAGAGCCTGAAAAGTGAAATCGATTCTATCAAGAATTCAACTGAGTTAGTGAGGAATGATATTTCTCAAAATTTTACAAAGGTGCCTACTACTTTTCAGTTAAGGGTGGTAGAATCCCAAGTAAAGTCTGTTATTTCTGAACAAACCTCCATCAACAGACGGATTGATTCTCTGGATGCTAAGGTAACTGACATTCAAGCCTCTCTTTCCTTAATTTTGAATTTATTGTCAAATCCTGATGTCAAAAAGGGGGAGAAGGTTAGTCAGACAAAATGTACACCTGATCTAGTATTAAGGAATAATGATGATGATACTGGAGATGATGGTCGTGACAAAGTGATACAAGGAGAAACCTCTGATGCTGTTGTTTTGAAGTCTACAATTCATACTTCTCAAAATCAAACAACACAGTCAACTCATGTTTCTGATTCTGGAGTTAAGACAGTAAGAACATTGGTGCAATCTCAGATCCTGACGGAAGAACAAATCCTGACACCTGGTCATGGACATACTCTTGCTACAATTCCTTAAGGTGATGAAGATATTATTATTGATAATCCTGAAGATGCATCAAATCTATTCCAGAAGTTTACTACAAAGGATGGTAGAATTGTTACTCTATATCATACTGATAAAAGAGTTCAACAATTATTTGCAAGAAAAGCACTCTCTACAGCAAATGAAGAATATCCAGATCTCTCAAATGAAGAATTTTTGAGACAACAAAAAGAGATAATGGAAAGCTATTTTGTTTCTACAAGAGGTAGAGGAAGCAGAGGTAGGAGAGGTGCTAGAAGAAGTAGAAAAAGGTTCTTCAACTCAAACAGTACCTAGACAGACAAGGTCTAGAGGGTTAAGAATTGAAGAAATTCCTGAACCTATTCAAACTCTAGTAGTTCCTGACAGATCTACTTTTGGTGATGATGGAAATGTTGAAGAAGAACCTGAATTGAGAAGAAAATCAAGAAAATCAATTCTCTGCGATACAAATCAAATTGAAGAATCTAATCCTGATGTTGTTCCTGATAATATTCAAGATCCTGATGATTCTGAAATTCTGCAAGAGATTGATTTAATAATTTTGTCTACTGTGGTTGATTTTCACAACAAAGAAGTAGATGAAGAAGAAGAAACCAGAAGAACAGATATTATAAGAAGAACAAATAGAGATTTCAATCTCTATATGCAAAGGATTAAACTTTCAGATGAAAGAAAATGGAAGAATCCAAGCAGACAAGAATCTTTACTTGAAAGAAGCTATGCTCATGAAAAGGAGAAAGACAAGAAGTGGAAACACATTAGTACACTGAGGTGTGATACACCTATCAATTTTTAGTCTGGTGGAATTATTACAAGTGCTTCAAGTGTAGTTGATTTATCTGATATGGTTAGATCAAAAGCACTCTGGCTACGAATGTTTTCAAATCTGAAGCAATTATCAAGTAATTCAAGAGGAGGTATTGGACACAGGGATGCTGAATATTTGAACATGTCTTATGTTGATCCTTACTCCTTGACTGAAATTGGAGGTACTCTAACTTCTGAAAACCTGAACAATTTACTAGCTGTTGATATAGTTATAGATTGTCATGATGATTTTGATAAGAAAGAAAAGCTTCTGTACTTCATAAAAGATGGTAGTGTGAAGATTCTATCTATTCAAGATCTGCTGATGAAAACTACACAGGAACTGAAATATGTTCATTATCTTTTGAGAAAGAAGAATCATGTATGCAAAGTGTGGAGTGACATGATTTTGTCAACAATTCGAAGAAGACTGGATGGTGATAGAAATTTCAATGGTAATTATATTCCCATGTATCTAAATCTAAGAGATCAGGATGTGGAAATGCAAAGGGGTACTGCTGTTAAAGAAGTAACTTTTGGCATGACCCAACTTACTCTCAATCCTGATGGGAAGGAAATTGCTTATCTTTTGCTTGAAGAGCACAGTCTACAGAGATGCTCCATACAGAATCTCAGAGCAGCTATCTACCAGATTAATGAGGAAGATGAAGAACTTAGAAATCTAAAGGAAAGACTGATTCAAATTCTTGAAGAAAAAGAAGAAAAATTGTTATCCAACTTCTTGAAGATGAATCTGTTTTATCAAAAGATCTAAACAGATAAGTTGTTGCTGCAGATACTTATACATTTTGTATATCTGTTTTTGACATCATTGAATCTTAGGAATCTATACTTTATTTCACAAAGTATGAGATTGGGGGAGATTGTTAGATCAGAATTCAATGATCGTCAGGAGCTAGACTCAACTGATCAAGATTGCTGACGTCATCAGGATTACATGGTCGTCAGGATCAAGATGCATATCAGGACTGGGATCAGGATTGATCATCAGGACTGGAAGCTGGTCAGGATTCCTACTTCGAGTTATATTTGGAGTCTAGTTAAACATGGAAGTTTATTCTGTTAGTTCCTGGTTTGTAGAATGTATCTATCGATTAAGGATATGTTTCTATCTTTGTTATTGATTAGGACTTATCTTGTTATTGATAGAAAAGCTGTGTGAAGTATATAAACACAGTTTAGGTTTTGGTTTTGATATCGATCACAACCAATATTACACTCGAGTATTTGTGTAACCTAGCAGCTCTCAAGAACATCAGAATTTCTTGAGAGAGTTTGTAACAGTTTTATATCAGATTTAATAAAGCTGTTATTGTTCTTTCATATTTGTGTTATATAAAGTCGAGAATCTTATACAATTGTATTCAACCCCCTTCTACAATTGTTATTTACTGGGCAACATCTTCATTAATGCCATTCATAATCAGTAGATCCCTTGCATGATCAGCATTTGTAGCTTTCGGTAGACCTGTATTCACAGTGCGGAACCAATTTTATCAAGACATATAATGTTTGGAGAAGAAATAGAGTGGGACTAAGTGTAGCTTTCATTTCTGTTTCAGAAACAAAGTTATGTTTGAACTAATCTTTTCAAAGTAATTACTTTGATGATTGAGGACAATGTATGAATTGACTCCAGAACTTTAGAAACTCAATACTTTTATGTTCTTTCCTATTTCAGTTTTACAATAATCTACTCACAACAGAAAAGACGCGACTCCACCTGTAAAGACTACATAACTACATCAACATTTGGGGATAAATTGACTACAAAGGAATATACAATATATGCCCACAAAGGAATCTTGTAAAAAGCTGAAAATCAAAGATTAGCGAACAAGTTATAGAGGTAAGCACCTTCAACTCAAATCACAAGTTCCCGATAAATTATTATGAGGAAAATATTTAAAAATCCCATAAATCTAAATGACAAAACATTATGTTTACCTGGATATTCAGGGACATACACGAGCGAAGTAAAAGAGGTGCGACCGGAGGAGGAGAGGATTGAGGCTCTCATAATCAGGGTTACGGAAGAGGAATAACCAGAAGGGTAAACGGCGGAGAAATCTGAATAGATGCGTGCATACACGTACAGGTTTAGTCCAGTTTTTTTCTTTTCCCACTAACAGCTGAAACCCATATCAGACTATCCTAATTTAGAAATTTAAAATAGTCATCATGAAGTATACCTAGATGGACAGATCATTATCATCGCCGAAGAGCATACGTTCAAAATCTCAGTCCCCCACTTTGTACCTACTAAAAAACCAATGCATTAAAAAAATGTAACATACACACATATGCATTATCAGAGTAAAAAGGTTGCAAGTTTTATTATCCCAGAACAGAGCAAATTAGATCATTAATCATGTCAGTTAGGCACCCTACTTTCTCTAGGATTTTAGTTCAGATGTTAACATCCATGTTCTATGCATTCCAAAGTATAGGAAAGCAAATATAAACCACTATAAAGTATAGAGAATATGGTATAATTAGTAGAGAGATTACCAGCTAGCTGCTGAAACCATATTTGGACTCTATGAATCCGGATTCCGCCTTAAGATACTCCTCATAGAGAATATAAGATGTACTGCTGGATTCGGAGGCAGTGCCCATCAGTCAAACTTGTTGCAGAAAGTCATGTGTTAAATCAACGCCTCATCTGATTCTTCATTCCTAATTCTCATATTTCACCGCTTCTGCACATTATCTACATATGAATTTCCTTGGTCTCATTCTAAAATGAGATATGCATTAATTAGGGAATGTTACAAGCTACTGTGACTAAAATAATGGTAATCCAAAATAGCGAAAATGGTGCAAGAGTTTCTACAAAGACTTGATTATAAGCAAACTGAACCAAACCACTACACTTCATAAATAAAAATATGCTAGATCTATGTGAAATAGCTAAGAACTAAAGCTATTTAGGTATTAATTTACTATTTTAAGCTCATGAGAAGCCCAAGGAATCATACCTAAACCTTCTGAAATGGTCCCCCAATCTTTTCTTACGAGATTACCTAAAAACATTATCATAGAAAAGGTTAAAAGTGTCATCACCCTAATACTTGCTATATTGTTGACAACACCATTAAGAGTCTCATTTTCTCGATGCCTGCAAGTTCAATCAAGAGAGGATATTAATGAAAAAAATTAAGTCAAAGTACAGCACCAAACAGTAATAAAAACGACCTACTTTGAGTAAAGAACGTGGGAATTCAATGTATTTGACATAGTTGCTATCATACAACTTTGGATGGAAGTGGCTTCTATGCCTTCGATAAGGGGACGGGTCATAGCCTTTACATATGTATGCCCCCATAGACTTTACATATGTAGTCCCCCGATTAAGGAACTTGAGAGTATAATATAATCATCATAGATAAGTGAAAAAAAAATTAACACATAGAAACACCAGTCTATTTTCCCTATCAAATCTTATGTTAATTACAAGTTCCATATAATTAAACATTATTTTACACTATCGCTTGATAATGAATCAGGTTTCCGATATGGCTTTCGGTGATACTGGTTTCATTGCACAAGAACACATTGAATCAGGCACTGGTAACATGGAGGGTAATGTATACACTTTCCGGGTATTGCTTCTATAGCTCGACCAACCTTTTGTAAATCATTGTCCTGCCTGTTATGTTATGTAGCCTAAATACCGGTCCCATCAACTCGACAAAAGAATTCGATTAATTACTGTTATCATACAATTATGAAATTTTGATAAAAGGATTCCCCTATTGCTGCCAAATAAAATGTAACACCCAAATTGAGAAACACCCAATGTTCCAAACAATGGAAGTATCAACCAAATAACTTTCAAAACATACAAACTATGTAACGACCAAACTTATGCACATGTATAAATTAAGAAGTTGTTTATGGGGGTAGGAACTGAATACGACACAATAATCACTAAAATTTGAAGCCATTGATTAGATATGAAAAAAAAGTGATTACAAAAAGAGTTAATAGAGTTTATCAGGATTAGAGAATGAATGATCTTGCTGCAAGGCTTTGCTATCTATCAGCGCCAAATAAAAGAAAAAAGAAAAGATAAGTAACGGATGTGATGGAGTGAGGGGTGAAGACGGAGAGATAGAACTGCAGAAAAGCTTAGAACTTAGATGATGTATATACGATTACTTGGATTTCTTAGTGGCTCATGAGCTGGAATAAAATGTTTCGGGAAATAGTATGTTGCAGTATTAGATATACTAGCTTACGTGTCCTTGTAATTTAGGGACTTGAAGAGAGCGAAAAAGAGTGAAAGAAAGAGAAAGAAAAGAAATATAAAAAAGAAGGGAAGTGAATTTTTTATTCATGGAAATTAAATAGGTAATGACTAGTGGTTACCTATTAATATGTAATGAGATGGATGTCCTGGTGATTTAGTTAACCACTAGGACATTGTCGGAGCACCATTGTTTGTTAGATTACTTATATTTGAGCTTATGACATGATATAAGTAAGCTGTTAGACTTGCTCATAGCCCATGCGATGCACGGTTACTTAAATTTTATTTATAATTTTTCTGTTTATAATTATATTTTTATTATCCATGCAACACACGATTGTTTTTTAAATATTTATAATTATATTTATTTATGAATATTTTAATATTTAAAAGTTATTAGTTTACATGATTAAATTATTGTTAAAAAAGATTTAGCCAAAAAAATTATAGTTAAAAATTTGATATTTTTTACATTTTACACGCTAAACTATTCTAAAACTAAAAAGAGAATAAAGTGATGAAATTTAATGTTGAGAATTCTATTCGATTTAAGAAATCTACTTATATGTAGTTTAGATTATGTTAAATCTAACGGTTTTCACCTATCTATTTAATATTAAACGATTTTGATTATTTTGGTATTAAATGAGTTTCCTTATTTAATTACAACTATTTTTATGTTTTGACTTTTTAGAAAATCCAATCCTAATATAATATCTCTTAACTTATATCATTTTTAGACAATAACTTCTTTTTATATGATATAATCTTGATCATCTATTTTTAAAAGTATTGGATCTAACGGTTGAGAATGTTTTGGCGGTATTTAGAAACAAACTACCATGATAACATCATTAATTTTTCTTAATATTTATAATATTTTTAATTTTTAATTTTTTTAAATATTTATTGCTAAAATATAATATACTCTTTTTTGTAATATGTTAAAGATGCAGGAACTTTGAACTTTTGAGAAAATAAATTATCAATTAAAATATAATTTTTTTTTGTAATAGTTCTTCTTTTAAAGTAGTACACCGTGACGATCAAAATTCTGTATAAAATTCATTTTTTATAATATATCCTATAAATATCTATGTTATTATATTAAAGACTAAATAATGAAACCTTTCTTATAAGTTTGGTCGCTTTGTTTGATCACTCAATCCATAATCCTTGGATGTTTCAAATTAAATTTTTGAAAAACGTTAGATATAATCATGTATAATGATAAGTTTTGAATCTACCAACAACATATTAAAATTTATAGGTTTTTTTTTAAAATAAAGAATTTTTTCATTTTTTTTTCTTACAGACATAGGTTATTTGATAATATTTTTTGTAAAGTACGATTTTTCAGAAAAGTACTATACTAATTGATTAAGAAACTTTAAAGTTTCGAATTTAATAATTTACAATGTATATATGTTAAAAAAGTCCTGCTAACAATAAAATTAGGTATATATGAGTTCTTATAAAACAAAATCACCATTTACGTAAATAATATTTGATTAGTTATGATCTAAAACTTAATAAAATAGGATTAAAAATATGCACAATTTTATAAAATTTTATCCTCGTATTATTATATTCTTTGTTGATTTGAATTTTTCTTAGATTGATTTTAATTTTTGAACATAGATTTCTAAATTTAAAATAGTTAGAAAAAAGTAATTAAATTGGTATTAAAATAATGATGACATAATAATTATTATTAGAATTTAAATATTCACTTTACTAATTTGGGCTTTATCTTGTGTTTTAAAAATCAGATTTTGACGATTTTATACCCCACATGAAGATAACTAAATTATATTTAATTAAAAGATGGTTTAACAATTTTTATCTAAGTGGAATTATCCATGGAAGAGAAAAGAAAGTCACGAATTTTTTACATGGAGAATTCTATTTAATATAGAAAACTTATTTATATTTGGTATACTAGCTTATAACCCGTGCCATGCACGGTTACTTAAATTTTATTTATAATTATTTTGTTTATAATTATATTTTAATTACCCATGGAACACACAATTGTTTTTTTAATATTTATAATTATATTTATTTATGAATATTTTAATATTTAAAAGTTATTAGTTTACATGATTAAATTATTGTTAAAAAAGATTTAGCCAAAAAAAATTACATTTAAAAATTTGTTATTTATTATATTTTACACGCTCAATTTAATATTTGTTTATATTGAGTTATAAAAGTTAGATTTTGCGAATTTTATGGTCCACATGAAATTCACAAAATAATTTTTAATTTAGTTGTGGTTTAGTAGTTCTTTTTCAATTAAAAACTATTCTAAAACTAAAAAGATAATAAAGTGACGAAATTTAATATTGAGAATTCTATTCTATTTAGGAAATCTACTTATATGTAGTTTAGATTATTAGAATACCCTTTATTAATCAAATACAGTTTTTAATGTTAAATCAAACGGTTTTCACCTATTTATTTAAGATTAAACAATTTTTATTATTTTGATATTAAATGGGTTTCCTTATTTAATTACAACTATTTTTATGTTTTAACTTTTTGGAAAATCCAATCTTAATATAATATCTTTTAACTTATATCATTTTTAGATAATAACTTCTTTTTATATGATATAATCTTGATCGTCTATTTTTAAAAGTATTGGATCTAATGGTTGAGAATGTTTTGGCGGTATTTAGGACCAAACTACCCGGATAACATCATTAATTTTTTTAATATTTATTTTTTTAAATATTTATTGCTAAAATATAATATACTCTTTTTTATAATATGTTAATGATGCGGGAACTTTGAACTTTTGAGAAAATAAATTATCAATTAAAATATAATTTTTTTGTAATAGTTCTTATTTTAAAGTAGTACACCATGACGATCAAAATTCTGTATAAAATTCATTTTTTATAGTATATCCCGTAAAAATCTATGTTATTATATTAAAGACTAAATAATGAAAACTTTCTTATAAGTCTGGTCATCACTCAATTTGTTGGATCTTTCAAATTAAATTGTTGAGAAACGTTAGATATAACAGTAAAATTATCTAGAATGATCTAAGATTTGAATCTACCAAAAACATATTAAAATTTACAGGGTTTTTTTTGAAAAATAAGAATTTTTTCATTTTTTTTCTTGTAGACATGGGTTATTTGATAATATTTTTTATAAAGTACGATTTTTTAAAAAAGTACTATACTAATTGATTAACAAACTTTTAAAGTTTCGAATTTAATAATTTACAATGTATATAGGTTAAAAAAGTTAGGCCTCTTCTGTAGCTGAGTCTAAAATTTCAAAATACGGTTTTTTTAAATATGAATATAGTCCTGCTAACAATGAAATTAGGTCTCTATGAGTTCTTATAAAACAAAATCACCATTTGCGTATAATTTATTATTTAATAATAAATAATATTTAATTAGTTATTATATAAAATTTAATAAAATAAGATTAAAAATATGCACAATTTTATAAAATTTTATCCTCGTATTATTATATTCTTTGTTGATTTGAATTTTTGAACATAGATCTCTAAATTTAAAATAGTTAGAAAAAAGTAATTAAATTGACATTAAAATAATGATGACGTAATAATTATTATTAGAATTTAAATACCCACTTTACTAATTTGGGTTTTATCTTGTGTTTTAAAAATTAGATTTTGATGATTTTACACCCCACATGAAGATAACTAAATTATCTTTAATTAAAAGATGGCTTAAAATTTTTTATCTAACTGGAATTGTCTATGAAAAAGAAAAGAAAGTTACGAATTTTTTACATGGAGAATTCTATTCAATATAGAAACTTATTTATATTTGGTATATTTGGTTTAAATTATCAAAATATACTTTTTAGAATTTAAATATAATCTTATTATTAATAAAATACATTTTTTTAATATTTGATCTAACGATTTTCATTTATCTAGTTAAGATCTAATGGTCCTTATTAATTTGGTTGTCCTACAATCAAAATTTTGGATAAGATCCATATTATGCTTATTATATATAAGAATTTAATATAATAAGGATATCAAGTATATACTGATATAAGTATTTTACTAACTGCTTTTACTTTTAATGTTTCGGTTTTATTTACAGTGTATATAAAATTTTAAAATACATTATTACTTAAAAATTATTAAATAGAATAAAAATTATGTTATGATTATATAAAATTTTATTCTCATATTATTATATTCTTTATCGATTTGAATTTGTTCTTAATTAATTTTAATACTTTATTGAAAGAAACATAAAATTTCTATATTTAAAACAATTAGTGGAAAAGTAAATAAATTGGTGCTACAAAAATAAAAATAAATATTTATTAAAATTTAGATACTCACTCTACTATTTTGGTTCTATCCTGAGTTTTAGAAATTGAATTTTGACGATTTTACAACTCATGTGAAACTAACGAAACTAACGAAACTATCTTTAATTTAATGATGGTTTAATTATTATTATCTAACTTAACCTGTTGACATACCCATAAACGGAAAAGAAAAGATGGTTAATAATTTTTACATAAAAAATTTAATTCAATATAGAAACTAATTTATAATTGGTTTGAATTATCAAAACACACTTCTTAGTATTTAAATATAATCCTACCTTTAATCAAATACAATATAAGTATTATATTCAAAATTATCGTTTATTAATACGAAACCCTCAATATTTTAATAATATTTTGATATTATCCTTTTATGTTTGTTATATGTAAAATAATATAATTATAATTTGGATTAATCAAATTGTTATGTTCCTTCAGGAAAAAAAGTGTTTAAATTTATTTATGTACATGAGTTCTCGTAAGTTCACGTGTATCATTGTTAGTATGATATACATAAACATTATATTGATAATTTTTAATATTGTAATCAATATGAATTGTTATCTTGATATTTGGTTTAACAATTATTATAAAATTGGAACTATACATAAATTTAAGAGAAAATATATTTAAGAATTTTACATATAAAACTTTTAAATGATCAAAATACACTTTTTAGTATTTAAATATAATTCTATTATTAATCAGATACACTTTGTAATATTAGATCTAACAATTCTCATCGATCTATTTAAGATCTAACTGTAATTATTAATTTGGTCGTATAGTGATCGTACACGGACCAGATCGATTTTAATTTTTTCTTAAATTGATTTTAATATTTTATTGAAATAAAAAATAGAATTTATAAATTTAAAAGAATTAGGAAAAAAATTAAATTGGTGCTACAATAAAAAAAATATTTATTAAAATTTAGATAATCACTTTACTATTTGGGCTCTATCTTGAGTTTTAGACAACAGATTTTAACGATTTTACAGCTCATGCGAAGCTAACAAAATTATCTTTAATTTAATGATGGTTTAATAATTTTTATCTAACTGGAACTATCCATAAACTAAAGAGAAAAGATAATTACGAATTTTTACATAAAGATTTCTATTCAATATAGAAAACCCATTTATAATTGGTTTAAATTATCAAAAATACATCTTTTAGTATTTAAATACTATCCTATTATTAATCAAATAAAATTTTTAATATTATATCTAACGGTCCTCGTTTATTTGAATATTTATAGTTTTATAATCCAACAGATCATATACTTTTAGTTTTAGTAGTACAGTGACCGACCAAAGTTTTGGATAAGATCTCCCTTAGGCTTATTATATATAAGGAGTTAATTTGGTTTAAATTATCAAAATACACCTTTTAGAATTTAAATATAATATACACTTTTTAAATATTTGATGTAACGATTTTCATTTATCTAATTAAGATCTAATGGTCCTTATTAATTTGGTTATCTACGAACAAAATTTTGGATAAGATCTCTATTATGATTATTATATATAAGGATCAATACTATTATATAAAGGAGAAGACGGGGGCGGTGAGGTGGCGCTCTCAGATCGCTTCGTTCTATTTTTCTAATTTTCTCAATTTTTTGATATAGTAATATTAAAAATTCGAAAAAATCTCAATTACCTTTTAAATTCTTACTAATAGAGGAAACATATAATATTCTTGCATTTAAAATCTCTACTAATGAAGAAAGTAAAAATACAATAGATCTTTACTAATTGAGGAAACTAAATATCACTAATGGAAGAAATTAAATATTCAATTATAATATTATTCTCAAATTTTTGAAATATTTATTCTTGTATTTAAAATCTATACTAATGGAGAAAGTAAAAATACAATAGATCTTTACTAATGAAAAAAAACTAAATATCACTAATGGAAGAAACTAAATATTCAATCAATATCTTTATATATATAAAGGAAAATCTCGTGAGGTCTCAGATCATCCGAAAAATATTTATCTTTTTTTTCTAGAATTTCTCAACTTTAATTCAATAAAATTAAATTATTTTATTTATATTCAAATCATCCGAAAAATATTTATCTTTTTTTTCTAAAATTTCTCAACTTTAATTCAATAAAATTATTTTATTTTATTTATATTCAAATTTATAGGATTGTAGATGAGGAAAGTTCTTATGGCTTCTATTTAAAGAAAATTATAAACTAAAATTAAATTACCTTATTTATATTCAAATTGATAGGATCGTAGACGAGTAAAGTTCTTATATATGCATTCTCTTTAAAGAAAGTTATATACCTATATCTTTATCTTTATCTTTATCTTCTTCTTTTATTTTTATATATATAAAGAAAAACCCCAATTGAATTTCTTTATTTATATTCGAATTTACAGGAAAGACAATAAATATATAAAATCAATCATGCTTAAAATTTAATTAAAGAAATATTACCTTCTCACGCAACTAACTTTAATCCTATTTAAATTAAATTTTAAAGTTTTACGTTTTCTTTTTTGATAAAATTCAATTTTAGTACCTTTTTTAAAACAGTTGCCACAAATATATCATTCTTCATTATCTATATATTCTTAGTTTTTCTTACAATCTTGAAATTTGTTCTTGATTTGTTTTTGCAAGTTTATAATTTTCGCCATATGCATGCATATCAATTTATTTTTACAATACATGTTATCAATTGTGTAATGAGGTCTGCTTTTCATGAAAATTTTCAGGTATTTGACCATATATTATATGTTACCGTCTCATCTTAAGGTAAATTTTTTTTATCCTTATAAGGTTTATACTCACAAGTTTTTGATTTTTTTATTCAAAATTTAAGTTTTCCCTGCATCTTTATATAAATTCTTTATTGGATCAACGAACATGTTATATCATGCATGGATCTTCTCATTACACTGCTAAGTTTTGTTAATTAAGAGCACAATATTCATTGTTTTCTGCGCCTGAGTGCATGCATAATCAGACTGTTCTGGTTGGTTGGCTTTAATAATTAGTCATAATATATTTGTTGTTCTAATATATATCTCACTAGGTTTTTTTTATATGTTTTATTATTAATAATATTTTAATAACTTTTTTTCAGAGTAGGGCATTCTACATGTGTGATTTGCATTATACCAGGTCTTTTGAACAGACATGCAATATTAATCCAGACTTATAATTAAATGGACTCTATAACAATGCTGTAATATACATTTATACATTGAATTACTATTTTAGAATTTTGCTTTTGTCGTTTTGATAATTCATTATAGGGCCTATCTTTTTTAACTTTTGCTTATTGTTTGTTTGTAGGTAAAACTTCATTTTTGAATTTTACTAATCATGATATAACCTAAGATCAATTTCTTAGCTAAGGTAATTGATAGATCTATAATAAAGTAGTATTGTATGAAACTGCATATTTGTGATTAATTTTATAATACAAAAATTCTTTATAATTGGTTTTGTAATCTATGAGTCCCTATATCGTGACCGATGAGATAAAAGTAGAATAAAATAAGGTATCCCATTAATTATTTTGCTTTATGGTGACCTTTGTTCATCTGCCGCCTTATATTTATTTAAACATGTTTAGCTTTTAATTTTCCTAAACAACACGAGCGAATAATTCTAACAAGAAAGGTTCTATTTTAAATTAATTCATATTTTTTTTAATCAAATAATTAATGGTTAGAAATTATGTTTTCATAATTTTTATGTAAAAAATTCATGTTTAATTTATTTACATATACATTAAAAATTATTTTTTATTAAATTTTTACCTTCTAATTATGTAGAAGGTAATACTTAAAGAAAAGACAAGTTTCTATATAATAAAATAAAATATAGGAACCTTATTTTTTTTCATTTCTTTTCTCGAGTACCTGTATTTTAAAAAATAAAAATTAGAATTTTGAAAAAGATTTGAATTAAATTTTATGATATAATAAAATTGATTAATAGATGATGTAATTGATTAAGTAATTAGTTTATTTTATGTTCATTTGGTAACAACGAGAAAGCGGGTCATTAGAAGAAAACATGTTTAGCGAGAGAGCGATTCATTAGGAGTAGCATATTATATGCTAGAATTTTATATTTACAAGCCTATAACCCGTGGAACGCACGGACGACTTTAATATTAATTTTGAAATTTACTTTTAATTTTTTTGAGATTTTAATACTTCTGAAAATGCTACCTTTTTAAAAAGAATTAAAAGTATTACTTTAATACTTTAAATCTAAAAAAATAATAGATTTTATAATAGTTTATTAGCTTATTAAGCATGTTAAGAAAGATAACCGTCAAAATTATCAATATATTTTGTTGTAATATATATAAATATAAATATTTTCTAAAAAAAGATCGTATTTTTTTTTTTTTTTGAATAAAAGCACTTGCATATATTAAATTTCATCCGAGAAAAGGTTACAAATCATAAAATCAGGAGCAGTGTCAATCCACTCCATAGGACCTGTCATAGAACAAGAAGCCTGTGCTAATACATGAGCTAACTTATTCGCAGATCTATGTTCAAACCGAACTAACACCTCATGAAAGTGTTTAAGAATATCCACACAATCTTCAATAATCGTGTGAAAATTTGAGTTACCCCCATCGCCATGGATCGTGTCCACCACCACCTTTGCATCCAGCTCAAACACACATTTACTTCTTCTCCATTCCCCAACCCACTTCAACGCTTCCTGGAGCCCTAACGCCTCTGCTTCTCTAGCCTTCCATCGACCCATTATCTTACTCCCACGAGCTCGAAGGAACTGGCCATTCTCATCCCGAACAACACAACCAACTCCTATAAATTCCTGTTGAGCATGACACGCAGCGTCGACATTTACTTTAATCCACCCTTCGGGAGGTCTGCACCACCGTCTATTACAAGTAACAGTCCTATCTCTCGCACATCCAAACCCCTCTTGACTCCGCTGCCACTCCTGTAACAACCCCTCCGCCATCGACTGTACTCCAAACGCAGAAACATTTCTTCTATCCCACACCCATGAGTTACGTCTCCACCATAAGCTCCAGCAATACAAACCCAATAAAAAGATCGTATTTTTGAATTCGAAGTAAAGTATAATTAAAAGAGTTTGTAGTTATGTTATATATGTGAGAAAATCGAAAATCAAAACTTTCAATGTTTCGGCTATTATATAATAGTACATATAGATAGATTAAATAAAATAAATTACCAAAAATTGAAATCAAAACTTTTAATGTTTCGGCTATTATAATAGATAGAAATCGTCTCTGATAATTTTAGAAAAAGAGAAATTTTAGTTAAAAAATATAAAAAACAATATACACTTTGACTAACAAAGGTATCGGTTAATTATTAGTATTTATAATATTAATATTTTATGTTACTAAATGAAATTGCATGTGATATTTTTGAAAAATGTGAGATTTTACTTAGGAAAACTTTTAGTTAAAAAATATAAAAAAGAATATACGCTTTGGGAAAAAAAACTAATCGGTTAGTTATTAGTAATTATAAATATTATTATTTTATTTCATTAAAAAGAACTACCCCTTGATATTTTTGGAAAATGAGAGGTTTTAGTTAGAAAAAATAGAAAAGTAAAAAATTTAGTTAGAAAATATAAAAAAGAATATACACTTTGGCTAAAATAGGTAATTGGTTAGTTATTAACAATTATTATTTTATTATTTTATTTTAATAAATGAAACTGTATTTGATATTTTTGGAAAAAGAGATGTTTGAGTAAGCAAAAATAAAAAGTTTTATATGTTTTAGTTTAAAAAGGTAATTGCATGTGATATTTTTGAAAAAGTAAGAGAATATTTTAGAAAAAATAAAAAAAACTAATATATTTTAGGTGTAAAAAGTAATTGGTTATAAATAGATAATATTATTATTTAATAATATTTTTTATAAATAAATAAGGGTAATTAAGTAAAAACACGAAGTACAATTAAGTAAGGGCAATTAAGTAAAATCAAAATATACCAAAAAATATTTAGTATTATATTCAATGGCTCTCATTAATTTAATTTAAAAGATCTAACAGTTAGAGATTGGATGACCAAAATATGGAGGACCAGACTATAAACAGACTACAAACGGACTACAAAAACTTTGAATGTTTCGTCTTTAATATAATAGTATAGATGAATTATATATTTTTAAATAGAAGTAGCAATATAAAGTGTTAGAAAAATAAAGTGATTAATATACTAATATTTGATATAATATTAAAATAATGAATTATATTAAATAATTGCCATTTTCTATAATTATTCAAAATTTCGATAATGAACAACACTAAACTAAACGCAGAATTTAAAATTTCATATTTTAAATATAATTTTGTTTAAAAACAATTTTTTAGAATAGCTTTTAGAAAAATTTGGAAAAATTATTATAAAGCCGCTGCGAAGCGCGGCTTAGTAAACTAGTTTAATATAATAAGGATATCATCAAGTATATACTGATATAAGTATCTTACTAACTGCTTTTACTTTTAATGTTTCGGTTTTATTTACAGTGTATATAAAATTTTAAAATACATTATTACTTAAAAATTATTAAATAGAATAAAAATTATGTTATGATTATATAAAATTTTATTCTCATATTATTATATTCTTTATCGATTTGAATTTGTTCTTAATTAATTTTGATACTTTTTTGAAAGAAACATAAAATTTCTCTATATTTAAAAGAATTAGTGAAAAAATAAATAAATTGGTGCTACAATAATAAAAAAATATTTATTAAAATTTAGATACACACTTTACTATTTGGGTTATATCCTGAGTTTTAGAAATTGAATTTTGACGATTTTACAACCCATGCGAAACTAACGAAATTATCTTTAATTTAATGATGGTTTAATAATTATTATCTAACTTGACCAGTTGACCTACTCATAAAATAAACTGAAAAGAAAAGATGGTTAAGAAGTTTTACATAAAGAATTCAATTCAATATAGAAAATCAATTCATAATTTGGTTTAAATTATCAAAGCACACTTCTTAGTATTTAAATATAATCATACCTTTAATCAAATACACATTTTAATATAAGTATTATATTCAAAATTACCGTTTATGAATATGAAACCCTCAATATTTTAATAATATTTTGATATTATCCTTTTATGTTTGTTATATGTAAAATAATATAATTATAATTTGGATTAATCAAATTGTTATGTTCCTTCAGAAAAAAAAGTGTTTAAATTTATTCATGTACATGAGTTCTCCACGTAGGGTCCACGTGTATCATTGTAATCGATATGAATTGTTATCTTCATATTTGGTTTAATAATTATTATCTAACTGGAACTATACATAAATTCAAGAGAAAATATATTTAAGAATTTTTACATAGAAAAATTTTAAATTATCAAAATACACGTTTTAGTATTTAATATAATTCTATTATTAATTAGATACACGTTTTAATATTAAATCTAACAATTCTCATCGATCTATTTAAGATCTAACTATAATTATTAATTTGGTCGTAATCTTACACGGACGATCGATTTTAATTTTTTCTTAAATTGGTTTTAATATTTTATTGAAATAAACATGGAATTTATAAATTTAAAAGAATTAGGAAAAAAAATTAAATTGGTGCTACAATAATAAAAATATATTTATTAAAATTTAGATAATAACTTTAGTGTTTGGGCTCTATCTTGAGTTTTAGACAAAAGATTTTAACGATTTTACAGCCCACGCGAAGCTTACAAAATTATCTTTAATTTAATGATGGTTTAGTAATTATTATCTAACTGGAACTATCCATAAACTAAAGAGAAAAGATAATTACGAATTTTTATATAAAGATTTCTATTCAATATAGAAAACCTATTTATAATTGGTTTAAATTATCAAAATACATCTTTTAGTATTTAAATACTATCCTATTAATAATCAAATACAATTTTTAATATTATATCTGACGGTCCTCATTGATTTGAAGATTTATAGTTTAATAATCCAACGGATCGTATACTTTTGGTAATACAGTGACCAACCAAAATTTTGGATAAGATCTCCCTTACGCTTATTATATATAAGGAGTTAATAAATGATTAGATTTTGATATCTACTCCCTCCGTCCCATTAGGTTCTATACGTTTGGTTTGGACACGGAGACCAAGAAAAAATATAAAAAATGAGTAAAGTTAGATAAAAAGTGGGTAAAGTGGTGGGACCTATCAATATTTAATAATAGATTTGAGATAGTGGAGGAAAGTAGTGGGTGTAATAGTGTTTTATATTATTATAGAATAGAGATAGTGGAGAAAGTAGTGGATGTAGTAGTGTTTTATATTATTAAAAGTTACTATTTTTGGAATGTATATAAATGAGAGGGACATCCCAAAATGGAAAGTGTATAGAAATGGCTGGGACGGAGGGAGTATTATATATATATATATATATATATATTTAATACTGCAACCTGGGGTTCCGTGAAACATTTTATTACACGTAGGATGGGTTACAACTCTGTTATCCCTCCGTTATCTGCTGGCAACCCTTCAACTTTCCCCTGCTTCTATCATTACTAATTACACTTGTGTCTAATGCCAATAACCCTAGACATCGCATCCATTTGATGCTATCTCTTATGTCTCTTGAAGCTTGTATTACTCGTGTATCTGCAATCCTTTTTACAAAATGTTTCGTTTCAATGCCAGTTTTTGATCACATCTGACTTATCATTTGTATATATATATATAATTCAAAGATGCAGTGCAAGACAAAATCGATGTGCAGAAATGAGGAGGGTGTAGAGGCAGAGGCAACAACGAAAAATGTAGGCTGGTCAGTCGAATATTTGTTTTACTGCTTCTTGCATGGATACTCACCATATGTTTGATGTTTGGTTTGCTTGGTGAATGATTATTCAGTTCATCATTCTTCTTTACTTCTCCACTAATTTGTTTTAGTACGTAGTTAGTTGGATTAATAATTTTAATTTCTTTCAGGTTTTCCACAATCTACAAGTCTATCTATGAAGTACTAACACCATTCTCAATAGTTTGCATTTTAGTGTAAATGACTCTGAATATGTAAGCATCTTGTAAAGATAGATCTCAATAGCAATTTTATTTGTATTTCCTTTATCTGCCAGGATATCTAGTAATAATGAATCTGAACAGGATCTTGCTCGAGTCCTAAAACGTAGTTTTAGACCTGCTCACTGATAACTCCAAATCCCGATCTAGTCCTTCCCGACTGATCCCACGCCTGGAAGCGGTGTCGCTGCGGTTGAGATTCTGCAAAACAACACCGGAGGGGGGTTTGGACCCTGGAGGGGGGTAAGTGTGTAAAAAAGAATCTAACCTCTAAACCTTTCCTTCTTGGGTTATTTATAGGCCCATAATTAGGGTTCAGGGGTTGTACCTGCAATCATGAGCGTTGAATCCTAGGTAGGTAGGACACCTGGGTGATGTTGATGGATTGCACGTGTCCAGGTGAAGGATTCTGGTGTCGTGTGCCAGGCTCCTGCTGGCATGTGGCTTGAATAGGACATAATTGTGCCCATCATTAGGTATCTTTACGTGTAGTCACCAGGTGTGGCCATGAATGATGACCTAAACACGTCACGTACCAATGTGTAATCCTCACATAAATTATTGCCTTTGTCGCCAGGAATGGATCAAACTTTGGGCATGAGTCATGGCCTAACTGCGAGCTCGGGCTCAAGTATGAGCTCGGACTTATTGACAAGTCATGATCTTTCTATGAGTCCGGACTAGAAGGTGGGCCAGGACTCCGATGTTGGAAGTGAAACAGGACCCGGAAGGGGTCCGGGCTATACATAGCCTATCATTTCCCCCCACTCCCTTATTCAGATTTTCTGGATGGGGGAGTAGAAACCTCTGAATCTGTAACATAGAAAGTGAGTCTCCAGTCCGAAGCTGTGAGGCTTTGGGTAACTTAGAGAAAATGTCTGGCTTGATTGCTGCCCCCCAACCCGGATTGTTGTCAAGGATGACAATCCGGTGTTGAAGGTGAGCCTTGATTCTTTGTTAAGTCCAAAGCTGTGCGGCCTTGGGTAACTTAGAAAAAATTTCTGGGTTGATTGCTGCCCCCAACCCGGATTGTTGTCAAGGATGACAATCCGGTGTTGAAGTGAGCCTTGATTCTTTCTTAAGTCCAAAGCTGTGAGGCTTTGGGTAACTTAGAAAAAATTTCTAGGTTGATTGCTGCCCCCCAACCCGGATTGTTGTCAAGGATGACAATCCGGTGTTGAAGGTGAGCCTTGATTCTTTCTTAAGTCCAAAGCTGTGAGGCTTTGGGTAACTTAGAAAAAATTTCTGGCTTGATTGCTGCCCCCAACCCGGATTGTTGTCAAGGATGACAATCCGGTGTTGAAGGTGAGCCTTGATTCTTTCCTAAGTCCAAAGCTGTGATGCTTTCGGTAACTTAGGAAAAATTTCTGGGTTGATTGCTGCCCCCCAACCCGGATTGTTGTCAAGGATGACAATCCGGTGTTGAAGGTGAGCCTTGATTCTTTCTTAAGTCCAAAGCTGTGATGCTTTGGGTAACTTAGGAAAAATTTCTGGGTTGATTGCTGCCCCCCAACCCGGATTGTTGTCAAGGATGACAATCCGGTGTTGAAGGTGAGCCTTGATTCTTTCTTAAGTCCAAAGCTGTGAGGCTTTGGGTAACTTAGAAAAAATTTCTGGCTTGATTGCTGCCCCCCAACCCGGATTGTTGTCAAGGATGACAATCCAGTGTTGAAGGTAAGCCTTGATTCTTTCTTAAGTCCAAAGTTGTGATGCTTTGGGTAACCTAGAAAAAATTTCTGGGTTGATTGCTGTCGAGGATGGCAATCCGGTGTTTAGAGACAACCATGCTTAAACCTAGTCCGGATTTAAGGTTTCTTTTGATCTTCCTGGAATATGAAACGATTTCAGTTTTCCCCCCCTTTTCTTTTGAAAAGACACTGCCCCCTTTTACCTCGGGAATCGAAGTGAACTGCTGTCACAATTATTACTCCTATCTTTTCTTCTTTTTTGTATTTTCTTTTTGTACTTCATTTTCTTGCCAGCCAATAGGATATTGCCACCTGTCTCTACAGGGGTTACCTTTGTGCCTTTATAAAACCCCTTTTTCATTTCCTTTTGTATCTTTTATTCTCTCACCCGAAAAGTTTTTCCGGCGATTTCCTTTTCCAGCGACTGTCGCGTTTCTTCTGTGAAGCCATCATATTCTCCTGCTTGTTTGTAAGTCTCTTGCTTCTCTTCGCCTTTTATCCCGTCTTTGCCGCTATTCTTGCATCTTTTTGTCTGGAATTGGTTTAATGTCGTGACTGTTCATCTTCAATTCTTGACGATTGTGTTGGGTTTTTGTATGTTTTCGATTTTGATGTTTGCTTGTGTTTATAATGGTCCTATGTGCGTTTTGTGGTTTTCTGAGGGTGTTTTTTGATGGTTGCATGTGGTGGTAACTGTTTGGTTTCTGTTTTTAGTTCTGGGTTTCAAAACTCCTCTTTCGTGTTCTTGGCTGAAACTTTGTGTGCATTATTGTGTGTATGCATTTTGATCTTGTTTCTGTGGTTTTCTTTTGGCATAAAATGTTTTTGGCTGTCGTATAATCTGATAGGTTTTAAAAGGAACCCGGATTATTCTGTAATCCGGATGGTCTTTGTTTGATGGTTTTAGAATGTTGATAAAATAGTTTTGGTTATAACATGGCTAGTTTTTAATGCGGTTGTGGTAGAAGATAGGGGCTGACTGGTAACTGCTAGGTAACCGAAGTGTGTATAATTGAGAATATATAATCCAGACTGAAATAATAAAACTTACTCCGAATTGATCTTTCTAGGTTTATGGTTCGGATTAAGGCTCGTGCAAATCGCGCCCGCCGTGTGCTTATACCCCTTTCTGACCCTTCTAGCTGTAACGACTCCCCAACTCCTAGCAATCCGGAAATTATAGAACTATTTTGGTGTAGAATGGCTAAAAAGAAGAAACAATCTGGACCCTTAGTAACCCAACTCTTTGTTCACGAACCTCCACGTGGCGGTGTGCTCAGTACTCCGGACGGATTTTGGTCGGATATTAGCTACTTCTTTGTGAAGAAGGATCCGGACATAGAGCAACAATTTTATTATAGAGATCTTAGTACTTGTTATAGGAATCATCAGGAATTTGGCCATCCCGGACCATACAATAAATCCGAATTCGATATTGCTTTCTCCAAAATGGGTATTAGCGAAGCTCCTTATCCATTGAAGGAAAAATTTGCAAGCCTCCCAGATATTCAAATGGACAAATTGGTCCGGGCTGCATTCCACCTGGGGCCGGAAATTAGCTGGAGATGGCCTCAACCCGGGGAGAGGATTTACCATAGACCAAAGGATGGTTATGTTGGTGTCTGGATTGAAACCCTACGGTCCGGATGGAATCCCCGATGCCATCAGTTTTTAAAACATTTATGTAAATATGTTTATAAAATTTCAATAATGCAAATTACCCCTAACGGGATCAAGTGGATGACTTGGTTTTTGGCTTCTTGTGATAAGATGGGGTATCAGCCCACATTGCGACTTTTCCACCAGCTTTTTAAGCTAGTCCAATCTAACAAAGAACCTCTGTATGAGATCCGGTTTCGTGCGGAGGAATGTTGGTATCCATCGGGCTCCGCCAAACCGGTTATTCAACAGTCAACTTTGAAGTTCTGGAATGGAGAAGTTATTTTCTTGAAAGGCTTGGACATGGAGTTCATGCCCTATATTGTTGCTGGTGTTGAGGCCGAAGTGTTTGATGTATACACACTCGAGGGGGAAGCATTGGCTCAAATTCACAAGTTCTGTGAATGCCTTGGTTTCCAAATGACTCGGGATAGCTTCATGAAACACGATTTATTGTTTGAGCTTGGATGTAAGTTGTTATAATTTTTTCTTGTAGACCGGGCTAATTCTTCACATGTGCTGATACGTACTTTTTCTTTTCCACAGGTTTGCCTTTCTTCTAACCAGAATTGTACAATTTCAGGTCCGGTTCTAGTGCTCTGAAGGAGGGTGGTGCAGAGTCTGTTGCCCCGAATCCCCTCAATCCGAACCTGTGGTTGATGCTGCTGAAGTTGAAATAATAGATGACTTGGAGCAGCGTTCTGTGAAGAAGAGGAAGATTCATGTAGGCAAGAAACCACCTGCCAAGGCAAAAGTCACTATCGACAAGATTGTTGCTGACGTGGAGGGCAGGAATCCGGATAAGGAACCTATCCGTATTGGAAACTACACTCTGGAGCAGCTGGCCGGTCTTTGTGCTGATATTCCCACTGATACCGATTTTGAAGAAATGGAAAAGTCTGGTACCAGTGCTTGTCTGCAACGTCTTGTTGGCTACTGGGGACATGTATGTTGATTCTTGCTGAAGATTATCTTTATGTTGTGTAATTTTGTCTTTTCGTTGGTTGATTTTGACTTGTGTTTTGTAGACTGGTGGCTTGATCAGTGCTATTGCAAGTGTGATTGTGTTCGAACGGAAATCTGCAAAAGAGTTCGGCAATCAAAAGGATACCCGACTTCGAGATTTGGAACTTGAAGTTGCCTCTTTGAAAGCCCAGAATGTTGAAAAGGAGTCCGATTTTGCTTCTAAATTATCCGGGCTTCAAGCTGAAATATCAAGGGTTGAGAAGAAAGCTAGTGACCTGGAGGAGGTCAACAAGCAGCTTCTTTTAGAAAATACCAAGGCCCGTGAAGCTATCGCGGATGCTGGTGCTCCTGAGGTGCTCCGGGCTTGGCTTGTTGCCGAACGCCACATCAAGACCGATCCAAAAGCTGATTGGGAGTCTTTTGTTGGTGAGTTCTTAGCTGCAAAACTCTCCATTGAGCAGGGGAAGGGAGAGACACAACCTTTTGACGGCCCTCTGCCAAGATTTCTTCCGCATCCATCCAACCCGGTTGTGCCTTCTCCCAACAAACCTATTGACGAGTAAATTATTACATCTTTTGATCATTTGGGACTTGGATCCTTTGTAACCGAAAACTCTGTTTTGCTGTTTTATGCTCCTAACTTTTAGGGATGTTTCCGGGTTGTATGGCCAACTCGGGTCCCCGTATTTGCTTCAACTGCTCTATTTTATATAATCGTTTTGCAATCCTGCTTTTGTTGTTTTCCTCATTTTTGCACTGTCCCGTCTGCTAAATTTATATTTCTTGTGAGTCCGGTCTCATAGCTTATTTCTGAGCCGAACTCTGTCTTTTGTTCGTAGAATAGGAACCAAGATTTTGGTTTTGGTGCATATTGCTCGTGAGTCTGGTCTTATAGCTCAGTTGTGAGCCGGACTCTTTCCTTTGTACTTATAATAAAGTCTAAGTTTTTTGGGTTTGGTGCGTATTGCTCGTGTGTCCGGTCTTATAGCTCAGTTGTGAGCCGGACTCTTTCTTTTGTACTTAGAATAAAGTCTAAGTTTTTTGGTTTTGGTGCGTATTGCTCGTGAGTCCGGTCTTATAGCTTATTTCTGAGTCGGACTCTGTCTTTTGTTCGTAGAATAGGAACCAAGATTTTGGTTTTGGTGCATATTGCTCGTGAGTCCGGTCTTATAGCTCAGTTGTGAGCCGGACTCTTTCCTTTGTACTTAGAATAAAGTCTAAGTTTTTTGGTTTTGGTGCGTATTGCTCGTGAGTCCGGTCTTATAGCTCAGTTGTGAGCCGGACTCTTTCTTTGGTACTTAGAATAAAATCTAAGATTTTGGTTTGATTGCATATTGCTGGGGACCCTGGCTCCACTATATGCCTATGGCTCTGAGCCAGGGTTGATAGAGTTCATATTACTAGGAGCCCGGACTCGTAGCTTAATCTGATCCAGACTCATGAGTTTTGCACTTAGGAAAATTTTCCCAAGATTTTTTAGATTGCATATTGCTGGGGTCCCTGGCTCTACTGTATGCTTATGGCTCTGAGCCAGGGTTGATAGAGTTCATATTGCTAGGAGCCCGGACTCGTAGCTTAATCCGAGCCGGACTCATGAGTTTTGCACTTAGGAAAATTTTCCCAAGATTTTTTAGATTGCATATTGCTGGGGACCCTGGCTTCACTGCATGCCTATGGCTCTGAGCCAGGGTTGATAGAATTGCATATTGCTCGTGAGTCCGGTCTCATAGCTTAGTTCTGAGTCAGACTCTTTCTTTGGTACTTAGAATAAAATCTAAGATTTTGGTTTGATTGCATATTGCTGGCGACCCTGGATTCACTACATGCCTATGGCTCTGAGACAGGGTTGATAGAATTGCATATTGCTCGTGAGTCCGGTCTCATAGCTTAGTTCTGAGCCGGACTCTTTCTTTGGTACTTAGAATAAAATCTAAGATTTTGGTTTGATTGCATATTGCTGGCGACCCTGGCTTCACTGCATGCCTATGGCTCTGAGCCAGGGTTGATAGAATTGCATATTGCTCGTGAGTCCGGTCTCATAGCTTAGTTCTGAGCCGGACTCCTTCTTTGGTACTTAGAATAAAATCTAAGATTTTGGTTTGATTGCATATTGCTGGCGACCCTGGCTTCACTGCATGCCTATGGCTCTGAGCCAGGGTTGATAGAATTGCATATTGCTCGTGAGTCCGGTCTCATAGCTTAGTTCTGAGCCGGACTCTTTCTTTGGTACCTAGAATAAAATCTAAGATTTTGGTTTGATTGCATATTGCTGGGGACCCTGGCTTCACTGCATGCCTATGGCTCTGAGCCAGGGTTGATAGAATAAAAAGGAAATACAGATAATGTGAAATATAATTTAGTGAGAAACAACACATGCCCTATTTTTATTCAATAATTGATCACGAGTACAGATTTTCTATTTTTCAATACAAATTGATCTTTATTTCTGGTCCGGGCTTTGAAATCTTCTACTCACCATCTTTCTTGCCGGGTTCTTTCCTTGGGTTGAATTTATGTTTCTTTTGGCTCATATTTTTCTGGGAAGAATTGGCTTTCCTTTTGTTTTTTGGGTCTGTATCAGCCAGGACTAAAGCTTACCCATAGCATCTACTAGCCATTTCGTAATCTCCCCGGACTTCTCCAATGCCAGAGGGTGTGGGAAGATTGAACTTTAGGTGGGGGGTTGAGGTTATGGCTTGGAGCTTAGTCAGGGCTGGTCTCCCCAGGATCACATTGTAAGAAGAAGGAGTGTTGATGACATAGAATTTAACAATGTTGGTGACTTGGCTCGGATAAGTCCCAAATAGTACTGGTAGATACAGGGTTCCTTGAATTGGGACTAAGTTGTTTCCAAAACCGTAGAGAGGATCTTCTTTGCAATCGTTCATCTTCACACTTCCCAGCTGCATCCGATCCACAGTATGTTTGAACAAGATATTGACAGAAGAGCCATTGACAATCAGGATTCTTTTAACTTCGTTGTCAGCTATGTCTAAACTGACAACTAGGGCCTCATTATGATTTGGATCGAGTCCTTCAAAATCATCTTTGTCGAAACTGATTATTTGCTCTGGACAGATTTGAACCATCATTATCTCATCCCCCGAGTCTGGACTCCGGGGTGGCGAGTTAGACCCCCCAAAATGACATTCACAATATTTTTACCCTTCCCGGATCATGTTCCTCTGTCATCTGTTCTCCGGGCAATGTATTCTCCCATGTTACCTTTCTTGATCTGTTCTTCCACAAAGAACTTTAGAGATAGGCAGTTCTCGGTTGTGTGTCCATGGGTTTCATGATAGTCACAGTGTTTATGGACAGACCGATTTTCTGGTCCGGTAACTATGGGTTTGGGAGGATAGAAGAAAGGCTTGTCTCTTACTTCTTTCAGTATGTCAGCCCGAGTCCGGTTAAGAGGAGTCCAGTTTGGCTCAGGTCTGGGCTCAGGCTTTGGTTTAGGCTGCCCGGGCTCTCTTCTTTGATTGGAGTCCGGGTTTTGGGTAGATAATGCCAGCTGAGAGCTCTGAATGTAATTGCTTTGTCTATTAGGTATAAATTTCTTGTCTTCATGGTAATTGTTCTTTGGGCGGTCCTCAGCCCGGGGTGGGGAGAATCCTTGCCTTGTCATCCTCATAGCTTGAAGGACATCTGTTTCTTTGATGAACCGGGCTGCCATGGAATAGGCCGCCGCCAGGCTCTGTGGTTCTTTATGGATGAGGTCAAGAACATACCTCTCATTATTGTCGGGGTCTATGTTTCTTCGGAAAATTGTAAGGGCTTCGCGTTCATCCAGGTTGCTTACATTGTTGATGGCTTCCTGGAAGCGTTTCATATAGGTGGCCAATGCCTCTCCCCGGGCCTGCCGGACCGTCTCTAGGTGGCACATGTGCATTTCATGGGTTTTATTGGCTCGGAAAAGTCTCAAAAAAGCTTCACGAAACTGCTTCCAATTGTGAATGCTTCGGGATGGGATTCGACTGAACCATCTCTGGGCACCGGATTTGAGAGTTGAGGCAAAGAATCTGCATTTGGTCAAATCATTGTAGTAGTAGATCATGGCGATTTGTTCAAAATAGTTAACATGCTCTTCCGGGTCACCCAAACCATTGAAGGAATCGAAGTTGTAATGTTTGAGATTTTTCTGTCTGGGTGTAGCCTCGAGAGAGTAGCTGAATGGTGTAAGGTATCCCTAATATCAAGCCCAGAATCTTGGCCAACTTTCTTTTGCAATTCATGAATCATGTCGATGAGGTCCTCCTGGGGTTCATCTTCATCTGAGATTATTTCCGGACTAAGAGCCCGGTGTCTTCTTTTCTCCGTGGTTTTGCCAAGGATCTGGGCTTCCTCTTCCCGGATTCGCTTCTGAACCCTTAGGTCGAGCCTAACTTGCTCCTCTTCTTGGATCTTTTCTCTTATTTCAGCCAACTTTCTGAGCTTTTCAGCTTCCTCATCTTGGTTTCTGCTATGAGTTCGGTGAGCTCTTTTTTCAAGATCTTTCTGCTTGTCCCCAATCTGATCAAAGACAGACCTGGATCGATGGGATCCTTCAGGGTTATGGGAGTTCTCGCATTGGTCTTGCTCTTTGTTCCGGGTTTGGTTGTATAGCCGAATTGCTTCCGCAACCTGTTCTCCGGTTAAGTTTTCCGGTTAGGTTACTCGGGGTGTTCCTGTTTGTGCTCTTACTCCCACGAGCCATGATTCTCACACAAACAGAGGTATATGGTATTTATGACAAAAATTTGAAGCAAATTCAACAGCAGTGTTATTTCAACGGGTTGGTTAGGGAATAACTATGTATGCATATGTTTCTGGGTTAAAGATCTTTATAGTCAAGGAAACTGGGTTTTATGAATAGATCTACACAAGAACAATATAGATCTAAGCAAGATTTAAAGCATATAAGCAAGGTTAAGCAAGATCTGGGCTATACAACGTTAAAAACATATCAACAGCGTAGTAATGGGCTAAAAAGTTCATATTTGGTGGCTAACACAGAAGGGTTTGTTTAGATCTTACTGGATTTAATGAGGACTCCTTCAAAGATGAAGGAGCTTGTTGATGACGGTGAGTCTAGTGGCACCGAGACCAAAAGACAGGGTTCGCCCCTCCTTCTAGCGCCAAATGATAACTCCAAATCCCGATCTAGTCCTTCCCGGCCGATCCCACGCTTGGAAGCGGTGTCGTTGCGGTTGCGATTCTGCAAAACAACACCGGAGGGGGGTTTGGACCCTGGCGGCGCCTCCGGCGTGAGAATAAGTAATGGCTTTGGAAAGGGAGATAGGACTATAGAGAAATCTAAATATGGAGGGTGTATGTATAGTGTGTGTATAGTATAGGGTAAGTGTGTAAAAAAGAATCTAACCTCTAAACATTTCCTTCTTGGGTTATTTATAGGCCCAAAATTAGGGTTCAGGGGTTGTACCTGCAATCATGAGCGTTGAATCCTAGGTAGGTAGGACACCTGAGTGATGTTGATGGATTGCACGTGTCCAGGTGAAGGATTGTGGTGTCGTGTGCCAGGCTCCTGCTGGAATGTGGCTTGAATAGGACATAATTGTGCCCATCATTAGGTATCTTTACGTGTCGTCACCAGGTGTGGCCATGAATGATGACCTAAACACGTCACATACCAATGTGTAATCCTCACATAAGTTATTGCCTTTGTCGCCAGGAATAGATCAGACTTTGGGCATGAGTCATGGCCTAACTGCGAGCTCGGGCTCAAGTATGAGCTCAGACTTATTGACAAGTCATGATCTTTCTATGAGTCCGGACTAGAAGGTGGGCCAGGACTCCGATGTTGGAAGTGAAACAGGACCCGGAAGGGGTCCGGGCTATACATAGCCTATCACTCAAGTCTTTTTTGACTGTCAAATTCCCTTATGTTGTTATTAGCCTGACAAACTCACCATCTCCTACTTTACCACATGTTTTATTTATGTCTCAAATATCTCCTTTGTGATAATGGAGGTAATGTGTGGACCAGTGGATTAGACTAAACTAACGACACAGATGTTGTGTACAGCAACTCCACATTATCAATTTTTTTGCTCAAAAAAAACATCATGTGATATTGTTTATGCTTCTTTTGTTGTTGGAAGATTACCACCTTCGAGAAACTTGACCACTCTTATAAGCCTTCATCCCGCTGTAATCAGTGATTAGTCATTTCGAACAATTAATAATAAAACAATTTTAAAAATAATTTAGAATTGTAGTGAATGATAAGAATTTACTGATGAAACCAAAATAAGAATTGAATCAAATTTGGAACTGAAGTATTAATAAAGGTAATTTTATTAATTTAATTATGATAGATACATTATTTCTAAATTTCGTAATAAAATAATTGCAATTATAATAGGATTTTGAGAGTATAGAGTCGTAGGAGTAATATGATTAGGGGTGAAACCAAAATAGAGGTAGAACCATTAAAAATTAATATAGATATAGAATTATAATGGAAATAGGACTCTGTGTGGAACCAAATTTTGATACCGAAATACGGAGTTTCGCTTATTAATAAAGACTATAGATATAGATGTCAAGCTTCTTACACCTAATTAGAAACACATTTACTGAACTTCGTATTATATTATGATTATGTATGTGAAAGTTTATTTGAGAATGATCTATTTACGTTACATTGATCCAAAAAATATAAGCCCATTTACGAGCTAACGAACCTGGCTTGACAGCTATGGGTGAGTACTATATACATGTTCTGTGAATTGACTTGAAAACTATCATTTTCACAAATTGTGACAGGGGCTGGTTTTTATACTGACCGATAAATGTAGAGCTACTCAAACAGTGTAAGAAACCCCTGCAAATTTCAAAACTGGTCTGCTATGGAGCTAGATCACTTGAATTCTATTGTGATTCCAATCACCTTGAATCCAAACATAAATGTCTATGATTTTGCACATCTTAGTTGGATTACTGCTAGAGCCTTTATGGGGCGAAATTATTTCTGGTTTCTTGACATAACACCTTATTTTTCAATATTTTGATTCTTCTATGTTTTTATCTCATGTTTATATCAGAAAATAATATGCAACTTATGAATGGTACCAATCAACATTTGCATGGGCTCATCTAAATTTTAGAAAAATGGATCAGCTCAACTTCATGCCATGTCTCAAAAGGTAAGGCTAATATTTCTTTCTGGTTAAAATGACTAGAGATATAAGACAGAAAAATGTTTATCAAAATACTGAAATGCTCTTAAATGATAGAATTGCACCCTAATATAAAACCCGAAAAATAGACGAACACTGATGTGCAACAACTTGGTTTGGATGAGAATGAGCTTCAGTAGGCAAAAAAACATTTAATCCCCTTCAGTGTTGGCTTTCAAACATCGTGGCTCTTATCTGTTTTTAGTGAGAAGAAGCTTACTTAAATGTTTACAGGTGTGTAATAAGCTGAAAATATACATTCCTATGTTTGTATCGAGGAGAAGGTTACTTATATCTTTAGAAGTTTGTGAATAATTGGAAATGGAAATGTATATGCCTATTTTTGTGTTCTGTATGGGTTTATAGTTAAACTATACGCGTTTAAGTTTGATGATTTGTTTGAACCGTTTTAAATGATGTCATTTATGGTGCCTAAAAGATTATTACCGGTATATGATTCTTGTGAAGATTATGGATGCGACAAATTCTAATCCTAATATTGTGTACTTTTTAAGGTAAACGAATTATTGGTTTAACTTGATATATTTTGTGAGGTAAGTCATGCACGTCTGTTGCAGAAGTCTGGCTCCAGGATTTATATATTCCGAATTTTATACTGTAAAGTTCCAGTTTATCATGTATTAGAATTTTTTTTATCAGGGATTCAGAGAGGTGGAAATAAACATATCTAATCAAAGATATTACAGCCAAGTGGCCCAGAAAAGTTCAACTCTCCATATTTAAATCTTAATTTGGTAAGTACATTAATGTATTCTCAATAGCACCAAGAACAAGAAACAAAACTGTACAAGATCAGGTATATCTCTATGTTTACAATTTTAGTTAGAAATGTCCATTTACGATATAGTGAAGACAAATAAACACAGGAGTAAATCTAGGCACAATGTTGAGACCCCATTTCAAGCGTCTACCTCCCAAAAGCCACCATGTTGCAAGATCTCTTCTTTCTCCGATGACTTCACTCGAGCTGATATATCCTAATTGCATGCACAATAAAGGAATTTTTATATAATGCATTGTATATTTTTAAAGAAAACTATTTAGAAAGATAGAAGACCCTAACTGTGTATAAGGTGTTTATTGTAACTATTCTAACTTCGTTCTCAACATAATGATCAGAAACAAGTTGTCAGTACAAATAAAACTATGTGCAATTTGATGCTAAAGAAGTAAAAGAAAAATAAGGGTATATGCCTCGTCAAACCTTTCGCATTATGCAGCTATTTATGCACTTGTGTAAATCATTTATGCCAGACTTTTGATGTGTTATTTTTAAAATCAAAATCTTAAGACATTCTCAATTGAGCAATCTTTTATCCCGCTAATATGTGGATGAAGATTCCTGTAATTATGTGTTTGTTTCTACAAATCCCTTTTAACTTAAATTTTGTACTAAGCTTCCAGCGAGAAAATGGAAGTTTTTATACTATGCAGCCATGAGAAGTAGTCTACTAGAAATTTTTTTAATGTAATTTTGCTTGTGTTTTATAAAATGTTGATTTTCTAGCATTGTCCTACCACGTATATAAGAATTTCTTTTCACCGTATCCATTAACAGAACCTGCATATGCCTTATTTTCCGAGGTTGATTCTGGAAGTTCGTGAATGCAAAAAGGATGAGACATGCCTCAGTATATATTAATGATGTAAACAAGACTTGTCTGTTCCTCCATCTGCATTACATTAGAGGAAGCTCATATTTGCAAATAGCTATGTGCAGTGGCTGCAAGGTAATGTGAATGTACATGCCTTGAATTTCTTACTAATGAATGTTTATGTTTCTAGAGTTGCTCACTATTTAGAGGCCTGCAAATATTATTACAGTTGCCTTAGATTCTAGCATTAGCATTGTTGTATGATATCGCAAATGGGTTGTAATGGTGGTTGTAAAAATTTTATTTACTCGTGACTCAGCCATTTGAACATTCTTTCAAGGAGATTAGCACATTGAAATTATACTTATTTTCAGTTGTATTTGCATTTGAAACCTCTATATATTGCAAATAATATTTAATTAATTAGTTGTATTTGCATTCTAACTCTCAGTATATTGCAAATATAATTTAATTATAAAGCAAAACAAATGTATAATATCATCATTTTACTAGCAAGCCCGTGCCTAGCTACAAAGCTAGTTAGAATAGGATACTGGAACTTCGACAAAGACAGCTTAAAGCTTACTATGCAAATATTTTATAATAAGTAAAATGCTGAAACGAGGCACAACTATTTCTTCAAAGCAGGCCAACCAAGTACATAAAATCGTTCTTTCAACTTGTACAAGGACAGGTAATATGCATGTCGCCAACGCTGGTTTAACACTAAAGTTCCGATGATTCCCCAAAAAGAAGTGCTGAAACCAAGTACGCCACCTATACACAGCCACCTCGTATATTCACTGCTATCTTCATCAACTTCATACTCGCTGGAAGAAGGTCCAATGTTATCAATCGGGCAAATATTTGTCAGTGGCTTACCACAGAGTTCAGTGTTCCCATCATACGTGGAAGTATTAAATCCTTGGAGTTGAGTACCAGATGGGATTTTTCCCGAAAAGTTGTTGTTTGAGAGGTTTAAAAATGCAAGAAAATTTAATCCAGACATGCTTGAAGGAATTTCACCTGAAAATTTATTTGTAGACAAGTCTAAGGATTCTAACACTTTCAATTCGCCAATCTCCACTGGAACTTCTCCGTAAAATCTATTTCCAGACAAGTTTAATCCCTTGAGTTCTAGAAGTCTGGTTATCCCTATTGGAATTTCTCCGGTCAAATTATTTGTTGACAGATCAATCATCTTAAGATATGCAAAATTGCTTCCATACTCATACTCCTGCCCTTTCCATCTTGCTAACACATCATCAAAATAAGTGTAGATATATTCAAATTCACTCTGTAAAGATTGATGCTCTGAGTAGTAGATATGTTCAACGACTTCCTTTCCTTTTCGGATCATGGCAGTAAAATTACCAAAGCATGTAGGAACAGTTCCTGAAATTCTGTTCATGGATAGATCTAAGAAATGGAGATTCGATAGGTGACATATTTCAATAGGTAAGCTTCCGTAAAATCTGTTAGCTTTTAGGATCAGAGCATACAAATGTGGTAGGTCTTCTCCAATCCATGACGGCACCTCTCCTGATAGCTTATTGAAACTAAAATCTGCAAAACCAAGGCTTCTGCAATTCCGTAGAGATGCAGGTAGTTTTCCATAGAGTTTATTTTTTCTCAAAATCAGTGCCTCGAGAGAACCAAGATTCCCTATTGACGTTGGTATTCTTCCAGAAAAATTGTTATATCCCAAGTTAAGAAACCCTAGGCTTGGTAAAAGCATCCAACAATCAGGAAGTGCACCAAACAATTGATTGTGTGAGATATCAAGAAAGGCTGGACCAAACGATGGAGACCTGGTAAAACCTCTGCCTTCAACTATTCCCAAGGATAAGAGTGTTCCTGAAAACTTGTTTTTAGATAGATTTATCTCTCTACAATCTGCAGGAATTGGTGGCAGTGGTCCATCAAAATAATTTGAACTCAAATCTATCAGTGCAATTTCATGAGGCACATAGGAAAACTTTCCCCTGATTTCGTTGGAAGAGAGATTTAGCAGACCCATTTCAGTTGAGATATTCCAGAACCAGATAGGAATGGTATCTGAAATTTGGCTGTGAGAGATATCAAGACTACTAATTCTGTGCTGATTTCGAATCCAGTTTGGGAATTTTGGCCCCAACTTGCATGATGACAAATAAAGTGAGTCAATTTGGAATGGAAGAAGCCATTCAGAACTGAACTCAAATGTCAAAGAATTGTATGATGCACTCAAGTGTTTTAAACTCGAAAGATTGGATAAATGTGTTTCAGTAATTGTACTCTGGATGGAGTTCATTGAAAGGTCCAGATCTGTAAGACTGGAAAGTGATCCGGTTGACTGTGCTCCCCATTCTGTAAATTTGTTTTTATCAAGGTCCAAGAATTGCAAAGATGAACATCCAGTAAAGTCAGGAAGACTCCCAGAAAACTCATTATTAGAAAGAAGTAGACCACTCAAGTTTGATAATCCCGTAAAATTAGGAAGAATCCCAAAAAACTCATTTTCCTGAAGATCTAGTGATTCCAAAGATGATAATCCTGTAAAATCTGGTAAAGAGCCTTTAAGATGGTTATTGGACAAATCCAATTTCTGCAGAGCTGAATGCTTTTCAAAGACTGTCGGTAGATATCCATCTAACTGATTAAATTTGACTACTAATTCTGTGAGGGATGAGAGTAGTGTAAAATCAGGCAATGAACCAGTTAAGTTGTTGAAACTGAAATCTACAACTTTCAAATTGGATAAATTCTGGAGGGAGTTTGGAAATTCACCATGAAGTTGATTTGAAGAGAGATCCAGATAAGTTAGGTCAGTCATACGACCAAAAGAGTTTGGAATTGGACCGCTCAAGAAGTTGTATTGAAGATTGAGATGAGTTAGGCCAGTCATACGACCAAAAGAGTTTGGAATTCCCTGACTAAGTAGATTTGCAGAGAGATCCAGATAAGTTAGGCCAGTCATATGACCAAAAGACTGTGGAATTCTACCATTTAAATCATTATAACTTAGGTCAAGTACTTCCAGACTGCCACTCAAATGGGAAAGGCAATTAAAAATAGATGAATTAATGTTATTACCTTGAAGATTCAGATACTGCAACTGAGAGAGGTTTCCAAGCTCATGTGGAATGGCTCCCTCAAAAGAATTTTCGGAAAGATCAAGGTATCTCAAGCTATTGAGGGAGCCAATAAACTTTGGGATAGGACCACGAAAATCATTTGACCGGAGACTCAGATAATGCAAGTTGGAGAGGTTCCCAATCTGGTAGGGAAATGATCCATTTGTATGAGTAGCAGAAAGATCAAGGTGAATTAAGTTTTTGAGAGAACCAATAAAATTGTGAATCCCTGTTAAGTAATTGTTACTAAGATCCAAGTACTCGAGATATGGTAAATCAAGCAATGAATTACCGGTAAAATTTATGATTGATGGAGAATCAAGGTTGGAAAGGTGGAGTTGAGTAACATGGCCGGTGTGATTATCACAGCCAACTCCTTTCCATTTGCAGCAATTTTCTTCTTCCTTGTTCCATGAATTAAGAACTTCTCCATCATCAACGCCTTGTTTAAACAGCAGCAGAGCTTCTCTTTCCCGCTCAATGCACTTTATTATGTTGCTATCTTTCGATACAAGCGATGATGTTTTCATGCATAGCAGTAAAATTAGAGCAACTATGACATGCAGAGGATGAATTGCATTCATCATCATGGAAAATTTAAAAGAAATCTAGTGGGTAAATGAAAGCAAATGTCAGAGGAATTGCAGAAAAACAACCCTTTTGGTTTGTCGACTGGTTTATATGCATGGATTGCAGAAATCTAGTGGTTTATATTCCACACATACTGACATGCAGACGTCACACCGTAATATTGAAAATGACGATGTATGAGCGTAAAAGCAGGGTCACGGACTTGGGACTTGGGAGTCAATGAAAATACTGACGATGTATGAGCGTAAAAGCAGGGTTACGGGCTTGCTTCATTTTTCTTCTTCTTATGTACACCTTTATATATACACGACCGATATTTTTTAATATTTTTATTATATTAATTCACAATTTTATTTATAACATTCAGTTTTTATACTTTTTAAATTTTATTAATATTTATTTATTTATTCAAATTTATATGATTCAAAATTTAATTTCTTAGTTTTTTAAATAGATAATATTAATATGTTATTGAGGTGATTTGAAACCTAATTGTTTGTTAGTATATTATGAATATGAGAATAAAGATCTCAATTCCTGAGGTAGTAATTGATCATTTAAGTGTATTATATTATTAAATTATTAATTATCTAATTATTCACTTTTTAAATTTATAAATAAATAAAAATATATGTTAAGTAAATATTTTACGATAGATGATTAGATTTATTTGTTTACATGTATTGTGATCTTAGGGAAAAAATGCTGAAATTAAACGCATGATTCTTATTCTCTATAAATATTATATTATATTCAAAATTGTCCTTAATTAATATGAAACTCTCTATTTTTAATAGCATTTTGATATTATCCTTTGACGTTTGCTATATGTAAAATAATATAATATATTTCGGATGAATCAAAGTGTTATGTCCTTTGAAAAAAATGTGTTATGTTAATACTACTTACCTAAGTCGTTTTATTTGTAATTCATACAGTAAAATTTGCAACATAAATTCATGTAGAGGACTTCTATTCTGTCTCTTATAACATAGGTCTAACGTGTATTATTGTTACTAATGGTATACATGAGCATTATATTGAGAATTTTTAATACTGTAATTGATATGAATAGATATCTCGATATTTGGTTTAACAATTATTATCTAACTGGAACTATCCATAAATTGGAGAGAAAAGAGAATTACGAATTTTTACATAGAAAATTATATTTTATGTAGAAAACTCAATTATATTTGGTTCAAATTATCAAAATACATTTTTTATAAATATTAATTAGATACAATGTATAATATTAGATCTAACGATTTTTATCTATTTATCTAAGATCTAACGATCCTTATTAATTTGGTTCGTACAGCGATCATTCAGGGACTAGCCTACCAAAATTTTGGATAAGATTATATTAAAAATATAATGAAAATATATTTTTGGACACATTGGTAGTATCCACATGATAATTGTTCTCTCGGACCATCCCATGATTGTTTTCTATAATCATTAATCATAATAATATACTAGAAAATTAGGTGTGCATGTAGCAGCTAAACAAATTTTTTATTTCTAACTATTACAAATTACATCCCATAAAAAATTTTGCAAAAAAAAAAATTTAATAATTGATCTGATGCAATGCTCTTATACTTTCTTTTAAGATTACAATTAATAGTACTGAGTAAAACTTTTTTTTTAGAATAAAAGCACTTGCATTCATTAAATCATATCCAAACTCAATACATGATTTAGGAACTGAGGTGGAGTGGCATACCACTCCCCTTCGTCTCACATAGAATAGGTAGCTTTGGCGAGCCTATAAGGTACAGTATTCGCAGAGCGATAAATAAAAACAACTAGCACTTGATTTACGTGCTTAAGTAACTGAATACAATCCATGACAATGGTACCAAAGAAAGCTTCTCCCGGCCTACCATTACACGCAGCAGCTAGAGCACACGAATCTGTTTCGATTACACACTGCTTATACCCCTTGTCAATGATCCACGACAAGGCTTCCTTAAGGCCAATTGCCTCTGCCTCTCTGGCCTTCCACGCACCTGCAATTTTCTTTCCTCTCGCTGCTACAAAACACGAGCTTTCATCTCTAATAACAGCACCAACGCCTATACTGCCATTAAGAAACACCGCAGCATCTATATTAATTTTCAACCATCCTGCATCCGGAGGCTTCCAGACTCTTGCTCCTACTTCGTCTCGAGTCCGTCTGTCCTTTTCATTGATCTGAGCTTCCTTCCATTCGATAAGTAATTGATTGGCATTATTTCTTACACCAAAGACTGAGCCATTTGCACGGTTCCAAACCCAGCTATTTCTCCTGTTCCATAGACTCCAACAGACCATGGCAATTTCAATGCTTTGGTCCCTCGTACTTCGTTGAAATACTCTTGCAAATATTTCACAAGTTGTTTCGTCTGCAGAACATTGAAGCAAGTAGTGAACACCTATAGTTTTCCAAACTGATTTTGCAAAGTCACATAAGAACATCACATGGATATCCGTTTCTGTTTCACAGTGGCACCACGGACACCGAGCATCTATATCAACATGTCTTGACAACATTGCTGCATTAGTTGGTAAGCACCCTTTACATAAACGCCATAAGAAATTTGTCACCTTCTCAGGGAGCTTTATAGACCATAACTTTTTCCACATATCAGAATAAACATTAGAGCATTCTCCTCGGATCCATCTATAACAACTCTTTACTGTAAAAACTCCTTTGTCATCAAGCAACCAGTACCACGAGTCCGCATTGTTCACCATCGGTATTGGAATTCGTCTTATGAGTTCTGCATCTCTCGAGCAAAAAACATCATACAATAACTCAACATCCCATCTTTTCTCCCCAGCAACCATCAAATTACTAACCTTGACATTTGTTCTCTGATCATGCTCCAGTGGACTAACAAAACCATTTTCCACATCCGGAAGCCATGGCACATCCCACACCATCGTCTCCTCACCATTTCCAATCTTCCTCCTTGCACCGGCTTTGAGAGCTTCCAGACCTTGAACAATACCACGCCAAACATAGCTAGGATTAGTTCCCAGCTCAGCATTTAACACATTCTGATCCGGATAGTATCGTGCTTTCATTACTGCACTAACTAATGGATTAGCTTCAATAAGGAGACGCCATCCTTGTTTAGCTAGCATAGCTATATTAAATTTTTTCAACTCCTTTAATCCCAAGCCTCCATACTCCTTAGGCATACACATTCGCTTCCATGAAATCCATTTCACCCCTTGCCATTTACTCCTCCACCCCATTAGAACGCATTCATCTTTTTCTCAATTTCATCACATATTGTATCTGGAATAAGGAATAAGCTCATCAAAAAATTAGGAGTAGTCTGTGCAGCTGACTTTAGCAGTGTTACTTTTCCAGATTTAGACAGCTCCTTATTACACCATGATTGGATTTTTAGAAATATGATATTTGAAAAGTTCTTTTACTTACAGGTTAATATGTTTTCTTCAGCCACCGTCCCTTATAGCTCTTTTTTATAGGTATATAAATTGATAATTAATTCTATGAATTTTAAAATTTATATAGAATCAATTAATTATTTATTTGGCTTCAAAAAAATTTAATTATTTATTTAAATGCTTTTCTAAAAATGTATAGAAAATTAAGAATTGTCATTTTAGAATAAACAAAGTATTTTAAGCTTGAATTTTTTTTAAAAAAATTCTTTACATATCGAACTCCTAAAAATCAATTTTATGCTACATTGTAACTCCAATTTTGTTATTAAAAAATATTATAAAACTGAACAATAAGATTATATTTGAACTAATTCCTTTAAGAACTAACAAAATAATATAGATCCTTACGAGCTCGTAAGTGAGGCCACAACACAACTACAAACGATATAGATATTTAGATTACGCAAGAAATGGGGCAAGCATAGAGGGGTGAAATTTTCAAATTTCAAACGGTAAAAGGGTCAGAGAAGATGATCGGATTGCAGCTGGAATGGATGGTGAGAAGCTTTTGAAGGAGTTTGTAATATCCAATCTGCACTTTGCAGATAACGAGATCTTACTAGGTGTTGTTGGAGAAAATTCGTAACAACACGAAGGGGAGGTGTGATAGAATAATATGGTATGAATGTGGTTGTTTTTAGGGATTCAGGGTTTATAAAAATTAAGGTTTGGACTTGAGAAGTATCGATTTGTCACGTGTATCACATCCTTTTCCAAGATGTCTGCGTATTAATTTATATTGGATCAATTTCCCGTAGTTCTGTGAAAGCAGTTATGTGAAATTGTGTCTAATTCCTGAGAGTCTTTGGGAATAAATTTCGTTAATGTGAGTAATTACTGATTTTATCTTGAATTATCTTGGTGTTGTGATATATTCCTGATTTGAATCGTTTTACAAAACTTTATATTAGTGATTGTTAGAGATTGATTCTTTACTCGTTTCATAGAAATGATATTATTTGGTGGTTAATCAATTAATTATTAATCTGAATTAATAATTATAAATAAGAAATTTGGGCTATACCAAAAATATGGCATAACAACTAGCCCCCAGTTCTTCAGTGTAGCTTGCTGCAGTGGAGAAGTAAGAATCTTCAAGCTTCTAAATTTCTTTAGTCGCTAAAAATAGATGATTAGAAAATCCTAGAGCACTGTTGTAATTCGTATGTTTATGTAAGTCTTGCATCATGTGATATATATATATATAGGGATTGATGGCCCTGAGGTCACCCTCGGGTAACAACCCCGAGGTTAAAACAAAGAGTAATGCTAGGTACCCCAAAATTTTTACAAAAACTTTTACAAAATGATGTGGCATGACAAATGGCGAGTTTTAATTCGTGAGCGCATATTTATGCACGCGGGACCCATATTAATATTAGGAAACTTACTATTTATTCATGCGTCACATAGATTTTGGGAAGAATTTTAGTAACAATTTTTGGGGTACCTAGCATTTTTCTAAAACAAAATATATATAAGAGTAAGGCTATTTTGGTAAATACAGGGGGTTATGTTATCTTATTACAAAATTGTCATCCACCTTTTGTATTGAAAAAACACCTAATCTTATGTATGATCCCTTACACCCTCAGGGCCATATATATATATATAAAGAAGATCATCATAACACTTTCTTTTTCATAAAAACTGATTTGTGAAGACTAGAATCACTAAAGTTAACAATAATTAAACCTGATATATCGAATTTAGCATAGAATCTCATCTAAATTTAAAAATCTAATATCGAAGAGAATCCAATATAGAATCTTATATATGCATATGTAACAATGGAATCATGTGTAATCATGTTATATTTAATAATGATTTTTTGTTAGATTCTTTTTTATTCATAAAATAACTCTTTTAGAGTGAAAATTAGAATCTAAATGTAATTTTATGTAGGATTTTATGATGTTCTTTATTGTTCTTTATATAAGGGTGTTTTTCATGGAGCAATGACATATATATATAGAGAGTTGCACTCTAGGAAGAACACCTTATATAAAGAACAATAAAGAACACCATCATAAACACTTTATTTTTCATAAAAATTGATTTTTTAAAATTAGAATCATAAAATTGAACAACAATTAAGCCTAACATATCGAATTTAACGTAGAATCTAATCTAAATTTAAAAATTAAACATTACATATAATCCAATATAGAATCCAGTACAGAATCTTGTATATATATTTATCACAATGAAATTACATGTAATCATGTTTTATTTGATTCTAATTTTTTGTTAGATTCTATTTTTATTCGTAATAAACCTTTTTTGGTGAGAAAATTAGAATCAACATGAAATTTATGTAAGATTCTATGGTGTTCTTTATTGTTCTTTATATAAAAGTGTTTTTCATGGAGTAATGATATATATATATATATATATATATATGGGAAGGTTCAAAAGAGACCCTTGTTTATTGAGAGACCAAGAGATCACTGATCTTTACCATTGATTTCTTCTTAATCTTGTGGTTTAGATTTTATACATACAAAATATTATTTTTCCTTAGTAACACTATAATGGTAGTACTTGATAACTTAAAATACAATACATATATACTTTAATCATACGTATTATTGAATAACAATACCATATCTGAAAAGATTGCCTGAAGATTGCATCCACAATCACGTAATACTTGCTATATACGTGTTTATCATCTATTTTGTCCAGTTACTAGGTAATTGATTACATAGCATTACTCTATCAGTTTTATAAATTACTCGTCTTCATATTTTCTTTAAGTTCATCGCATCATAGTAGGTTACATCTTGTAAATGGAGGATATAATGAATTAGGTATCAATATATACAACCTTACATATCATTGTTTTGTTTTAAACTACTCGATTCTTATAATAGACACATTATAGTATGACATGTGCGAATATGAATTAATTGGATTATGATATTGAGCTTGTTTATTTATCAGTGTTTGGTTTTTTTTGCAGGATAATTGTCATGGTTATAATCATCGTTTTTGTAAGATTGGTCGTTTAGGATTTTTTTTTCTTATACACCACTCCTCTATACAAAACATGGATATATGGACTAGACCATCATAATTGCTAAACACGGTAAATTTTTATTTAACGCAGTAATTAGCAATTACAAAAATGTTAGGTCCAAAGTATCGTAGAAGGGGGGGGTGAATACGATACTCACAAATTATTCGATTTCGTTCGCGGATAATTAATTGTGTTCTTGTCCGAAATCAAATTTACCAAATCAAAACACGAGTCGGGGAATATATCGTTTTATAAATATAAACCGCGAAGGGTGCTACAATTCTAATCCGTAGGATTAGCTTCAATGAGTTCAGGGTACATGTTAGGCTCAAGACATGTCTGAATACCACTATTAACAAGCCTACACTATGTGACTATGTCACACTACTGACCTAGTGATTTCTATCACTGGGATATAGTATAGGTCTCTAAATGTACTTGTCTTGTTCTCATGAACATTAGCTTGATCATGTATGCTCAAAGTTATAATGAGCTTAGTAAAGTTTCTTGCATCTAGATTGTATATAGGGCATTGAATAATTATCCTGGTAGAAGTTCAAAAGTGTTCATGCAGCAGGATAGAGATGAATAAGGCCATGAAGAAATAAGTTGCAGAAATTTGTCTAAGGCATTGTACAGCAAAGTCAGAAGAAAGCTATGTCGTGAAGTCACCAATATCTATGTCGTGAAGTGCTACATCGCATAGTCCATTTTGTACTATGTCGAGAAGTCCTCAAGACACATGTCGTGAAGTGTTGAAGTCAGCAATGTCAAAGAAGCCTAGATCGTGAAGTCCTCAGAAGCCCAATGTCGCATAGTCGTCAAATGACCTATGTCGCATAGTCGTCAAATGACCTATGTCGCATAGTCGTCAGAAGCCCTATGTCGCATAGTCGTCAAATGACCTATGTCGCATAGTCGTCAAATGACCTATGTCGCATAGTCGTCAGAAGCCCTATGTCGCATAGTCGTTAAATGACCTATGTCGCAAAGTCTTCCAAGCCTATATCGCATAGTCCTCACAAGGGAGATCGCGAAGTCAGGAATGAAGTGGAGTTCACGATATCAACACTTAGCCGTTTACAACAAGACAAATCAAAGTACAGAACCAAGAATCAAAAGAGACAAATACTGAAGCATTTGTTCTGGCAAGGTGGTCCAAAGAACAGATGGCAAATCTACAGCTAAACTTGGAGAGAAAGATAAGAGACAAGCAGCTACAGAAACGGGAAAGACTCCGAAAAGCAGGTGGTCCTTCCTGACACAGTTAACGTCTTATGGCAGGACAAGTTGGACTTTCAGCAAGGGGTAACTGTGTAAAAATAGGTGTGTGCACTAGTTTGTATAGGGCTTATATATATCATGCACATCCTATTGGTAGCTGTAAGAGAGATACATATAGTTTTTATCTAAAGCTCTTTTCTCTGTAAGCAAGCAAGTACGAACTGTTCTTGTTTAGAAGCCAGAAATTCGATTGTGAATTTCTTGGAAAGCTGTAGTATTTAATTTTCTTATACAAAGTAGATTAAAGTGATTGTGTGTGTTATTTACATTCTGCATATTACATATCATAATCATATACAGCTTATACTTAGTTTCAAGAATCGAAAAATATATCAAACTATCCATTCACCCCCCCTCTGTCTAGTTTCTAGTAGTATTCATTTCTAACAAGTGGTATCAGAGCAGGCTGTTAACATACAAACAGTAAAAGATCAAGAATGAGCTCACAGAAACTAAGCAGTATCAAGATTCCTCCCTTTAACAAGGAGCACTACAGTTTATGGAAGAAGAAGATGTTGCTTTTCATCAAAGCTTCAAACCCCATGTATTTAGACATTCTAAAGCATGGTCCCTTTATTCCATTGATCGAGATTGGTGAAACAACCAATGGCACTGAGATAGTACCAGCAAAACATGTGCCCAAAGACCCCTCAAAATACACTGATCCTGAAAAGGAGAAAGTAGCACTGGATGGACATCTCCAACTTATCATCTGTGAATCTATGGATTTCAACATGTATGGCACTGTTGCTCACTGCAGTAGTGCAAAGAAGATGTGGGATCTCATAGAAGTGCTCTGTGAAGGAACTACTGAAGTAAGAAAGAACAAGAAGCAGATTCTTGTCTCACAATATGAAGCCTTCATGGCACAGCCAAAAGAGGGAATCACAGAAGTGTTTGAGAGGTTCAACAAGCTGATAAATGAGCTCAAACTCTATGACAAGCACTATGAGACAGAAGAGCTTAACATGAAGTTCTTACTAACTCTGCCAGACCATTTAGAACCAAGAATCTCTTCCCTCAAAGAAAGAGATCTAACAAAGATTGGTTTTGATGTCCTGTATGGTGTGTTGAAGACATATGAGCTAGAGTTGTTTCAGAAGAGATCTATTCAAGCAAAACAAGGATTAATGGCAAATACCTCTTGTGCCCTTATTGCTGACAATCTAGGTCAAAGAATTGAATCTCTGAAAGTCAGTCAAGTCAAGATTGAGGAGCTGGAAAATGATGACACTGGTGATGAAACTCAGGTTGTTTATGATTTGCCTGAGGAGGATGAGTTCTACAGCATAGATGAGCTGGACAAGATGGAAAATAAATCTTTTGCTTATATGGCTAGGAGATATCCTAACATTAGGTTCAAGAGGAAGCAGCCATTCAAGTCCAGGTTCAATGGTGGAAATGATGGTGGTTCAGGTAGCTCAAACTCCTTCAACAAGGGAAAAGGGATTGCTGGTGCAGTTAAAGGAGGATACAAATCTGGGAGTGTGGATAGGTCCAAAATAAGATGCTATAACTGCAATGAACTTGGGCACTTTGCAACAGAGTGCAAGAAGCCCAAACAGATCAAGAAGGATAAAGCATACTTAGAGCTTGAGGCAAAGTATGAGGCTCTACTCAAGAAACAACAGGGTAAAGCTTTTATTGCTGAGGGAAAATGCTGGGATGACTCTGATGAAGAAGAAGAACAAGAGTACTCTAACTATGCCTTGATGGCATTTTCCGATGATGGTGAATCTTCAAATCAGGTACCTATTCTTACTTCTCTTGACATGACTCCTTCTCAATATAAGCAAACTGTTGAAGACATGAGTACTGAGATGTTTAATATTCATACTAGCATGTTAGCTGCTAATGAAGAAATTGACAGGCTAACCGCTAAGAACCTTGAGCTTACAGAAAAGAATGAAAAACTTGAGTTAATGGTTGTGAGCCTTGATGGTTTGAATAAGGAGGTTGAGTATCTCAAAAACAAAGTAATTTGTGCTGAACAAATAGAAAAAGCCCTTAGAGAGCAAATTGCTGAAAATGAATTAAAACTGAGAAGTTACAAAAACTCATCTGAGCTTATTCAAACCTATCACAAGGAACACACTGAAGACTGCAAGGTTGGAATTGGTTTTGACTATGAAAATGATAAAGGAAGGAAGAAGGCAAAAGGCAAAGGAAAAGAATCTCTTAAAAACAAAAATGCCCCAACCATTCTGTCTAAGGTTGGAGAGCCCATCTTCAAAAAGAGTGTTGTTGAGTTTAATGAAGAACTCTTGGTCATCAAACAACAACTTCTTGAAGAAGATGAGGCTGCCAAAGACACCTCTTCCCTTCCTGAATCTGTCAGTCAGAAAGAGACCAAAGACAACCTTGTCAAGAGTCCTGTAGCAAAGAAAGAAGTTGTTAAGAAAAAGAAACAAAACAGAAATGGTAAGGTAGGTGTCAACAAGGGAAACAACTATACTTATGTGCCAAATGCTCCCAGGAAACAATGTCAAAAATGTCTATCTGTCAATCATTTGACTCATAAGTGTAGCAAGCCTGAGATAGCTGAAATTGATAACCTAAGTAACCATTCTGCTAGCATACTCTCTAGTCATGATTCATTCTGTGGAAAGCCAAATTGCATGACATGCTATGTGACTGTGATTGCTAATTGTTTATCTCTTAAGCATAAACTTGACTCTGCACAATCCTGTGAATCACACACACATGCACACACTCACAGAACAGAATCCCCTACTGTGAGGAATGCAACTCATGACAAAAGAAGTGTTAACAAGCATGTTTCTAATTCAACTGGACCCTACCAAGTGTGGGTACCAAAAACAACTTAGTCACTTTGTGAATGCAGGGCAACAGGAATAAAAGAGTCATATGGATCTTGGACAGTGGATGCTCAAGTCACATGACTGGTGATATAGCCCTGCTATCACATTTGAGGAAAAGGCTGGCCCATCAGTAACCTTTGGAAATGACAACATTGGTTATACAATGGGATATGGCAGTGTTAAATCTGGGAATGTCATTATTGAAGATGTAGCATTTGTTGAAGGACTGAAGCATAATCTCTTGAGTATTGGACAATTCACCAACAGGGGCTTCAAAGTGGAATTTGATGAAGACCTTTGTTCAATCTCAAAAAGGGAAAGTGGTGAAGTTGTTCTAACTGGTGTGAAGAAAGGAAGCTTGTTTGTAGCTAATCTCCAGGCTGCAGATAAGGGAGAAATTTGTTGTTTCTACACAAAAGCCACAAATGAGGAATTCTGGCTGTGGCACAAGAAACTGTCTCACTTGAATGTTCAGGCAATGAACTCTCTAACCAAGAGAGAACTCATCAGGGATTTGCCTGCCTTGGAGTTTGTGCAAGATGGAGCATGTGAAGCTTGTCAGAAAGGGAAGATTAAAAGATCAAGTCACAAGAACAAGTTGCTCAATACAAACTCAAAACCTCTGCAACTAATTCACATGGACCTATTTGGCCTTGTGAATGTAATGTCTCTTTCCAAAAAGAAATATGCTCTAGTGATGGTTGATGATTATTCAAGATATACTTGGGTGGAATTCCTATTCTCCAAGGATGAAGCACCTCAAGTCATAATAGAGCATATCAAGAGAGTTGATAGAGAAGCACAAAGCACTGGTTCCTCTGTAGTTGCTTTGAGAAGTGATAATGGGACTGAGTTCAGAAATTCAACATTGTATGAGTTTTGCAAAGATAAAGGAATTTCTCAACAATTCTCAGCTCCTAGGACACCTCAACAAAATGGAGTAGTTGAGAGAAAGAATAGAACTCTCATTGAAGCTGCAAGGACAATGTTGTTGGATGCAAAGCTACCTACTAGCTTTTGGGCTGATGCTGTTAACACAGCATGCTATGTGCAGAATAGAACATTGATCAATAAGAAGTCTGGCAAAACTCCTTACTCATTAATGACTGGAAAAAGAGCATCCTTCAAGCATCTGCATGTGTTTGGAAGCAAGTGTTTTGTGATGAAAGATACCTCTGAGCATGTTGGAAAGTTTGATGCAAAAGCATTTGAAGGTATCTTCATTGGATACTCTCTGGAAAGGACAGCATACAGAGTGTTTGTACCTGAGCAACACAAAGTCATGGAAAGCATGGATGTTACTTTTGATGACAAGAAGACTCCTGGACTTAAAACAAGTGAACAAGACAGTGTGCCATTAAGATTTGAAAATCAGGGTTATCTTGAGGATTCTGAGAGTGAAGATGAACCACCTGTTCAAACTGTTCTAGAAAATGAAATTCTTGAAGTTGACAATCTTCTTCAAACACCTGTGCAAGGATTCACAAACACAGGGGGAGAAGAAGAGAATGCAACTGTCAACCAAAATGAGATTGGAACAGATCAAGGAAATGAACAGGGGCACACAAGGAAATGGGACAGAGCCCACACTAGGGATCAAATCATTGGAGATCCTAGTGAGGGAGTTAGAACAAGAAGGGCAACAATAAATACATGTCTGTATAGCTGCTTTCTGTCACAAGAAGAACCTAAACTTATTGAAGAAGCTTTGAAGAATTCTGATTGGATTGTTGCCATGCAAGAAGAGTTGAATCAATTTGAGAAAAACAAGGTATGGGAACTAGTGCCACCTCCAAAAGGAAAGAATGTTATTGACACCAAATGGGTGTTCAGAAACAAGATGGATGAAGAAGGAGTGGTAGTTAGAAACAAAGCAAGGCTGGTTGCCAAAGGATATTGTCAGCAAGAAGGCATTGACTATGATGAGACATTTGCACCTGTAGCTAGACTGGAAGCCATAAGAATCTTCCTGGCTTTTGCAGCTCACTCAGATTTTAAGGTGTATCAAATGGATGTGAAAAGTGCATTTCTCAATGGTGATCTTGCTGAGGAAGTTTATGTGTCTCAACCACCTGGCTTTGAAAATGAAGACTTCCCAAACTTTGTGTATAGACTGCTCAAGGCACTCTATGGACTCAAACAGGCACCAAGAGCCTGGTATGAGACTCTATCTCAATTCCTTCTTGAGCATCAATTCACCAGGGGTACAATAGACAAAACCCTATTCTTCAAGAAGCATGGAAATGATATCATTCTTGTTCAAATCTATGTGGATGATATCATCTTTGGCTCTTCAAATGAAAAACTCTGTGAAAGGTTCTCTAAGTTGATGCAAAGTAAATATGAGATGAGTATGATGGGAGAGTTAACCTACTTCCTAGGCCTGCAAGTACATCAAAGGGAGGATGGCATCTTTATAAACCAATCTAAGTATGTCAAGGATCTTTTAAAGAAATATGGTTTAGAAGAGTCATCCCCAGCTAAAACTCCTATGTCTACTGCAATCAAGCTGGATGAAGACAAGAAAGGCAAGAGAGTTGATATCAAGGTCTATAGAGGAATGGTTGGATCCCTACTCTATCTCACAGCTAGCAGGCCAGACATCATGTTTGCCACATGCCTTTGTGCAAGGTTCCAGTCTGATCCCAAGGAATCTCACATGATGGCCATCAAAAGAATTTTCAAATATCTGAAGGGGACTCCTAATCTTGGGCTATGGTATCCAAAGGGCACTGGGTTCAACCTGGTTGGTTACACAGATTCTGATTATGCTGGATGCAGAATTGACAGGAAGAGCACCTCTGGAAGCTGTCAATTCCTAGGTCAAAGGTTAGTGTCCTGGTTTAGTAAGAAACAACAGTCCACAGCAACATCCACAGCTGAGGCTGAATACATTGCTGCTGGAAGTTGCTGTGCTCAATTGCTTTGGATTAGAAATCAACTCATGGATTATGGACTAGTTTTAGAACACATTCCTTTAATGTGTGACAATACTAGTGCAATATCCATAGTTGCCAATCCTGTTAACCATTCTACTACAAAGCACATTGAGATCAGGTACCATTTCATTAGGGAACATGCTGCAAATGGTACCATAGAAGTCTCTTATGTTCCAACTGAGAAACAACTAGCTGACATATTTACTAAACCTCTGAATGAAGCAGTCTTCAACAGACTTGTGAGTGAAATTGGAATGCTCAATCCTTCATTCAGTTGTTCTAAGTAAATATGCTGGTTAATTGTTGCAGCAGTAAATTTTCACTGTATTTAAATGATCTATTTGTTTGGAGTGAAAATTAGCTGAGATATGATTTATAAATATTTCAGTATTTTACTGCATATTTTTCAAAATCATATTTGTTGGTAGAGTTGTGAGCTTTTGAGACATCTCGATATAGATGATTTTCAGAGTTCACGACATAGTTCAAATTAAACAGACTTATATCGCAAACTGTTGAGATTGTGAGACTTCGCGACATAGTTCATTTCATGAGTTTGCGACATAGTTAATTTTATGACTTCGCGACTTAGAATAACTATATCGACAAGTCTCCATATTTGACAGAATTTTGATTTAAATTAATTTTATTTCAAAATTTGATAAAAGTCTAACAAATTGCTTAAAATTCCTAAAAGAGAGCTTTAGACAGGGTATTTCTACTATATCGCAAAGTCTCCCCGATCCTTTCATTTTGAAGACTTTGCGACATAGTTCATTGTTGAGACTATGCGATATATTTTGCAAGACTTTGCGGTACAGGCTATTATTGACTTCGTGACATACATATAGACTGTACATATTCATAACTCCATATCGCAGTGTCTCTATCATATAAATACCTTTTTCTAACCGTTCACAACTTTTCATCTTGTCTATTGCTCTCAAACTCTCAAACCCAAGCACAAATTCTCTACTCTATTTCTTACTCTCTCTTTTGAAATGGCACCCAAATCTCAAACAGTATCAACCTCTATTCCTCTAACCATCCCCAAAGAAACCAATCTTCTCACCATTCCCTCTGAGGCTGAGGCTAAACCAAGGTACAAGTGTTTTGTACGGTTCTTGAACACCTCCTACCTCAGCCAAGCCCTAACCTTGAACCCTACACTGTATGTCGATGTGTTGGAAGGATTTTGGCGAACGGCGTTGGTATCAACAATGGCAAGAGAAGATGGAACTTCATTCCAGGAGGTTACTTGTTCAATTGGAGGCAAACACTTCCAGTTTGGGGAAAAGGAAATAAATGAAGCATTGGGGTTCAAGGTAGAGGGTCATGACCAAGAAGCTACTGATGCTCAAATAGTAGACTTTATGACCCTCATTCGGTATGCAGATGAGATAGATACTGGAAAGCTGAACAAGAAATTTGTAAGAAGGGAGTGGTCATTTCTATTTGATGCACTCCAGAAGGTGTTTCTATGCAGGAAAATAGGATGGGACCATATCAGTCACATTGCTGTGAAGCTGGCCTATTCCCTAGCCTACAACCAAGAAATCAATGTTGGAGCAATCATCCTCAAGGAATTGGCTCAAAGGTTAGGGAAGACAGTTCGTGGGAGAGGTAATGACATCTTTTACCCTCGTTTCATTCAAGTTATTTTAAATTCTCTTGATGCAAATATCCATGAATTGGAGGGTATAGATAAAACTAAAATGGCTTATTCCAAGTCCATGTCCAAAATACTATTTGGTTCATTGGACACAAGGAATCAAGTGGATGTGATTCTAAGTGTGACCAAGCATATGCAGGACACATTTGAGTCTTATCCACTTGATAAGCCCATATACCATGAACTTTCCTGGACAGGGGAGGCTAAGACTGAAGGAGCTACACAGTCTAACCCCAGCCTTCCTATCCCATCCAGCAATCCTTCTGAAAACACCACTGTAGAAGTTAGGCAGCCAAGTGCATCAATCTCTCAAAAGGTTGATGCTACTAAAAAGAAGACAAAGAAGAGACCCCTAGCAGTGATCAATGAATCTGTAGAGATAGAAAGTGAGGATCCTGAGTCACCTCTCACCAGACAAACGAAGAAATCAAAATCTATAGCCACCACTGCATCCTCCCAACAGGATTCAGATGTTGAAAAAGGTGTGCACCTGTTACTGTCCATGGCTTCTCAACAGGTCATGGGCATTGAAAAGAGCAGCCTCCCCACTGCAACCTGTACAGAGTCTGCACAGGGTCAAGACCTCACTCTTGACCCTAGGAGTGATAAGGCTGATAATACACAGAGTGGAGAGCACATCACTGTTGAAACTCCTCCTATTTCTCAGGGGGAGTTGCCAAAATCTAGTCTAAACCCCACTTCTCTCTCAGATTCTTCCATAAAAATTTCTTCTGAACAAGAGAGTCATTCCAATGACAATCTTGCCTTTGATCAATCACAATTCTCTCCTGTGATTGAGCCAATTTCAAGTGACATGGTGCATGACACTGTGCTCACCACCCAGGAACCACATCTAGTTGGTCAGGGAATGCATGCTGGGGCATCTCCTAATGACACCAACACAAACATGGAGGATTCACCAGTTTTCACTGGAGACTCTGTGCCAAATTCTCCCATCCCTAGGGATGTGGAAATGTCTTCACAGACAAATAGGGCTGATGTTGTAACACATCCCATTTCAATGGAGACAACATCAGACCCTACAGCCATTCCAAGGCTGGAGGAGACTCAAAATCTCACATCTCATGAAGTGCCTAGCACTAGCTCTCACTTGGCTCAGGCCACAATGTCAGAATGGCTGAAGCCTGTGCCCCATGACAGGCCTTCAGGATCATCATCTGTGCCTTCCCAAATGACAGAAGAAGTTATTCAAGATCTCCATGTGGCACAGATTGATGAGTTCTCAAAAATAGCTCAACATCTCCTCACCTCAAATCTTCCCAATGCTGATTATGAAGCTATCTTACTTTGCCACAAGGAGGATGTTGAAGCTCAGCAGGAGAAGATTGTGGATGCAGCTGAACCAGAGGGAAATGTGGATGCCTGGTTGGATGCTAAGAGGACTCTCAAGCTCAAGGATGCCCTAGCTTTTCTAAGAGAAGAATTCCTAACTTCTCTGGGCTCCAATGCAAAGGATCTCTCTCCTGCTGCCATCTATGATGCTGTGAATGATGTGTACAAGAACCAGCTGAAGGCTCTGCACTATCTTGGGAAAGGGCTTCAATCAGAGATTTCTTCAATCCAGGAGGAGACAGACAGATCCCTCACTAAGCTCAGGAACTCTTATCTCTCTGATTTTCCCAAGGTGGATGGTATCCTCAAAGAAGTCCAGAAAACCTCCACAAATGTATCCATGATGGATGTGACTCTTGCCATGGTCACAGACAACATCAAGAAACTGGCTTCTTCACTGGAAACTCAAGCAAAAGCCACCATCACCTCAAATGCTATGCTAAATGTCATGTGGAAAAATCAGTATGGTGATAAGTTGGTGGATGAAGTCCCTCTGTCAGACATCTCCAAATATGACTTTGCCAGGGTCAAAGATCAATCCCTAAACTCATTTAGGTCTCAACAATTATTCTCTAAGGTGGATGGCTTAGAAAAAGAAGTGGCCTCTCTCAAGGATGAAAACAGAATGCTATCTACATCCTTAAGCAAACTCAATGACAAGCTGGATGACCAAGGCAACAACACCTCAAACATCTTACTGGTGCAGCAACAAATGATGACTTCAATGATGAGATCCATGAACCTGCCTATCCCTGGTGAAGCTCAAGACTTTTTGTCTGATCCCAAGCCTAAGGGGGAGAAAGTTAAGGAGGTCATTGTGAAAAAGAAAGGGGGAGTACCTGCCAAGCAGTCAAAACTTAAGGGCAAGCTCATTGAAGAGACAATAAAGCCAATCAATCTTCCCCCTGTAGAGGTCATCAATGCACAAGGCCAGAAAAGCACAGTCACCACTACCTACTATCCCTCCACAATGCCAAAAGACATCTCAACTCCTCAACCTGCTCAACCTACTCCCAGTGCTAAACCTATCAAAGCTTTAATCATCACAGAGGCCAAGCTACAGGAAGTTGCCAATTCTCACATCTATCATGATGAGGCCTTCTTGGAGTTTCTGAAAGCCACCTACAAGGATGCTCAAGAAGATGCAAGAGTGTATAGACAGAAGCTCAAGGAGAACATCAAATACTTCACAGTGGCAGTAAGAAAAATCAAGGATGTTCATCTAAGAGAGATAATCATGGTGTGCAAGGATAACTGCTTGTGGCACCTAGCTTTTCAAACTCTGGAGAAACTGAGATTCACTGAGCTGTCAGTAATTATGGACTTAATAGAACAAGGTGGGGCTAACAACAAAAGACTGTTTGATGACTTGAAGATAGATCAAGATCAAAGACTGCCTGAGGTTATCTCAAAGCCAAAGACAATAATCTTCCAAAGTCTATCTAAAGACAGCAGCATTGACAAACTGGTGATCCCTTCAGAGTTGACAAGAAAGAATAATACAAAGATCAACCAGGTGCTGCAAATGCTAAGGGCCAAGAGGGGAGTCAGGACAGCTGAGGAATTAGAAATGATTCACATTTTACAATCCTTTCTGATTAATGGAGCTTTGCCTGAATCTGTCAAAGAAAAGAACAAGAAGAAGGATGGGGAGGATGATGATGAGGACAAAACCTATAGGAGGACATCCCATTCAAGGAGTAATAAGGATGAATCAAGTAACAGCAGCAGAAGCAAATCTTCTAAGGAGTCAAGGGAGGTTGGTGATGACAAGAAGGATTCAAAGGGGACTAGGGAAACAGTCAAGAGAACCAGAGGTGGAATTCAGCAAGTCAAGGACATTGCTAGCAGTACTTTAACCAAAACACAAGACTCTAAGTCTAGGGTGGGTACTGTTGGTAATGATCCTCCAAAATCATTATCTAAGGCTTCTGAACCTGGATTGCCACAAAAGAAGAATAAAGCCACAAAAGAAACATCAAGAAAACACTTCCACAAGGTCACAGCTAGTGGAGTGTTACAGTGGATCAAGGGCAGAGGAATGAAGCTACTTCCAAATGATGTGGCAGTAGAGACAAAGTCACCTTGTTCCAAGAAGGTACCTCTTGTGAGGCATATGAAGATCAAGAGTGTACCCAAAAGAATAAGGATAACAAAGAAAACTGGAAAACTCACAAATGTTGTTGGCATCCATGTGTTTCCACTTGATGAAGACTATGATGAAGATGCCCTAGCATTTTTGAGAGCACAAAGAATCTTTGAAGTCAAGCTGAAGCTAGATCATCTAGAGATCAAGTACACTGATGGAAGAGAGAAGATAATGAAGCAAGGAGGCTGGCAACATTTCTATAAATATGAGCTTGAAAGGATAAATGCCTTGCTGAACTTTGAAGAAAAGGAAGAAAGGACATGGAAGATAGATATTGCCAGGTTCTTGAAAATGCATGCTGATCATGAAGAAGACCTGAGGAGAGAGAATGAAGAAAGGAGATGTAAGAAAGAGAAGGAGTTGGCCGAGATGGAAGAAAGAGCAAGGGAGCTAAGAAAGAAAGGGCTGTGCAGGGTAAAACAAAATCCTTATACTGTGGAGTACAAAAATCATTATGGAGGAAAAAGCAAGATAAGGATGGAGTTTATACACTCATATGTGGAGAGTGCCCTCAGAACAGCAGCTGAAGATCTAAAGGACTCTCCTCTCATTGAAGAAATGACTGCTAGAGATGATATTCTAATGGCCATCTCTGAGATAAAGAAGAATGAAGAAATAAGGAAGAAGAAGGTCTATGATGACTTCTTAGAGAAACAATTGGAAACAGAAGCTATGTAGCTCAAGGAAGAATTCTGTAAGCTTAAATTTCCAAGTTGTTATCAAATTCTGTGCTTAACTGTATCTTCTTTATATCTGTTCTTTTTATGTTAGTTAGGCTTGTTATCAGACATGAAATTGTGCCTAAGGGTCTTACTCACAATTTGGGGGAGATTGTTAGGCTCAAGACATGTCTGAATACCACTATTAACAAGCCTACACTATGTGACTATGTCACACTACTGACCTAGTGATTTCTATCACTGGGATATAGTATAGGTCTCTAAATGTACTTGTCTTGTTCTCATGAACATTAGCTTGATCATGTATGCTCAAAGTTATAATGAGCTTAGTAAAGTTTCTTGCATCTAGATTGTATATAGGGCATTGAATAATTATCCTGGTAGAAGTTCAAAAGTGTTCATGCAGCAGGATAGAGATGAATAAGGCCATGAAGAAATAAGTTGCAGAAATTTGTCTAAGGCATTGTACAGCAAAGTCAGAAGAAAGCTATGTCGTGAAGTCACCAATATCTATGTCGTGAAGTGCTACATCGCATAGTCCATTTTGTACTATGTCGAGAAGTCCTCAAGACACATGTCGTGAAGTGTTGAAGTCAGCAATGTCAAAGAAGCCTAGATCGTGAAGTCCTCAGAAGCCCTATGTCGCATAGTCGTCAAATGACCTATGTCGCATAGTCGTCAGAAGCCCTATGTCGCATAGTCGTCAAATGACCTATGTCGCATAGTCGTCAAATGACCTATGTCGCATAGTCGTCAGAAGCCCTATGTCGCATAGTCGTTAAATGACCTATGTCGCAAAGTCTTCCAAGCCTATATCGCATAGTCCTCACAAGGGAGATCGCGAAGTCAGGAATGAAGTGGAGTTCACGATATCAACACTTAGCCGTTTACAACAAGACAAATCAAAGTACAAAACCAAGAATCAAAAGAGACAAATACTGAAGCATTTGTTCTGGCAAGGTGGTCCAAAGAACAGATGGCAAATCTACAGCTAAACTTGGAGAGAAAGATAAGAGACAAGCAGCTACAGAAACGGGAAAGACTCCGAAAAGCAGGTGGTCCTTCCTGACACAGTTAACGTCTTATGGCAGGACAAGTTGGACTTTCAGCAAGGGGTAACTGTGTAAAAATAGGTGTGTGCACTAGTTTGTATAGGGCTTATATATATCATGCACATCCTATTGGTAGCTGTAAGAGAGATACATATAGTTTTTATCTAAAGCTCTTTTCTCTGTAAGCAAGCAAGTACGAACTGTTCTTGTTTAGAAGCCAGAAATTCGATTGTGAATTTCTTGGAAAGCTGTAGTATTTAATTTGCTTATACAAAGTAGATTAAAGTGATTGTGTGTGTTATTTACATTCTGCATATTACATATCATAATCATATACAGCTTATACTTAGTTTCAAGAATCGAAAAATATATCAAACTATCCATTCACCCCCCCCTCTGTCTAGTTTCTAGTAGTATTCATTTCTAACAGTACACAAAATCAATACAATGATAGAATTTAAAGAACTATTAATTTCTTTGTGAATTTTTCAAGCTCTTAACTCTCTCTCGTAAATGACCTTCTGCAACCAACAACTGAAGAAGACACTTCTTCAACTCTGTAATTGTAGTCTGTAGAAAAACTATCGAAGGCCAAGGATGAATCCTAGCCATCCATTTCCTTGATCAACCTGACAAGAGAAATACTTTTCACCTGCTCCTTGAATTAAAAACTATCGAAAACAAGATTTTATTTTACCTTCGATAGATTTTATATCTTGTTTCTTTTAAAAGAAATTCGATGGTTTTTATTTAACCTCTTTCATCTCTTTCGGTAGTTTTTCATAAATGAAAACTATTGAATGTCTTTAATTGCATTTTGATCCTTGAAGATTCTCTCTTTTTGCAGCAAGCATATTGTACTTCCAATTAAACCTAAACATACCTTTTAATATTCTTTTCACTTCTAGGATGTTTCAGGTCTGACTTAAAATCAGTTTCTTCCGAGATGATAAACATCTTGATCTTTTAGTGTTGACAACTAGTGCAACTGGTCTGGTTCACAGATGACTAACACTTGATCAATACCTCTACGTCTTGAATACAATACTGTTGATAAGTCCTTTGTCGTTCTGGTTGCTTCATTAAAAACACTAAAATCCTCTGGTACTAACTCTTTATCATTCAAATACTTCCGTAGTCTTGAAAGTCTTGTTTCTTTATTTGTCACTGAGGCTTGAACATATTAATAAACTTCTTTCCGTGACCTGTTTACAGACTTCAAGAATACATACCATATTTTGATTTTTTGAGTTTACCTTTTCTTCTATTCTTCTGGATTCCTGTGCTTCTGTTAATATTATAGTCTGTCTTGTTCCTTTGTTGAGTTGTAGTTATCTCTGTTACATATTATGTTACATTATGCTTTACAATCTCCCCATATTTGATTGTTAGAGATCGACAAACAAATACCTAGAGGATAACTCAACTAACCAATGGAAATATGAAACTAATTAAAGTAAGACAGATTGATAATATTAAATGCATTCTGGATTAAATATTTACATTTCCAGATTTCTAATTTACAAAGAACAGTAAAAAGTTTTACAATGAAGTTGCTCCTTTAGCCTGGGCAGATTGTTCTTTGCTTCATCTTCAGTCCAATAAGATCTCACCTTCTTCAGCTACAGGATTAGAATTTTGCATCTTGATAATCAATCACAGATGGATAGTGCAGTGGTTCTCCAGGTTTAAGGATTGCTCCTCTGACGTGTCTTCCAATATACTCAACTTGTTGACCCACTCCAGCCCACACCCATGCAATGCTGACATCTTTCTGATTTTGCTTTGGCATGTTGGGTAGTCTGGGATGCACTTCCAATCCCCTTTCCACTCTCTTCCTATAATAGGGCATATTTTCCATAAGATAGCTTCTCAGAGTGCCTGCTGCTTTATCCTTCTCAGTAGTCATGAATCCAGTGGATCTCAGGTACTTCTCAACTGATATCAGATAGTTATTTGGATAATCCTTCATTTTGTTGTCAGTTAGATAGCAGATTCTGAACAAGTCATTTTTCATGAATCTTACCATTGGAGGATCTTCAGTTACCTCTGGACTGACTTTCATTAAGATCTCCTTAACATGCTCACGGAGCAGTTCATTTAGCTTTGTAGTTCTTTGGATATTAATGAGTAGCACCTGCAATTCTGTGTAAGTTCTCTGTTCGAAAAACTTTGTGGAGATCAGAAATGTACCTCTATCCATGAAACTAATTATTATGTTCCAGACACCATTTGCTTTTATTGCAACCTTCAGGTAGATAAGAGATTGTCTCAATATAGTGAAATAAGTCTGAGAGTCTTGATTTGCACTTCTGATATTCTGAATGGTCACTTCCACATCAGCATTGTCGTTGACTTCTAATCCGTCTTCAACTCCGCAAAATGTTTTGTAAGCCATCTCCCAGTCTTTTCCTTGCTTCTGTGCCAAATCTATCAACTTATTCTTCCTTATCTCATTGTACATCTTGAACATTTTCAGTTTCTCGCTTCTTAGAATTGCTTGGTGAGTTTCCTTTTCAGCTTGCATGGCTTCTCTTTCTGCTTTCTCAGCTTTCAATCTCTCCAATGCAGCTTCTTGTTCCATTGATAGAGGATTTGCTTCTTCCATATTATCATCCAAGATTGGATGTTCAATTGGCTCTGGATAATATGGTTCATGCTCTTCCATTGGTTGCTCATGCATGAATTCAAATGCCTCTTCAACTTCCTCTTCTTCTACAAGATCTTTAATCCAGTATTGTCTCACTGGAATAGTTGTTTCCATTACTGTTCCCATCTCCCCCTTAGTTGAGTAATCCTCCGTGAAGTAATCCTCAGCATAGTTGGTTGACGGGCCAGCTTGTTGACTTTTGATCATATTCCAGATTGACTCCAGACCGTCACCTTGATTCTCCATGAATAAAGCAATGTCCTTGGTCATTTCTTCCACAGAAGCAATCTTGTTGTCAATGTCATTCAGTCCTGAGTTGGTAGTCTGCTCGATTCTGTCTAATCTCTTGTTGAGGCGAGACTCCACTCTTGACAATGTATTTATTGCATCCTTGACCCTGACTTGACCATCCCTGATAACCAGAATGTCTTCAGATAGAGCTTCTTAACCTTGTTGAAGAACATGTACTTCATTCACGAATCCATCTCGTAGGTCCTTGACCTCTGCTCTCAATTCGACCAGTTCTTCCATAGCTTCCTTCTTCAGTGAGTCCACAACCTCTTTTGTACCTGTTATAGTGTCAGATGCACTGCTTAAAGCTCTGTATGTTCTTCTGGAATTAGCTGCAGCCAAGTCAATCTTCGATTGTATTGAAGTTAAAGAAGTATCATCTTGACCGAAGGAGATCCCTTGGACAAAAAAAGGTCTGAGAGGGACTTTGAATAATAGATTTCCCTCTCTGTCATGAACTGTCATCTCCTTGAGAGTGGATTGTACTTGTAGTTCTCGTTCTGTTGGTGGTAGCAGATCATCTATATTTGTCAGGGTTTGGGTGTCACTCCTCACGTTTGGCTCTGGGTGTTCACTCAACGTTTCTATTGGTGTTTCACTCATTTTACCTTTCTCACTCAGGCCAGGTGTAAGTGTTTTTGTTTCACTCATTCCCTTTGTGCTTTGTGTACCTGCAACAGAAATCACCGTAGTCATCCTTAATGGTGCAATGGGGCTTTGCAAATCCCCGTCATTGGTTAAACCAAGATAATAAGATTGTCTAATGAGTAAATGTGACATACCAAAATAAATCATAAATATATTCTGACACATGACGTATTTTTATTTCTGTTATCATATACATGCACAATGAACTCTTATTATTTATAAAAATATAATTAATAATACAATGACAATTCAGTATTACAGAATGGTTTTAGGTTACAGACACATTAAACAAGTCCGCACGACGCAAACCGTCTCTACTTGGAAAATGATGGTAATCAAATTAAAGTTGGTATTTGGTTGTCTAAGAGCATCTCCAAGGGCAATAGTTAAAAATAGTTGGCTATCTTGTTGGCTATAATGATAAGGGAATATTTTTGCTAAAGGTTAAGATATATACTCCAATGGTGTTATCTATTTTTTTGTTAGGTAAAATTATACACAAGAGCAATAGCTTCATTGGTTCAACAAATATAGTCAACCAAAAATGATTGTCTATATTTTTTTGCTAAGGACTGTATGGTTGGAATACTCAACCTTTTACATATTATCTAAAAAGTGACATATAGATGCCACATAGATTGTTTACCTAAGGGTTTTATACCATTTGAGATGCTCTAACTACCCCACCCATATACACATAGATTAGTTGAAACTTCCATATATAGTTCATACCTACTTCCATATACACTATAGTTAAAGTTTCCGGAAATTTAAAATAGTAACTGTTGGCTTCCAGGAAGAAGGCCAGGAGAAAATTCAGCCCGTACAAAAGGGTTTGGAACTTGGAATATAATGGAAATGGTTGGTGGGAGAGACCAATATGTGAAACAGAATAAATTAAACTCCACTTACACAAAGAAAATTCTAATTTCTTCTACCCACAATACTTTCCGTCACTGGTTATAGTCAAAAGTCGTCGTAAAATCAAACTTTCCACTGCAGCTAAACCGACGACCGTAAGTTGAACGTGTTTGCTTTCTATATGTAGGCTCCGCATGGAATGTGGAGTAGATGACCAGCAATTGAAATCTATTTTAATACTCTATTTAATAAATAATAAAATAATATAAAAATATTAACTAGCTGATTGCCTTTTATAATTAAAACATTTTTTTTTAACAAAATCTACTTTTTTTCCAAAAATATCACAGGCAATTACCTTTAAATTAAAATATATTACCTTTTTATATTTGTTATCACTAAAATCTCTATTTTCCAAAAATATTAAGTGCAACCCTTACTTATATATTTTAAAACTTATTTTAATACTTTTAATTATTTAAAAAAAACTTACATATTTTAACAAGTGATCGTATTTTTTTTTAACAAATACAATTAATATAATTAAAACACATCATCACTAAAATCCCTATTTTATTATTTAGATATTTGTTTAGATATTTAGATATTTAGATATTATTTAGATATTTGTTTTATTTGTTTTAGTATATTTTGAATAAGTTTGCTGTATTTAGTTTGATATAGTCAGCAAGATTAAGTCACAGTTTGTTTCAGTTTTATTAGGTGATCGTGGCATAGGTGTAGAAGTGGAGTAGTGACAGGAAAGTTGTTCCTATTTTCTAGTTACCACTTACGGGAGGTTAGCTTGTCTTTACTTATTTAAATTAGACCTGGCAATTCGTTCGTGTCGTGTACTTTCGTGTTTCGTGTACCTGAAACGTCTACCCGAAAACGACACGAAATAAATTCGTGTACCCAAAATCCAGACACGAACACGACACGGTAAAAACACGAAACGACACGAAACGACACGAGATTATTTGTGTAGTTTTCGTTCACACGAAACGAAACGAACCGATAACGAAACGAAACGAAACGAAACGAACCGATAACGAAACGAAATTAACACGAATCTGTACACGAAATGCTTTAACAGTTCATGTCACCAGAAATCCAGAATTAACAATACATTATACATCTTCAAAGTTCAAATAAAACTACTTCAAGTCTTCATATTTGTGAATTAAACGTATGTCATAAAATTTAACATAAAATTTTATATTATGTTAAAAAATATTACATATATATATATATATATTAATTTATTTAATTAATTAATTTATTTATTTCGTGTACTTCGTGTCGTGTCGTGTACTTGAAGGGTAAACCCAAACCCGACACTAAATCTCGGTCGTGTACTTTCGTGTTCGTGTACTTTCGTTTCGTGTACTAAAAATGGAAACCCAAACACTAAATTTTCGTGTCGTTTCGTGTCGTGTTTTTGTGTCGTGTCGAAATTGCCGGGTCTAATTTAAATAGCGCTGTAATGCATCAAAATAATAAAGAATGATGCTTTCCTTTCAGTATATATATAAAATACAAAACACCTAAGCTTTGCTCACAAATTCTGCATTGTTTTATAAGTGTTTTGTATTGTACTCCCTCCGTCCCACCCATTTCTTTACAGTTTTTTTTCATTGCTTGGCACGCATTTTAAGGTGTATATAAAATATAGTTTCATAGTTTATTTTTAAAATTTTCTTTATTTGAATAAAAGTTTAAACATTATATTTTTATTCAGAATTAAAAAAAATTAAAAAAAAATTGTAAAACTCTAATTTATAGGAGCCTTAAAATGCGTGCCGAGCCCTCCGCCCCGAATGTAAAGAACCTGTTGGGACTGAGGGAGTATCAGTTATGCTTTCTACACAAGACCTCCTAAAAAACTTGACAGCAGCCAAACACTATAGTTAAAGTTTCTGGAAATTTAAAATAGTATCTGTTGGCTTCCAGGAAGAAGGCTAGGAGAAAATTCAGCCCGTACAAAAGGGTTTGGAACTTGGAATATAATGGAAATGGTTGGTGGGAGAGACCAATATGTGAAACAGAATAAATTAAACTCCACTTACACAAAGAAAATTCTAATTTCTTCTACCCACAATACTTTTCGTCACTGGTTATAGTCAAAAGTCGTAGTAAAATCAAACTTTCCACTGCAGCTAAACCGACGACCGTAAGCTGAACGTGTTTGCTTTCTATATGTAGGCTCCGCATGGAATGTGGAGTAGTCGAGTAGATGACCAGCAATCTGTATCAACTTACAGCCACCTACCCACACATTTACATTATTATATACTCTCTCTAAGGCCTCTCTCCCCTGAAATCCTGTTTTATAATTCGAGTCAGGGGCGGATCCCGAATCCACAGGGCTGGACTAAAATTTTAAATTTACCTTGGCTTAACTTAAAAATATAAGTCAAGATAAATCATGTTTATCTTGTCTTTCATTCTAGATTTTTGTGAGTAATTTATTACTGACTTATCTTAAAGTTATAAGTCAAAATAAACTATTCATTTTAGAATGAAGTATCATTTATAGATATTTTAAAACATATTTTAATATTTTTAATTATTTAAAAACGTTTAACACTTGTATTTATTTTTTTAGCAAGTGTAGTTAATAAATATTAAAACATAAATAATAAAAACAACAATATTTAAACATAAATAATTATTATAACTATATTAAAATGACTTTTTATAATATTTGTTTTGAAAATGTATATAAATCATAATTACATCAATCAAACATTTTCGTTTTTGTTTTAAAATTTTAAAAATAAATTATTGAAAAGTAACACCTAATTTGCAAACTAGTATAGTAATATTTTTGCAAACCAATTACATACATATAATATTTTCGCAATAAAAATACCTAGAAATATCTATATCTATACTATATTATTAAATCCGAAACATTGAAAGTTTTGGTTTTTGGTTTTCGGTACTTTTTCTTATTAATAAATTAATAATATAATCAAAATTCGGGAAAGTTTTATTCTACATTAATATTTCAATATATTTTACTACATAAAAATCAAATAATATTGAAATCTAATCAAAAAAATGGAAGTGTGGGATCTAATTTGTTTAAATTTAGGATATTGTTACAAATATACTTCTTTCTTTTTAGGATAACGAAAACTACTACAAATCAAATCTTTTATGAAATTGTATTATTGTCAATTTACCAAAATAGTAACTAGATTATTGACTTTTATAATTAAAATATATTTTTTTCTAACAAAATCTACTCCTTTTCCAAAAATATCATTACAATTATCTTTAAATTAAAACATATTACCTTTTATATTTGTTATTACTAAAATTTATGTTTTCCAAAAATATGAGGTGCAATCCTTACTTATTTATTTTAAAACCTATTTTAATAATCTATTTAATAAATAATAAAATAATATAAAAATAGTAACTAACTGATTGTCTTTTATAATTAAAAAAAATCTAACAAAATCTACTCCTTTTCCAAAAATATTACGACAATTACCTTTAAATTAAAACGTAATATCTTTTATATGTGTTATCACTAAAATCTCTATTTTCCAAAAATATGAGGTGCAATCCTTACTTATTTATTTTAAAATCTATTTTAATACTCTATTTAATAAATAATAAAATAATATAAAAATATTAACTAGTTGATTGCCTTTTATAATTAAAATAACTTTTTTCTAACAAAATATTCTTCTTTTCCAAAAATATCACGAGCAATTACCTTTAAATTAAAATATATTACCTTTTATATTTGTTATCACTAAAATCTCTATTTATAAACTATTCTTTTTAGAATGAAGTATCATTTATAGATATTTTAAAACATATTTTAATATTTTTAATTATTTAAAAAAGTTTAACACTGGTATTTATTTTTTTAGCAAGTGTAATTAATAAATATTAAAACATAAATAATAAAAACAACAATATTTAAACATAAATAATTATTATAACTATATTAAAATGACTTTTTATAATATTTGTTTTGAAAATGTATATAAATCATAATTACATCAATCAAACATTTTCATTTTTGTTTTAAAATTTTAAAAATAAATTATTGAAAAGTAACACCTAATTTGCAAACTAGTACAGTAATATTTTTGCAAACCAATTACATACATATAATATTTTTGCAATAAAAATACCTAGAAATATCTATATTATATTATTAAAGCCGAAACATTGAAAGTTTTGGTTTTCGGTTTTCGGTCGGTTTTCGGTATTTTATTCTATTTAATAAATAATAAAAAAATATAAATATAGTAACTAGATGATTGCCTTTTATAATTAAAATATTTTTTCCCTAACAAAATCTACTCATTTTCCAAAAATATCATGACAATTATCTTTAAATTAAAACATATTATATTTAATATTTTTTATCACTAAAATCTCTGTTTTACAAAAATATGAGGTGCAATCCTTACTTATTTATTTTAAAACCTATTTTAATACTCTATTTAATAAATAATAAAATAATATAGAAATAGTAACTAGTTGATTGCCTTTTATAATTAAAAAAAAATTCTAACAAAATCTACTCTTTTTTCAAAAATATCACGACAATTACCTTTAAATTAAAATATATTATCTTTTATATTTTTTATCACTAAAATCCCTATTTTCCAAAAATATGAGGTGCAATCCTTATTTATTTATTTTAAAACCTATTTTAATACTCTATTTAATAAATAATAAAATAATATAAAAATAGTAACTAGCTGATTACCTTTTATAGTTAAAACATTTTTTTCTAACAAAATCTACTTATTTTCCAAAAATATCACGGGCAATTACCTTTAAATTAAAATATATTACCTTTTATATTTGTTATCATTAAAATCTCTATTTTCCAAAAATATCAAGTGCAACCCTTACTTATATATTTTAAAACCTATTTTAATATTTTTAATTATTTAAAAAAACTTACCTATTTTTTTTAACAAGTGAACGTATTTTTTTTAACAAATACAATTAATATAATTAAAACACATCTAAAAATATTACGAGCATTTACTTTTTTTTAATTAAAACATGTTAGTTTTTCTATTTGTCCTTATTAAAAAAACTTACTTATTTTAGCATGTCAACATATTTTTTTAATAAATACAATTAATATAATTAAAACACTTCTAAATATATCACGGACAATTACTTTTTTTAAATTAAAACATGTTAGATTTTCTATCTGTACTTATTATTAATATTATTTTATTATAAAATATTATTAATAATACCTCATTTATCTTCCTCATTTATCTTCCTCAGCCTCATTTATCATATTAATTTTTACTTTTATTTTAATATTTTCGGTTCATATTAAATATTTTAGTTTATTATTTTTAAGACTCGTGCCTTGCACAAGTTATAGGCTAGTATTGTATAAATGCTCACAACTTCAAAAGTTATAATAAAATAAATTTTCAATAAAACACAATTTAACATAAATATAAATTGACTTTGCAGCAGAAGATAGGCATTAGACGCGGAGACGGGATATACATACATTTTTTTAATTTGATGAGCGCCTTCACAGAATGTTTGGTCTGACCGTTTAATCCAATCTGCTATCTATGAGTCTATGAGTAGTAGTTGACTTAATTTGGTTTATACTCTGACCATATGTTTCTAGGCTGGACTAGGCTGCTGGAGGTGTATTTTAACTGGGCTGTGATTTGTTTTGCACCCGGGCTGAATTAAATAATGGCTTGGATATTATATGTGCTTATAAAATTTGACCTGGGCTGGAGCCAACCCTAGCCCAGCCCACGGTCCGCCCCTGATTCGAGTCCTGGAAAAACACAATATATTTTACGAATATGGCTACATTATTTTCTCTGGCCGCAGTGTTACTTCTGGTCATAATTACCATGCAAGAAACACATAGCCAAGATTCGAGCTGGGCAAAGAGAGATGATTCTGGAAAAGAAGTTAAACCAGACACATTAGAATATATTTATGATTTATTTTGTGCTGATCATCTTTCGATGATCTAGCCTTAACAGGATCTAGAGTTTGAATCTCGAGGGGGTTAGAATCAGGCTCTTTTAACAGCAGAGATCCTGAAGCTCCCTTTATAGTCTGTGAAGACTTTTCCTCAGGTAACTCATCAATTGAAATTGAGTCATTGTCACCGAGTTGCCGATCTGCACCTACGTCAGACCCTGTACCCGCAGGATCCAGATATGTTCCATCTGGGGAGCTAGGCAATGACCCTTTAGATTTTGCATTTGGGTCAGAACCTTCTCTCGACGTCTGTGAAGACTCTTGGTTCATTAAAGAACCTTCAACAAGTGGTCCTGACCGTAATATGGTCGGAGAACTAGTTGCTTCCGTCAATTTTCCTTTTTCTGTTTGGGGTAGGGGTTCAAATATAGCCTTGGTTATTGCTGCCCAATCAGCTTCAAAAAAATCTATAAGAGGCTCGGTGAAAGAATGTAATGAAGGTTCAACAGTTGCCTTGGTTTCAATTTTTCTTCTCTTAGCAGAAGGCAGAGCTGTTGTTGAAGGGTGTATCTCCTTATTTGGTGCTGTTTTGGCACTGTCTCCCTCTACACTCTCAGTTATTTGAGTGGGTGGTATAATAGGGGTAGGAGTTTCTGTTGTTGGTTCATTTGGTTCTTTCAAAGGCTCTTTGACCGTGGTTAGAGGTTGTTGGTTTTCAACCTCTTGGTCAGGAATGGCCACTGAGGGCTCTGGATCAATGTCCATTGGTGCAGGTTGAGGTGGAACAACAGGTTCAGGAATCATACCTTGATTTACATGTTCCCCTGGGGGTAGAAGTGGTAGGGGTACCGTTCGAAGATAGTCCGTCAGAACAGTAGGCACCCCTGGAAGATGATTCTTCTTTATCAAAGCTGTTATTGCATTGCTTTTCATCTTCATGCACTCCATAGTTTCCTCATCTGCAAAAATCTCTTTCTCCTCATCTGTTAACACATCATTTAAAATTAATTGTAGGAACCTTGGATAGAAACAAAGCACATCATCTAGGTATGTTCTTTCTTCCAAAGGTCCTATGTACTGGATGATTTGTTCAATCACAAGTCTCCATATGTTAATATGCATATTGTTAGCAATAGCAAACCCTAGTTTCTGAAGAAACAAAGGAATACCATGCAGATTTGTCGTTTTAGCAGTAAAAACATGTATGGGAGAGTGAAAGGAGAAATTCCAAGGTTTGGTTAAGTGATGTTTTAGAAACTCTCCCACAAAGAAGTTAGGTTGTTGACTTATTATGAGAGTGAAGAAAGCATGTATCTCCTCAGTTGTGGGATCCGGAACAAGATTTTCCGTTGGAAAACGAAGAATTCTGTTCCAATCATGTTCCGTCACCCTTATTGTTCTGCCCCTGGCACAACAAAACTGAAGGATAAGATATTGTTTTCTGATGTGTTAGTGGCAGTGGTGTACAGTGCGGTTAATTGTGCATGTGCATCTTACAGACAGGACCAATGAGTGTGAGTTCAAAAATTGTGCCCATGCACGAAACTGAAGGTTCGTGATGGATTGCACGTTTTGAAACGAGGCGTGATTCGTTTTGGTAATAATAAATTCTCCGACCATTGTATTTTCAGAATTTCCAGAAGAATTAAAATTACAACCAAAATATTTTTAATTAATTATTTCTAATTAATTAACTTTAAAATATCCCTTTTTACTTAAAACTCGAACCAAAAACAATCCCAAATTAAGAACCCTAATTTGTTAACTTTCGAATTATCACTTAAACTTAAGAATTTAATTGTTTGACAATCAACTATCAAGTAGGAACACTGTTAAGAAACTTCTTAAGGTCCAAATATCACTTTCGATTCTTTTATTTTAAAAACCGAGAGCAAAACTTAAACTAATCTGAAACACATAGTACTTTCACGATAAAAATGAAGTTTCTGTGGTAAATAATAGATTTTGTCAAGTAATAATCGGTTAAACATAAGAATTTGTCGAGTTTTTGTTCTTGGCCGTGTATGTATATGTAAGTATATATTAGCTTCTTAGATCTGAGAATAATGAAAAAAAATGTCTAAGGGGCTGTTATATACTCACCAATCTGTTAGGGGTATTTTAGTAATTTCACTTTCGATAGTTTTTCAAAATGAACTATCGATAGTTTTTCTGAGGGGCATAAAAGTCAAATCACACTTCGATAGTTATTGAGAAACTATCGAAGTTGATAAAATTAGAATTTAAACAGACTTTTATCAAAAACTATCGAAGGTTTTTAAATTTACAAAACCAAAAACTATCGAAAAATTGTTCTTTCTGAAAACTATCGAGATTTTTCGAATATTAAAGATTTGAATTAATTCGATAGATTTCATTTCCACCTACAAAAACTATCGAGACTTTTCTTCGATAGTTTTTCTTTTCTTTTAACAAAAACCATCGAAAATTACTTTCGATACTTTTTGTCAAGTACTCAGAAAACTATCAAAATTCCTTTTTCGATAGATTTTGCTGCTCACTTCATTTCAAACCTGTTCCCAGTTAACCTCTGATTTTTGTTTTCTGTTTATCCTTGAATTTGTTCCTGATCAAAATTTTTTTTTTAACAAAATTCACAGAATCTCACAATTTTCTTAGAATAAAATCGACTAAATATCATCAACTCATATAAACCAATTAAAATCCAATAAATTATGCTGCATTATTTTACAATGTTCAAAACAGAATAAAATAATTCAAATTAAATAAATGCTTAAATATTTAGAACAAATATTATCACTTAAATAATTTTAGAATTATTAACTAATTAAATTCCAGAAGATATATCATTCATAAATATGACATAAAATTAGTACGATAATTCTAACTTACGAGAATTGCTCCTGAAAATAAATTCACAAGTCCTAAGGATATAGAAATTCTTAAACTCATGTATTTAATAGGATTATCTTGCAGTTACTGACTTCTAATTAAAATCAATTAGAAAGATTTAACATCCCAAGTTCACCAACCAGCTTAGAGAAAGTGGATTCATCAAGCGGTTTAGTAAAGATGTCTGCAATTTGTTCCTCCGTGGGTACAAATTATGTAACTCCACAGTTCCATTCATGACATGCTCTCGGATAAAATGATACATGATATCGATGTGCTTGGTCCTCGAGTGCTGAACTGGGTTGTTGGAGATTGCTATGGCACATGTATTGTCGCAGAATATTGGAATCTTGGTCAACAAAAGCCCATAGTCACAGAGTTGGTTTCTCATCCACAAGATTTGAGCACAACAGCTACCGGCAGATATGTATTCAGCTTCAGCTGTCGATGTGGATACTGAGTGTTGCTTCTTGCTATACCAGGAAACTAACCTTCTTCCAATAAACTGACAGCTTCCTGAAGTACTCTTCCGATCAATCTTACAACCTGCAAAATCTGAGTCTGTATATCCAATAAGATCAAATCATGTATCTTTAGGGTACCAGATTCCAAGATTTGGGGTTCCCTTGGGTTTCCAATACCAAAGGAGTGAACTTCACTAGAAAGGCCTAAATATTCGCTTAACAACTATTAGATGAGATTCTTTTGGATCAGACTGAAACCTAGCACATAAGCATGTTACAAACATTATATCTGGTCTACTTGCAGTGAGATATAGTAAGGAGCCTATCATACCTCTGTAGCTTGTGATGTCAACCTTCTTACAAGTTTCATCCTTATCAAGCTTAATGGCAGTTGGCATTGGAGTCTTTGTTGTAGATGAGTCTTCCATTTGATACTTCTTCAGAAGATCCTTGATGTACTTGGACTGGAAAATGAATATTCCATCTTGCCTTTGATACACTTGTAGTCCAAGAAAGAATGACAATTCACCCATCATGCTCATTTCATATCGACTCTGCATTAACTTAGAAAATCTCTTGCATAGATCATCATTAGTATAACCAAATATTATGTCATCAACATATACTTGCACTAATATCAAATCATTTTTGTGCATCTTATGAAAGAGAGTTTTATCTACGACACCTCTAGTAAAGTTATTTTCAAGTAAAAATTCAGATAGAGTGTCATACCATGTCCTTGGAGCTTGCTTGAGTCCATATAGAGAGCTTTGAACAGAAAATATACAAAGTCCACCAGATTTGAATCCTAAAAGCCTGGAGGTTGTTCCACATAAACTTCTTCTTCTAGCTCCCCATTCAGAAATGCACTCTTTACATCCATTTGATATACCTTGTAATTGGAATGTGCTGTGAATGCTAGAAACATCTTGATAGCCTCAAGTCTTGCTACTGGTGCATAGGTTTCACATAATCTATACCCTCTTCTTGAGAGTAACCTTTAGCAACCAGTTTGGCTTTGTTTCTCGTTACAATGCCATCTTCATCCAATTTATTTCTGAATATCCACCTTGTTCCTATAACAGATTTTCCTTTAGGCCTGGGTACCAGCTTCCAAACTTTCTGCCTTTCAAATTGATTGAGTTCATCTTGCATTGCAATCACCCAATCTGGATCTTCCAGGGCATCTTCAACTTTTTTAGGTTCTGTTTCTGAAAGAAACCCAGAATAGTGGCATTCATTTTGTGATGTCCTTCTAGTTCTCACTCCTGTGTCTGGATCACCAATGATCAAGTGAAAGGGATGATCTCTACTCCATACCCTTTGTCTTGGCAGATACGATCTTGATGATTCTCCTTGTTCATAATTTTGGTGAGTATGACTAGTTGATCCTTCTCCTGCTCCCCCTAAGTTGTTGCCGGTGTGATCTGTTGACCCTGTTGTTTGACTAGTGGATCCGGTAGTAGTTTGAGGGTTTCCACCACTGTCATCACTTGGTCCAGAATCATTATCATTATTATTATCATTATCACCAGGAACAACTTCAGGTTCTTTTTCATTATCAGAGAGATCTCCTGATAGATTTTCAAATACCAAGGATTCAGAGTTCTCTCCTGTTTGCAGGCTTGGTCTTTTTGTGTCATCAAATGTTACATTAAGGCTTTCCAACACCTTCTTATCTTCAATCACATAAACCCTGTAAGATTTAGATTCCAGAGAATAGCCCAGAAAAATGCCTTCATCTGCTTTTCATGAAAATACTTCAGTGATGGTTTCTTGTTGGCCATTAACTCGATGTCAACACTTAGCCGTTTATAACAAGACAAATCAAGGTACAGAACCAAAATTCAAAGGAGACAAATACTGAAGCATATGTTACGGTAAGGTGGTCCAAAGACATATGGCAAATCTATAGCAAAACTTGGAGAGAAAGATTAGAGACAAGCAGCTACAGAAACGGGAAAGGCTACAAAAAGCAAGTGGTCCTTCCTGACACAGTTAACTTCTTATGGCAGGACAAGTTGGACTTACAGTTAGGGGTAACTGTGTAAATAGGAGTGTGCACTAGTTTGTATAGGATATATATATTTTGCACACCCTATTGTTAGCTGCAAGAGAGTAACACACAGAAATATTCAAGCACTCTTTTATCTGTAAGAAAATAAGAAAACACTGTTCTTGTTTAGAAGCCAGAATTTCATTTGTGAAATTTTGGAAGCTGTAGTATTTGATTTACTTAATACAAAGTAGATTAAAGTGATTGTGTGTGTTCTGTTTATTTTATTCCGCATTTTCATACAACACAATCTTTCACAGCTTTTTAGTTTCAAGAAAACGAAAATCTTTCAAACTATCCATTCACCCCCCCCCCCCCGTCTAGTTTCTCCGTGATATTCATATCTAACACTTAATAATTATTAGTAACTATCATGTTTTGGATACATATATTTAATGTAGGCAAACGATCCAAAGCAAACTAAGATAAAACTAGAGAATCGAGATATAATAAGTGACTTATAAGTCAACGCATAATTAAGTGTAGCGCATGTTATTTGTCTTTTAGTATTTGACCATTATCGTTAATATATGCAATTAATGGATCTGACATAAAAAAATTTAAGATATGTAAAACGTAATTATATTATTAGTATCATGTATTGTTTTTCATTGTCTTGATAAAAATAATGTTTAACTTGAATCGTAGGAAACATATATTTTTTTGCTAATCACACGACATGATATATTCGTACAAATAGATCATGTTGATATATATTTTGGAAAAATAAAAACATTTTATGAAATACAACTTTACACTTATATACTCAAATGTTGAGATTGTGTGATTTATTTTATAAATTAAATCATGTATTTACAGCCTTTTAGACCAAAATTTCAATAAACTAATAACTAATAATACTATGTTTACATGTTGTACGATCTTGGATCTATGGGCTATCCATTCAGGCCTGACGAGGACGTCAAGAGCTTAAGTAGGGGAGTGTTTAACACTCCAGTCCCATATCGAGAAGATTGAGACTTTAGTTCAGTTTATAAGGCATAATAATACTACAAAATGCATCAACAAATCATGATCTTTTGTGGGCCTGTGGTGGGATTGTGGACTACCCAAGTTGGTTGTATTTAGGTCAGTATATTTTGGCTTATTCGGACTCGGAATTGGAATTTGACCCGATTTTCCAGAAAAATGCTCGAGATTTGACCCGGGTCGTCACATTCCATCCCTTATTCCACCCCTACCGAATTTTGGATGGCTCCTTTTTTCCACATGTTCTGCTACTTACGGAACATAATGCGAGAAATGCCATGTACTTTATATGAATAATGAGATACATTTTTACATAATATCTTAATAAATCACTACATACATGGTACAATCCAATTTACAGAACTAATTACCCAACTGAGTGAAGTTGAATAGTTGTCCGACATCTCACTGTTGAAACATGTCAAAAGACATTCGTGTCATTAGGTTCAAATCTCCATCCCCCACCTTTAATACCACAAAAAATTTAATATTTACAAATACACAATCATGTCACTTTCTTAATACTGCATTACTTCAAGATAAAAATCTAGAAGAACAACCAAATACACAACATCTATAGATGATGATAGACACTTGGTGCTTTTAAGAGTTGAACTATTGACATGTACATGCATCATCTACGGGGCAAAGTTTGTTGTGAAGCACATCGTGCATGCATTAACATAGGTAAGGAAAAAAATCATATGAACACAACTAATGATAGTAGACCTGAGTTAATGTGTACTTCGCAAAATGCAATAATACACATTTCGCATCAAATTCACTATGCAAGGATGAAAATATATTACCTAAAAAATTAAATAATGCTACTTAGAAGTGGTTCAATAGAAATTTTCTTAGCCTTCGGTTCTATCATTTATGTTATCGAAGAGTAGTGTTTAACTCTTTTACTTAATTACTGTAAATGACATTTCACAAATAGTGATTGCAAATAATGGGAAAGTCGGATTCCACTTTTTATTAACATTGTACACAATCACATAAATGAACGTGCAACAACAAAAAAGTTAACACAAGAATGTTTTATTATAAATCTTGCGCACAACAAATATCTTAAGTATCAAGATTACTTCTTAACAATTCTAAAAGACCTCAATTATGAATGATTTCTAACGATAACAAGCTAGCTACATAGCTTAAGTGTAATTTCTATACCCACACTCATGCGTCTATTATATGATTTATTAGTCATAAAAAACACGACAACACCTCAAAAATTATAGAAATTATGCTAGAGAATGACCCGTGTCTCGCAAGGTTTTCATGCTAGTCTCGTTAACATAACTAACAACAAAATCGTTTTTTCTTAACTTTCAAGAAATAACTTTCAAAAAATCGTTTTTCATGTTTATTTTAGCTTTCAAAAAAATCCTGAAAAGTAAAAATTTCTAGATTTTTTATTTTTAAAATTTTCATGTTAAAAATAAATCCGTTTTTCGTGAAGGACCTCTAGTTTTTAGCAATTAAAAATTTTAAAATTTTCGTAATATGAAATTATGCACTGTATCATATTTATAAAATAAAAGTTCAATTTTAAAAAATATTTTGATGTTTATAACTTTTAACTAACATTTTTTTTCTCTTGAGAAAAACTCTATTACTGTAAATATCTGAAATGTGTTTGGCAAAATTTTTTAAAAGAAAAAAAGAGGAAAATAATTTTTGTTTTTCTTTAACTTGTTTCTGAATCATTTGTTCTCATTTTTGTATGAAAGTATTATTTATTTATATTGTCATTTTTCAATCCTCAGCTAGAAGATAAATTGAAATTGTATTTTAACGGGTCAATGTAAAATATACTGATTAATTGCAAAAAGATGTTCAAAGCAAAATGTAATGCCACAACATAGAGTGGGAAGTTCGGACCGGTTCAAGATCAGAACAAAAAGGACGAGTACTCTACTAGTCTAGTCGAGCGGTTGTTTCAATTAGTTGCGATGCGAACAGGACTTTATTTATGAGATTCGTAGCCTCTCCGGCTATGCTCATGAGTCGTGACTTGTATTGTAGTCGTACCTCCGTAGTCTTCCTAATGCTAATGCCTTCTTCCCAAAATCACTTCATTTTCTTTTAGTTGCGGTAGCTTCTATCCTTTTAGTTGCTGTTCCTGGCTAATAAGATAATCTTCTAACATCGAAATAAGTCACCTTTTCTTAATCTTCACCCTCGATCAATAATTTTCTGGAGAATTGCCTGCAGAAGAGAGCACAGAGTTAGGCCTCTACAAACACCACAAGCATTTGTCAAAACAAACTTTCATTTTTTATTGTACCACTTTTACACGATGCTTAAAAGTTTACTTACGACTGTATGACAATTTGCACATTTTAGGCATAGATCCTGATTTTTTTTTTATTAACCGTATGTAACATACAAATTTTAAAAACTTCATAGACTAGATATATCCCTATATTTGTATTGGCAACTTACTGGACAGCAACGGTTCGACTTCAAACCAAGATGTAACTCATGGGCTGAAATTAGTAGCTTGACTGGATGAAATTCAAGTGACTGAGTGTGTCCTCTACTGTCCACGAGCGAAATTAATTCACGCTGTAGAAGGTGCTCAAAGGCCTGCAGAGGTAAGAATTGCACATTAGAAAATCACTGAGAAAATACAAGGAATGATACATTTTATGAACAGATACAAGGACTGCACTCTACGCACCCGTAAGCAAACATTGCGTGCATAATAGTCGCATGTCTGAAACGAATCACGTATGCTACTGTATTCTGACATATGTTATATGCAATTCAAGTTAGTCAAACTGACATTAGGCATTTAGGAAATTATATAAACATAGAGATGCTTGAGGCAGACCTTTCATTATGGTATTAAAATTGTAGGATTCTTGCTCTCTGAGTTCCAACCTCATCATGCACACCAGAATATAGAGTTCAAGAACAGAGCAATCTGCTTTTATGAAATGATTGTCCTCAGTTTGGTTACATTTTTAACATGGACAGAGATAAGTAATAAAAAAAGATAAAAGGTAGTCGTATTTATTTCCAACTAATTGATTGGTATTGCAACAGTTTCCTACGGCTTAAACATGAGGCAAGGGCACTAACAGAATAGAGTTTTATAACTACGGACGCCTACAGGTCTCTTAGTCTTGGGATCATTCATAAAATGGCATCGCAAAATTATTTTGCTCCATGATTCGAATTGCTCTACGTCCAAAACAAAATTTTCAAAACTTGTACCTTTCAAGCATTCTAGCTTTGGCTGCCTTTGCACACCTGTAAGTGCAGCTTTGAAGTTCTCTAAAGTCAAGAAACCTGATTTCAAATCCATATGACAAACAGCAATAAACCTGGTGTGTGCATAAACCAAAGTAAGTTGTGGAATATTAAAAAAAGGAGCAGCACCATATAGTCACAACACTATTTACCCTCAAACATTTAAATTGAAAAACTTACAGAAACCTAATCAAATGGTTGAAGGTGGAATCTGAAGTTGACAATGTATCGATAATACCTTTGCATCTTCCATCTTCTAATAATTTCTGTAGCATGTCAAGGACTTCATGCCATATGTAAGAAACTCGTAATCGTAAAGCCTGGTTATTAGTCTAATTTTACCGCTCTGACACTCTTTCGCTCTTTCACAGTGGAATTTTTTGAAAATTAGTTCAAATAGTTATTTTTTTTCCTCATTTACCTCTAACATGAAGAACAGTTACGTTTATAACTGATTGAGCATAATGAGATAGATTCACTACATTTTAATATTTTAGGATCTCCAAGACTTCTTACAAGATACAATAAGACAAAAAAATAATAACCAAAAATCAGTTCTCTATCTGTGTTTTTTTGAGATGGACTGGGCGGGCCAGAACACAGATAGAAGTTATGCTCAAACCTTGGAAGACACTGATTTATTAACTTAACTCATCTTCAATTTGAAGCTCATAATTACTATTTTCTTCATAACATTAGTTCTTTCAGTTGGATGAACTTATGCATGCTGTATGGTAATAGGCAGGATACCAGAAGCCTTGCATTAAATTCAGTTGTGTAATCGTCAGGAATGCTCGAATCTGTAGGCAATAGCAACATGTGCTTTATCAACCTGCACGGACAACACAAAAGAAGAACATCAGAATTTTTTTTGTAATCAATCTGCATCGTCAATCCTGAGTTAAAAAGTTGCTCTGCTTGCTCAGAAAATGGGATATTACCCTGGTAGATCTTCTTTTGAGGGAGGAAGGAACAACAATTTTCTGTGTGAAAATCTAGATCGCACTCTTTTCTCCAGGAGTTGATCAGCATCCTGTATTTCATTCATGTATATCAGGATTCTATAGAATTTCATCCTACAATTATGTCAACATTCAAGCACACAGAACAAACTGTTACGCCAAAAGATGAAGCATTCTTTCTAAATAAACTTATCAAGTGTTTCCATCACCCAATACATGGGTAGATGTTGTAAGAGAACCCTAAGTATCAGAATGATGGTTGTAAGAGAACCCTAAGTATCAGAATGATGGATTGATTGTGTATCCCAAATTTAGATCAAAGTTCAATTAACTTACCAAACGGCAACTAATGCCGACGACCACAGCTTGTGATGACACAGACTGCATTGCATCTAGCAAGCTATAAAGTAAACGTTGTTTTCCCTGAAAAGTTTTAATGTTGACAAGAAGCAAAATAATCATCACAAGAAAAAATTAACACCGTAAAACATTGACATAATTTATACTAGCACCTCCCTTTGACATAAATAATGATTTATGTCGATTCAAAGAAACAAACATGTGTATACAAATGCATACATTAGGTGTTGTGGTGTAAAACTAAAATATGGTGAGGAGCCATGTTACCTGCGCAAAGAGGTCGAACTCATCCAGTACAAAAATGACTGTTTTATGTGCTAATCCACACTCCCTGCAGACAATACATATAAAACAATTACAATTTAACAAGTTTGATAAATCACAGCAATTGAGATAATCAAAAAAGTCTGTTTGCCGAAAACCATACTCACCGCAATATGTCTATCATAAATTGGTTATTATCATCAAATGATGCCTGAAAAGTAATGCCGAATCATACAAACAACTCAATCGAAAATCATTCAAGTAAAGTTCCCCGTGATCAATTTGAGAGAATACATCTTACCACTTTTGAGAATGATAACTGGTGCTCCGCACATAATTGTCTAGCAATTTCCTGCATACCCGACTATGTTATTTCTAAGATAAAAGGTAGGGAAAAAACAAAGCGGTCCTAAATATATAATTTATTGTTAAGATTAAAGGTACGAAACAGGAAAAACTAAGCGGTTCATAATATTTCTTGTTCACAAAAATCAAATTCTGAAAATGAAAGCAGTAACCCAAAAGGCCAATGCCACGTATCAGGAATTCAGAGTAAGGAACTAGGAAGCCAAACCTTAAGCGCACATTTGTCATCACTATGCAAAAGACCATTCAGTTTAATCTGAAAAAAAAGAATGTAGTTACAAAAAAACACACATAAAGTCGTTGCATAGCTATCAAACACTAGACCACTTAAAGCAAAGTGATATTTCCGTACATGTGTTTCGAAATATCCACAAGTGATTCCCTATAAGAGTAATACATGCTCGTACTAATGCAAAAAGATTTCCATGGAAACCCCCCCCCCCCCCCCCTTATTAAGCTAGTCTAGTGTACAATTCAACATTGCTTGCATACTTGCTAGCCCATTTGAAATCAAAAAGTAATCCATTAAAACAAACACAGCTCCAAACAAACTATAATTCTAATGCTATATATCACCGAAATTCCCAATCAACATTACGAGGTTCCAATCTTTCAAGTTGAGGGGCATCACTGAATTTGGCAAATGACAAGGTACACATACCGCGGTGATCATATCGGGATATTCTTTGAGCAAATCATCAAGAACAAGCTCCAACACCTAAACCCATTGCCCAAACAAACACAAAAAATCAAACAAGCAAAATTACAATTTTTAAAAAAACAATAAAAAAATAAAAAGGGTATGCAATTCAAGACTTACAGCAGCTTTTCCGCAGCCACGTGGACCAAGAAGCAAAATAGAATTGTTACAAGCCTCAGTTATAGAACTTGATATAATAAACTTCAACTTGCTAAAACACACAAAACCCATCAAATTTTAAGGCAATTGAAGTGAAAAATGACCTATAATAAGCTTCAATTTACTAAAAAAACACAAAACCCATCAAATGTAATGAATTAAACTGAATCTTTAATGCAATAAAAGGTGAAAATGACCTGTAATTAGTGTCTGGAGAGTTTGAGAAGTGAGTGAATATGAAATTAGGGCTACTAAGTCTTGTTCTGTGGAGAATTAGGGCTTTTTCAGCTGGTTTATCACCACCCATTTCACCAATTTGATGGAAGATTACACTTTGCAACTTCAAGCTTAAACAACTGGTTAGTTGTTTTGCTAATATTCGTATTGGGTTAAATACGAGTAAATAACGCCTTGCACCCTTTATTTAAGGGGTTTTTGTATTTTGATCTCGAATTTTTTATCATATCGAAATATATTCTAAAATTTTGATATTTATTTCAGTTCATATTCTTTTGATAATTTTCCGTTAAATAATAACATTTATCGTTAATTGATAGGGGTAAAAAGGGAATTACAAATAACATAAATTATTTATTTATATCTCTAATCTTTGATTTATAAAATAATTTGTAAAATACTTATAAATTATCAAATATTATCTCTCACAATAAAAATAATTATCTCTCTCGACTCTGTCTTCCCGTCTCTCTCTAATCTCTATTTTTCTTCTTTCAATATTTTTATGATTATGTAGTCCATATTGCATGTCAAATCGAACCTTTTTCGCGGCTCTGCAAGGTTGTATAATTGTTTTAGAGTTTCGGAGAAATTGAAAATTTGAGGGTTTATGATTGGAATTCGATTTTGATAGTTTTAAGTGTTAATTGTTTGAATTAGATGTTATAATGGAGTTTGGGGACGAAATCGATGCAAAACTCCATGGTTTGGGGGTTGCATGTGATTCATCGATCACCAGTTATGAGCTTCGGTGAGCCGGTGACCTTCGGGTACTTGTTTCGATGCTTGATAAATGATTTACTGTGACTATTTGTTGATAATTAGTGTTGCACGTTGAGGGTTGAATAATTTTTGATCGAATTTTGTTTGAACTGAATTTTACTATTCGGTTACGATTTTTGGTTGATGATTCTTAGTAATTGATGTTGTAAACGTGTTAGTGGTGGATTTTAGAATATGGTGCATGTTTTTGTGGTATGTTTGGAGCAGTTTTAATGGTGGTCAGAGTTTAGGTTGATTTGGATGTGTGGCAGTGGTAGTAGTGTTATCAATTGAGTATAGCTATGTACGCTAATTGCATGTTAGTTTTAAAGTCGAAGTTGTAAGTGGAGTCGTCGGATTTTTATTGAACATCGAACGGAGGTAAAACTGTTAGTATTTGTGTCATAGAGACAATATTTTTATGTTTTAGGGAAAACATTTTATTATTATGAATTATGTTTTAATGATTATTATTATTATTTATTTATTATGTCTTTATTTACTGCGCTATTAAATGTTAGCATAATAAATGTTCTTGGAATTATGATACATATTCTATATCTTTAAGTATGTGACTTAAAAATGAGATTATATGAATAGTATCTTAAAACCTATTGGTTCCTCTAACAATTAATTAAAATTAATGCACTAACACTTAAACACCATAAGTATCTGGTACGTCACGATGGGTGACATATGTACCACTTAAATTCGTTTAAATGTTACTTCGATCCTATTACTAAATAATATGCCACGTTAGGGTGGACTATATATTATTTTTCATATCTAAGTGTATATCATTTATCAAATCTTAAATTAATTAAACCTATTGGTTCCTCTAACAATTAATTAAAACTAATGCACTAACACTTAAACATCATAAGTATCCGGTACGCCGCGATGAGTGACATATGTACCACTTAAATTCGTTTAAATGTTACTTCGGTCCTATTACTAAATAATATGTCACGTTAGGGTGGACTATATATTATTTTTCATAGCTAAGTGTATACCATTTATCAAATCTTAAATTAATTTCATTAGATGTCACCGTTTGATATATGAACGGTTAATACCTGGTTTGTCAGAGGGATCACAACGGTCCCGCTTAAAACCTAACATCTCGACAGCTTTCACCATTCACTATCAAAAAGAGTATCCAATTAATTGACCGAATTCTATGAAACTTAGTACGCCACGTTGGGTGACATATATACCTTTCAATATTCGTTATTAATTTAAGAAGTTTGTTCTAGTAATATCCTTAACACTACTAGACGCCATAAATCATACGTCATGATGGGTGACATATATACAATTTATATTCATCTTAGTGTTAAATTACATACAAACAATAATTGATGACCATGGGACTTAATGCCAAATTAATTCCCTCTTCCACTTAGTATTTTATTGTGAGGATTTTTTTAATCTAGATTCATCGCCCTATGTTATTTAATTGAGGTCAACATATATCATATTAACAACAAAAATAACATATAGCATGACATGATACATCTCATGATTAAGCATAATAAATATAGTCATATGTCCATGTCATTCTAAAATACTAAAGTTAGTATCACATGGCATGAAAACACACACAAGGCACGTATAATAGCAATAATAAAAAACAAGTGGAAAATATGTAAAACATATCAATAAACCATCCACTATTATGGCATCATCCAAACTTTAATCCAAAACACAGCAGTGCGGATCGAACTTGAATTTCTGAAAACAATTAATCGTTGTTTTCAGACTGTAAACGACGTCAAACGCCTTATATCCGCGCGAGTTACATAATCAATTTTGTTCAGACGCACGTTTCCCTTTCTGAAAAGGTATGTTCGGAAAAATTCGGACACAGTACGTAAAATCAGCGAAACTCCTCAGAACCAGCAAGTAACAGCAGAAGCACTTCTGTCTCTTGCAGCTCCGATAAAAACAAAACTGACCTATTCTATTACAATATATCATAATCTAACTCGAATACAAATCGGATTACTTGATTACAATCTTATAACAGAAATCAAGAAAACATACACGATCAACCCTCGTGATTAACAATCGCAAATACAATAACCACGATAAACCACGTGGGATCCAATCGCATAAACGGTAATTGTTAGGTCCAAAGTATCGTAGAAGGGGGGTTGAATACGATACTCACAAATTATTCGATTTCGTTTGCGGATAATTATATGTGTTCTTGTCCGAAATCAAATTAACCAAATCAAAACACGAGTCGGGAAATATATCATTTTATAAATATAAACCACGAAGGGTGCTACAATTCTAATCCGTAGGATTAGCTTCAATGAGTTCAGGTTACAGTAATCAATACAAATGATAGAATTTAAGGCACTATTAATTTCTCTGTCAAATTCTCAAGCTCTTAACTTCTTCACGTAAATGATCTTCTGCAACAACACCTTCTGATGAACTAACTGAAGACAGTGTCTTCAATTCACACATTGTAGGCTTTTAGGAAAATCATTGAAGGCTAAGAATAAATCCTGGCCGTCCATTTCCTTCACCAACCTCTGACAAGTATAAATGCATTTCACCTGTTCCATAATAAAAAATCTATCGAAGGCAAAGTTTTTCTTTCTTTCGATAGATTTAAATAAAATCTATCGAAAAAGAATACTTTGATTGTAAAATCCCGTAATTTTATTTTTATTTTATTATTATATATTAGATATTTAACAAATTTTATTTAGATAATTATTTTAGTTAAAGAATTTTGAAATTCTTTTCGTACAAGTAATTTTTAATAAGGATAAGTTTCGATAAAATGGAAAGAAGCGTTAGAATATTTCAGAAAATTGATATCTTTTTATTTTAAGTAAATTATGTATAATTAAATATTTTATTTTATATATTACTTGGAGAGGTTGTAAAAGTTTTAATGACAAGTTTTAGAATTACCTAAAAGAAATTAGGGTTTGGGTGGTGTTATAAAAAGCCTCGTAGAAGACTAATAAGTCATACAACACTCCATACATCACAGGTACGCCATATTGAATTTATGTAATTGGTATACTAAATTGATTTATTTATTTTTTATTTTATTTTTGCTATTTATTAAGCGAGCAGGACTTCTCCTTCTCTCGAAGGCCTTTGTCCCTCTAGAGACTAGACTCCAGGCTAGAATATTATCTATAACCCGCCTAGTTCTCTTTTGTACCTCTGACACGAAGTACCAAAGAAATCCCCTTTGGGGAGATCCCTAATGAGCCTTTTTTCAGGTCTTTGCTCATGAACAAGAGCCCTTCGGACCCCTGTCTGCTCATCGCACCACCCGAAGAGTAGCCCATTGTCTATGTCATCATCGCAAGAGAACCTTAGCATAGACATAGGTGATTTGATCTCTTTTGATAACCCAGAGAGACCCAATATTTGCTTTGGCCATGCCAATATATGCTTGTCTAGGTAAGGTGTGCTGTGAATTAATATGAATAATCTCTGGTTGATGCCACACACTTGTCCTTACATTCATATGATATTTTTTTGAAAATCATCCTTTCATGATTTAAAATTGATGAGCTTTTGTTAACAAAAGATATATTTGTTTTCTTTGTGTTTTAATATGAATATGAAATTATTATCTCTTCGGATTGCATGACTTAAATCATAATTTATAATTTTATATTTAGTTTAGCTTTTGTTTTTGATTTAATAATTATTAGCTACTTATAATTTGTTAACAAAAATTTGACACTTGATTTTTTGTTAGTTTTTTTTTTTTTGACATAAACGTACTTGCTTCTCATTAAATCGAATCAATAATCAGTACATCAGAAATAACATTCGGAGCGATATTCATCCACTCCTGAATGCCTGACATAGAATGAGTAGCCCTAGCTAATGTATGGGCAACTGCATTCGCAGACCTGTGAACAAACTCAACAAGCACATTATCAAAGTGCTTTAATAAATCAACACAATCTAAAACGATAGTATGGAAAAATGCACGCCTTGCAACCACCTTAACAGCATCCACAACTACCTTTGCATCCGTCTCAAAGATACAGTTTTTGAGCCCCAATGCCATCGCCCATGCCAAAGCTTGTTTTAATCCCTCAGCCTCTGCTTCTCTCGGATGTAACTGAGCTTCAATCTTCTGACTTCGAGCACAAAGAAATTCTGCATTCTCATTTCGAACTACACAACCTATTCCAACACTCCCAGATTCTGTGAATGTAGCAGCATCAACATTAATTTTAACCCATCCCTGGGGTGGGGGATTCCACCTCCTAACACTCGACATACTACCTGGTTTACATACCTTCTTTTCTTGCTGACATTTCCTCCATTCATTAAGCATGCTTGATGCAGTTGACTGAACCCCGAACTCAGACATACTCACCTTATCCCACAGCCATTTATTCCTACGATTCCACAGACTCCAGCACACAATAGCCACCCATGCTAGCTTATCTCTCGTGTATGCATTAAAGATTTGCTGCATCTTCCCTACAATTTGCTCCCCTTGGTCCCCTGGAATAAGCTCCTGCATACCTAAACTTGTCCAAACAGATCTTGCAAACGAGCAGTCGAATAGGACATGTATCTCATCCTCTTGTCGACATAAACACCACGTACAAACCGAGCTAATTTCCACCCTTTTCTTTAGTAAGTTAACAGCTGTAGGTAAACACATTCGACACACACGCCACATAAAGCTTATGATTTTACCTGGCAGCTCAAGTGACCAGAGCTTCTTCCAGAAACCTGCATTCGTCCATGATTGCTCTCCCATTATTTGCCTATAACAACTTTTCACAGTGAACAACCCTGAATCTTCTAATATCCAGAACCAAGAATCAGGTCGTTTAATCATAGGAATAGGAATCTTCTTGACTAACTGCATATCTCTGTCGTTCAGAATATCCAATAAAATAGCTTCGTCCCATTTACTTTCCCCTACTTCCATAAGATTCTCAACTAGTGCTTCTTTTAATTCAGGATAAGCAGTTGACGTCAAATATCCATTTGCTCGACACGGTAACCACGGAACCTCCCAAATATTAGTGCCTTGCCCATCCCCAATCCTTTTACGACACCCTTGTTTAATTACATCTTGAGCCTCCAAAATGCTCCTCCACATATAACTCGGATTAGCCCCTAATTTTGCATTTAAAAAATCTGTATGTGGAAAGTACCTCGCCTTCATGAGACTTGTTACCAAAGGATTCGCATTATTCAGCAGACGCCAACCCTGTTTTGCTAGCATCGCTATGTTGAACAACTTTAAATTTTTGAATCCCAACCCCCCATCCTCTTTTGCATTACACAACCTATCCCATGCTAACCACTTAATTCCCCTACCACTCCCTCCTCCTCCCCACCAAAATGCATTCATCTGTCTCTGAATGCTATTACATATTTCTGCTGGAACCAACAATAAGCTCATCCAAAAATTAGGTACCGTTTGTGCTGCAGTTTTCAACAACACTAATTTACCTCCTCTTGATATCGATTTATGCTGCCAGCCTTGTAGTTTCTGACTCACACGTTCCACCAAGAACTTGAAAGCCTGATTTCTCCTCCTCCCTACTGTCATAGTGTAACACCCCAGTCCCACATCGAGGAGATTTGGGACTTCTGTTCAGTTTATAAGGCAAAGTACTACTACTAATTAGCACCAATAAAATCATGATATTTTGGGGGCCTGTGGTGGGCTAGTCGTTACCCAAGTTGGCTGCGTTTGGGCCAGTAGGCTTCGACTTATTCGGACTCGGAATCGGGACTTGACCTGATTTTCGAAAAAGACTCGGGATTTGACCCGGGTTGTCACACATAGGTAATTCCAAGTAATTACCAGGTTTTGCTACCTCTTTCACTTGTAAAACATTGCACACCTGAGCACGACTTGCACCCCCTGTATTCGGACTAAATATCACAGTCGACTTACTGAAGTTTATGGCCTGGCCTGACATCTTCCCATATCTCATAAGTATATTCTTCATCGTCGTGACTTCCTGTTCTGTTGCTTTAAAAAAGAAGTAACAGTCGTCCGCAAATAGTAAATGTGATATAGCTGGAGCTCCTCTAGCTATTACACATCCATGAATTAATTTTGCTTCCTCATTCCTTCTTATTAAGCTGCTCAAACCTTCAGCACACAAAATGTATAGATAAGGGGAAATAGGATCCCCTTGTCTAATTCCTCGTTGAGGCACAATTTCACCAAACACTTCACCATCCTGCAGAAAACTATAAGTCACTGTCCGAACACATAGCATCACTCTATTCACCCATTCTTCGTTAAAATCAAATTTTCTCATCATATTTTCCAAAAAATCCCATTCGAGCTTGTCATAAGCCTTTGAGATGATTTTATGTTAGTTAATGCTTATGAATTATATGCTATTGTTACGAGTCTATTGTTATTATTTTAATAGACTACGTCTGACATGAATGGTAGGAGTTGGTAATCTTGATACACACGGTCATTTAATTTGGGTATTTTTGCATGCTAGAAGTTAGAAAAGGCAATGATCTTTTTGCACTTTTACATTTGAGTTTTGATTGAATCGCATGTATTGGGCCTTAAGGCCCATTTGCTTTGTTTATGTCATTTGCTTGGTTTAAATTGTAATATATTTGTTTAATTATTGTTTATTTTTAATCCGTTTTGCATTAGTTAAATGTTGAGATATGTTTCCGGCCTTTATATTAAGTGTCCGCCTAATTGTTATTTGTTGTGTGAGATTGTTGTTGAATAAATGATCTAATTGTTTTGTGTTTTGTTATAATTATTTTAGGATTTGTTCGTGTTTTAATTTCAGTATTCGGTTGATTTCGAGGTAAGTACTCTTTGACTTACTTTTATTTTCGAAAAAGATATTGATATTCTGTTTTTGAATTTCGTATAAGATATAAGATTATTGTTTCGAAATATATAAGATATAAGATACGAGAATCTTCGAATCCCTCAGTCTCTACGTTATCAAACTCGTTCATAATTTACGCTATAATTCCGGAACTAACCTTAGATACCCTTAGTAGAAGCACAAGTGTGCAACTTTAGATATGGCGTATAAGAATAAGAATAAGATCTCGACTACTTGGAAAGTGTGGTCGTAGAGCAAGACTGTGGTACTTTTGATTTTCGTTTTGTTTCTGTTTCTGTATCTGTTTTAAATTATGCTTCTGTTTTAAATTCTGGATTTTAAATATAAACTTTGGGTCGGATCTATTTTAGCAAAGGCTTTTAAAATTATCTTTATTTTGAGAAAATCTGTTTTGCTTAAACACCCACTGGTTTTTGAGAATATTTGTACGTCAATTTGTTACTTGCTGAGCTATCTAGCTCACTCTTTTCTAATATTTCAGGTTTCGTACATTATGGAAGCTTGTTGAGAATGTGGATATGAACTTGTGATTTTCATGCTGCGTGATTTGATTCAATTATTTGGATAAGATTTATCGTGTTAGTAGAATAAATTTTGTATGTGGAAGATTATGATTATTGAATTTGTGGAGCTGCGCCTCAGATTTTATTATTTAAGTTTATTGTATTTGACTGTTGCTTTGACTTTCGCTATTTCATTATTTATTGAATAAAGAAATGTATTTTATTTTTAGTTTCGATTTAGAATAATAGTCCGAAAAGTCAGGCTGTTATATTGATTCTTTGAAACTAGTTCGATAGTTTTATAAATAAAACTATCAAACAAAAACATTTTGTCCAGTTCGATGGTTTCTAAAAAAGAAATTGTCGAATTGGTTTGTCATTCATTCAATAGTTTTTATCAAACCTCTCTTTCTCTTTCGATAGTTTTTCAAAGATGAAAACTATCGAATGTCTTTAATTTGCAGTTTGATCCTTGAAGATTCTATCTTTCTACAACAAGCATATTGCACTTCAATTTAACCTAAACACACCTTATCAAATTCTTTTAACTTCCAGGATGTTTCAGGTCTGACTTAAATCAATTTCTTCTGAGACGATAAACATGTTGATCTTCTTAGTTTTGCTGACACCTTGTGCAACTGGTCTGGTTCACAGATGACTAACACTTGATCAATAACCTCTATGTCTTCAATACAATACAATTGATAAGTCCTTTGTCGTCTTGGTTGCTTCATTATAAAATCACTGAAATCCTCTAGTACTAACTATTTATCATTCAAATACTTTTGTGGTCTTGAAAGTCTTGATTCTTTATTTGTCACTGAGGCCTGAACATATTAATGAACTTCTTTCTGTGACCTGTTTACGGACTTCAAGAGTACATACCATATTTTGATTTTTTGAGCTTACCGTTTCTTCTGTTCTTTTGAATTCTTGTGCTTCAGTTAATATTATAGTATGTCTTGTGTCTTTGTTGAGTTGTAATTATCTCTGTTACATATTATGTTACATTATGCTTTACAGTAACCACGATAAACTACGTGGGATCCAATCACATGGTCATAATAGTGGGTAGCAACCTGCATCACAAAATACATACGAGCAACCACTATATACCTGCATATATAATTACGATATGGACATCATATCATAAAACGCAGAACCCTAGAACCAGACTCTTGATGCCAATTGTTGGAACACACAAATCACGGTGCTGCGTTTTATGATATAAATATAAAAGTTCGAACATAATATTTACCTTAATTGCTACGGCGCAAACGATTCAATTCCACGTCTTCTACTGAATTCCTTGATTCTCTTTGAGCGAAGTGTGGTCTTCGATCTCCCAAAGTTTCCTCTCCTCAAAGCCTCGAAATTCCAAAACCCTAGTTGCGTGTGGCTGCCCCTAGGTCTCAATTTCGATTTATGTTATATGTTACCAGCTTTAAGGAGAACGAGAATATATATATATATATATATATATATAGGCTCCAGTAGCCAGTAGGGATCATGGACAATTAGGTCGGGCCTCCCAATGGCATTCCGGGTCAAGCCCAATGTCATTAAATATTAATTCAATCCACTAAAGAATTAATATTTGCACTACCATTCCTAATACCGTAATTCTTTTATTATTTAATTCAGTTCCTATATTATTTGTTTATTAAATTCCCCACGTTTAAGATATCGCATATCCATTAATTTAATTAATATCTTATTTATCATTGATCATCCACTCAACCTTATAATTATGTTAGAAATAAATATGCCTGCAGGGTTTTACATAATTATCTTTATGAGCTTTTAAGAGGACATCATCAACCCGAATATTATCAGGACATGGATTCCTTCTGTAATTAATATCCCACTTTGCATCCAATGTCATTACTCAACACATAATATTGTAATTAATTAACATAATATTGTAATTAATAATTAATTACATCACATATGAATCAAAGCATGTGCATTGCATACAAGTGTCAATCACTACATCCGGATTAAGAACCTAAGCAATAATAATATCAGCAATAATAATATCATAGAAACTTAGTTCTTCTTAACTGTCAGAATAAAAGAACAATTCTAATATTTTGATCATGTTCAATATACACAAAGTATACAAGTATTATTCAATAGTCAAGATAAACTATTCCCAAATAATACTTCAGTCATTCCAGTGGTTTCTCTAGTACCACTTTGATTGTGAACCTTTATTATATTATATACAGACACTGATAATCTAATCTTCTGTTATCCCATTTGATACTATATTATCCACAATATATAATAAACAGACAATGTAATAATATGCAATCAAGATTCTCAATAAAATGATCAATGTTTATATACTTCAAACGAATAGTTCAGTATAAAAACCCAACAGCATGTAAGAGTACATGACACTGGATTGACCCGCCGTGAGATTCTACATGTTAATAGTGTTTTAAGTAATTCTCACAGTGATAATGGTGTAATGATCCTTAGACCTGAAATCATTATATTTCTATACGAGAATTAATATACTTTGATTACACTAAAAGTTACCTTTGACCGGGTGATGATGAAAGTGGACATTGGGTATATTATGAATCGTATGAGAAATATGAATGATCTAGATGAGATTTAACCCTCCTAATTTTAGGAGCAATTGCCATCTTGTTTGAGTAAGACTATAAAATGCATGGTCGTGCTCAAATGTGAATTTGATTTAATAGTCTACTCATCGATCAAGAAAATTAAGATTAAATTATGAAGAGGATGACACATTACATGCCTCGAGTTTAATCTGTAATATCAAAGTTAAAGGGATTATATTACATGGAACATTATTCACGAAAGGCTTAAACGAATCACCGATTTAATTATTATTACTTGGGTAATAATGATGTATTACTAGATGCCGCTCATTGTTTACAATTTTAATTAGATATTAAAATTGCTGTCAACGTAATAATAACCTACAGGGTCACACACAAAGAACGATTGAATGAGATATAATTTAAATAAGTAATTCATTCTATTTATAATATCAATTAAGTATGACTTAATTAATTAATTAAATAGAAAATGAAATTACTTAAACTAATTCTGAAATAAGTTATTAATTAATTAAGTGAGACTTAATTAAATAATAAATTGAAATTTCAGATTAGTATTAATTATAATTGAATTATAATTAGAAAACTTATTCTTTTTTATATAAACTCTCTAAGAAGCTGATTTTATTATGGGAAAAATGTTTTTATAAGAAAAACCCTAGCCGTTTATGAGAGCATGAAAAGAGAGAGAGAGAGAGAGAGAGCGAGGGAGAGGGAAGCAGTTTTCGGGTGCTAGTACACATCAATCCTTCAATAAAAGCGTTCGTGTGGATAACGTAGAGCGTAGATATTGAGAGCGGGATACGTGGTGATTGAACAAGCTTTAGATCTCCATTAATCCTCCATTAATGAACTGTTAAAGCTTCTTAAGGTATTTGTTCTTAATCTCTGAATTAAATCTTTTGTTTTCGCATGGATCATGCGGAGGGGTTTCGAATTTTGATTTATTTTCACATTTTTTCGTTGCGTTTATGTGCTCGAAACCCTTCAAAAAATCCAGTGGTAATTCATAATTTTCCAATCCTTGTTCTTGTTAAATTGCAATTTGATCCAAAAATCCCTAAAACTAATTGTATGTGTGTGTTTTAAGATGAGAATTAAAGTGGGCAGACTGAATTGATGAATTGGTTGTGTGATGGAAGAACAGGGAAGAAATTGAGGAAGGGGGTGGTGGAAGGAGCACAAGGAGAAAGGGGGTTTGAATATGTATATACATACATCTGAAATACTTGCTGAAAATTAACATTATAGAATTTCAGAAGTGTTTTTCCAGTATTACCCTTATAGATTAACCTTGACTATTATAAAATTAACTGCATTTGGCTTAAGGGTTGTAAATTGATTGAAAATTTAAAGTTGTGGGATGCACTTTACCTAAATTTAAAATGTGAGACCAAATCGAAAAAACGATTATAGTTAGTGGATGCAAAATGCTAATTACTCGTTAAATATTAGATATTGTGTTTGAATTTATTAAATTAATCATTTATTATAGAAATGATTTAATTTAATTATTAATGTAAAATTTAATATTAACTTAGTCATTAAAAAATTGAAAATTTGTGTTAATTTGAATAATTTCTAGATAATGTCTTTAATACCAAATTTTAAAGGGTTTTTTTCATAAATACCCAACCCTAGAAACTTTTTTGCAAAAATGCAATATTTTTTTAAAGTTTTGCAAAAATACCAACTTTTTAAAAATATTTGCAAAAATATTGTGCAATTTCTTGCAATCATATCTGCAACTGCATCAACCAAAATCAACCACAGACGCAACTTATAAAAATTTAATAATTGGAATCATTTTTGGTTGCAGAGTAAGTTGTATAAGTTAGTGCCCCTGCGGGGCCTTGATGATTAATTAGTAACTCAACCCCAATTGTTGATTTGGTTGAGATGAAATTCTTTATGAACTTTCAACTAGGCACGTATCTATATATGTATATATAGACATGTATGTATACACGAAAGATTATGGGATGAAACATGAGATCACAAGCTTTACTCATCTTTATCTTCATTCACCATCTCTTACTAACAATTTTTTTGAATTTTTAGTTGATTTCAAATTATTTTTTAAAAAGTTGTATTTAGTTGCTTTGGTAGTAGACCGTATTTTTGCAAATATTTTTAGGTTAAATCTAGTTGCATACCGTATTTTTACAAATATTTTCAAAAGATGGTAAAATTGCAAAAAAACTTTAAAAAATAGTATTTTTGATAATTTCTCAATTTTAAACTAATGACTAAATTAGAATATTTTTGTAATGAATGATAAATTTGATTTATTTAGACCTATTTATATTAGATTTATTTTAGTTGTTTAAGTGTATATTCACTTAAATTTATTAAATATTTATTTTTAATTATTATTAAGCTGTTATTTATTACTGCGTTAAGTTAAAATTTTCTGCATTTAAAAACTATGAAAAATAAACATGAAAAAATAACGGAAAAATTTAAAATAAAAAATTCTAAAATATGAGGTCGGGAAAAAGAAATATAAGGACCTGTTTGGGAGCGTAGCATTCTCAGCGGAGCACATCTCCCTTTAAATAACCAGTTTAATGAACCAAACCAAACGCAGCCTTCTGATGATCATCATCTTCTACTTGTTCTTCAATTATTCTTCAAAATCACAAACAAATTGACGATACCCTAATCTCAAAATCGGATCTTTAGAGGTAATCTCATGTAAAATCTCACTAAAACCCATCAATTATATTTTTATTTTTTATTTTTTTATTAACTCATTTATATCTATAATTATTTTCAGGTGTTAATGTAAAATAATCATGGAGTTGGATTATGCTATTGATGAGTTGCCAGATGAAGATAATGTTGTAAGATCACTCTTTTTTGTGTGTTTGTGTGTGTGTTTAATTGTGTGTTTTTTTGTTGTAATTAATATGAAAGTTGTGATTTTTATTGCTGTTGTTGATAAGTAATTTGTTAGCTGTAGTGAAAACTGCTAAAGATTTTAACTGAAGTGAGCCCGAGATGAATTGGAAGTGTTTGTTTTTTTTCCCGTAAAGTTAGTTATCGAAAGTGGAGTATTTGAAGAGAATGTAGGAGAAAAGTTTGTGTTTTTGAGCTTTGAGTTTATGAAATTGTTTGTGATTTTGAAGTTTAGAGCTCGATAATTAAATTGTTTGGTGGAGGAACGTATAATTAGTTGATTTCTGTAGATATTAGTTAGATAAGATGTCGTATGCTGTGTGAGGAACGTATAATTATTTACATTGGTATTATGTTGCTTGGGTTTATGTTCTGTAATTGTACTTGCTATCTGGATGAAATGGTGCAGGATTACTCGGGGTTTGAAGGCGAAAAATGTGGGATATGCATGGATATTGTCATTGACAGAGGAGTTTTGGATTGCTGTCAACACTGGTACATATCTTCTTTCTATTTTTAATTTCCGTGATGACGTAGGGCTTGTAGTTTATCACCTGTGGATATCAATGTCTTCCTCTTAGTTACTACTCTAGCTCTTTATGTCAAAGACGAAATTTAAGTTCCCCCTTTAGTTAGTTTACGTGCCTAGGTATTGGACTATTTTGTTATGAAACATGGTTCAATTATTCTGGCTAGAACTTGTGGACTGCACACTTGAACATCAAATGAGTTGTTTAGTTGCCATATTTTAATGTTCTTTAGCATTATTGTCCTCGTTATAAATTCTTATACCTTGTATAACATCAGCAACGAGTTTTAATCACCTGTCTTTAATATGTAAATGTCTTGTGGCATGAAGATGTAATTGTTGCTTATACAATGTATCTGCCTTGTGTACTTTGTTCTGCAAAAAAATTGTCAAATTCTGTGTTCAAATTTTCGAGGACTTTTTGATCGACGTTCAAGTTTCCAATAATTTTGCTTGTTTGGATCAGATCCTAATATATTATCAGAATGTTGCCATTATCACAATTCACTGTCATGCCAAAATAAAAACTTGTATTTTGTTTTTTATGCACAAGTGATTTATACATTATGCTTCTTGTAAGAATGAATGCTACTTACGTTTATATGGTTAGCTTAAGAAAATTACTTACAGAAAAAGGTGATATTGTACCCTCACATAATTAAAATTTGTGTGCAGTTGTCATTTCCTCTATTATCAACTACTGTTGGATGTAATTGTTGTTGGTTATACTTTCAGTATTTTTATGATTGAGTATTAAAAAAAAAACAAAGTACTGCTTAGCATCAACAGTATTTGAGAGATTTTCATTTGTTCTTTCTGAATTTGCATCAATGTATTTTAAATCCTTTCTATCATCCTATGCGCTATATGTGATGAAAAACTTTGAACATTGTTTTTGCTTGTTTACAACTAAGAACTTCAGAAAGCTATTTTAAGAGGCAAAATTGTAGTATAATGCCCTTGGAGAACACTTCAATTTAAATAACAAAATTATAGTCTAGTGACCTCGCCTTAAAAATCAATGTTTTTTCTGTTATTAATAATCTTCTAAATTGCAGGTTCTGTTTTTCATGCATTGATAACTGGGCTACAATTACAAATCTATGTCCACTTTGCCAGAATGAGTTTCAACTGATTACATGTGTACCTGTAAGTAATAAAATTTATGGTACCTTCCCAGATGTTAATGTTATTCTTTTGTCTTACATTTACCTCATTTGGTGTTCCTTCACAACTTTAATACTTGGTCTAACAAGTGTTTGATCTCTCGCCTTTTTGCTTTTACTTTGTTGGACTTTGAAGGTATATGATACCATTGGAAATAACAGCGTTGATGAGGACTTGCAATCCAGGCATGTGATTTATTTTATTTATTTATTGCAAGAATGAATTTCCAAATGCAACATCTTATATGGTTACCCAGATGTGCTTTTGTAATATCGAGACTATCTATGTAATTGGTGATCTTAGCTCATAACAATATGTAACAACATTTACCATCTCTAAGGATGATGTGCTAGTTAGAAGACTCTATGTGAAACATCTAGAAATATATCAGAAGCCGATGAGGACAATTGATGGTTAAGAATTGCAGTGCTGGTGTAAACGCTAGTCAAGGAACTATATCAAGATGTTATGCGTGTTTTATATGGTATTTTAATCCAAACTTATACATGTTATATCTCCTTCATTTATGGTAAATTTGGTTGTAATTCTGATTCGACTGGATACTGGATTTTTGTTCAATTGATTTTCAGTATGTGCACAACGCATATAGATGCTTTAATTCTTAGTTGGGATATCCGGGGTGAGATTTCCTGAGCTTGACGATCTGATATTGGACATGTGATGCGGAAGGAGCTAAATTGTACTATTTTAGTCTTAGTGTTTAGGGATTAAATTGTAATTTAATAACAAGCTTAATAATATTTTATTAGTATAATATCAGGAATATATTAGTAGAGGAATTTAGTGCCTTAAATAATAGATATGTGGATTTATTGTGGTTATATATTTATTGTGTTTCTACGATGCGGAAACATGGATGAAGAGCTAAAATTCTTGTACTGTTTTATGCAACCTGTACTCTTCTACCCAATTTCTAGCCTCACTAATTCATCAGAGTTTGTGAGAACCCAATTTCTAGCCTTACCAAATTGTCAAAGTTCGCTGGTATCGTCTATGTAGCCTAACCAGTTGAAGTTCGCTAGATAGTATACACCCACCGGGAAGTGTCATCTGTAGCATGAATTGTCATTGCTTAGTCTCAAGTATATCTAACATGTTTATCTCCTACTTCATCAAATATAATCCATCCAGATGTGAAGTTTGCATACCACGGTTGTCAGAATATCTTTTTTAGCACCTGAATGCTTTGGTATTTACAAATGGTTGCCTTCATTTTCTAAACTTTGCAGTTTTTACCCCTTATTTTGGTTTTTGTGCTTTTGCATAACGTTACCCATACTTTCATAGTTTTCTGTTTTAAACCTGATAGCACCAAAAACTCTCCCTTCAAAGAACTCCATTTGTTATGGATATTGAAAGATCTCGATTGCCTTGCTTTCGGTGTCTGGCCATATAGTTATAGTCAGTGGAGGTTAGTTGAAGAGCATAACTGGTATATTGATCTACTTGTAGAGTTGGGTGTGAGTATAAATGATTATAAACACAAGCAGAGTTGTGTAGTGACATCAATATTGGGTGATACAAATTGTAATGATGTTCAAAGAAACCTATTGATCCATGAGCAATGAAGTTACCGACTGCAGACATAGAAATGGAAGCTGATGAGTTTGCTCAACCGTTAGAAATATAGAAACAGATCATCAAATTGTGGAACACAAATACGAAGACAATATGGACATATCACGTACCAATTCTGTTTGAGATAATGTGTTTTATTCTCCGACAGTTGTACTGATGTTGTTTTTGGAAGCATTCAAGTACTGAGAAATATCGATTTGTCTGAGCTTGTTAATTTTGACATATTATAAAACTCGTGGGTGAGTTCTTCAAAGGAGGGGGAGAATGATATTGAAGTAGTAGATGAGTGATTATTAGGAATATCCTAGGTCATGGTAGTAGACTAAGAAAAGCAGTTGTGTATTTTATTATGGTGCTGGATTAGAATGTTGGTGTAAACTAATGTAATTTTGGATGTAAATATATGAGTTGATAGAACGAAGAAATATCAGCGGATTTAGTGTGTTTTTACCTAACTTTGCTGAGATAGATGTTTATCTTCTTCATCTTAAGCCTCTATACATTAACCTTTCTAATCAGATTATTTGGTTTTAACTCATACCCAATAGAAAACATGTGTAAATGGATATATTTTCTTCAATTGCATTCTGTAATTTTTATAGAGAAAAATGCCCCTAAGTACGTACTTAGGGGACTTACCCGAGTACTTAGTACATTTTTAATGGCATAATTGCAAATTTACGATCAAGTCCTGCAATTACGAAAGTGTCCCATGTATATTCATATGAAAAACCCTTTGTACTCGCCTAAGTTAGGTGAGTGCGTACTTAGGAGCATTAAGCTCATTTTTTTATACCAAGCCATTATATTTTCCTACAATGCAGCAACATACATGGAAAGTATAAACATGTTTCTTGTACTATTTTACTGTTGAATATTGTTATCTTACCTAGAAGTTGAAGGAAAATTTTTAAGTTCCCATGTTGTATTCTAGTCTTTTCGCTAACATGATTTGTGATGTGACTGATATTTGCTTGTGTCTGGAAGCCTTCAAATCTGTTGAATATGACTATGACATTCACAAATATATTCTTGATAATTTCGGTGATGTCGTTTGCTTTTGCTCGTGTTTTAAACCTGTTTATGGTGTTATATCTGCAGAGACGACGATTGGTGCATTGAAGGAAAAAATAACACCTTATCTTTTCCATCGTACTATATAGATGAAAATGTGAGTAACTTACAGTTTCTACTAAATTTAGTAAGGGAATGGATATTTCTCATGTAAAGTCATGACTATTAAGCAGAGGGCTCCTCTTAGTGTCTTTTATGTACTTGGTTTATACACAAGTTTGATGTCAGTTGATCCAGTTAATTCAATAATAAAAAGCATTAAATCCTTCTTTTTCATGGATGGCAACTAAATGAGAACATGTTTCAGATTGCAAGAGAAAAACTTAAACCTTAACTTCAAGATCACAACAAAGGCTTGAGTGTAAGACCTTTGCAGATCTGAAGGCTCAAAGTTGGGCAAAAAGCCGTGTAGTTGTAGTGATTCTGAATTGCTTAATTACATACTATACTGGGTTTCTTGGTGTGGCTCTGTTTTGGAGAGAAGAAATTGGGTTAAGTTTTTCTCCAAAGTGTGTTTTCATGTTCTTTTAAATCGGAAGTGAAGAAAGGAAGGGTGAGAGAGTATATTTTCTCTTCAGGTGGGAAGATTGGGATTTAAAAGAAAGGGGCTCTTAAGTTATAATCATGTACCAGACTCAATCCTGCTACATGAAAGTTACAATACCAATTATATCCTCAAGTATATTATATATGGTTACAAAGACATAACTGTAATGTGAATGTTTCAGAAAAAATTCTATTCTTTTTTCCCTTGCTGAGGAACACAAGAAAGAAAATAGTGTGATACTTCCTTTTCTTATCAATAAACCAAGAAAGACACAAAAGAGATTATTTTGATTTCTTTCCTTTGATTACCTTGTTTTTAAGTTCTCTACTCCGTCCTCTTGTAGGCAGTTGTCTGTTTGGACGGAGATGCTTGCAAGGTCAGAAGTATGTCAGCATCAATCGAAGAATACTCGAATCTTGATACATCAATTGCTTGTGATTCATGTGATATATGGTAACTCTCTATCTTTGTGAGTGAGCGAAATTGCGATATCAATGTTTACCTGGAAGATTTCTGGCCAAAATCTTCCGTTTTTGATACTTCATAAGATTACTTTTTAAAGTCACGTTGATAGTGCATATCTACTAGTTAGTCTGATTTCTGTGACTTTTTGACTAGTAGTTTACTGTCTCCTAAGTTTTGTAGACCCTATGCACTAATCTTAACAAACGAAAGTGAGCAACTTGATGAACTGAATTTCAACATCTATTCATATGGTGGAAACTTAGAGGCAGAAGATAGACCTTGGTGTCAACTTTTAGAGATGATTTTCAATAAAATTTTCATGAACTGTTACCTGGTAGAGTTTCTGACCTAAATAAACAACCACAAGCACTATACTAGACTTATCAATCACTAGCACTTCCTTCCCTTCCTAGTCAGAGTCTAGCTGTCATAAAGAATAATTTAAGTGTTAGCTCATTATAGAAGTTTGCCCAAAATGTGATTTCATCACAATGTATATGTTATTGGTATTGCATATTGTGTTTTTGTCAGCATAATATCGTCGAGTGCCTATTATTTTGTAAAGGAGCACATTTACATCCTCTTAATGCTTTAATTGGGTTCACTTCTTTACTTGAATCGTTCAGATTTTCATCGCAAGTATAATGCTGATTATACTATTGAAGGTTTTCTCATCTAGTTGTTTATTGACCTTCATGGACGCAGGTATCATGCTTTCTGTGTGGGATTTGATACTGAGGGCACATGTGAGAACTCATGGCTATGCCCAAGGTATTTGAAGATTTAGCACAAGAATTTTACATGTCACGTGCTCCCAGTTGGACATCAGATAAAAATGTACATAGTCTGGCATCTCCCTCATGAAGTGCATTGTTCAGATTTTGTAGGAATTGGAATTTAACTCTACCGTTACTTTTTAGGACAGGGTTTTATTCGGAAGAATTCATCACACATATAGTTGCAAGCTAGGAATAAGAATCCAACTTGTTTAAGTGTTTTGTAAGGTCGCTAATGTACCAGCAAGGGCCTAACTAAGATCGAAAGAGAAATCATCTTGCTGTATGTTGCAGTCATCTATTGAAATTTATTTTACAGCCATTTCATTAGTGTGCAACTTTCTTTCTTTTTCAGTTTAGTAAAGGTCAACTACAGAAATATACTACTCACGCACACATGCCTCCACTGAGGCTTGAGCCTTTGACCTTTTATTACCAAGAGGACAGGGGTATCCGCTAAGCTAAGCCTTGCAGATCATGCGGCTCCAGCTTGATACACATGAGTTTAAATTTTTTATTGTCAGCACTGTAGCTCTGAACTGTTACTTTTATGACACGCTATGGTGATGCAGGTGTACAGTGTTGACTGGGCCCAGCAACCATTGTACTTCAGAAAATTCTAGGGATCAATGTCTTGTTGACCCTGGTTTGTCGGGGAAAGTAGTGGTATCTGTTGCTGATGCTGGAGAAACAGCTGTTGTTGTGTCGATGCTTGAAGCAAAGCAAGAAACTAAGAAACATATTCAAACAACTATGTCATGTTTAGAAATGTGTGAGATGAAAGCACCATTTCAGTTGTCAGATTCTGTTAATGATGCTGGAAGCAAGTCTGCTACAGTAGCAGTTGAAAAAACTGAAGAAGAAGAAAAAAGTACAAAGGTCTTCTCAAGTTCTGATAGACCTGAGGATGTGAAGATGCATGCATCTCTTCCTATTTCTTTCGTTAACAAGCAGAAGTTGGAAACACCATCAAAAAACAGCCTTGATGTAGGAGCAAGTTCAGTGCCAGAAGAACTTAAATTGGCTTTATCACAAGATTCATCAGACATATTACCTTCAAATTCTGTTAATGATGCTGGAAGCAAGTCTGCTACAGTAGCAGTTGAAAAAACTGAAGAAGAAGAAAGTACAAAGGTCTTCTCAAGTTCTGATAGACCTGAGGATGTGAAGATGCATGCATCTCTTCCTAGTTCTTTCGTTAACAAGCAGAAGTTGGAAACACCATCAAAAAACAGCCTTGATGTAGGAGCAAGTTCAGTGCCAGAAGAACTTAAATTGGCTTTATCACAAGATTCATCAGACATATTACCTTCAAATTCTGAGTCTGCTTTTGGTGATAAGGGAATGAGTGCACCATCTAATGGATCTGAAATTTCTACAAGCCAATTACTAGATCAACATTGCAGTGAAGTAACTTTTGAATCTGGTATATAAATCTTTATCTTGGTTTATTTGTGAACTCTTTTTTGTTGCATAAGAAAGCTTTGCAGTATATTCAGTGCGTTTTCAATTGATAAAGAAATTAAAAGTTCCACATTTGATATCCTCTCTTACATTTGATATCCTCTCTTACTAGTCGTAGACGCCAAAGCGAATGACAAACCAGCTGAAGACCAATTGGCTGTAGGTGACACTTTAAAAGAATGCCCATTGCAAGGTACATCTAGGCCATGCATGACTAGATAAAAACCAGAACTAGTCGGTGTTTATAGCACTTCTGGAACATAAAAAGTTTTATTCTTATTTTAGTGGGTACTTATTGCCTCTATTTAAAATACTTACAGCGGATGAGACTATGGTTTATAGGAAGAAGGATATTTATGGAAATCATGGTACAAAGAGAAAGAATAGAGATTGGAGGTAATTAATTTTTTACTACCATTGTACATTCCTGTATATATCAACCAAAGTAATTGCAGCTAATTTGAAATTATTTTTTGAATAATTTTGGACTCAAGATTCACTTTAATGACGCCTTTCTGCTGCAATTTTATTCTCTTTAGGTAGTAAAATTTTCATATATGATGGGCGAAGCTCAAATGTGATCTACCAGGGTTGCTGGATGTCTTGTATTATCTGGTCTGATATAAATGTGGGGTGATGGCTAAAAATACCCTTCTTTTATACGAGATACCCATTTGTCATCCAGGTGTCACTGATACCCATTTGACAAATAAGTATCACCAAAGAATATACAAAAGAAATAAAAATTCAACCAAATGGGTATCACCACAGAATAAAATAAATTTATAAAGAAAAACAAAATTCAAGTTTGATACACATCTTTAAAATGCATATTACCTTAACACATTCTAGAATTGCACATTACGGTGATATGCATTCTAAGCGCATGACAGCCAATTTTTTTATTTTTTGGAATTAGATTTTCCCCAAAAATAAAAGGAATTGGGATACCCATTTGAGAAATGTGTATTCCGTGGGTAAAAATGGCTTGAAAATTAAAAATGAGTATTCTTGTTACTTGGTCTAAAGAAGTGGTATTTTTGTCATTTTTTCATATATGTGTCGCATACACTTTCTTGTAAGAAGAGATTTGTTTAGTTACCAGTTCTCCTAAAACCTCGAGGTGTAGGGGGGGGGGGGGGGGGGCTATTTCGATCATATTATATCTTTAACACTTTCTCTCACTTGAAAGCCCATTTTTCTGTTGAAGAGTGGATTATTATGTTAAGTTACTGGTTCTCCTAGAACCTAAAGGTGTTGGGAGTCTTATATGGATATATCGTTAACAAGATTATATGGCATTTAATGTACTAAAAAACACTAGCTGCAGTTGACATGATCTTTAATATCGTCTTCTTTTTCTTATTCTGAGTTTCATTGATTATACTGCAAATACAATGTGCTTGTGTTTACAGAGGTACTGAGGTAGAAACTAGAGCTAAAGCTGGAGGTAAAACCACAACAAAGAAAGTCAAGACTGAGGGGAGCATGCAACAGATTCATGCAAGGGACAAAGCTGATGAGTGTGTTACAGAAAGCATTCCAAAGGTATCTGGTTTAACTGTCAAGGCTGAGGGGAGCATGCCACAGATTCATGCAAGAGACCAAGCTCATGAGTGTGTTAAAGAAAACATTCCGAAGGTATCTGGTGTAACTGTTGTTTCTAAAGATAGAAAAGTAAGGGCAAATTCTGACAAGAAGACAGTCACTACTAGTATAATGGACGTAGTTCGCGAGACAGAACGACTTGCAGAGACTTCCTCTAGGAGCCGAGAAAATGCAGCTGGCTTGAGGGTAAAAAAAATATTGAGGCGACCTACTGAGGACAAGGAGTCATCAATTCTAGTTCAAAAGATAAGAAAAGAAATCAGAGATGCTGTCCGAAACAAAACATCCAAAGAGCTTGGAGACAACCATTTTGATCCGAAACTTTTGACCGCTTTTAGGGCTGCTGTGGTAGGACAGGTGTCTGCATTTGAAAAACCTTTGCCTGTGGATATGAAGGCAAAAAAGTCATTACTGCAAAAGGGAAAAATACGTGAAAATCTTACCAAAAAAATATATGGTATGGGTGGAAAAAGGCGTAGGGCTTGGACCCGAGATTGTGAAATTGAATTTTGGAAGTATCGGTGCTCAAAAATTTCGAAGCCTGAGAAAATTGAGACCTTGAAATCTGTTCTCACCCTGCTAAGGAAAAGTCCAGAGAGCAAAGAAACTAAGCCAAAAAATGAAACCGCTGGTCCAAGTTCTATCCTTTCACGATTATATTTAGCTGATTCATCTCTTTTTCCTCGAAAGGAGGACATCAAACCTGTGTCAACTATGAAAGCTGCTGATATTGCTGGACAAAATAAAGATGTTAGATCTACAGAAAAATCTCTCACTTCAGGTTCCGGAAACAACTGTTCGGAAAATCTGTTTACGAATGTTATGGCCTCACAGATGAAAGTTCCTCTACGTAACAATGCAACCATTACGTGTTCTGTTCCAACTTTGAAAGGTGAAGTTCCTTTCCATAAATCAAAGTCAAATAGATGTACAGTAGGGTCATCGCTATCTTCTATAGGTGCTTCCAACTCCCAGAAGGAAACAAATGGTAAACCTGATGATGTCCAGACTGACAAAAGAAAATGGGCCCAGCAGTTTCTTGCACGGAAAGCTGCAGTAACAGGAAATAATGCAGCGCAAGAACAAGATGACACTGCTGTACTCAAAGGACAGCACCCTTTATTAGTATGTCACTATTTTTATACTCTTTTCCTACTGTCCACTTATTTATGCAACCTTTATTAATTTTTTATAATGATTTGATCAGGCTCAGTTACCAAAAGATATGCGGCCAGTTTTGGCAGTCAGTCGTCATAATAAAATCCCCATATCGATTAGGCAGGTAAATAATTTAATTCTTTGAGAATTGTTGGACAGGCCTTGTTGCAGAATGATATATTAAACTCTCAGATTTCTTTGCCTTTCTATGAGTGACCTGAAGAAATAAAAAATGCCTCTTAAATTCATTATATCAGGATAGAGATGTATTACAAGTATATGCAATCTTGTGGAAGAATCTGTTGTCTTTTATCCATATATTAAGTTAAAGAAGTGTTTGGACTCCTTCAGAATATATTATCTGTTACATCTCAAGTCCGTCAATCTTGAGTCACAGGATGATAGGAATGTGGCTCAAACTTTCTGTGTTTTTACACTTGTTCACTTAATTTTCTTGCTTTTTTCTTTTTGCTTCCCCTCTCCACCAGGCACTGTGTGGACCCTCAGTAGAAGCGTTATGATATACTAGAATCACCCAAATTAGTCCTGTCATTTTACTGTAGTCACTTGTCACTGCTCTTCTTGCTTCTCTATTCCTCCAATAAACACCACCTTGAGCCTGTTTATCCTTATTGTTGTTTATTGGAGTAAAGGTTGTTTTTTCTCATCTAGACAAATCAAGTCATGTTCCAAAAAGAAATTTAAATACTGTTGGTCGTCACGTGAGCAAACTTCAAGGGCAGTAGCTTATCTCTCTTTGACCTTGTAAAATCATGGACTTTCATCATGAATATTAGCAAGTGTAAATCAGTAATTTGACCAAGTTCATATAGGCTGGATATGACTTGCTGGACCTCTGTCATGCAGGCTCAACTTCACCGCCTCACTGAACATTTCCTAAGAAAAACAAATATGCCAGTCAATCGCAGAACTGCCGAAATCGAGTTGGCTGTGGCAGATGCGGTTAATATCGAAAAAGAGGTTGCTAATAGGTCAAACAGCAAGCTAGTATATGTGAATCTGTGTTCCCAGGAATTGTTACATAGATCAGATAGCACTTTGTCTGGTAAATCAGAAGAGTCAAACTCTAATCCAGTTTCAGAAATTCCTGCTGATAGATTGGTAAAAGCTACCAATGATCTTTCGTCCAGCTTGGCTGTTGACGAGGCATTAAGGAATGCCGGGCTTTTGTCTGATTCCCCACCAAATAGTCCACATCACCAATTGGAGGAAATCGAGAAAGCTGATGATTCAAAAAGGCTTGTACACGAGGGACCTGATAATGTATTTGAAATTGATTCTGAACCAGAACTGGATATTTACGGCGATTTTGAGTATGATTTGCAAGATGAAGACTTCATTGGTGCTAGTACATTAAAAGGATCTGAGTTGCATGCAGAAGAACCAAAACTGAAAGTGATGTTCTCCACCATTGACTCCAACCGATCAAATGATACTCTAGAATTGGAGGATATAAAGAAGCCAGCAATGGCTGTGGAACCCAACAATTCTTCCAACTGTATTGACAGTAGTGCTAATACAACCATTGGGACTTTAAATATCAATGGTAAGGCAGACAAGTCTGATCCTCAGAATTCTTTACTTGATGATGAAGGGGAAGAGCTTTCTCTTGCAGAATGTGAAGAGTTATATGGACCGGACAGAGAACCTCTAATTACAAAGTTTCCAGAAAGTGTCTGTATGAAGCCATATGAATCAATACTCACAAACTTGGTCCTCGATAATAATAAAGACAAGGGATCGAGTGAAAATCTTGAGGCATGTAAAGACAAGGGATCGAGTCAAACTCATGAGGCATCTGACAAAGATAAAGACACTTCAGGAATAAACCCGGCATTGACCACTATTGTTGGTGATGTAGAATATGTGTCCAAGCAGTCCCGAAGCAGCACAAGAATTAAGGAGAAAACAGATAGTGGAAAGCAGCAAGATCGTAGCAACTCGGTTCATAAGAAGGTATCAAACAAGCTAGTATGCATAGGATCACGAACTTATTCTTGCAAACTGATTGTTTCTTTGGAAGTGCTGGAGCTTTGTGTTGTGTGTTTGCAAGCTGTACATTTTGTGCTTGTGTTTTGCTTCTCACTAATTTATCTATTTGGTTACAGGTAGAAGCTTATATAAAAGAGCACATCAGACCTCTCTGCAAAAGTGGTGTAATCAATGTTGAACAGTACCGATGGGCTGTAGGGAAGACAACTGATAAAATCATGAAACATCACCAGAAAGACAAAAATGCAAATTTTCTTATCAAGGAAGGTGAGAAAGTGAAAAAACTTGCTGAGCAGTATGTCGAGGCTGCCCAGACCCAGAGGGCATAAATAATAATCAAGCAGTCGGACTTTCAAATTTGTGTACCTTTAATTGTCTATTATTCTTCGACAAAGTTTAAAGATGTACAATATAAATCCTGCATTTTCCGTAATTGTAGAAACAGTAGCAGATATATACGTGGCTTCAAAAATGTAACACCGAAACTATTACCCCTAAAATTATAATTAAGTTTGAGAGGAACTGAGGAGTTCACTTTATGCAATCACTGTTTCAATTGTCTTTGTCTACATTTAACCATATGAACTCAGAAAGACCTCAGAAACCTCGCTCACTTTTGGTGGGAAAAAAAAGTCAAGATTTGAGCATGGAAATGCACCAGCTAAATCATGCAAGAAGGGTGTCATTTGGGCGATGACAGGGTTACCAAAATCAAGTCTTCTGAAACCAAACAGTGACAACTTAGGTGGAACTTGTTTCATAGTTGATGAACCTTGTTGATGGGAAACGGAAGCATTAATGAACCTGATTAACGGGAATCGAAACCTTCTCAAATCTAGTATCTAGATGAGCAATCTGATTGATTGGAATGAGAACGAGATTCCCACTATCCGGGTAAATAATTCTGCACATATTCCCTTACATTATAAATCAGTCTCATAGCCTCGTTGTAAAAGATTGAAATGGGAAATTCCAGATATCATTTGTTAAATCTTTTTGTAAGTAAATATAATTTAAAAAAAGTTTAGGGATAAATAGATTAAAATTATATGCAGTAGATTATCACTTATCAGTGTCTTGGATGAAGCTTTAAAGGACTTAAATGACATCATTACAAAAACCTCTGCATCACTAACAGAATATAAAGGAGACTGGACTGATGTTGGTGGGTTTAATGACTCGAGCAAGTTTGAATCTCAGTCTAAGTGTTTACCACTAACCAGAAGAAGTTTGGTCTATAAAATATGTTCCATCTATTGATTCACAGGTCCAACAAATCTAATGCAATACTTGGTATTGAGAACCCAACCAACTGATTGAAACAAAGAAGAAATTTTCAAGGCTTAACACGTTCTCGGATGAATAGCTCCAGTTGAGTTATTTCTCCTGTCCCACCAGAAGCTTCTGCAACAGTCACCTTGTTACGACAGTGAGCAAATGCAAATGTCTCTCCAGGAATACCAAGTGTGAACTCATTAGAGACATCAGCTTCTGACACCACATTTCGAGATGCTCGAAGTTTGTCACTGTTTGATAACCAAGCAGAACACCAAGAAATCAGAATTTAATTGGAACTTTGTGTCACACAAAATGCAAAATATGTCCGATATCACTTTGTAGCCTTTTCATACTACCAATTGCATGCAAAATTAGAGATTAATATCAGTCATGAGTAAAATATTTACTAAGACAGGTCATTGCAAAACAAATAAATATGATGTTTTAGTTCATGTATACAATTACATTGTGCTAACAATTTATTAAACAGTAGGAAAAAACTAAAAGGGATTAGTAGACATTTCAAATCAAATAATATAACTGTGAGTATCTTTGGATAACTGGTTGCTCTCTGCCCATTTTTCATTTAATCATTTCATACAAATTAACACATGTCATACAAACATTTTCATCATACAAAGCAATGTCACATGTTGTGCTTGGTTCATTGAAACAGGATGGAGGTGAGAGTAATATATGTGACAGCGTTGGAAATTTTATGACAAAAAATGCGAAGGAGACGAGTGGGAGAAAGGAATGGTCTTGCATTTTAAAATTAAAAGGAATGAAGCTTACACTATATATATACACAAGGCTATATATATATTCTATCCATTCATAGAACAATTTAAATTCAAACTATCCTACTTATCCAACCGAACAAAACCTATGAGATATGTTGGCCAACATAAAACTAGTGTAAGCAAAAGTATAAAAAGCATAATTAAGGTTTAAATGGAGAAAGGCATACATTTCCTTCTCCAGTTGTTTTCTAATGAACTCCTTGGTATGTGCGGTGACCTTATCAACTTTGTTACATAAGATCAATACTGGTATATTTTTCTTGACCACACTTGCTTTTGTCAGAATGTCATATAGGTACCTAACAAAAGAAAAACACAGAAATGTTTAACTTTCAGCCAAACTTCCACATTTCATACAAAAACTACAGCTTGAACATACTCTGACACAGCACGGGATTTTGGAAGAAATTCCACAGCATCCACCACAAAGACTACTCCAGCTGCTTGAGGCAAGAAGTCATCAAGTTTAGTTTGAAGACGAGAGTGTCCAGGAACATCAACTAAGTGAACAGGTTTTGTCTTGCCCTTCTGCCAATGACAAAAAAAGGCGGGCACTATAAATAAAATATAACATGTCACCGTAAACTAGTGCAGGTACTGCCAAAGATTCACGAACATACAGAGTAAAATACTCTGCTCACTGACAATCAAGATTCAATATTTTGCAATACATAACCATGATATTACATTATTTATCGATGGGACATGTTACCAAAGTAAAATCACTTTACCTTGGTGGTCTCTGAGTGTAGCGCAAAGCTGCCCTCATTTGGTTCCATTGATGTCACAGTACCCTGATGGGCAGAACCATCTCGAAGCTGGCATATGATCGAAGTTGAGTCATTAATGTGCATTACAAATATAAGAAAAAAAATTCTTGGAAATGCAAGGCAGTGATTACTTTAGCACTAAGAAGAAAATTTCAAGCTTCTAAAAACATATGAAGTCACTCCTCAAGCTAAGCAAATGATATCTGGAGATGTTATTAAAGTTTCTAATGTAAACCAGTAACCACTAACCATGACCTTAATATCCAATTAGGCTAAAATAAATATTAGCAGTAAGCAAAAATGAGCAAAACCAACTTAGCAAAAAAAAAAAAAAGAGCAAAACCAATGCAGTTTGCCTATCTATTATATATATATATTTTTTGGTGGGAGGGGGGGGGATTCCACAAGCAGAATGAATCCATCTAGGTTCTTACCTGATAAAAAAGAACAGTTTTCCCACTCCCACTTAGACCAGTGAGTACAATGGTATTAGATGTCTTGCGGTTGAAGAGCCGAACTGCAAAGTATAAGGACATAATATAACAAATCAAGAAAAGCTCATGATGTGATCTTCGTCTAAATTTAATATTGAAGATAGAGCAATCTTTTCATAAAACAAGATCCATAATGAAAGTGGAGTTTCCGGGTACACTTGCCCCTCTAGCAACCATTTCCCATATCCCCCCCCCCCCCACACACACACCACCCCACCTCCATTTTCTGCACTCATAGAAACCAAACCACCACTACCTGCTCTAAGAAATTAAAAAAAAAAAAGGCCCAACCAGCTGAAACATACAAGGATGACTTTCCTGTATAAGCAATATCCGAAGCAAAGTTGAGGTCATTATATCCATTTAAGACGGACTAAACATATTAAACTAGTGAATAATTTTTAATTTTTGTATTTCCTCTTTACCGCCATTATACATTTGTGCGCGTGTGTGTGAGAAAAAACTAGACGTATTACATTATATCTTGTACATACGACCAAGTTTCTTACCCTCCACATTAGAAGCACCATTCCTTTCTAAACATATAAATTGTGCTGAACTAACATCAGCCTCAACCCATCTATCTATACAACTAAATTGTGCTCCCTAATATGCTCTACACTGCCCATACTTCTTATCAAAACATTATCAGCAGCACTTTTGCTTACTAAACATATCAGCAAGTACAAATTACGAAGACACGGTGGGCAGGCACTTAACTAACATCAGCCATAATTCCATCCATCTATACCACTAAATCTGCTCAACTAACACACTCCACACACCCCAAACTTCTTATCGAAACATTACACAATATTCAAAACCTCATAAAGTTCAAAGCCTCAAAAATCGACAAAACACAAAACAGGGTTACCTATAAAAAAGATAAACATAGTGAGCACCAACACCAAAAGAGCAACATAAAGCTGCAGTGGAGGTACATTCTGAACCATCCATTGATTCTTATTAACAAAAGGAGGCAACTTTTGAGCCCACTCTTGTTTAGTAATCTCCACACTCAATTGTTGAAACCAATCTTGACCTTTCTTTAACAAATCTTGACATTCTGACTTAAAAATCTCTACTTTCTCATTCAAATCCATTCCTGTGAAAACCCACAAAAATAAAAAGTACAATTATCACTAAAGATCCAAAACCCAGATCAAAAATACAATAATAACAAGAATTGAGCAACAAAAAAGGGGAATTGAAAAACCCCAATTCAAGAAAGTGAGTGTACCTTGGTTGTAAGTATATGCGTAAGTATGTGTTTCTGGAAATCTTGGGTCTGCTCAGTTTTGTCAAAACCCAGCACAAAAACAACACCCCTTTGTTTCAGATTTACTATTACTAGTCTACAAAATTGAATATACGTATGAAGATTGAAAATACGTTCTCTCAGTAAATGTAACGCTTTAACTTCTCGTAGCAAGAGAGCGTATTTTTGTAAATAATTTCTATAATTTGGATAATTTTGAAAAAGGTTCATAATAATTTTGTTAAAATAATACTTTTTATTTCAATATTATAGATATAAAGTAACAACTTTAGTAAAATAATATATTTTTCCAATTCCAACATTATAAAGATAAAATAATTTTATTTTTGATAAAATAATAAATTCGAAATAAAATATGTTTTTTTTGTTAAGTATGTTTTTATTTAATCTACTTATGTATGTTTTTTTTTTGGGTTAAATTGCAAACAATATCGCTCAACTTGTATAGTGGTTATTAAATTTAGAGATTTTTTCAGAAATACCCAACTCTAGAAATTTTTTTGCAAAGATACTATTTTTTTCTTAAATATTTTACAACAATACTAACTTTTTGAAAATGTTTGCAAAAATACGATCTACTAGATGCAACTTCATCGACCAAAAACAACCACAAAGGCAAGTTATAAAAATTTAATAATTGAAAGCATCTTTGATTTCATAATAGGTTGTATAAGTAAGTAAATGCCCCTGCGGGGCCGATTAACTGAAAGGTTAATGGAAGCAATGGGGGAAGTGGATCAATTTTCAATTTTAATTTAAAGTTTTATAAACTGTTAGGATTTATGGGTGATAGTTATGAAACAACTTGACTAGATACTTTTTATTGCTAAATTTTATTAAGTATGAACATACTGTCACAGCTAGAGTATGTTCTTGTAACCATTTTGTTTGTTGTTAAATAAGAGTTTAAGTACATCTTGATAGAAGTTCATTTATTTGTTCAAGTCTCAAGAAGTGCTCAAGAAGGACAGCAAGAATAATTGTTACTGTCATAGCACTGACAGTAAGGTTACAAGAAGACAGCATGTTGCAAGTCACGACAGTACATTCACTCTGACAGCAACATTGGCGGAAGCCCTCAGACAACAACTTTACCTTAGCCTGACACCAAGCTTGGAAATCCTGACAGCACCTTATGCGGAGATTTCTTACTGTCACCAAAAGCGCATTCTTGTGACAGCAAGCTTAGCCATCAGGATACTGTCATAAATGGATAATATTTGTATTGGGGTTCTACCCAGTCAAACATGTGACAATTTGGATGTTCAAGAAACAGGCGTGCTGCAGTATCCCAACACTGCACCAAGTCTGCAAGACTACGACCGAAGCTTGAGAGATCACAAGATAAAGCTCACCAATTCAAGAGTATGACAAATCTACATCTACAGTACTGAATTGTGTTAGCTAAATATAGAATATATCTAGATTGCTTTTTCCAGTACTGATAAGTTGTTTGTATAGCAACTTAGGAAAGACTCAAGGGTAGACAATTTGTAAGAAGCTGCCACATGAAAATGACAGCAGCTTCACAAACCCGTGATGATAGAGATAGGATTAGTTTACTTAGACTATCTCTCAATCCATTCTTTGTATCACTCGAGAAATTGAAGCTCAAGAAAACCAACATTTTTCTTGAGGTTGTAGCAACACATTGCAAAATAAATAAAACATTTATTTTGTGAGAAAAACTCGTGTGTCTACTTGTGTTTGCATTCCATAAACTGATAAACGTTAATCTTAGTTTTTGTTGTTGAAACGTAGATTGAGATTTATCAGTATTGCATTCAACCCCCCCCCCCCCCCCCTTCTGCAATAGTCAAGGACCAATAACTGGTATCAGAGCAGACAGATTGTTCTACAAATCTGAGATCATGACAAGTATGCAGAAGTCATGTAGCATAATGATTCCAGCGTTTGATAAGGAGAACTACAACGTGTGGAAAAGAAAAATCTTGTTGTTTATCAAAGCTGTGAATCCCTTATACTTGGGTATCCTCCAAAATGGTACCTTTGTTCCACGGAAAGATATTGAAGCCTCAACTGTGGACGGTGTTCTTGTTCCAGCCTACTGGGTCAAAAAATTACCTTCAGAGTTTCTGGAGCCAGAAAAAGAGAAGGTGGCCTTGGATGATTACTTGCAACTCATCCTCCTGGATGCTCTCACTTTGGACAAAGCCATGTGTGGGAATGTCATTGGATGCTCATCAGCCAAGGACATGTGGAATAAGATTGAGCTGCTATGTGAAGGAAGTGAAGAAGTGAAAGACAATCAAAGACAAATTCTTATCTCACAGTATGAAGCTTTCATGGCAAAGTCAGGAGAAGATCTAACAACTATGTTTGAGAGGTTCAGTAAACTTATGACTGAGCTACAGATTCATGGCAAGTACTATGATAGGAAAGAGTTAAATGTTAAGTTCTTGCTCATACTTCTTGAGCATCTAGAGCACAAAATCACTGCCATGAGAGAAGGAAGAAATCTAAACAATGTTTCCCTTGAAACATTATATGGTGTGCTTAAATCAAATGAACTTGAATTTTTCCAGAAAAGAGCTATACAAGATGGATTAAGAGGGAAAATGGCCAATATGTCTGGTGCTCTTATAGCTCATGTGCCAAGAATCACTCAACCTATTGAAGGAATTCAAATCACCCAACCTGCTCCAGTACCTACTCTTAAGATTGAAGAGGTTGTGGATGATGATGAGAAAGTTGTGCTGCAAATAACTGATGTTTAAGATGAAGACTTCTATTCCTTAGAAGAAATGGAAAAGATGGATAATCCAACAATTGCTTACATGGCTAAGAAGTTCAAAAACATAAGATTCAAGAAAAACAAGCCATTTAAGCCTCAAGGTCAAACATCAAGGTTCATCAGAGGGAATTCTTCCAAGGTTGAAGGTGGTGCCACAATAGGTGGTTACAAAACAGGGATGGTGGACAGATCCAAGTTTAGGTGTTACAACTGCAATGAGCTTGGTCATTTTGCTACTGAGTGCAGAAGACCAAAGCAAAATCAAAGGATGGATAAAGGGTTAAGTGGGCACTTCAAGAAAGGACAAGGGAAAGCCTATGTGGCTGAAGGAAAATGTTGGGATGATTCTGATGATGAAGAGGAAGAGGAATATGTGAATCTAGCCCTAATGGCTAAGTCTGATGAGGTCTCCTCTAGCTCTCCAAGTCAGGTACCTTCATTTGTCTTACTTGAAATGTCTAAAGAAGAATACAAATAAACTGTTGAGGAATTGAGTGCTGAAATGTTTAATGTTCATACTAGTCTAACTGCAACTAATGAAGAAATAGCTAGGTTAACTAAACTGAATGAAACACTCACTTCTAAGAATGACATGCTTTTATTGAAGACCAGTCGATTAGAATCTCTAGAACAGGAGAATTCCAAACTTAAAAATGAATTAGACTGTGCTAAAGAAATTGAGAAGTTTCTAAGGAAAGAAATAAGTGAAAATGAATTCAAGATTAAATCCTATAGAAACTCGTCCAAACAACTTCAGGATTATCATGAGAAACACACAGAGGATCAAAAAGCAGGGATAGGTTTTGAGTATGGTAGAAGACCTGGTAAGGAAATTGTGAGTCAGGATTGTTCAACTGATGGTTCTGTCAAACCTCATGTTCTCAAGAAGATCAACAAACCAATCTTTAAACTTTCTGAACTTGAGTTTGATGAGGAAGCCATGCTCATCAAGCAACAACTTGATGATGAGGATGAAGGCATTGACAGTACAACAGTTGATGGAAAAGATACTGTCACAATTCCTAAGATAGTAACTTTCCCAGACAATCAGACAGAATGTTCTAAAGATGTTGTCAATAATGGCAAGACAGTAGCTTCCAAAGATACTGTCAAGAGAGCTTCGAAGACAGCAACCCCTAAACCTACTGTCAAGACAGAAGGTGTAAGAGGTACTGTCAAGAAAATCTCGACAGCAACTTCAGAACATCATGTTGACACAGTTACCTACAAGTCTAAGAACATGAATGGTAAGTTAGGAAATGGCAATGTTAATTGATAAGTCGTTCTACCGTCGGGCTCTACTTTCTTGGTATTATGCTGGAACAGGTGCTTGCTTCGTTTGTTGGGCTTGTAACGCTTGTTTGGCTTTGTTGACCTTGTTGGGCTTGTCCGGCTTGCTGAGCTATGTTGGCCTTGTTGGGCTTGTCCAGCTTGTCTCCGAGCTCCCTGAAACGGAAATGCCCGCGGGGGGTTATGTCCCCGTAAGCACCTCCAGCGTGAGAGTAAGTATCCGATGGACGGAAAACATAATCCAGATATGTAGATATGTATTAATTTCTAGAGAGAGAGAAAGTAGAGAGGAGGTAGAGCAAAACCTATCAGAATTTGAGTATAGTGAAAATGTAGTGAATGTTGTGAACCCCCTCCATTGAAGTGACTAGGGGGTATATATAGGATCATGTCATGTGCAGTGCACATGACTGAGTGTCCATGTGGGGGACATGAGCTTTAAATTAGGGTCTTGGTCTGGTGTCAGTGCCCACCTTGTGTCAGTTACATGTTGTCCTGACGCTTGGACCATGTACTTGTGCCAGCCATTTTGCAGACGTCAGTTGTACTTGTGTCAGCGTCGTCTTGTTCGCACTTGTTTGTTGTGTAACATGTCATGTCCCATTCTTATGGGCTTGGTGGACATTGCAGGCTTTGTGGACTTTGCAGGCATTGTGGCCTTGTAGGCGTTGTGGACCTTGCATGCATTGTGGCCTTGTAGGCGTTGTGGACCTTGCATGCATTGTGGCCTTGTAGGCGTTGTGGATCTTGCATGCATTGTGGCGTTGTAGGCGTTGTGGATCTTGTATGCATTGTGGCTTTGTAGGCGTTGTGGACCTTGCATGCATTGTGGCCTTGTAGGCGTTGTGGACCTTGCATGCATTGTGGCCTTGTAGGCGTTGTGGACCTTGCATGCATTGTGGCCTTGTAGACGTTGTGGACCTTGCATGAAATGTGGCCTTGTAGGCGTTGTGGACCTTGCATGCATTGTGGCCTTGTAAGCGTTCTAAACCTTGCATGCATTGTGGCCTTGAAGACGTTGTGGACCTTGCATGCATTGTGGCCTTGTAGGCATTGTGGACCTTGCATGCATTGTTTTTTAGACTTGGACTTGATTTTAATAGGTGAATTGGCCCTTCACAAATCACCTACTATCATTTGCCCCCACTCCTTCATTCCTCTTTAGAGGGATGGAGGAGTAGTAAAAGATCTGTGTTGGATGTGGGTAGGATGTTTGTTTGAGAGGAGACGTAAATTTCGAGTATCTTTTGGAGCTGAAGGTGCTTTTGGAAGAATTTTGTTGCCCCCCACTTAAGTTTGGATAGGTCCAAGGACTTAATTAGGAGTTTTGTCCGAGAGAACATGTCGATCCGAGAGGACCTTGTCGACCCGGGAGGGCCTTTGTAAAAAGTTTGTTGCCCCCCACTTAAGTTTGGATAGGTCCAAGGACTTAAGTAAGAGTTTTGTCCGAGAGAACAAGTCGATCCAAGAGGACCTTGCTGACCCGAGAGGGCCTTTGTAAAAAGTTTGTTGCCCCCCACTTAAGTTTGGATAGGTCCAATGACTTAAGCAGGAGTTTTGTCCGAGAGAACAAGTCGGTCCAAGAGGACATTGCTGACCCGAGAGGGTCTTTGTAAAAAATTTGTTGCCCCCCACTTAAGTTTGGATAGGTCCAATGACTTAAGCAAGAGTTTTGTCCGAGAGAACAAGTCGATCCGAGAGGACCTTGTTGACCCGGGAGGGCCTTTGTAAAAAGTTTGTTGCCCCCCACTTAAGTTTGGATAGGTCCAAGGACTTAAGTAGGAGTTTTGTCCGAGAGAACAAGTCGATCCAAGAGGACCTTGCTGACCCGAGAGGGCCTTTGTAAAAAGTTTGTTGCCCCCCACTTAAGTTTGGATAGGTCCAATGACTTAAGTAGAAGTTTTGTTCGAGAGAACAAGTCGATCCGAGAGGACCTTGTCGACCCGGGAGGGCCTTTGTAAAAAGTTTGTTGCCCCCCACTTAAGTTTGGATAGGTCCAGGGACTTAAGTAGGAGTTTTGTTTGAGAGAACAAGTCGATTCGAGAGGACCTTGCTGACCCGAGAGGGTCGTTGTAACAAATTTGTTGCCCCCCACTTAAGTTTGGATAGGTCCAAGGACTTAGGTAGGAGTGTTGTCCGAGAGAACAAGTCGATCCGAGAGGACCTTGCTGACCCGAGAGGGTCTTTGTAACAAATTTGTTGCCCCCACTTAAGTTTGGATAGGTCCAAGGACTTAAGTATGGGTTTTGTCCGAGAGAACAAGTCGATCCGAGAGGACCTTGCTAACCCGAGAGGCCCTTTGTAAAAAATTTGTTGCCCCCCCACTTAAGTTTGGATAGGTCTAAGGACTTAAGTAGAGGTTTTGTCCGAGAGAACAAGTTGATACGAGAGGACCTTGCTGACCCGAGAGGGCCTTTGTAAAAAATTTGTTGCCCCCACTTAAGTTTGGATAGGTCCAGGGACTTAAGTAGAAGTTTTGTTCGAGAGAACAAGTCGATCCGAGAGGACTTTGCTGACCCGAGAGGGTCTTTGTAACAAATGTGTTGCCCCCCACTTAAGTTTGGATAGGTCCAAGGACTTAAGTAGGAGTGTTGTCCGAGAGAACAAGTCGATCTGAGAGGACCTTGCTGACCCGAGAGGGTCTTTGTAAGAAATTTGTTGCCCCCCACTTAAGTTTGGATAGGTCCAAGGACTTAAGTAGGGGTTTTGTCCGAGAGAACAAGTCGATCCGAGAGGACCTTCCTAACCCGAGAGGGCCTTTATAAAATATTTGTTGCCCCCCACTTAAGTTTGGATAGGTCCAAGGACTTAAGTAGGGGTTTTTTTCGAGAGAACATGTCAAACCGAGAGGACCTTGTCGACCCGGGAGGGCCTTTGTAAAAAGTTTGTTGCCCCCCACTTAAGTTTGGATAGGTCCAAGGACTTAAGTAAGAGTTTTGTCCGAGAGAACAAGTCGATCCAAGAGGACCTTGCTGACCCGAGAGGGCCTTTGTAAAAAGTTTGTTGCCCCCCACTTAAGTTTGGATAGGTCCAATGACTTAAGCAGGAGTTTTGTCCGAGAGAACAAGTCGGTCCAAGAGGACATTGCTGACCCGAGAGGGTCTTTGTAAAAAATTTGTTGCCCCCCACTTAAGTTTGGATAGGTCCAATGACTTAAGCAAGAGTTTTGTCCGAGAGAACAAGTCGATCCGAGAGGACCTTGTTGACCCGGGAGGGCCTTTGTAAAAAGTTTGTTGCCCCCCACTTAAGTTTGGATAGGTCCAAGGACTTAAGTAGGAGTTTTGTCCGAGAGAACAAGTCGATCCAAGAGGACCTTGCTGACCCGAGAGGGCCTTTGTAAAAAGTTTGTTGCCCCCCACTTAAGTTTGGATAGGTCCAAGGACTTAAGTAAGAGTTTTGTCCGAGAGAACAAGTCGATCCAAGAGGACCTTGCTGACCCGAGAGGGCCTTTGTAAAAAGTTTGTTGCCCCCCACTTAAGTTTGGATAGGTCCAATGACTTAAGCAGGAGTTTTGTCCGAGAGAACAAGTCGGTCCAAGAGGACATTGCTGACCCGAGAGGGTCTTTGTAAAAAATTTGTTGCCCCCCACTTAAGTTTGGATAGGTCCAATGACTTAAGCAAGAGTTTTGTCCGAGAGAACAAGTCGATCCGAGAGGACCTTGTTGACCCGGGAGGGCCTTTGTAAAAAGTTTGTTGCCCCCCACTTAAGTTTGGATAGGTCCAAGGACTTAAGTAGGAGTTTTGTCCGAGAGAACAAGTCGATCCAAGAGGACCTTGCTGACCCGAGAGGGCCTTTGTAAAAAGTTTGTTGCCCCCCACTTAAGTTTGGATAGGTCCAATGACTTAAGTAGAAGTTTTGTTCGAGAGAACAAGTCGATCCGAGAGGACCTTGTCGACCCGGGAGGGCCTTTGTAAAAAGTTTGTTGCCCCCCACTTAAGTTTGGATAGGTCCAGGGACTTAAGTAGGAGTTTTGTTTGAGAGAACAAGTCGATTCGAGAGGACCTTGCTGACCCGAGAGGGTCGTTGTAACAAATTTGTTGCCCCCCACTTAAGTTTGGATAGGTCCAAGGACTTAGGTAGGAGTGTTGTCCGAGAGAACAAGTCGATCCGAGAGGACCTTGCTGACCCGAGAGGGTCTTTGTAACAAATTTGTTGCCCCCACTTAAGTTTGGATAGGTCCAAGGACTTAAGTATGGGTTTTGTCCGAGAGAACAAGTCGATCCGAGAGGACCTTGCTAACCCGAGAGGCCCTTTGTAAAAAATTTGTTGCCCCCCCACTTAAGTTTGGATAGGTCTAAGGACTTAAGTAGAGGTTTTGTCCGAGAGAACAAGTTGATACGAGAGGACCTTGCTGACCCGAGAGGGCCTTTGTAAAAAATTTGTTGCCCCCACTTAAGTTTGGATAGGTCCAGGGACTTAAGTAGAAGTTTTGTTCGAGAGAACAAGTCGATCCGAGAGGACTTTGCTGACCCGAGAGGGTCTTTGTAACAAATGTGTTGCCCCCCACTTAAGTTTGGATAGGTCCAAGGACTTAAGTAGGAGTGTTGTCCGAGAGAACAAGTCGATCTGAGAGGACCTTGCTGACCCGAGAGGGTCTTTGTAAGAAATTTGTTGCCCCCCACTTAAGTTTGGATAGGTCCAAGGACTTAAGTAGGGGTTTTGTCCGAGAGAACAAGTCGATCCGAGAGGACCTTCCTAACCCGAGAGGGCCTTTATAAAATATTTGTTGCCCCCCACTTAAGTTTGGATAGGTCCAAGGACTTAAGTAGGGGTTTTTTTCGAGAGAACATGTCAAACCGAGAGGACCTTGTCGACCCGGGAGGGCCTTTGTAAAAAGTTTGTTGCCCCCCACTTAAGTTTGGATAGGTCCAAGGACTTAAGTAGGAGTGTTGTCCGAGAGAACAAGTCGATCTGAGAGGACCTTGCTGACCCGAGAGGGTCTTTGTAAGAAATTTGTTGCCCCCCACTTAAGTTTGGATAGGTCCAAGGACTTAAGTAGGGGTTTTGTCCGAGAGAACAAGTCGATCCGAGAGGACCTTCCTAACCCGAGAGGGCCTTTATAAAATATTTGTTGCCCCCCACTTAAGTTTGGATAGGTCCAAGGACTTAAGTAGGGGTTTTTTTCGAGAGAACATGTCAAACCGAGAGGACCTTGTCGACCCGGGAGGGCCTTTGTAAAAAGTTTGTTGCCCCCCACTTAAGTTTGGATAGGTCCAGGGACTTAAGTAGGAGTTTTGTTTGAGAGAACAAGTCGATCCGAGAGGACCTTGCTGACCCGAGAGGGTCGTTGTAACAAATTTGTTGCCCCCCACTTAAGTTTGGATAGGTCCAAGGACTTAAGTATGAGTGTTGTCCGAGAGAACAAGTCGATCCGAGAGGACCTTGCTGACCTGAGAGGGTCTTTGTAACAAATTTGTTGCCCCCCCCCCCCCACTTAAGTTTGGATAGGTCCAAGGACTTAAGTAAGGGTTTTATTATTGCCTTGCATACATTGCATGTTTTGCATACTTTGCGCATCTTGCACACCTTGCATGCTTTGCACACTCTGCGCACCTTGTAAACCTTGCATGTTTTGCACAATGTGTACCTTGAAAAGTTTAAGCAACATGGTTGAGCCATATTGTTTATGATTTCCGTGTTGTGTGTAATTTTCGTATATTACATAGCTTGTGCACCTTGTATTTCTTGTATACCTAGTGCACCTTGCATAACTTGCACTACTTCCATGCCTTCTATACCTTGTATACATTGTGCAACTTGCCGTATTTGTATCGTTGTACACCTTGCACTACTTTTAAATATTTTGTGTAGTCTTGTCTTCTTTCTAGAGATTATAATTATTGATAGCAAGTGTGTTGACAATTACTTTTCTTTGTTGTTGTGGTGCTTCGCGAGGTAATACATACTTATATGGATACTGACAGTTTTACTGCTTGTTACGTGGGCCAGTATGTCATGGCTCAAAGTCTTGCATACATAGCATCATTTGCACACTCTGCACACCTTGCACACCTTGCATGCTTTTTACACTCTGCGCACCTTGCATGCTTTGTACACTCTGCGCACCTTGAATAGTTTAAGTTGTATGGTTGCGCCTTGTTGTTTTTGATTTCTGTGTTTTGTGTAGTTTTCGTATCTTATATACCTTGTACACCTTGTATTTCTTGTGTGCCTTGTGCGTTTTGCATAATTAACACTACTTGCACGCCTTGTACACATTGCTCAACTTGCACTACTTGTGTAACTTGTACTCGGTCCCGAGTAACTTGGCTAACTTGAACATCTGTTTGGTTATTCATGTTCCTTAGATCTCTAGAAACTATGCAAGGAGGATTGGGAGTTAAGTTAATGTTGGCATTACAGACTCAAACATAGTTGGGGTGACTAGGGTCACAAATTTCCAAGATGACAAAAGGTTGCTATTGCGTGGAGCTTCACGTGACACGTCACTTGCTGGAGAGTGAGGAACATTCAGAACTAAAATGGTGTACACATTACGGACCTATACGTACTTGGGTGACTAGGGTCACCAATCTCCGAGATGACAGAGGATTGTTGCTGGCTAAAACTTCACGTGATATGTCGCATGCTAGAGAATAGTTTGCGGATGTAACTTGACATGGTAAGGATGTTTGCAGATGGGCTTTCCCTTAGATGAGTAAGCCAAATCAGATGTCGGTTGAGAGAGCGTGAGGTCCCCTCCTTCTAGCGCCAAATGATAAATCGTTGTACCGTCGGGCTCTACTTTCTTGGTATTATGCTGGAACAGGTGCTTGCTTGGCTTGTTGGGCTTGTAACGCTTGTTTGGCTTTGTTGACCTTGTTGGGCTTGTCCGGCTTGCTGAGCTATGTTGGCCTTGCCCTGAAACGGAAATGCCCGCGGGGGGTTATGTCCCCGTAAGCACCTCCGACGTGAGAGTAAGTATCCGGTGGATGGAAAACATAATCCAGATATGTAGATATGTATTAATTTCTAGAGAGAGAAAGTAGAGAGAAGGTAGAGCAAAACCTATCAGAATTTGAGTATAGTGAAAATGTAGTGAATGTTGTGAACCCCCTCCATTGAAGTGACTAGGGGGTATATATAGGCTCATGTTATGTGCAGTGCACATGACTGAGTGTCCATGTGGGGGACATGAGCTGCAAATTAGGGTCTTGGTCTGGTGTCAGTGCCCAACTTTTGTCAGTTACATGTTGTCCTGACGCTTGGACCATGTACTTGTGCCAGCCTTTTTGCAGACGTCAGTTGTACTTGTGTCAGCGTTGTCTTGTTCGCACTTGTTTGTTGTGTAATGTGTCATGTCCCATTCTTATGGGCTTGGTGGACATTGCAGGCTTTGTGGACTTTGCAGGCATTGTGGCCTTGTAGGCGTTGTGGACCTTGCATGCATTGTGGCCTTGTAGGCGTTGTGGACCTTGCATGCATTGTGGCCTTGTAGGCGTTGTGGATCTTGCATGCATTGTGGCGTTGTAGGCGTTGTGGATCTTGTATGCATTGTGGCTTTGTAGGCGTTGTGGACCTTGCATGCATTGTGGCCTTGTAGGCGTTGTGGACCTTGCATGCATTGTGGCCTTGTAGGCGTTGTGGACCTTGCATGCATTGTGGCCTTGTAGGCGTTGTGGACCTTGCATGCATTGTGGCCTTGTAGACGTTGTGGACCTTGCATGAATTGTGGCCTTGTAAGCGTTGTGGACCTTGCATGCATTGTGGCCTTGTAATCGTTCTGAACCTTATGCGGAGATTTCTTACTGTCACCAAAAGCGCATTCTTGTGACAACAAGCTTAGCCATCAGGATACTGTCATAAAGGGATAATATTTGTATTGGGGTTCTACCCAGTCAAACATGTGACAGTTTGGATGTTCAAGAAACAGACGTGTTGCAGTATCCCAACACTGCACCAAGTCTGCAAGACTACGACCGAAGCTTGAGAGATCACAAGATAAAGCTCACCAATTCAAGAGTATGACAAATCTACATCTACTGAATTGTGTTAGCTAAATATAGAATGTATCTAGATTGCTTTTTCCAGTACTGATAAGTTGTTTGTATAGCAACTTAGGAAAGACTCACGGGTAGACAATTTGTAAGAAGCTGCCACATGAAAATGACAGCAGCTTCACAAACCCGTGATGATAGAGATAGGATTAGTTTACTTAGACTATCTCTCAATCCATTCTTTGTATCACTCGAGAAATTGAAGCTCAAGAAAACCAACATTTTTCTTGAGGTTGTAGCAACACATTGCAAAATAAATAAAACATTTATTTTGTGAGAAAAACTCGTGTGTCTACTTGTGTTTGAATTCCATAAACTGATGAACGTTAATCTTAGTTTTTGTTGTTGAAACGTAGATTGAGATTTATCATTATTGCATTCAACCCCCCCCCCCCCACCTTCTACAATAGTCAAGGACCAACATAAACTTTAGTTCGTTCTTGAGATATGGATTAGAGTTTGATGGTATGGATTCCGTAGCATTATAGATCGTTGTAATTAAAGATTGTTTATGTAAAAAAAAATTGAGTTTTGAGTAGTTTCAAGTTCGCTGGAATTCATGGTGTTTCGCCGGATTTTGAGTTCAACGGAAAAAGAGAAAGGTTGCAACTGGTTGTACCGTATTTTTGCAAATATTTTTAGGTTGCATCTAGTTACAGACGGTATTTTTGCAAATATTTTCAGAAAATGGTAAAATTACAAAAAAACTTAGAAAAAATAGTATTTTTGGTAATTTCTCTTAAATTTAAAAGGTTTGTAATCAAATTACAGTTGAATTATTTAAAAATTTTAGTCAAGTTTTTGTCGTTAGAAATAGTTGAAATTTAAACGGAAATGTGAAGTAGGATGTTGAGGTGGCTCTTAAATAAATAAAATATTATTCGGTTTAAATCGGATTTGAAAATGGATCGTTTAACTCCAAAACCTTGTATTTAAAAATTTTTATCTATTTATTTTATTTTTAATTAAATATTTATTTTGATTATGAGATAAAATTATTAATTTATAAAGTTATTTAAATTAAAAAAACATTTAGTTCAAAAATAGTAATAAAACAATGCATCATTTAGATTATACTAGTTTAAAAAACATTTAGTTTGTAGTTAGTAATAAGAACAATAATGCATTGGATATAAATAATTAAAATATAAAAATTGTAAGAATACCCATAGATTTGATGATTTTTTTAATAATATCAAGTAAAATTTACATTATTTCGTAGTTGAAACTATACTAGCTTAAAACTCGTGCGATGCACAGATTATTAATTGTTATTTTATTATTATTTTTTTAATATTTTATTAATTGTAATTGTGCAAAAAATAAGTAGGCATGTTAAAATAGCTAAACACTTTTAATTAATTAAAAACATTTAAACAGATTTTAAAATAAATAAGTATGGGTTTGCCCTTTATATTTTTGGAAAATGAGGGGTTTTAGTAAGAAAAAATAAAAAATGTAACATATATTTAGTTTAAAAATGTAAATGCCCGTGATATTTTTGGAAAATGAGGTTGATATGGTCAGAAAAGTAATTTTAGAAATACAATTAATGATTCATTGGAAAGGCCCCATAATTAAGGCCCGAAACCCTGATTATTTATTAATTTCATAATTAATAAATAAGGAAAATATACAGCTCATGAAAAGAGTCCAAAATATGGTAAATTAGTCAAAGAAGGATCCAAAATCCCAATTAATGAGTCATAGCCTTTATCGATAAGGAAAAAACTTATCCAGCAAGAAATACAATGTTTATCCAATATCAAAAAGGAGACTTATTCGCTAAGACTCCCAAACATACCATAAATACTAGGCTCCAGACGCCTATATAAGGACCCTGATCCTACAATCAGAACTACGTCTTTGACTTGATTCTCAGCATTAATTGAGATACGTAGGCATCTTGTGAGGACCGATTTAGTCTCGAAACACAAGTGCAGCCATTAAAGCTCGAAAGCTCATAAATCCTAGCAATTAATATACAAGCACGTTTTTTAATCCATAACATTTGGCACCGTATGTGGGAAGACAACATCAACCATGGCGAACACACGAAGAACAACTAGAGATACTTCAGTTTCTGAGGGGCTCCCTATCACCTCTGAGGCTGATACTCACGGAAGTCAACCACCGCCAACTACTGGCACTGAAGGGACGAATATCCCCACCAATACTCAAGGACCGGAGGTCCCAATTTCGGCTGAAGGGACGAATCCCCTGCAGATGGTCATTCATGGATCTAATCCACAAGAGACCGTTCACCAGCAGCCAATTATGACCTCCCCACTGCTCATGAATGCACCAAGTGGCCTTCAACTCCATACTACTGATCTCCCCCAATACGCAAATCAAACTTTGGGAATGTCGGGCTATGGCATGCCCCCTCGATCCATGGCGGGCGGTAGTGGTCTCAATTCCACCTACCACGAGGCATACGTTCCTCTTTATATACAAGGTCTGAGACCCCAAACTCTACAAACTCAAACTCGAAGGACCCCTTTGATTCGGGATTACTCGGGGCCATATACCGAGGATGAGAATGACTCAACTGGAGAATGTTGCCCCAAGGAGGAGACGTTCTTCTCAAATAAATCGGGAAACTACTAAGGAAAAACTTGCGTCCCTTGAAGCCGAGGCTGCGAGGCTCAAGAAATTATTGGCCGAAGAGGAAGTGGCAAGAACTCAACGAGTCCCTGTGATTAACTTGAATCCAACACCAAGGAGAACCAATAGGGCTGAAGCCCCAAGGGGTGATCCTAGTATTCTATTGCCTCTGGGAGATCCTGATGATCCTACACCACCATTCACTTAAGACATCATGAAAGCTACCATATCTAGGAAGTTTAAGATGCCAACGATCAAAGCTTATGATGGAACGGGGGATCCCGCAAATCATGTAAGAACCTTCTCCAACGCACTGCTGTTGCAGCCGACCAACGATGCGGTCAAGTGTAGGGCGTTTCCACAAACCTTGGCAGGCATGGCCCAACGATGGTATAACCGTCTTCCTCCCAACTCTATTGGGTCTTTCAAGGAACTAAACAAAGTTTTCATCAATCAATTCGTTAGTGGAAGAGTGCATGAGAAAAGCTCTGCATCACTCATGACAATCCAGCAAGCAAAGAACGAAACCCTAATGGACTATATCAATCGATTCACCCGGGAGGCTCTGAAAGTCCCGGACTTAGAGGACAAAGTGGCTATAATAGCCCTGCAACAAGGGACCACTGATGATCACTTCAAAAGATCATTGACAAAACATCCACCTGAGAGCATGTTGAAGCTCCAAGATAGGGCCGGAAAGTACATCAAGGCTGAAGAGAGTATGAGAAAACACGAACCCACTACTGGTGGCTGTGGAAATCCAAAGAAAAGAAAAGAAATCCAGGAATACGACGTTAAGGAAAAATTTCCTAGAACGTCAAAGGACTCTGATTCTCCACCCAAAAGAAACAATTTACTTTCACCCATTTTCAATTATACTAACTTTGATTTTCAATTATATATATCACTAATATAATCTTTATAGTTTATGAAAAATTTATTAATAAAAATTTGAATTATTCTTTAAGTTCATTAATGTAAAATAACCCATAACATGCAGATTTGTGAGGTCGTATTCCAAAACTGAATATTTAATAATAATGAGGCCCATGATATTTAAATTTATTTATTTTATATTAAAATTTTAATATTTTTTGTATAAAATAAGAAAGAAGAAATTTTCAAAATAAGAGTAGCTAGGTTTCAATATATTTATATTATTTTTACAATAATATAATTAATTATATTTAAATTAAAATTTAAAAACCATACTTAAATATTATTATAGCTAGTTTCATTTGATAAACTCATTTTTCTTTCTAAGTATAAAATAAGGACATTTTACCCTTTTATTGTATCTTTTCCGTTTTGTTGTGGGTACATGTACTATTATATATTGTCTTTAAATATCTAGAAAATAAAATAAATAATAAATATATAGAAAATAAAATGAAAAATGATATAGATAATGTACTAACTAAAATAATGTATGATTTTTTAATGTATGATATAGTAATAGTCCGAAAAACCTAAACAGAACACCACATAAAAAGCCTAAACATCGAACCGCCCCTATTCTATTTTTTGGTGTGTATTATATTAATCAGGTCTGGATTTTATGACCCTAAAAAAAATGAGACTCTGTGCAAAGAGAGGCTGTTTGCACAGGTTAATCACCGGCCCTGACCCATAATATGTAAAATTAAAAATAAAAATTGACCATGGAGTTAGGGGTGACAAAATTTGACACGACCCGAAACCCGACACAGAAAAATACGAATTTGGGTTGAGTATTTTGAGTTTCGGGTCGGGTTCGGTAAAAATATACCCGAAATATTCGGGTCAGATTCGGGTTTACCCAGAATACCCGAACCCGACCCGAAAATTTAATATATATAATAAATTATGTAAAATATATAAATTTATATTACATTATTATAGACATGTGTGATATATCTTCATATTATTTAAATGATTTTAATTCATATATCATATAATAAATTTTTTATTATAAATTTTTAATATTTTATAAATAAAATTTAAAATTTTGAAATATAAGTAATTATTTTTAATTATTTTCGGGTTAAACGAGTCATTTTCGGGTTGATTGGGTACTAACGGGTCGGGTTCGAGTTGAGAAAATTCAACCCGTTTCGAGTTCGAGTCGGGTTCAATTTGACTCAAAAACATGACCGAATACAGCAAACCCGACACGAACCCGACCCATTACCCGAAATTTCCATCCGGAGTGAGCCACTTAACACTAAATAAATCTACTTGCCAGCACTGGCATATCATCCAGCTTTAGAATTTTCAATCTTAAATATAAAATTATTTAATTATATTAAATAATTTGTTATAAATAGACAAAAATAAGATAAATCCATGACCCGACCCGACCGATCCGAGAGAGGATTTCGATTCCGGATAATCAAAGCTCATCCCTCTCCAGTCTCCACCTTCCTCATTTCCCTCTCCGCCCAAGACACCATCACCCTTTGAAAATGCTCCATTCACCTCTACTTACACATTTTATATATCTTCCTTAAACCCTAATTTCATAAACCCTAGTTTTACGATGTACTCTTTAACAATCACCCCACCTAAATTCAAGTCCTACCCTTTTCAATTCACCTCCAAATTATCACTTCCCCCAAATTTCCCCCTTCAAATTTGCCCTAAAGGTGTCACCTTTACTTCAAGAAAGCTTGTTTTTTATCGAAAAACATCGAATGTGGTTTACGCAGAGTCTTCGAATAATTTAAGTTCAAATGAGAAAGAAAAAGATGATTTTGTGACTAGGGTATTGAAAGAAAATCCTAGTCAAGTAGAACCCAAGTTTTTGATTGGTGATAAGTTGTATACATTGAAAGAAAAAGAGAATTTGAGTTATAAGAGTCGAAATTCGGGTGATGGGCTGTTTGGGTTGGTTAAGAGGTTTTCGAAAAAGAATGGGGAGGAGGGGGTGAGGGGGAATGAGAGTGGTGTTGGAAATGAGGATGTGTATTTGAAGGATTTGTTGAGAGAGTATAGAGGGAAGCTTTATGTTCCGGAACAAGTGTTTGGGCTAAATGTTTCGGAGGAGGATGAGTTTAATCGGAATGTGGATGAGTTGCCTAGGATGAACTTGGAGGACTTTTTGAAAGCAATGCGGAGTGATAAAGTTAAGATGTTGAGTTTCGTGGAGGAGAATGGTGCTTCTTGGTTTAGGGATTTTGTTGTGGAGTTGAAAGAGATTCCGGGAGATAAGAGCTTGCAGAGAACTAAGTGGTATGATTAGTGATGTGCCTTTTATTGATGAGTTTGTTTGATTTTTAAGTATTTGAGTGTGTTGAACATGATTTTTAATTTTGTTGTGGCGATTCATTAATTTTTAGGACAATGAAGCTTTATAAGGATCAGGCGCAATCTGTTTTGGAGGAATATACAGGGCCTCGATATGAAATCGAGAAGAAGCAGTTAGTGGTATGCTGTTTATGCTTTTATTTACCTTGCCAAATTTCTTTTTAATCTCTACACATTGTGGTTTGTTAAGAGGCTTTCATGGTTCTTTAGTAATGGGAGAAGTTTTGGATTTATTTGAAAGTCCCTCGCTCTGTGTTAGCTATCCACTAGAGCTTTACTTTGACCGGAAGTATTTAAAATCTTCAATCAAGATATTTAAGTTTGTCCTGGGAAGTCTATGATACTTGAAAGATATTGTTGTGCAATATGCGACTCCTTTCCATAAGTTTCCAGGAAATAATAATGAGGAATAAGGTCTAAACCTGGGCTGTACGCCTGCACTGTGCTGAGTTCAGTTGAAATCTGAACCACAATATTCGTGTCAATCTATTACTAGGATCAATTTATCTCTTTCATTACTTTATAAAAATTCTTTCTGCCTCTGCCTCTGAATTTGTATATAGTTATATTGTTTTCATTAAATATGTAATGAGACAACAATACCCTTATTTACATTTGAATTTGTATGTGTGTGTGTGTGTATGTGCAGTCCACGGTGGGAAAACTACCAGAATATCCTCATCCGGTTGCATCTTCTATATCGAGCAGAATAGTGGTAGAACTGGGAATGCTGACTGCTATAATGGCTGCAGCTGCAGCTGTTGTCGGAGGGTTTCTAGCATCAGCAGTCCTTGCTGTTACAAGTTTTGTCTTTGTAACGGCTGTATATGTTATATGGCCTATAACGAAACCTTTCCTCAAGCTCCTTTACGGTCTCGTTTCTGGTGTGATAGAGATTGCGGGGGAGAAGGTTGGTGATCTATTAAGTGATGGGGGGATCACCTCAAAGTTGTATGAAATATATACTTTTGGTAATGTATTTTCCACTCTCCGTGTGTTGGTACCCATCGTTGTGGTATTCCTGTCAATGGCTCTTCTTCTCCGTTTTACCCTTTCAAGAAGACCTAAAAATTTCAGGAAATGGGTGAGCATGTATTATAATTTTCATTGGAGTATTTACATTATTTTTTTACATGTTGCATAATTGTGCAGCACATAATTTTTTATATATGTTCTTTGCATTTAACAGGACATATGGCAAGGAATAGAGTTTTCTCAATCGAAACCACAAGCTCGTGTTGATGTGAGTTCTGTTTTTTATTGATTCCAAAAAACTGACATGCTTCTCTTATTTTTCCATGCATATGTTTTCTACATGTTTATCTCACCCAAATCTAAATTACCTTAGGGTTCAACTGGAGTTACATTCAGTGATGTGGCAGGGATTGAGGAAGCCGTAGAAGAGCTGCAAGAGGTTAGTTTATACTGTGGTAGATGGTTTGTGCAATTATTATATATTAAACTAGTTAGGTAACGGCCAGTCCACTGCTGTGCCATTTGTGTTGTTGCTTTCCAAAGCAAGTTAAAACAATACAAAGTTATCTTTTTAATTATATCTTTATTTACTCTTGTAGATGGTTTGAATATCTATGTCCTCGATTGCCATGATGTTTGCCTTGTGATTTTCTAATCTTCTAGGAATTCTTGTTGTATGTTTTTCTGAAGTAAGATACTATCCGTCCCAGATTCCACTTATAAAACATTTCTAAAACTAAAGTTAACTGATATGATTCTAATAATTATCAGTTCCTGAGGTCCTTTATATTTGATTCAGCTTGAGGCTCTCTTTGTTTGGTAATGCAGTGTCAGGTAGATGTTGCTTGAGAAAAAAACAGCATCACTAACAAAGATGTAATCTCACGGCATATTATGGGAAATTTAACCTGAAGTTGGACTAAGTAACTTCAATTTAAGTTGTACCAGCAAGCTTGTTATGCATTAATAATACTATGTATCTTAATCTATTGTAATCATCTAACTTTTATATGTAGTCTGTTCATGCTCATGTTACTCTCCATAAGTTGTCCGTCATGGTATATTGACCATACCCAGTTCATCTTTTTTCAGTAAAAAAATATATTATAATGTGATCGCTTCGTGCCTTGAGATTTTTATTTGAAGCTTTCATTATCCGTCATAGAATGAACCTAAAGGATTGTCATTTATGTACTTTTGCTGATGTAGCTGGTGAGATATTTGAAGAATCCGGAACTATTCGATAAGTTGGGGATAAAAGCTCCACATGGGGTTCTTCTAGAAGGCCCTCCAGGATGCGGAAAGGTACGTTTTACTTCCATACATAGCATTTAAATACTATAATGTATATGAAATTCTGACTAATTCCTTTGTAGACCCTGGTTGCAAAGGCCATAGCTGGTGAAGCTGGTGTTCCGTTTTACCAGATGGCTGGCTCAGAATTTGTAGAAGTACTGGTTGGTGTTGGTTCAGCTCGGATCAGAGATTTATTCAAGCGTGCTAAGGTATAATAAAATTTTTGTTATTCTTTTCAATACCAAGCTTCTTAATGTTATTTGTAAAACTGTATTTCTAGAAGTCACTTTAACTATCCGCATTTTACGTGTCTATATTCTGCTAATATGGGTTGCCACTCTTAAACATGTTTAACACTGCGTACTGTGTACAGGTCGGTATATAAATATGAATTACCCAATATTGGTAATAATAGAAGATGGTTTTAAAATTCCATATATGGTCTTACCCAATATTGGTAATATTAGAAGATGGTTTTAAAATTTCATATATGGTCTTACCTTTTATTTACTAGCAATATAGAACATGCTTGTAGGGTCGTAATCGAACAGAGCCGTTCGTGAACAAAACTCGAGCTCAGCTCGTTTTAGATGGACTCGGCTCGGTTCGTTTACTAAATGAACACGAGCTTGAACATGAAAATGTGTTCGGTTAGTAAATGAGCTCGAACCGAGCTTTACACTTGTTCGACTCGAACTCGGCTCGTTTTGCTCGGGATCGGCTCGAGCTCGGCTCGAACTCGTTAAACTCGGCTCGATTCGTTTAACTAATTATAAATTTGTGAATTTCATAATATCCTTAACAATTTGAATATGTTATATAAACTTAATTGCGATCTATTTTAGTTATTTTGTGGTTGAATAAGGAATTGTATTTGTTATATCTAAAAGGTATAACATCAACGTACTACCAAGAGTTAAACTATTTATATCCAATCCAAATTACTTTTCATTATTAAAATTTATAAGTTGCATTCATAAAATTACAAAAGAAAGTGAATAGAGAAATAGAGTTTGTCTTATTAATTTTTTATATAATATTATTTAAAAGTGGTTCGTACCTCTTAAAATTGAGGAAAAGATGAGACTTTTAGTGAATTTAAGGTTAATAAGAGTATCTTGGAGAAAAAAAATTTGTAAACCTTCTTAAATTTCAAGTTAAGAGCCAAGATAAAGAGACTCTAAGTTAGTGATAAAATTATTTTATTTTAACTATTGTTATTAGGTGAAGTGAGTAAGGTTTGATTACTCATAAATACAAAAATTAACCTAATATGATTATTAGAAGAAAATAAATTAACTTTTAGTTTTCAAATTCAAACATAATCATGTATTCTTAAAATGTGATTTTAGGTGTGAGACTATAAATCGAGTAAGTAATTTGAAAAATTGGATTTAGTAGAGTATAAAAGTACGAACTATAAGTGAACAACTCGACTCGAGTTCGGTTTGTGTTCGGCTCGACTCGAAATGTTCGTGAACAAACTCGTGTTCGGCTCGTTTATTAACGAGCCGATCTTGAACATCACTTTTCGTTCGATTAGAAAGCTCGGCTCGACTCGGTTCGTTTTAAAAAAAATCAAGCTCGGCTCGATTCGGACAAAACTCGGCTCGGCTCTGTTCGTTTACAGCCCTACATGCTTGTACATTTTTAGATATGAATATTTTTTCAGCACACTACAATTCAAATTTCAAGTGCATCTCCATCTCTCTCCATGTTCCGCATCACTAGATTTCATTGGATCATTTGTATTGTTAATTGATCCTTTTTTGACCCTCTGAATCTGGGAATGGCCCTTTTCAACATAAGTGGTGGTGGTAAAAACAATTAATGTTTCTCCCTGCCTGTGCTGACTGGTGATATGTTTCTCCCTTCCTGTGCTGACTGGTGATATATGTTGCTTTCCGCTTTCTCCTGTACTAAATGTACTAAATGCTTGAAGAGGAAGTTTGCACATCATTTAGGTGTTTTTATGTTGTATGGTATTATAAATCACACTTGTTCAGCCTTATGACTTTTGATTGCTGTGAGAACATGTTTCATGCAAATGGCTAATGGAATAATATTTCTCGAAGTTTTTTTTAACAAAGATTTGGCTTAATTTACTGTGTAGGTGAACAGACCTTCCGTAATCTTTATTGATGAAATTGATGCGCTGGCTACAAGGTACCTTTTCAATATGAACTATTTTTATAAATTATAGTTCAACAGTTAAACTTTTTCTGGTGCTGTGTGTTGGTACATATGTAGTCAACTTTTTTAGCTTCTCTAGATAAATATTATATATAAATATATGATGGTAATCTTTTTCGTTGTTGTGTTAATATCTCTAATTACATGTCATCAGTTACCATTGAGGCTTTTCCAATAAACGAGTTTAAACTGCATGGTAATTTATTCTTTATTGTAAGTCTTGAGTTGTATTGAACCTAATTTGTCTGATTCAATATTCTTCTTGAATCTACACCGTCTGCCGTTTGCAAAGCCAGGCTAGATATAAGATCTTTCTCTGATTAAGAATTTTCAAGGCTCTAGGACATATTATTATATTCCAGTGAATATCTGTTTTGGCTAGTTTAGATTGAATTGCTCTTGTTTTCTACTAGAAAATATATCTCCTCTCCTTTCCTAACTATATAATGTCTTACATCTGATTATTTAGATCCGTTGATTATTTAAATCCGTAGTTGACATAGTCAGTCTAAAATGAAGTTGAATATATTGTTGCCCGTTTAAAATATTGACAATATCTAAAACAAATATGAGCATCTTATAATGCATAGAATAAGAGACAGGACATAATTGTTTAAAGATTGTGAGCTAACTTCATTGCACTCAGAGATAAACCTCCCATTTCCCCTTTTTTAAAGCCTGTTCAGAACCAAATAATAATATGCTTCTTGCCAGCATTGTGAATGATGCATTGTTACTTGAATACGGGTTGCAGCGTCAGTTGCACGTAAGATATATGATGCAGAATATGGAATTAAAATAGCAGTTTGTATTTATTTTTATGTTGTTATTTAGGAATGTGGTTGATTGTGATTTGTTAGATATTAATTATTTTAGATAAATATAATATTAGGAATATTATACATTATACTTATAGTAGTTGAAAAATAAAAAAGGATTTGTTTCCTTTTAAATTAAGATTGTACTTGATGGTTAAGTTTAGGGATTTAATTCTATATAAGGAGATGTAATTTTCATTATTAAGAAGACCTTTGATTGATATTAAATGAGATTTTTTTTTTTGCCAAGAAAATGAGATTGTTTGCTCTCTTATGGGCTGCGATCCATGCAAATTCTTCTCTTCTGCGGTTGAGAAATCCTAGGGGTAGTGGTTCTTCTATGGCTGAATCGGGGCTTGCGGGTTTTCAGCGGTTAATCCACATAATTCTATATTTTTCCTAATTTTTTTTTTGTTGTCCTACATCAGTATAAAAATCCTTTATAGGCATTCCTACAACCCAAGCATGTACGTTGTTAGTATGTTTGATGTGTGAATGAACAATTAATATCACACAATATACTCTGGATGAACTACAAGTGAGAAACTTATTGTTTGCAATACAGATAAGTTATGCTACAATGTGTGCTCTGACTAAATGTTTAGGCATATACGACTTATTTGAAGTGAATATGTTTTCTAACTATATTTGGTGTTTTCTGTGCTTGAAGACAGTTAACAGCTAGAATAAGCAGAGAAATAGAGAGAGAGAGCAGAAAAGAGATAGAATCAAAGAGACCAGAGGTAGAATTAGAGAGAATAGACAGAAACCAGAGAGACTTGAAGCAGAAGATAGAGTTTAAGAGAGAGAGAGAGAGAGAGAGAAACCCTAGAGATAGAGACAGAAGAGGCAGTGATAGACAGAGAAAGAGATTGGAGGCAAAGCCAATATTCATATTTCAACATAATAGAAATACAAGCATTCTCCTGGTATCTATAGACCAGTTAAGTAACTAACTTCAGTAAAGAGTAAAGTACCCTTAATGACCTATAAAAAGACAAGGACATCTACTCCACTACCACACTGCTGACTGCACTGCATATACTGTACTATACTGATACTTCTTAGACTCTAATCCTGACACATTACTATTAGTAAGTACTGCCTCTGTCCCCCTCAATTCTTTACATTGGGGGACGAGGGTCCGGCACGCATTTTAAAGCTCCTATAAAATATACTTCGATAAATTATTTTAAATTTTTTTTTTCTGAATAAAAATATTATGTTTAAATTTTTATTTAGACAAAGAAAATTTTGAAAATAAGTTGTAGAACTATACTTTATAGTAGCCTTAAAATGCGTGCCAAACAATGTAAAAAAACTGTAAAGAAATGAGGGGGACGGAGGGAGTACTACTACTGGGTCTGATTCCTCACAGAATACCTATAGCTTTTTCCTGCGGAAGAACATCAATAACAAGGGAAGTGGACGTGATTTTCAAGTACGGAGATAATTATAGGATTGGCGAGTGAGACTAAATGATATACTTGATTTAGTATTTTGTGGGATTAGTCCAGTTCTTGTTAGAACCACTAAAATTAACCTATTACACTCAGTTTATATAAGATAGGAAGGAGAACTTTTGCAAATTGTTACTAGAGAAGTTAGCTCTAGGACTTGTAGTCAAAACAAGCTCTTTTTTTTGAAGTTCTGAAAATATCTATATAAATACTAATAGCAGGAGACAAATAATTCTACCTTCATCAGAGCACCATTTCCTACATTTAAGGCGCCTAACCCAAGTTCAGTAACGCAAATGCACTGACTCACGTCTTGACTGTTCTTTTATATGCCTGAATCTTTTTTAAGGAGTGTATTCTCATAAATTTTTTGTTTGTACACAAATTTTCACCTTATTGTATTTTATTATATATTCCATTAATAAATGAAATAAATAAAGTATCCCTTATTCGTGTAAACCTCTTAAATCCGTTAGCTTTAACTAAACTTTTTAGGTTTGTTGAATTTGAATGTGATAATTAGTGCAAAGAATATAAATATTCTAATAAAATTTTCAACAAATACTGATTTACAATAAATAATATATGTAAGGAAGAAAAATTAAATGATCACAAAATAATGAGTAACTATCATAAACAAATTGTCCAAAAAATAGATAAATGAATCTTCTTCTACATGTGATTGATCAAGTTCACATTGGATTTGTTTTACTTCAGAGCAATGTTAGAAATTTCAAAATTATTCCTAAATAATACATGGTAATTTTTAATTTGTAGACATGTAATAACTTGGCACATATGTATTTTGGAACAATTCTGGAAAAAGATTCTAAAAAATATGTTCAGATCTCTATCATTTTTTATATATTTTATGAGTGAGATTTGACTAATTGTTTTTAGAGCAATGTTAGGGAACCCGAAAATGTTCCAAAAAAAACCTTCCAAATGATGTGGGATGACATGATAAAATGGAAAGTTTTAATGTGGATCGTTGATGTGAATGTAGGAAAGCCCATCTCATTTATTATTTCCACAACCAGAGGTGATGAATGTACATTATAATGGTAAATACGTGATGATATAAGATAATAAAATAAAAACTCAACGCAAACCAATGATCAATTATAAGTCGCTATATCTAAAGATCTTTTATGAAAAATATATATACATATAAAATCTTTATCATGATATAAGTATTTTAATATAAATTATACTTCAGTTTTAAAGTTTCTACCATAGAAATTACATTTAAAATTACACTTTAATTAAAGTGGATATATTTATCTAATATTATCATATTAAATTTTAAATTAATATTCTAATAATATACGTTCTTATATTATTACTAAGCATGTATAGCATGAGAGGGAAGTCGCTCCGAGATCGTGATTTAATTTTATCTAAAATTTTTAATTTTTAATTTTAAAGATTACATTCATGTCATAAGTTGCTATTTTCATCTTAACATTTGATTTCTTTCAAGTTATTACAAATTTCTGATAAAATATAAGAGTGTACTTCCCAAATGATAATTTGTAGAATTTTTTAAATATTTTTAAAATAATAAAAGTAAAATTTACTATTTTCTATATTTAAGAATGAAAATTAATAAAGCCGCGCGAAGTGCGGATAAACACCTAGTTAATTTAGAAATAGAAGAAGCATTAGAGGAGATATAAGATCAATATGGCAGTTAGGCATACGAGCATTCTACCTATGGAATGTGCAGCCTTATTTGTCTGCTTTCTAGATAAGCAAAGTGAAAGATCACTGCGCGTCCTAAGCTTCCTCCTGCAACTCTCTAAAACATTCCTCACCTCTAATAAATTACAAGTGAGGTTATGTACATTTAGAACCACAAGAAGAGAATCAGAGTTTATTGTCTTATTAGTCACTCCATGGTCATGGATTTATGAAAGAGCTTCTCAACACCAACAGCTTCGCCAACACCCTGCCCCCTGAATCTATGGTTACTTTTCTTTTTATTTTCCATCTGCCACTCCTTAATGAACTTCAAACTCCTCTCACAAGCATGACTTTGCACTTACCACTTTATTTTCCCAGTGTCAAAACAAACGTAAAACATCTAATCTTTGTGGAATTGCACTATAAGTATAGATGTCAGAATTATAATACAATTTAATAATTTTGACAAATAGTAGAGTGCTAAACTGCATTAAATCTTGTAATTTACCGCACCAATAATATAGCAAGTATAAATGCAAGTGTAAAGACGAGGAGGAAAGTGGACGAAACTAAGGAAAGGAGAATCAAATGGAGTGAAATTGTTTTTACTTTCTCTTTAGAACTTTCACTTCATAATTGGGATAAGAAAGGAGTCGAGTAAGTGAGCACTTTTTTTTTTACTATTTGAATTTTGTATACAACCCTTTATTTATATTGATCTTATTTATCGACATATAAATTCATTTTACTTTCTCTCTTTATAACTCAATATCATACGGGTTACCTTTTCATAAGGGTGTTTGTTTTAGCTTATTTTTCAAAAATTAAGCACTTCTCAGAAAAATAATCTAGACAGGTACTTTCTTTAGGAAATTAGTACTTTATCCTTTTGATGTAAGCAGGGTTGTCATGACGTCCTTGTGGCGTCCATATGGCGTGGTGTGTAAAAAGCATAAAACGTCCTCCTCGACTAACGTACATGCAATAAGGTGGTCGCCTCGGACGCCACAGGACACCACAAGACGCCACAAAAAATTAAAAAAAAACAGAACAAATTAAAGACTGATATGTTGCAGTTTACCTGATCCTGTGATCAGACCCACTAAGGTACATATATAAGGGTAAGAAAACCCTAATAACATACCATAATAATCTACGAGACATATCCAGACTCCAAATTCCAAACTTAGGTTGCAAGATGAGTCGAACTCGGACGGGAAGAAAGTATTCCTATTGATGATGAAGAAGTTGATGATTGTGGTGAACCGTTTGTTGCACATGAAAGCGGTGGCCTTAAGCTGGTGGAAATGTTGTTAGAGATGATTTGGTGCTTGATAAAAGCATCTGACTAGCCACTGCCTAGTTGTTGACTTTGCTAGTTATTATTTTAAATTATCTTGCTATGGCCCCACCTAGTTGAACATGAAAGTGTATGCTTCAAGTTTTAAGACCTGACTTGTGATTTTTTGGTATTTTAAGTACTTAAGTCTACACTTTATAGTGTCTGTGTTATTATTATGATATATATATGTATGTATATGAATGTTTTGGGCGCCATACGGACGCCATATTGTTGTGAAGGTCCTCGGGCGCCACGGCGCCGTAACAACCTTGAATGTAAGTAAAAACGGACACCCACAAAGTAAGCTGGGTTACATAAGTAACCAGGGTTAGAATAAACAATTAAAACAACTGTTCTAGTTCGGGTTTAGAATGTGTGCTTGAATAAGCAAAACTGGCTCCTTTGTTCAGGCTTGACATTGAGAGAAGTATAAGGCTATAAAGTGATTCGGAGTGCCCGTTGATTTTGTAAATTTGAATTATGGATTTTGTAACCTGTTTTCCTACATATAACAAGGCTTTACCTGAGTTGTTCCCATTTGTTTCTTTCTTTATTATGACTCAGAACATTTAGGCATAATGAACTTTGACTTTGTAGGTCATTAATTTAGCAAAGTACTTGCAATAGTGGATAAAGAATTTCTGACTTGAGAAATTGTATACACCTATATCTCTACTATATAAATATGCAAATACCAATATTTAAATTCTTACTTTCCTCCCTTTGACTTTTGATAGATGATTTATCTAAGTGTTATAACCTAGTGGATACCACTATCTCTCAGTAACAAAAGGCCTAGGGTTCAAGCCTTAATTGAAGATATGTGGATATGTGTATAAGTATTTAAATGTACATAATTTGACCAAATGAAAAAATTTGGTCAACTTTTCAGCATGGACTACTTGTACATAATTTTCCACTATGAAAAAATATCTAATATATGTATATCATAGTATGTAATCAATAATGAATATTTTAGTGCTATAAATACATGAATAATACCAACCAACCTACCAAACATACCAACTATGTCCCACTTAGAGTAGGGTATGTGGAGGGTAAGATGTACGCATACCTTACCTCCATTCTTAGGAATAAAGAGGGTCTTTCCCCTGAGGTCCTCCCCTGCGCTTTGACAATGCAGTAAAAGAAAGAACGCAAGCATATCAAAAAGCACATTTAAGAACTTAAATCTATACAAGAGATGTGATGATAAATATTAAGCAATGACCCCTTCCGTATACCCCAAATTACGGATCTGATTAATATTGAATTTATTCTTACTATTGAATTCATTTAGAATGTGATGCACTTTTGGTAAAGGCATTTGCATTTTTAAGGGAAGCATCTTTACTAAGAATGGGAGATGCTTTAGTAAAAGATTAATAGCTTGATCAAATTAGTTTTGTGAATAAACTTTTAGAGAGTTAATCAAGAACCTATTAAGAATCTTTGGATCAAATAATAGCATCTTATTACGCGATTTGCATTGTTGTGTCTTGATTAAATGAGAGGTTTTGTTGATAAAATTATCCTATCATTGAATAAACCAGAATGATCTTTGTTTTTATTCTTTTCCAATAACTAGGCGTCAAGGAGCATTCACTGATTCTAAGGACCAGCTTTACAATGCTGCTACTCAAGAAAGGGAAACTACTTTGAATCAGCTATTGATAGAGCTCGATGGCTTTGATACAGGAAAGGGTGTCATATTTTTAGGTGCTACAAATCGGAAGGATTTATTAGATCCTGCACTTCTTCGACCTGGTCGTTTTGACCGTAAGGTTTGCATTTGCTTAACGAATTAGTCCCTTTTGTTTAAGAAATGAGCAGTTGTGACTTTTTGAATGGAGTCCAAGGTGCTACAAAAATATGCTTATACATACTATTTTAATTGGGTACTTTTTTGTATTAAAAATTTAAGTTAAAATCTTAATTCAATTGAATTATTGAAAAAAAAAATATTGTATACAAGTATGTGAAAGAAGTCAGGACAACATATATTTTGAACCGGAGATAGTAAAACTATGACCTATTTTAAAACAAGTACTTCTCCCTTCCAGTTAAATATCTCTTTTACAAAACTGTATGGCCAATAAGGCAGGTGCCTTATCTAGTTTTTATAGCTTTGTATAATGGACTGGTCTCTTACTTATTATGGTTTAAATTTGTTTCCTCGTATATGATAATACATGGATATCGTATCTGCTTTATACTTTCTTTCAACCTCAAGTTCAGACCTAATGATAACATGATTACCATTTATTTTCCATCTTATAGATTAAAATCAGTGCTCCCAATGCAAAAGGAAGACTCGAAATATTGAAAGTTCATGCGCGGAAAGTGAAACTGTCTAAGTCTGTAGATCTGTCTACTTACGCTCAGAACCTACCTGGTAGGCTATATCATTTGAACTATCAGCGACTTTGTTGTGCTTTTGAACTTTAACTGTTACAAAATACTCTATAAAAGTTTCACTTGGCATTGTTTTTCTAATCTATTCTTAAAACTGTCCACTCGTCATTTTTATCTCTCAGTTTGCTTTTCTTCAATAATTATAATATCTATTAGTATATTAACTATGTATTGATATGGCGTATTGTTTTTAATTGTATATAAAATCAATTTTGATATTTGTAGTGGCATCTTCTTCGGCATGAGCTTTCAGTTTTTTTGAAATTTGTGTCCTTGTTTGCTTCTAATTATTTGTTAATATATGTAATTTAGTTGTTGGCAGTTCACTAAAGAGTCAGTTTAACCTGTATAAATGCTTACATCTTGAAGATTACAGTGTGACAAGTTTGTGATAACTGGAGCTGATTTTACAGTGCTTCTGCTAATTGTCCCTGTCATTTCAGTTTCTAATATCGAAAATTCTTTGATAGGATGGACGGGAGCAAGGTTGGCTCAGCTACTCCAAGAGGCTGCTCTTGTGGCGGTGAGGAAAGCTCACAAAGCAATTCTTCAGTCGGACCTTGATGAAGCAGTCGACAGGCTTACAGTTGGACCAAGGCGTGTTGCAATGGAGTTGGGTCATCAGGGGCAATGTCGTCGAGCCACAACTGAAGTAGGGACTGCATTGATTTCTCATCTGCTACGGCAACTTGAAAATGCCAATGTGGAATCCTGTGACCGTATATCAATCAATCCTCGTGGCCAGGTCTGCTTCACTGCCATCTTTATTACATTTATCCATTTTTTCTTACACAACCTGAAATGGGTCATACAAGTCCTTGCTAACTTGGTATGCTAAAGCTAAATCGCCATGTCATGAACATTGTTTGAAAGTCCAAGGGGTCGTTAGATTGTGGAAGTAGGCCTGCAATCATAATATATATACAGAGAAATATAGTATATTAACATGTCACATTTCTGTGAGATGATATACTTTATGTTTATTAAATAATTGTTTTAATGATTTACAATTATGGATGCAGACTTTGTCTCAAGTTGTGTTCAATAGACTTAATGACGAGTCGTATATTTTTGAGCGTCGGCCTCAACTACTACACCGCCTTCAGGTGTGACTTCATATGCTTACTCTTTAATATTCTAATTTTTCGTACATCCTTTCTTTATTTGGAATTTTTAAATATTGTTAAGTTTTTTAATAATGAAGGTTTTACTTGGAGGTAGAGCTGCTGAAGAGATAATTTTTGGCCGGGATACATCAAAGGCATCAGTTAGCTACCTTGCTGATGCGTCGTGGCTTGCTCGAAAGATTATTACAATGTAGTTATTCCTTGATCTAACAGCTTAATTCAGCCTTTTTAATGTTTTCAGTAATTTGTATTATTTTTCGTTTTTCTTAATTCAGTTGGAATTTGGAAAATCCACTGGTAATACACGGAGAACCTCCTCCTTGGAGAAAGGAGGTCAAATTTGTGGGGCCTCGTCTTGACTTTGAAGGTTCATTGTATGATGATTATGACCTCATTGAGCCACCAATCAACTTCAACTTGGATGATGAAGTTGCACAAAGAACAGAACAATTGATGCGTGACATGTATGATAAGACTGTTGCTTTATTGAGACAGCATAATGCCGCTTTACTAAAAACTGTAAAGGTATGCTTGTTTATAGAATTTTTAATTGAAAAAATATCCTTGCCCCCTACCTGTAGAAATTCCATCGCCTCTTATCCTCTATAATTTATATTCTTAATGCCTCTTATGTATTCCGACTAATTATTGAAGGAAACAATACATTCTGTAGTTTACAGAAATATATAGGATCCAGACAAACTTTACTATAATGCACTGTTTGACTTGCTTAATCTTCTCTCTCTGACCTAATTAATGTTGTTCCACATAGGGGTTCAGGCAGCCAATAGTTGGACAATTTATTGGTACATACGTTAAATTGCTGACTTGTCTATATTTGCAGGTTCTTCTGAATCAAAAGGAGATCACTGGGGAAGAAATTAACTTTATCATAAAAAATTACCCTCCACATACACCAACAAGTCTTATACTGGAGGAGAGAGATCCAGGGAGTCTTCCATTGTTTAGACAAAGTCAAGAAGAGGAGAATGAAGTGGAGTATAATCTGTTGCCTCAATAAATGGTAAGTGAATCCCAATATATATACTCTTGACATTGCATACTTGAGCAAGTTCAAAATTGGACAATGCTTAATAAGAGTTATCTTCAAGATGTGCTAAATGGAGGTGAATATGAAGCACACACGAGACAACATATGCATCCATCTGTGGCTATGAAGTGACACATTGTGATTCCGAATTTTGTAAATGAAAGAAGTTCCAAAGCTTCTTGTTATGTTGGAGAATCTGAAAGTAGTATAGAGTGCAATTTTGCATGAAAGGAATTGCTACGGTTGCAAATATGGTTTACGCATGCAGTTTCGCAGTTATACTTTCTTCTTTATATGTTATTTCCAGTGTCAACATTACCTTATCTCACCTTTGTTATATATTTCAGAAATTGCTGACTAACATCTCCAACAGACTTGTAAGGTTCATTGTCAAAAATTAATTCGAAGCAAAACATGAATTTGTATAGATATTTTTTGTTATGTTTTAGGAATAAATATAATCATAATTATTATGAAATTTACATGTAATAAGTTCCAGGGTTCTATTCCAATAAAGGAGATATAATATTTTATTATTCGAAAATGTGACTATTGTGATGAGTTGAGTTTAATGGTTTGGATGGAATGCTCGCAAATATTTTTATTGGTTGGGTGCAAGTTTGAAATGAGAAACATTCTTGAGTGGACCAAGTCAATTAGTGCAAAACGTTTTGTAATAAAACAATTAAAGACGAAATAAAAATACGAAACACGTAAAATCATATAATACCAAATATCATTACAAAACACACATCTATGAAAATAATTTTAGTAATAATCTGGTCATATTAAAATAAAATATTTTGTGAAAACAAAATTTTAACAAATTTTACTAAATAACAGATAAAATACGAACCAACGAACTGGCTCGAAAATGAAAGTTCTTAAGAAATTATGAAAACATTTCAAAAATAATTTTACATTATTCTAATGATCAATCTCAATTTTCAAGTTTTTTTAACAAGTGAAATTATTTATTTAAATTAAAATACGATAAAGTTGTATTATGGATCTAAGTAAATTACGCATAGCCGTTGGGTCAAATGAGTCGATCCTTAAACTAATTTTAACTTGAATAAAATTATTTACTAGTGTTTCCGTATAAATAACCTTGTGAAAGGTTCCGTGAAATTTATTAGTATATTTAAAATTCTCCAAATGAAAGATAAAATGGAACACCGGGAGAAAAAAATCATTTAAAAAATGAGGTAAGGGTGGAAATTTAAAGATGAATGTTTATAAGTTCAACAAAGACAAAAACAATTTAAAGTGAACTAATTACTTAAAACCAAATCAATATTTCAAAAGGATTTTTAAATTCAAAATTCGGGCAGGGACGCTTTGCAGTGTCCCGGTGCCAATTTAGTCTCTTTCGCTCCAAAATGACACCAAATTACAGAATTTGGGGAATCCGACACTTTACCTAAAATTACTAATAAAACACGTAAAATCATGACATAACTTGAGTTCAAGCGCCGAATTCAAGCCGGAAAATCGTGTAAAAATGGTACAAAAATATCACTCATCACTTATACATAAACTTAAGATTATCAAAACTACAAAGTCGCACACAAACAAATTCAATAAAGAGAAAACAAGAAAAAGAGAGTAATACATGCACCTAATGTATTACTTCACACACTAGTACTCATATTCAACAATGGTCAGGGTAGATATAACATCAAGTTAGATTACATCTTTTATATGCATATTTCTTTGTCTTGTCTCATTGTTATTTTAATTTGTTATGGTAGAATAAATAATTCGTGTTTCTTACACTTCTGATTGATTTTAATTTTGATTGACGAACTGTATTTTGAGATCTTGTTATTCTGTATCCGTTGCTAAATAGGATTACAACTCTTAATAGAATAAATAATCTTGTTATTTTATTTTTATTTTTATTTCCTGGGTTAACTGGTTTTGATTTTTTACTGTGTTCTTATTTTGTGTGTTATATGTTATAATTTCTGTTGTTTAATCAAATATAAATGTTATTTATCATTATGTGTTATGTGTAGTAAAAAAAACTAAAGTAATTTGTGTTGTTTGATATGAATATTATTGAATATGTCCGATTCTTTGTTAAATTTGTTTTACACGTGAAATTTGTTTTGTTGCTCTTAGTCTTTGTTGAATTTAAGCACTTAAGCTCCTATCAATTATTACTATTTTGTGAAACTGGTTCCATTATTGATTCTAAAAAGTTCCTAACTATTTTGTCGTCAGGTATTGTTATGGAAGAAGTCATGGAAGTAGGTTGAACTAAATGAAAAGCTTAATAACAAAATAAATAAATGTAGGGGGAGCAAAGTGTCGATCTCTCCTCTAATAGTTGTTAATAGTTGTGAGTCTGACACGTGGCAAGCTTTATCTTTAGAAAGTGTTAAGACCACTCAATTCATAACCTCTACAAATAATTACGAAAAAAAGAAAGTGATAGAATACCCTAATCCCCAACTCTTCACGCTCTAAACTCTAAAAATCTACCCCTTTCAACTTTATATTCAATATCTCAAGCAATTGTTAAACCGCCTCTTTTACCCATTTTTTAAATTTTCAAAACAAAGGGGTGTAATGGCAAGATTTTGTCATATTGTTCTTCAAGTCTGACAAACAAGTTTGTGCCTTTGTTTCATTGATTTCTTGCTTGTTTTCTCTTCTCCGTGTTTCTGAATTTAATCTCACAAACACCCACGCACAAATAACACAAATACTCACGGACTTGCTGAGAAAACAAAGAAATTACTATATCTCTCTTTGTATATCACTCTCAGTAGTACTCTTCATGAGTTTCTCATCTCCTTGTTTCCGAATTTAATGTCTCTCGTTCTAGTTAGGTATTACATCATGTTAAATATTACTATAATATGCATTTTCATTTTTTTCTTTGAATTAGATTATACTTCCTTTACTCTATTTACTGTAACGGTAATGTAGAGATTACGACAAGTTAGATTACATACCTTGTTCGATTCAAAAATTTCCAACTCTATTCACATCCCTTGCTTCGTTCAACTATATCACCTCTCTCTCTCTCTCTCTCTCTCTCTCTCTCTCTCTCTCTCTCTCTCTCTCTCTCTCTCTCTCTCTCTCTCTTTTTTCTCTCTTTCTTATCGTAGATCACTCTCGGTAAGATTATCTATGAATTTCTCATCTCCTTATTTTTGAATTTGATCTATCTCTCTCTCTAGTTAGATATTACATTAGGTTAGAGATTAATCTTATATACATTTTCATTTTTTCCTTTCTCATTGTTAGAATTAGATTATACCGTCTCTGCTCGGTAAATTTAATCTCTCTTACTTCCCCCCTCCATCTCTCCATATGCAATTTTATGTAATGTCAATGTAGAGATTACTTCAAGCTAAATTATATCTTTTATATGCATATTTATTATTCAAATTTTTATGGTACAATTAAATTATTTTTGTCTCTTACACTTTTGATCGATTTTTGATTTTGATTGATTTTGTATATTAATATCTTGTTAATTGGTGTTCATTCCCAATTAGGATTACCTAAGGAATTAATATTACCTATAGATTGCTTAGGTTTAGCTAGTTTTGATTTTTTTTATATATTTCACTTAGTTGCATTTATTGCTTATAACAACTCTTTAATATATGGTCTTTGTGTGAGCTATGTTCAATTTGTGTTATATTTTCGTCTACATGCAGTTTCTTTTTCTTCTTGATTTGTATCACTTTGAAAAAAACATCGCGACTACAAGATGTATTTGTGTTATTTGTGCTTTATGTATGTGTTTTTCAGGAACATTCCTAAGCAGTTGGAGGAAGATGGTGCTAATTGTGGAGTCTATAATGTCATGTTCGTTGACGCCTTTATTAAAGGCGTCGATCTAGGTTATCAGGAGGAATGTGACAAGGATTTTCTGAAATACCGATGCAATATGGCAGCTGAATTGCTCAAGGGGAAGCTTTATGATTGATCAATTATCCAATATTGCAATTATCTTATAGTTCATCTTAAATTGCTTTTTGGTTTATCCTTTTGAACTGTATCATGCTTTATTGATAACTGCTAGAACTAAGCTGGTGTTTGTATGTTTGACATTTTTGGGAAAAACTAATACAGGCTACTCGCAAGAAATCCAATATAATTGGGAACCTAATAAACGAGGAAACTTAACATATATAGGTGACTCGCTCATAAAGAATAGGAGTTTACGTTGGCTTAATTCCTATAAAAGGATACGTAGGCATCTTGAGAAGGGATCCCCAAAATTCTATTTTCTCTTAAAATTAATATGGTGCACTTGTGTTGTTTGTTGTTAATGTATGTGTTTCTAATGTTTGTGTTGTGCTTAATTCTTTCTTGCTAGATTATGGTGATTAAGAATATACTCTACCTTAGAGCATCTATCCTGTTGGAAGAAAGTAAAATAGTATCCTGTTTTTCGCCAAGGACCATTCCTAAGCAGCTGGAGGAAGATGGTGCTAATTGTGGAGTCTATAATGTCATGTTCGTTGACGCCTTTATTAAAGGCGTCGATCTAGGTTCTCAGGAGGAATGTGAAGGATATTCTGGAATACCGATGCAATATGGCAGTTGAATTGCTCAAGGGGAAGCTTTATGATTAATCAATTATCCAATATTCCAATTATCTTATAGTTCATCTTGAATTGTTTTTTGGTTTATCCTTTTGAACTGTATCATGCTTTATTGATAGCTGCTGGAACTAAGTTGGTGTTTGTATGTTTGACATTTTTGGGAAAAACTAATACAGGCTACTCGCAAGAAATCCAATATAATTGGGGGTACATATGGTGCACTTGTGTTGTTTGTTGTTAATGTATGTGTTTCTAATGTTTGTGCCGTGCTTAATTCTTTCTTGCTAGATTATGGTGATTAAAAATATACTCTACCTTAGAGCATCTGGCCTGCTGGAAGAAAGTAAAATAGTATCCTGTTTTTCGCCAAGGAACATTCCTAAGCAGTTGGAGGAAGATGGTGCTAATTGTGGAGTCTATAATGTCATGTTCGTTGACGCCTTTATTAAAGGCGCCAATCTAGGTTCTCAGGAGGAATGTGACAAGGATATTCTGAAATACCGATGCAATATGGCAGCTGAATTGCTCAAGGGGAAGCTTTATGATTGATCAATTATCCAATATTCCAATTATCTTATAGTTCATCTTGAATTGCTTTTTGGTTTATCCTTTTGAACTGTATCATGCTTTACTGATAACTGCTGGAACTAAGCTAGTGTTTGTATGTTTGACATTTTTGGAAAAACTAATACAGGCTACTCGCAAGAAATCCAATATAATTGGGAACCTAATAAACGAGGAAACTTAACATATATAGGTGACTCGCTCATAAAGAATAGGAGTTTACGTTGGCTTAATTCCTATAAAAGGATACGTAGGCATCTTGAGAAGGGATCCCCAAAATTCTATTTTCTCTTAAAATTATTATGGTGCACTTGTGTTGTTTGTTGTTAATGTATGTGTTTCTAATGTTTGTGTTGTGCTTAATTCTTTTTTGCTAGATTATGGTGATTAAGAATATACTCTACCTTAGAGCATCTAGCCTGTTGGAAGAAAGTAAAATAGTATCCTGTTTTTCGCCAAGGAACATTCCTAAGCAGCTGGAGGAAGATGGTGCTAATTGTGGAGTCTATAATGTCATGTTCGTTGACGCCTTTATTAAAGGCGTCGATCTAGGTTCTCAGGAGGAATGTGACAAGGATATTCTGAAATACCGATGCAATATGGCAGCTGAATTGCTCAAGGGGAAGCTTTATGATTGATCAATTATCCAATATTCCAATTATCTTATAGTTCATCTTGAATTGCTTTTTGGTTTATCCTTTTGAACTGTATCATGCTTTATTGATAGCTGCTGGAACTAAGCTGGTGTTTGTATGTTTGACATTTTTGGGAAAAACTAATACAGGCTACTCGCAAGAAATCCAATATAATTGGGAACCTAATAAACGAGGAAACTTAACATATATAGGTGACTCGCTCCTAAAGAATAGGAGTTTACGTTGGCTTAATTCCTATAAAAGGATACGTAAGCATCTTGAGAAGAGATTCCCAAAATTCTATTTTCTCTTAAAATTAATTCTCTCAAGTGGAGTACTAGATCACATAAATCCTAATTCTCCCCCAAAATTGTCATGGATATCAAATTTCTAATGTTATAGCTCTATACGAATATCCGATTATAAATTTAATATTGAAACTTAGTCCGTAACAAAAATTGGCTTTAACGTTTGTTGGTCAAAAGTTCCCAAATAAAAAGGAGGAAAGAAAGTTAGAAGGAAGAGGTAGCTAAGAAAAACAAGAGCTCAGAAAAAGATCAAGAAGCAAGTAAACAAGAAAAAGAACTAGCAGCTAACGCCTAAAAAAAAAGAGAGGGGCTGATTAGTGAAGAAATTGACTGAGAAACATCAATAACAACTAAAGAAGCAGAGCTGGTCGATAAAAAGCTTCAGAGAATTTTATTTAACTTCTGTTTAGAGCTACAGAAGAATCAAAATCTGATCAGAAAAATCAAAGATAAGTGATATTTTTATTTAACATTTACATATTTCATGTCATGCATAAATTTATTCTTTCTCCAAGTGTTACGCAAACACGTTATGGAAGAAGCAATCCAACCCAAACAAGTGTTCACCGAAGGCCACTTGGGGGCAACGATTTCGTTAAAGTACCGTACTAGTGACTAATCACCCAATACTTGGGAGAAAATATATTATCTAATATATTAAAAATAAAAGTACTCTGACGTACAATCAAACCAGACAACATGAAATTGAGTAGACATCTTTATGCTTGCCGTGTCTTCCATGAAAGAAGGCTGGGGGTGTGAACCCACACTTCATGTGCTTCAGCAAAATAAATAGACGGTCCTGTTCCTCGTAGAGAAATAATCTTTTTGGTCTTCAAATTGTAGGTATAATGTTCCTTCTCATCTGAAAGTGACTGATTGACGAAACTTGGCTTACAACGCAGAAGCAGTTCATCGCCTATCCAACCGATAAATTTATGAAATTTAGGTGACACTCCACGTATATATAAGTTATCGAGTATCTTATAGAGACTCCAGTTTCCTGCAACAAATTCCTTCAAGACGTGTATGAATATTCTTCCAGAATCATGTGAAATACATGAAAGAGCGTTTTTCCCCATCTGAAGATAGGTTACTGGCCAAGCTTTTGTAGGGCAACATATCCTGTGAACTGTTTCGACACTCACGTCCAGGACAACAATATCTTTAAGTAGTACGTAAATCAGAAAACCTGCGATGCTTATGCCAGGGAAATACAATTGACCAAACCGGTGCCCTGCACTAATCTTTTTCCATGAATTCTCGGTTCCAAGAATTTGTACATGCCAAGAAGATATCTGGTAGCGGTCCGCACTGACAGAAGCAAGCACCAACTTAACTTCCTTAGACTGACGATCACATACGGCACTATAACTATAATCAGTATGTGAAGTGATACAATCAATGACAGAGATTATAGTACGTTGCATAGTGACTGGATTTATAACAGAATAAGTTCGAGTACTATGCTCATAAAAAATGCAGAGACCTTGGGAAGTGGAGTGCATTAGTAACTGGATATTAATCTTTAAACATCTTGCTTCAAGGTAGCGGGAATTAAGCTCCACGCTGTACAAATAGCCTCTGTTGTCTAGGAAATTAACAGTACCAGATTTTGATCTATGTAAATTTGTCTGCACAAAATGAGGCTGACGGATCATGGTAGCCCAGGTTTTGCAAACACCGGACATAATATAATAGAGCAGTGTTGCAGGAAGCCATGAAAGAATCTCAAACCAGATATCATAGGAGAAATTAGGCATTGATGTCTGCGAATCTGTGATGGTACTACTCTCACCTTTGTTTTCTACAGCAACTTGGGTCATTTTCCGCTGAGAATTTACGAAATAGGTAAAAATATTATCCTTTAAAAAAAAGTACACATATACATGCATTAAAGCATCTTTAACCCTTGCGAAACCCTCATATACATAATCATTCGAGTTAAATAACATCGTTGGAGATGATCTTATACGCGTTTGATTATCTGATAATTGAACAAGTAACACTTTAATAAACAGTTATATCATACCTTAATTGATCTGGGAGGCATTGCTTGAGTTGCAGCCGTGCGTGCAAAGCAATGGTTTAATCACATATGCAACGTTAAGCAGAGAGGTCAGAGACTCAGAGGCGTAAAAGTAACAGATTCCCAAACCCTATTTTTGATAAAAATAATATTTATATATATGTATATCAAATAAATTACTAAATATATATAGAAACATGATTAAATAAAAAAAAATCTAATACATATACTTACATTTTTTTATTCAATATATATATAACTTTAGTTTAAAATCATTAGGTAAATAATTATTAAATTTTTTATTAAATACATATAATTTAATTTTTCAATATCGTTTTGAGATTCACGAGATTAGCATACAAAATATGAAATTTCATTTTACTGGGCAAGTTGCCCTCTAACTCAAAGAAGGATCATTAGAGCATCTCCAAGGGTTTCAAGCCCTCGTCTAAAATGCATTGCTGAGCTGACACATGTATAGTAATTAAGATAGTCAATCTCTCATTATTTGATCTCTCCAACAGACAATTCCTCTTGTCTAAAAGGATAGTCAACCATCATATGTTGGCAATATATAGCCAAGCCTACATATCTGTAAGGCAATTCAGGTCATCTATTTGTGTTTTTCATTCTCATTTTCTCTGCTTTGGCCACTTGCAAAGCCATGAATGTCTATATTCCATTTTTCTTTTTATTTGTTTCTTAATCAAATCAATTTTAAAATATTTGTTTCAAAATATAGCCAACCATTATAGCTAATCCCGTTGAAGGGTTACATATGGTGCTCTTGTGATGTTTCTCAAACTTCTGACTTGTGGTTTTATATGATTCATATAAGCTTTGTTAATGAACTGCAAAATGCCACTTTAATTTTGTCGATGTAACAGTTACACTCTATTTGTCACCGGCAGACGGTGTTCCCATTTTAGGTAAGAACATGGCAGATGTAGTAGTACAAATAATTGAAGAGATTACACCATGGGCAAGACAAATGCTACAATGACATAAATTCAAGAGGTGGGGTGTAATGAAATAGGAGCCAAAATTAATCTCAAGACTCGTTGGTCACCAATTTACCACGCTACTTGGACTCTTGAGGCTTAAACACACACTTCTGATATAGATAACATCGAAAGGTCCCAGTTGGCTACATGTTCACCACAGACCACAAACAAGATAAACAACAAACACCACAGACTCTTCTTTCCCTGGGCTACTCTTACTAAGTCCCACTCATAAGCTGCATTGTTGCATCTCAACTACAAACTCCTGCTACTAAAACTAAGCCCTGCAAACGAGACGTAAGCTGCTACCAGAGAATTTGATATATGGGCAACTGTACGTCTTCTAAAAGGATCGAGGCCAGTGTTGCCACTGGTGTTTACAGGCCTGCCCTTGACTTCGACATTAACAACATCGAAGAACCATGGCGTACAGCAGACCAGGACCAACATGAGGAGGATGAGGATGAGGATAATGACCATGAATTTAAGAAAGTGGCAGCATCGCCTGTAGCTTTAGACAAGCTCAACAGGTCCCTTGAAGGTGATCAAGAAGCTCCCCCTCCTACTTGGGAACAAGTCAAAAAAGACTTGGAATTTATCAAGCCCACCTTACAACCTACCATCCCAAAACCTACTGCAGTGATGCCTCCTAAACCCGCCTCCCCTGTTGCTCCGCTGCCAATGAAAAAGATTAAACGCAAGAGCTTCTCCTTTCACACGTTAGAAGAACTCGATACCAAGAGGCCTTCATCTAATACGAAGCCTGACGGTGATGCAACTACTGGCTTCAGGAAAATTGAATCCATGAATAATCTCAATGACTTGAGCTCGGTCAAGGCTGGTTTGAGGAAGACTAATTCCGTGAAGCAGGGCTCTGATTCAAGCCTTCAACAACCGGCTGGGGTGGAATCAGAAGGGTTCAAGCCAGTGAGACAGAACATATTCTTGCTCAAAGATAGGATGGAAAGACAGAAAGAAGGGAAGGAACCAGGGTTTTTGAGGCGAGACCCGCTGAGTGATTACCAAGAGCTGTGTCCACCAGGTGGAGCTGACTTGGTTGTAGTCTACACAACATCGTTGGGTGGTGTTAGGAGGACTTACGAGGACTGTTACAAAGTGAGGTCGATATTAGAGCTGCACCGTGTGGTGTTTGATGAGCGTGATGTGTCGTTGCATGGCGAGTTTTTGAGTGAATTGAAGGAGTTAGTTGGAGAAGAAGGTTCAGTTCCGAGGTTGTTTGTCAAGGGAAGGTATATAGGAGGAGTGGATGAGGTCGTAAATTTGAACGAGACAGGTAAGCTCAGGAGAATTTGGAACTATGTTGGGGTGGAGAGAGGGAGTGGACGTCAAGGTTGCGAAGGGTGTGGTGGAGCACGATTCGTTCCGTGTTTGGACTGTGGTGGAAGCTGCAAAGTGGTGGTGGTTGTGGAGGGGAAGACTCAGAAGCAAAAGTGCCCTGAGTGTAATGAAAATGGTTTGATGCATTGTCCTGCTTGTTTGTAATTTGCTTGATGCTGGACACAGGTCATTTATCATTTATCATTGTGGCATTGTCAATGCCACAATGTGACAATAGTGAAAATTTTACTTCTTGTATAGACAGAAATATGATTTGTAATGTACAATAGTTTTGTCATAAATATTTGGAAGGAAAATGGTTTGGTGCACTAATGCAGCACTGCCCTGCCTATTTGTGAAATGGTTGCTGCTATACTTTATGTAAATGTGATACTGTTGTATTGAATACTTGAAGAAATCAAAAACTCGAAAAACTGAGGATAGTTGGATCACATACTACGGATTTATATGTTTGCTAGTTCATAGAATAAGATCAATTATGTCAAACCATATATGTTGAAACTTGATCGTATCTTGCACATACTGTTCGGTTTATAAGGCAAAGTACTACTACTTGGCTTATTTGGACTCGGAATCGGGATTTGACCCAGATGATCACATATGGTATCAGAGCCGACTCTAATTAGCACCAACAAATCATGATTTTTTGGGGACCCGGGTTATCACACATACTATAACACGACATTGTGTTGATTAAATTTTCTGATCTTCTTTTAACTTTCTTGTGGTAATTCATGCCATGTTTTTGCAACAAAGTTCAGATGATCGAGTGAAAGCCCTTATAGGCTATATTATACAATTCCTGAGAGAGTTTGGCTGACTTAAAGGCTTGATTAAGCTGGAAAGTTAAGTTCTTGAGCGTCTGGGGCCTCAGGGCAATGTGATACCTGCCTTTACTGAATACATATCACTGGAAGCAGGGTTCTCTCACCCAAGTAGACTGATGAGGATATTCAGGGGCAGGGCAATGGTAGAATCACCCGTGATCGATAAAACCAAGATTACGGTGCCAAGTAAAAATAAGAAAGATACTTGATTATGCATGTATTCAAACCCTTGTCCGATTTCTCAATCTTAAATCACCTTAAAGCTGAACTGCAATGTTTTATGTTACAAGTTACAAATAACGTAGCATAACTAAATTCCTGTGTGGTAGCTTGAAGTTACAAATACACAGTCAGATTAGGAACATAAATTTGTCTAGGTCTGGTAATGAGGGTATCCATATTGTGGTCTAGAATTATACTCCTCCCACCACCAGGCCCACCACAGAAGAATCTGAAATTTCATGTCCTTGTAGTAGAGAATACGTTCAGCAATTGAACTCTTCAGAAATGGGCATATATTGAACAGAATTAAATAACAAAAAAATGATCTAATAAAAGAAGTGAGTTAAGAAACTTCAGAAATTAACCGTATCATAAAATGATTCGGACGCAACAACATACTCCATATCTCGCCCTCATGATAATCACATATGACTTGACGAAGAACACAGCTACATTGACATGGCATTGGCATAAGGAGGATTTAGGGTTTGCCCTCGTAGGGGTAAAGGCACGTTCTCTCGAGGACGTCCACCCCTTGAGGGTGCGCTCTCTTGATTTGAAAGGTGATCACCTTGGCTTGATACTGGAAAAATAGTGAAGAATTCTCCCTTAGGATGGGCCCTAATAGAGGGATGTCCGTGGGAAGGCCTCAGGGGTTTGCCTGATGATTGAAGGCCTCCTCCTGTATTCAATGGACGCGTCCTCATTGGGGATGTGGGGTGAACCTTGGTGTGTGCTTTGGGAGCTCTGTTCCAGTACTCAATGGGCGCGTCCTCATTGGGAGACTTTGGAGTGATCCTGCACTTTGCACCCAAACACTTGGGATCACTTGTCCTGCTATCTGGTGGGTGCTTCTCATTCGGGGGATAAGGATGCGTCTAGCATTTAAGGTAAGTCATGGCTATACCTGCGTTTATGAATTAAGGAAATAGTTGGTAATGGATAGGACTAGTCCTCGACGGGGGAAGTTTCCTTATCCATGAAGTCCTGACGTCATAGACGAGTCTTGGGCCTTTGTGACTAGGCCTTATCGTTAGACATTTCTAAAAAAGTGAGCTAAATTCTAAGTATGGAAAACGGTGGAAGACTTTGACTAAGTATGGAAAGTGGTTGAAAAATCCTATATCTAAGTATGGAAGGCGGTGGAAGACTTCGACCGGGCTTCGAAGATCAGAGACCAAACCCATGGAGGAAACTTCATCTCCAAGAACTACGTTGGCTTGATCCCCTATGTAAAGGCGTACGTAGGCACATTGTAAGGGGTCGAAAGTTGAGAGCTCAGAGGCAGCCAACATAAACCCTAAGCAATCTCAGCCACCAATTAAACACAACCACCACAATCCGGTGGATTCATCACTCAAGAACCACCGTTGCAGATCTTGATTCCAGCGATAAACCTCGAACTTTGTTAATACCAAATTCTTCTGTTAACAACATCTAAGCTAACAACAAGCTTTCTGTGACTAATTTTTCCGCTCAAAGTTCACAACAATGAGATAAAAATTGTAACATCTAAAATATCTCTACGCAATGTAGGTAATTGTTGGGATTTATGGGTGATAACATAGAAACAACTTAACTTTGATTGTACTTAATTTTTAATTAAGTAGAACATACTGTCACAGCCAAAGTATGTTCTTGTAATCAGTATGTAATGTTATTCTAGTTGTATAATTTGAAAGAAGTTCACTTGCTGTGTTCAAGCCTCAAAGGGTACATAATTAGATGACAACATGAATAAAGGTTACTGTCCTAAAGCTTTGACAGTAAGATTACAAGAAGACAGAATGTTGCAAGTCAAGACAGCATATTCACTCTGACAGCAACATTGGCGGAAGACTACGCGACAGCAACTTTAGCCCTCGACAGCAAGCTTGGGAACCTCGACAGCACACTATGCAGGGAACTCGTACTGTCACCAAAAGCACATTCCTGTGACAGCAAGCTTTGTGGCAAAAGTAACTGTCTCGAGAAAGACCTTTGTTCTAAGTATCTTTCTCAGTCAAATCCCGTGACAGTTTCAATGTTCAAGAAACAGGCGTGTTGCAGTATCCCTAAGCTGCACCAAGTCTGCAAGACTACGACAGAAGCTTCAAGCACTGCAAAACAAAAGCGAAGCAATTCAAGAGCAATGTCAAGTCCTTATTTGCTGAATTGCTTAAGCTGGAAATAGAATGAATCTAGGTTGCTTTTGTTATGATGTATATCTGACATATTAGCAATTTAGGAAAGTCACATGGGTAAGACAATCTGTAAGAAGCTGCCACTTGACAATGACAGCAGCTTCACAAACCCATGACTGATAGTGATAGGATTAGTCTTATACCTACTGTCAATTCATTCTAGACATGTAACGAAGACTAGCAAGTGCCTTGAACAAAATCGAAGCTCAAGAATTCTCTCTTGAGGTTGTAGCAACACTTTGCAAAATAAATAAAACATTTATTTTGTGAATCATGTCTTCTCTATTTTACTGTTTGTGAATGCATACATATTATTGATAACATTAAATCTTAGTTTTAGTTGTTGAAACTGAGATTGAATTTTATCAGTATTGCATTCATCCCCCCCCCCCCCTTCTGCAATACACAAGGACCAACAACTGGTATCAGAGCATTCAGATTAACATACATATCTGAGATCCCGACGACAATGCAGAAATCAAACAATATCAAGATCCCAGCTTTGATAAAGAGAACTACAGCATTTGGAAAAGAAAAATCTTGTTGTTTATCAAAGCGGCGAATCCACTATACCCAGGTATACTCGAGAATGGTCCTTTCATTCCAAGGAAGGAAATTGAAGCCACAACAGTAAATGGTGAGATCATTCCTGCACATTGGGTTCCCAAAGATCCCTCGGAATTTTTGGAAACTGAGAAGGAGAAAATGGTGCTAGATGATCACTTGCAACTCATCTTGCTCGATTCTCTCACGTTGGATAAAGCCATGTGTGGAAGTGTGATAAGCTGCACATCAGCCAAGGAGATGTGGATCAGGTTAGCCTTACTCTGTGAAGGAAGTGAAGAAGTTAAGGGCAACCAAAGGCAAATACTTATATCTCAATATGAGGCATTTATGGCCAAGCCTGGTGAAGACTTAACCTCCATGTTTGAAAGGTTCAGTAAGCTCTTAACTGAACTGCAGATACATGGCAAGTACTATGACAGAAAAGAATTGAATGTCAAGTTCTTGCTTACACTGCCTGATCATCTTGAACACAAGACAACAGCCATACGAGAAGGAAGAGATCTCAACAATATAACCTTTGAGACACTTTATGGCATTATGAAATCGTATGAACTTGAACTCTTTCAAAAGAGAGCCATACAAAGTGGAACAAGGAACAAGATGGCTAATATGTCAAGTGCCCTAGTAGCACAAGTGCCAAGGATCACACAACCTAGTGAAGCACTACAAATCACTCAACCAACCCCTGTACAATCCTTGAAGATAGAAGAGGTTGTTGAAGATGATGAGAAAGTAGTACTACAGCTCAAGGATGTGGAAGATGAAGACTTTTACACTATGAAGGAACTGGAAAGCATGGACAATCCTACTATGGCTTACATGGCCAAAAAGTTCAAGAACTTTAGGTTCAAGAAGGATAGGTCATTCAGGCCCCAAGGGCAAGCATCCAAGTTCACCAAGGGAAGCTCATCAAAGGCTGTTGTGGGAAGCTCATTCAAAGGAGGATACAAGACTGGATTTGTGGATAGATCTAAATTCAAGTGTTACAACTGTGGTGAACCTGGTCATTTTGCTACTGAGTGCAAAAGACCCAAACAGGTTCAGAGATTTGAGAAAGGAACTGGTGGATATTCCAAGAAGAATCAAGGTAGAGCCTATGTGGCTGAAGGAAAGTGTTGGGATGAGTCTGATGATGAAGATGAAGAAGAATATGTCAACCTAGCTCTCATGGCTAGCACTGATGAAGTAACATCAACATCCTCAAGTCAGGTACCTTCACTTGTCTTACTTGATATGTCCATTGATGAGTATAAGAAAACCATTAAAGACTTAAGTGCTGAAATGTTCAATGTCTATACTAGCTTGTCTGCTGCCAATGAGGAGATCACTAGGCTGAGTAAGCTAAATGAAACACTAAAGTCTGAAAATGAATCTCTTGTTCTCAAAACCAGTTCACTGGACTCTTTAGCTCAGGAGAATGCTAAACTTAAAAATGAATTGAAATGTGCTAAAGAGGTTGAGGAATTCCTGAGAAATGAGATTGCTGAAAATGAATTTAAAATCAAGGCTTATAAAAACTCATCAAAGATAGTTCAGGATTACAATGATAAGCATACAGAAAATCAGTCAGTTGGTATAGGTTTTTCATATGGTAGAAGACCTGGAAAGGAAACTGTGATTCAAGATTGTTCTGGAAATGCTGCTGTCAAACCCACCATTCTCAAGAAAGTTAAAACTCCCATTTTCAAAGCTGCAGAAATTGAGTTTGATGAAGAAGCCATGCTCATCAAACAAGAAATTCTTGATGAGGATGAAGGTGTTGACAGCACATTCAAGGATGGAAAGGATACTGTCACAATCCCCAAGACAGTAAACTTACCAAGCAATCAGACAGTAAGTTCAAAAGATGCTGTCACAGTTGGCAAGACAGAATCTTCCAAAGATACTGTCAAGAATGGTTCCAAGACAGTAACTTTAAAACCTTCTGTCAAGACAGTAGGAATAAAAGATACTGTCAAGGAAAGTTCGACAACAACTTCTGAACATAATGTCAATCCAGTAACTCCCAAGTCTAAGAATAGGAATGGAAAGGTATGAGTCAACAAAGGAAATGGATACACTAATGTTGGAGGTGCTTCTAGGAAACTGTGCAATAACTGTGGATCTACTCATCACTTAACACATGTTTGTAAGAAACCAATTGAGGAAAAGGTCAATGCAACTGAACTCAATGGTAACTTACACAGAACCCCCCTTATGCATAGAACTATGAGTGTCTGTAATAACATTGAATGTATGCCATGCAAAATTATTGCCATGAGTACATGCTTTAACTTACCTAGTCTCACTACTGAAAAATGTTCATACTCAAACACTGTTGAGACTTCTGAGCCTGCTGGCAACAGCAAGAAGGCTCCATCCACTAAGAAAAGGACCAAGTCCAATTCTAAACCTAAGTGGGTGAAAAGAGAAGTCAAACAGGAGATTAATGATAATTCTTGTGACTTTATGACTGAAAGAAACTCAGGAGACACTGAAACTGCAGGACCCAACAAGGATTGGGTACCATATGCATCTTAGACACATTCTGTTTTGCAGGGCAAGAAGAAAGATCAAGTCATGTGGATCATTGACAGTGGCTGCTCAAGACACATTACAGGTGATAAAGCCCTGCTATCACATTATGTTGAGAAAGCTGGCCCAATCATAACCTTTGGAGACAACAGCAAGGGTTACACAGTGGGATATGGCTGTCTAGAAATTGGAAATGTTGTCATTGAAGATATTGCTCTTGTGGATGGATTGAAGCACAATCTACTCAGTGTCAGCCAATTCAGTGACAGGGGATTCAAGGTTGATTTTGATATGATGTTGTGCAACATCTATCACAAGAAGAACAGTAGCCTCTCTCTAAAAGGGGTTAGAAAAGGAAGCTTGTTTGTTGCTGACTTAAATTCAACAAAGAAGGATAAGGTTTACTGTTTCTACAGTAAAGCTACTGTTGGTGACAGTATGCTTTGGCACAGGAAGCTCTCACATCTCAACTTCAAGATAATGAATATTCTGATGAAGAAGGAGTTAGTGAGAGGTTTGCCCCAACAGGAATTCTGTCAAGAAGGACTGTGTGAAGATTGTCAAATGGGCAAACTGAGAAGAGCTGTGCACAAGTCCAAGCAAATGAACACCAACATTGAAGCACTCAAGTTGATTCACATGGATCTCTTTGGACCAATCAATGTACCATCAATGGCCAAGAAGAGATATGCCTTAGTAATGGTGGATGATTACTCAAGGTACACTTGGGTGAAGTTTCTAGAATCCAAAGATGAAGCTGCTCAAGTGATTATTGATCAAGTCAGAGTTCTTGATAGAACTCCAAACTCAAAAGTTCAAATCTTGAGGAGTGACAATGGTACAGAATTCAGAAATGCCACTCTTGGAAATTTCTGTAAAGATGAAGGAATTGTACAACAATTCTCTGCTGCAAGAACTCCACAGCAGAATGGAGTTGTAGAAAGAAAGAACAGGACTCTCATTGAAGCAGCTAGAACTATGTTGCATGATGCCAAACTGCCAACATATTTCTGGGCTGAAGCTATCAACACAGCCTGTTATACTCAGAACAGAACCATGATCAACAAAACTCATGCAAGTACACCTTACTGTCTGTTAACTGGAAAGAAACCTACTGTCAAATATTTTCATGTGTTTGGGAGCAAATGCTTTATGATGAAGGATAACCATGAGAAGAAAGGAAAATTTGACACCAAGGCTTTTGAAGGACTATTCATGGGTTACATCACAGAAAGGACTGCCTACAGAGTTTATGTTATGGAACACAGGATTATTGAAGAAAGTGTTAATGTCACATTTGATGAAACCAAGTTTCCAGGACTGCATGAAGAAGGAAAGATGCAGACATTCAGATTTGAGAATCAAGGATACTTGGAAGCTGAGGAAATTGTGGATGAAGAACCTAGCTTCACTCAAGTTGTTGAAGTTGATAAAGATACTGTCAATGCCAATACTGTCAACCAAACTCCAGCTCAGTCACAGACCATATCCTCTAACATTCATGACAATGGTGACTCTGGAGACAATGAAGAACATGGTGAAGACAATGGGATTGGTGATCATTCAACTCAACAAACTGAAGAAAATGTTCCTGTACAGTCAAGTAGCTTGCCCAGAATCACCAAGTGGAACAAGGATCACTCAAGTGACCTCATCATTGGTGACCCTAATTCTGGAGTGAGGACCAGGAACAAAGTCTCTGCTGACAGCATGTTTTCATGCTTCCTGTCTCAAATGGAACCTAAGACAATTGATGAAGCATTGTTGGATTCTGACTGGGTGATAGCCATGCAAGAAGAGCTAAATCAGTTTAAAAGGAACAATGTATGGAAGCTAGTTCCAAGACCTAAGGGAAAGTCAGTCATTGAGACCAAATGGGTTTTCAGAAACAAGCTTGATGAAAATGGATCAGTGACAAGAAACAAAGCAAGGCTAGTAGCTAAGGGTTACTGTCAACAGGAGGGAATAGATTATGATGAGACATATGCACCTGTTGCAAGACTTGAAGCTATAAGAATCTTTCTAGCCTATGCTGCACACTGCAACTTCAAAGTATTTCAGATGGATGTCAAAAGTACCTTCCTAAATGGAGAATTGGAAGAAGAAGTGTATGTTGAACAGCCACCAGGGTTTGAGGATGCTGAAGTGTATGATTTTGTATACAAACTCTTCAAAGCTTTGTATGGACTAAAGCAAGCACCCAGGGCTTGGTATGACACACTCTCCACTTTTCTCTTGGACAATCAGTTTACTAGAGGAGTTGTGGACAAGACACTTTTCTACAAACACCATGGCAAGGACATCATTCTAGTACAAATCTTTGTGGATGATATCATATTTGGTTCAACAAATGAGAGACTGTGTGAGAAGTTTTCCTCTCTCATGAGTAACAAATATGAGATGAGTATGATGGGAGAATTGTCATTCTTTCTGGGATTACAAATTCTTCAACAATCTGATGGAATCTTCATTTGTCAAGCTAAATACATCAAGGAACTTCTCAAAAAGTTCAACTTGGAAGATTCATCACCTGCAAAGACACCAATGTCCACCTCAACCAGTCTGGATCTTGATCCTAAAAGGAAGAAAGTTGACTCAAACACCTATAGAGGCATGGTAGGATCTCTCCTATACCTAACTGCTAGCAGACCTGACATCATGTTTGCTACATGTCTCTGTACAAGGTTTCAGAGTGATCCAAAGGAGTCTCACTTAGTAGCCATCAAGAGAATCTTTAGATACCTAAAAGGCACTCCTAACCTAGGTCTTTGGTATCCCAAGAACACTGGATTTGATCTAATTGGCTACTCAGACTCAGACTATGCTGGATGCAAGATTGACAGAAAGAGTACTACTGGTAGCTGTCAATTTCTTGGTGGTAGATTGGTCTCATGGTTTAGCAAGAAGCAGCATTCAGTTTCTACCTCAACTGCAGAAGCTGAGTATATTGCTGCAGGCAGTTGCTGTGCACAAATTTTATGGATGAAGAATCAACTTCTGGATTATGGTCTAGTGTTAAGTGAAATTCCTATCTACTGTGACAACACTAGTGCCATAGCCATATCAGACAATCCAGTTCAACACTCTAGGACAAAGCACATTGATATAAGACATCACTTTATCAGAGAGCATGTTGAACAAGGAACTGTGAAGCTGATCTATGTCCCAACTGACAAGCAACTTGCTGACATCTTCACTAAGCCATTGGATGAAGCAACCTTCAACAGGTTGGTAAGTGAATTGGGAATGCTGAACCTGGTATGTTGATTTACTCAGTTTTCTATAATTCCAAATTCTCTAATGAAGCTCATGACAGCAACTTCAAACCTGCTGTCAAGAGAAGTTACTGTCTACTTGGTCTATGTCTGTTATGTGACAGCATGTGTTGATTTGACTTTTCATGTCAGTATTTTGTGCCAGTCTCATACTTTTAAACCGTGTATGACATTAATGTGGTTACTTGTTAAGTTTGAGAGATAAAAATCTGTTCCATTGGACTTTCACACCTTTTAGCATTAATCTGTAGGATTAAAGGAGGACACGACCATTAATTACTTTTGTGGTAGTTGTATGGGTACTCTAACTGTTGACCATTAAACTTTAATCCTTAGACGGTTTTGCCTATAAATTAACCTTAGGTTTCACCAGTCTGCTCTTAGTTTTAAAGTAAATAATGGAAAACAAAGTAGGAATTGAAGTAGGGCTAAAAAGGTGCGATAGTGAACCCGACAGTGAAGAGATTGATGAGCTCTTCGAGATGCTGTTGGACGCCATGGATGAGATAGATGAAGAAAAGAAACAAGAAGAGGAGACCAAGGCTCAGGAAGAAGAGAAAGAGCTTCAGGCACTTCTCAAAGAAGAAGGTCGCTCTGAAGAGGAAATTAAGGCAGAGACGTTAGAACTAGTTGATAAAATCATAGAATAATGTACTCAATGTTCTATTTTAATGATTTTATTAATAATAAAAGTTCTTGTTTTTGTGATTAGTGAGTTTATGAAGTGTCTGTGTACTTTGCTTAAATATCTGTGTTGAAACGATTACATTGCTAAATCCATAATGTGTCAATATTAAGTTAAGTATATGAATAAAGCATTCTAATAAGTTTATGACAGAACCAATTCCCAATCGAAGTTACTGTCGTTAAGAAGGATACTGTCGTGTGTTTCTTGACATCAACCTTCTTGACAGCAGGAAAAGACTTTCTGTCAAGACTTGTAAAGGATACTGTCATTCATATGCTTAACGGTGACAACAAGTTTTTGCGCAATAGTTGCTATCGCGCAAAACCTACTGTCACCACCTCTTATTACTGACAGATTGTTTCAAGCGCACAGGTTACTGTCAACAATAGTGGACCGTTGAAATTGGATGTTTATCCCACGTTGGTTAGTGAATAACGGGCAGTATCTCACGTGTTTAAGAGTGGGTTAAGACACGTTCTTGAAATCCACTTTTTATGCACAAAACGTTTGAGATACCCCTATTTATTCCCCAGTTACTCAGACATATCTTTCTCTTTCTCATTAAACTCAAGGCAAAATACCTTTCTTCCAGCAAAAAGCAACTTTCTTACTTTCTTCTTTTCTTGAAATCTCAATGGCTCGCAAACAAACTCTCTCTCAAACAAACTTTGCTGGCATCTTTTCCCCAAATGATGCTGGTGAAGGCTTCAAATGACTAGTGTTTTTCTTGAACAAGTCCTATCTCGGTTATGCCATCACCTCAACCCCCATTCTCGACTTAGACAGACTTGAGGCGTTTTGGAAAACTGCTGTTGCTCAAACTGAGGGTGAGAACCCGGGTATTCAATTCACAATCTCTGGGTAACAATACACTCTTACAGCTGAGGTCATCAACAATGCTCTTGGAATTACACTTGAAGCAAGACAACAATTTACTGAACTTGCCAATGATGACACTCTAAAGAAGCTCTTCTTGAAGATTGGGTATGCAGGCCCTATTCTCGAAGAGGGGACAACCAAGTGGTATCCAACTGGTGAAATGGAAAGGAAACATCTGCGAAAGGAGTGGAGCATGATATTTGATGTGATGGTCAAGGTGTTCTCTACCAAGTCCACAGGCTGGAATGGAATACCCTCCTACATCAAGAAACTGACACATTCTCTTGTCCATGGATACAAGGTGAATGTTGGAGCTCTCCTCATGGCACACCTCAAAGCTGCCATAGGTAAGAAGGTATCACTCTACCCTCGCTTTCTTATGATGTGCATTAATTCATTCTGTGATTTTAATGATGCTGCTCCTCGTTTAGAGGCTTGCTCAGTTTTGAAAAAGAACACACACACACTGTTATCATCACAAGATCTCAATGCACACATTACACTCTGTTTCACTCAACACATGGTTGATCAAGTGTCCAACCTTGATTATCCATTACCTTCTGGTTATGATTCCTTTACTCTTGTGAATGAAACTGAATTAAACCCAAATTCAGTTAACCCACATTCAACACCATAAACTCAGCCTAGGCCCTCTAGACTTCCCAAAGCCCAAAGAGAAGCCTTGCAAGAATCCAGAAAAAGATCCTTAGAAGCTGATGTTGGTGGTAGCTCTGTTAGTCAAGAAGGAGACACTGCACCTAGTGCAGCAAATAAGGAAGGTAGTCAAACAGAACCCACAGTGGTTCCCCCTGAGCCTAAGAAGAAGAGAGCTAGGAGGACCAAAACCATTGTCAGCCACCCTACAGTCTCCCAAAAGACTGTAGAGGAAACCAGGGAAATAAACTCCTCCCTAGATGTGCCTTCTCAACAAGGGACATCTATTGAAATTGGCATGTCTCCCAAGGCACCCTGTACAGAGTCTGCACAAACTCATGGTTCACAACCTGAGATACCCCCACTTGAAGAAACACACAGTGAGTTAGGACACAGTGAGGATTTCTCTACTCCTATTGATGGTTCACATGTTTCATCTGTGAATCAGCCCCCACTCTCTACTACACTTTCACCTTCTTCCTTCCCTACACATTCTTTTGTTTCTTCTCAACAACCTAGAGAAGGGGACAGTCCCAACCCTTCAGGTTTTGATCATCCATCTCCAATCATGGATGAGCCCCCATCCAGTGGTCCACAAGAACCCATTTCTCAAAGTGAGATGGACACCACTCCTCCAAACACTGAGCTAGGGCAAAGTGGTATTTTGTCAGAAAATGAAACAGCCAACACTTTGTCTGAACTCCAAGGAGCATCTTACCTTCAGGAAGATGCTGTCACAACCTCTGTTGCTGTCAAAGACACTGGCAATGTTGATGTCCTGGACATAGCTGTTGTCATGGGTGGAGAGAAAGATACTGTCACTACAGAACCTACTGTCACTCCACCTCCCAAAGTTGCTGTCATGCCAGAACCTGCTGTCCAGACTCCAACTGACAGTAACATTCCTGCCAAAGATGTTGTCCAGTCCTCTCAGCCTGATTTTGATGTTGTAATCATTGAGGATGCCTCTGATGATGATCTACCTCTTGCCAAACTCTTAAAGGTACATTCTAAATCTACTCCTTCCATTCATGTTAGTACTGCTCATACCCATGCATCTAGGTTGAGTGAGGGTGTGCAAAAGAAAAGAGAGATAAAAGAAAAGAGAGGTGAGCATAAAAATGAGAGGCAGCCAAATGAGCTGGCAAAAGGAGAGGGACTTGAGCATGTCCAGAGAGATATTGAGGGAGCCCACACTATTCAGACATTAGGCCTTGAGAGTCAATCTGTGAGGGGTGATGAGATCACTCAAAAACACCTTGAGAGTGTGAGAACCCCCATAGCCTCCAAGCCCCTTTCTTTTCCTTCCCCTCCAAGAAGGTTAAGGTATGGTGGCCCCTCTGCTACTTATGGTAACAGGATTGCAGCTCTAGAAGGATAGTGTGCTACATTGAACTCCAAGATGGACTCTCTCTCTCAACTGGTGGTTGATGGTTTTGCTGCTACTCAGCTCTCCATCCAGTTCCTTACTGACCTAGTAGCTGCCAACTCAACTAAGGGGGAGAAGGTAGCAAGATCAGAATCATTGCCTATTCAGGAATCAGGTGGAACTCAGGGGGAGCCTGTAGCTGTGGAGACCAGAGGGGGAGCTAAAAGGAAAGCAATGTCTAAGGGGGAGCAAGTCAAACCAAGCAGTGGACAACCAAAGGATAAAGCTGAAAAGCCTGTTGAAGTGGAAATGGATGGAGAAAGGGTGTTAATGTCAAAGGAAACTCAAGATGCACTGCAAAGAAGATCTACATCTAAACACCCAATCTTGCCTCCTGTGGTAATTAGAGAGCCAACTCCAGAAACTCAAGAAACTACTCTACAGAAGAAATGGAGAGAAATGGAGGAACAAAACAAGCTAGGGAAAGGTAAAGGGAAACTGCCTGAATCCATCCAAAAGGGAATTATTTGGTCAAATGGCACTGAATTTGATCAAGAAGAAGCCAATGTTTTGATGGTGGATTACAGGGAGAGCACATTACTCAACCAGGACAGTGAATTTAGCAGTTTGGTGGAACAAGCAATGAATGCTCCAAGCAACCGTCCAACCAACACCACAAAACTGTTAAAGGATCAAATCACTAGTGTCAGTGTAATGGTGAATGATGAGAAAAGATGGGCTGTAAGTATCTATTTCACTTCTGGCATATCTTATTTCATCACAATGCAGTTATTGCAGAGTCTACCAGCAAAGGTGTTGTGTGCCTTGAAGGGAAAGATCAGGGCAACTCAAACACCATTCAATGAAATATTGGATATGCAAATCCAGAACCTGCTCATACAAAAGCTACCTGAAGTCTACACAAATCCACCATGTGTTTTCTATAGATCTGTAACTAAGGATGGCACAAGAAGGAACATCTTCATGAATTTGGTTGGCACATCCAGAATGGAAACCAAGTCAATTCTGAAAGTGTTAGATGGAATACTCAATTCAAATGCCAATCCAGGAAGAGCTTATGCTGTTCAAGAGATCTACAAAATGCTGGTGTTGAGAGACAAGGCACTGGGAGCTAGAGTGAAGGAACTAATCTCTAGAGCCAATGCCAAAAGAAATGATCAAGGTGGAAGCTGTCTCTATGACCTTCCTCCTCAGGATGATGATGATGATGATGATGATGATGATGATGATGATGATGATGATGATGATGAGGTTGGAGGTGGTGAAGCTTCTGGAAATGCTGGTGGAAGTAATTCTGGGAATACTGGTATTCAATCCCAAAATGAAGGCAATGAAGAAACTCCTAATCAGGAAAAGAAAGATGCTGGTGCTACAGATGAAGAGGAGTCAAGAATACTGGAAGCTTTGGAGGCAAGCATTTTTAGATGTGCTATTGACTGCATAAATGCAGAAAAAGATGCTATCACCAAAGGTACTGTCGACAAGGATACTGTCATAGAAGATGCTGTCATGGAAGATGCTGTCGACAAAGGTACTGTCAAGGAAGGTTCTGTCAAGGATGAAGCCAAAGCTGCTGTCAAGCCCAAGAGACTGAAAGCTAAAGCTAAGGCATGGTTTACTAGACAGAAACCTGTAGGAAAGCACATGTGCTCAGGAAAGGAAAAGGCCACTGGATTAGGCAGAAATTTGAAGATGCCAATTCAATCAATTCCTCCCAACAGTCTTAAAATTCAACAGATGCAATCTTGGGAAATCAAGAGTGTTGAGGTTAAATTGGATGCAAATCAAGAGGCCACTGAGTATATTCTGTGGTGGGAAGGATCAAGATCTACCGAGGTTGATAAGGACTTCAACCTGGTGTCCACATCAACCAGTGGTAGGACATCAACCATAGATAAAAGGAGAATTGACTTCTTCTACCTGGAAAGAATGGTAGAGTTGTTGGAGAGCTATGATAATGTTCCAGAGTTTGTCATGGAACATATTTTGAAATATCAGGCTGATAGGGATGCTGAATTCTATCAGAAATTTGGCTACAATTTTGAAGATTTTGATGATGCTGATATTCTAACTGATCTCCCACCTTCTCCTATACCATACCACTGGTACTATGAGTTTGAGGACTTACCCACAGAAGAAGGGCAAACCCAACCAACTCAGGAAAGGGAACCTAAGCCAAGCAAGAGACCTGAATCTTCTCAATATTCTCAAACTAAGTCAGAACTTGATAAGAAGGAAGCTGAACTACTGGAAAGATGCAAGGCCTCCAACAAGGCAGAAAGTGAAGCTCCAAATTATCAATCATGTATGCTGGAAAATCCCCTAAGAATGAAGTATCTAAAAGAAGAAATCTATGTTTGCAGCTTTCACAAGCTAAAAACAACTATTCTGAAGGATTTACAGTATATGGTAGTTGGATCTATTCATCCCTTGGAGCAGATTTGTTCTGATGAAATAGAGAATGTATTGGAAGGAAGAAAAGGAGAAGACTCAAAGCTGGACAAGCAAAGGAGAAGGACTCTCAATGCTTATCCTGGAAGTAGATTCAAGCTCATTAATGAAGAACTTCACTTCAGAACCTATCCTTATGATATAGAGCAATGGCTGATTCTCAGGGATGCTAGTTCTCTTCTCTCTCCTACCATAAAGAAGATCATTGAAGAAGTAGAGGATGCTGCAGTTTCTGCTGCTGAAATTTCTCTTATAGAAGGGTTAAAAAGCTGCTTGGTAGAAGCTCTCAAAAGAGAGGATGTAGCAAGGCAGAAGAGGAAATCTCAAGCTAAGTAAAAATTCTTAATCCATTCTGATCTTGTTAGTTAAGTTGTCAGCACATATTGTAAATTTGTTGTTATTTCCCATAAAAACAAATTGGGGGAGATTGTTGGGATTTATGGGTGATAACATAGAAACAACTTAACTTTGATTGTACTTAATTTTTAATTAAGTAGAACATACTGTCACAGCCAAAGTATGTTCTTGTAATCAGTATGTAATGTTATTCTAGTTGTATAATTTGAAAGAAGTTCACTTGTTGTGTTCAAGCCTCAAAGGGTACATAATTAGATGACAACATGAATAAAGGTTACTGTCCTAAAGATTTGACAGTAAGATTACAAGAAGACAGAATGTTGCAAGTCAAGACAACATATTCACTCTGACAGCAACATTGGCGGAAGACTACGCGACAGCAACTTTAGCCCTCGACAGCAAACTTAGGAACCTCGACAGCACACTATGCGGGGAACTCGTACTGTCACCAAAAGCACATTCCTGTGACAGCAAGCTTTGTGGCAAAAGTAACTGTCTCGAGAAACACCCTTATTCTAAGTATCTTTCTCAGTCAAATCCCGTGACAGTTTCAATGTTCAAGAAACAGGCGTGTTGCAGTATCCCTAAGCTGCACCAAGTCTGCAAGACTACGACAGAAGCTTCAAGCACTGCAAAACAAAAGCGAATCAATTCAAGAGCAATGTCAAGTCCTTATTTGCTGAATTGCTTAAGCTGGAAATAGAATGAATCTAGGTTGCTTTTGTTATGATGTATATCTGACATATTAGCAATTTAGGAAAGTCACATGGGTAAGACAATCTGTAAGAAGCTGCCACTTGACAATGACAGCAGCTTCACAAACCCGTGACTGATAGTGATAGGATTAGTCTTATACCTACTGTCAATTCATTCTAGACATGTAACGAAGACTAGCAAGTGCCTTGAAGAAAATCGAAGCTCAAGAATTCTCTCTTGAGGTTGTAGCAACACTTTGAAAAATAAATAAAACATTTATTTTGTGAATCCTGTCTTCTCTATTTTACTGTTTGTGAATGCATACATATTATTGATAACATTAAATCTTAGTTTTAGTTGTTGAAACTGAGATTGAATTTTATCAGTATTGCATTCATCCCCCCCCCCCTTCTGCAATACACAAGGACCAACAGTAATAATTTGCCTATAACATAGCATTTCCCCTGAGAGACTTGTCCTCGAGTCTTTCGTTAGGAATAGGAAAATCAGGGAACTTGTGTAGAAAATTTCAGCAGGTTCCCAGGTAGCTTGAGCTGCATCCTGACCTTTCCCCTAGAGTAAATAGTAAATACTCAATTAATGATGAGTTCAGAGATACATAAAAGACATCATGCAGTTTAGCAGTAGTAAGTAGAGGTGGCCAAATGGGCGGGTTTATTCAGCCCGCCCAGCCCGGCACGTTACTTTATTCGGATATTATTCAGCCCGATTGAACCGCGAATAATTTGATCCAACCCGCGTCTGAGTTAGTGCCGGTTACGAGTTCAATTTCGAAAACCCGTGAATCGGCCCGGCCCACCCGCACGAGCCGCACAGCCCGCACGAGCCCGTGAGCTCGCCACACCACAAAGTCACAAACTTCCAAGTTAGGGTCAGTACCTACAATTTAATGTTTCAACTAAACCAGATATAATATAACATGACCTATAAATGACACCGAACAAGCATATATTAAAAGTAATTTACTTACTAAATTAGTCCAGGGGATTCCAAGTTCCAACTCTTCATCCAACTGCTGCACAACTCGTGGACTCGTGGATAGAGGTGGACTCGTGGTCGTGGGACACGTGTAAATTAAATGTAACTTGCATAGTTGCATGTGCGACGCGTGTCTGGATTAGAGAGCACATGCATTTTCAATCATTAGTGTTTAGTGATTCACCCAACACAAGCCCGCACAACCGCACAAGTCCGCCAAATTCGTCTAACCCGGACAAACCCGCCTGTTGGTGGCCCAACTAGGATTGGGCCGAACGGTTTTGGGGCCGAATACTAATTGGGCCGAATGGTCAAAGCCCATTCTTTCGGATCGGACCGTTAGGCCTAACCGTTGATATGACTGAGTCGCCCGCTTATTTAGGCGTAATGGCAGGACTATGTGTGGCGGTGGCTTCCGAAGAATCCGGGTGAGTCGGTAACAGAATGCCTATAAAAGCATGTGACAGGTTTACGTCCAGAAATATACTCATTTCATACTCACAAATACTTACACGTTCATTTAACCCTAATTGGAACCTCTAACTTATTCTCACACCGGAGGTGAATCGGGGGCCCAATCCCTCGCATTCTTCTCTTTTGACAGGTCGACCCGGAGAGCTTCCTGGAATCCTACCCGACAGAAAACTGGTTCCAACATTTGGCGCCGTCTGTGGGAACGTGTAAGCCAATTTGTGACGTTATCTGAGAACGATGGCAATTGACAATTCTGAAGATAGGGTACTCGGGTTCACTGAAACTCATCGCCAGGGTCCCTGCACGACTACACCCCCCATTAATCGAGTTCTCAATTTTGATGATGATTTGGAGGAGGGACCGATGCCCACGCCCGAAGAACAAAAGGCCATGATTCTTAAATGGCGTGAAGAAACTGCTGCCAAAGGAGGAAGGCAGAAGGAAAAGGAAAGGCTGGAGGCCGAAGCCCAAGCTAAGGCGAAGAAGAGAGAGGAGGATCTCGCTAAGCTGGAAGCGATTAAAAGGCGAAGGGCTGAGCTGGATGCCGAGGAAAAGGCTCTCCAAGGTGCTGTGGAGACCGGAGAGCAACTATTGGTACAGACCAGCCATAGGAGAGAAAAAAGGGCGCATGATGATGAAGATGGATCTTCGGATTCTGAATCACATCCCCGAAGGATCCGTTCAAAGGTGGTCGTACGATCGGATACTGACGAGGAAGGAGATCCTCGCATGAAGGACAGGCTGAGCCGAATGGAGAAGGCGATGTTCGGCGATCGTAGAATTAGTCACGAGCCGGTAGTGTCGGAGGAAATTGAGCAGTACAGACCTCCCCCTGGAAGGCAATTCCCGAAGATGAACGAATTCAATGGGAAAGGCGACCCTGAAGACCATTGCGAGAAGTATGAGTCCCTTATGACTGGCATGGGGCACTGTGATGTCATGCTTTGCAAAATGTTTAAGACATATCTGAAGGGTCCAGCTACCATGTGGTACAGATCAATGAAACCAAGGTCGATATGTTCTTACGACCAGCTAAAAAGAAAATTCTTGAGGCACTATTCGCATCTGTGCCGAAGAGAGAAGGACACCGAAGCTTTAATACACTGTAGACAAAGGCCGAACGAAGAGTTGGGAGATTATTTGGCTAGGTTTAAGGAAGAGGCTGGAATGGTAATAAATTTGGATAAAGTAAAGGCTGCTGGATTCTTGTCGGCAGGATTGGACCCCATCAAAGGTAAAAAACTCCGGTCTTCTCTTTACGATATTCCCCCTAAATCCCTAAATGATATATACTTGAGGGGAGAGAGCATCCGAAGGAAGATGGAATCCATCGGAGGGTACAAAGAGACCAGGAGAGAAGACAGGGGAAAGAAAGGGCAGGACAGGTATGATTCAGGGCGAAGATTCGATGATAGGCGTGACGAGGCGAAGGGTCGCGATAAAGCTGCCGAACGAAGGAGAGATAGGGATGGTACAGCATTTACCCCTCTGAATGCACCAATCTCGAAGATCCTCCACGAGATAAAAGGAAAACCTAGCTTCATTCGCCCAGCACGAATGAAGATGCCCGATTATAAGAAAAATGGTAACAAGTATTGCGATTATCATCAGGACAAAGGCCACAACACTGACGAGTGTTACCATCTAAAAAAGCTGATAGAAAAGATGATCAAGGACGGAGAACTGAACAAATTTGTCAAAGACCTGAGGGACAAGCTAGCCCCGAAGGAAGACAAACAAAAAGAGCCCGAAGAGGTCGAAAGGTACCGAGGCGAAGTAAAAACCATATTCGGAGGAAGCACCCTGGGACGAGATAGCAAGACGGCCAAGAAAAGGTACGCAAAACAGGTTTATAATTTGTACCAGTTTCAATCTGCCAAACAGGCGATGCCGATCATGTTTACCGAGGATGACTATGAGGATGTGATTTGGCCTCATGAAGACCCTTTGCTCATCAATCCGGTAATCGGGCAAAACAAGATATGGAAAGCTCTGATAGACGGAGGGAGCTCGGTGAACATTCTGTATCATCGAACGTATAGTAAAATGAACCTTGGAGGCGAACAGCTAGAACCCTGCCATGAAGCTCCCCTGTACGGCTTCGGGAACCAGCCAGTCCCTATTGAAGGTACTATCACTCTATCTGTCCTTTTGGGTAAAGCTCCATATACTGTGGAAAAACAGGTTAAGTTCTATGTGGTTCGGGTTGAAAGCCCCTACAATGCAATTCTCGGAAGGCCAGCCCTTACTTCTTTTCAAGCGGTAGCATCAATACCTCATCTTAAATTGAAATTTCCGACTGAGCATGGAATCGGGGAAATGAGGGGCGATCAAAAAACTGCTCGAATCATCATGTTGGATGATCTGGACAAGGATCAAGATTTTGAGATGACCGAAGGAGGCAAGAGGAAAAGGGCCGAAGGCGAAAGCAGCGGAAGTCGCCAAACCCTAAATATTGAGTTAGAGAAATTTGGTGCGGACTTATCCAACCCAATTGCCGAACCAGCAGCAGAAACCGAAGAGGTAGAGCTATATGCGGGTTGTTCGGGAAAAATGGTGCGAATCGGGAAAAATATGGAACCCGACCTCAAGAGGAAAGTGATCGAAGTTGTCAGACAATACCACGACGTCTTCGCCTGGGGGCCGGAGGACATGCCTGGCTTGGATCCAAAGACGGCGAAGCATTGCCTTAATGTTAAGCCCGAGGCAAAGCCAGTGAAACAACGAAAGAGAACATTCGCCATGGAACGACAGAAGATCACATGGAAGACCTCAAGGAGTGCTTCGAAACATTAAGGAGGCACGACATGAAGATTAATCCAAACAAGTGCACTTTCGGAGTCTCCGGCGGGAAGTTCTTGGGGTATATGGTCAGTGCCCGAGGGATCGAAGCGAACCCAGAAAAAATACAAGCAGTAATCGACATGGAGCAGCCGAAGACTGTTCGGGATGTTCAGAAATTGACCGGTCGAATGGCCGCCCTACGAAGATTTATTTCCAGATCGGCAGAAAAGGCCCTACCTTTCTTTGAAGCACTCCGAGGATCAAAAAATTTTGAGTGGGGGCCAAAGTGCCAGAAAGCATTTGAAGATGTGAAGGAATATCTCACCAAGGCGCCTCTCCTAATGAGGCCCGACCCGAAGGAAACATTACAGTTGTACTTAGCGGTTGGCGACCGAACCCTCGGAGCAGTACTAGTGAAGGAACATAACAGCTCTCAACACCCGGTATTTTATGTATCCCACATGTTGAAAGATGCAGAAACCAGATATCCAAACGCCGAAAAGTTCGCATACGGCCTTGTAATGGCGATCCGAAAGCTACGCCATTATTTCCAGGGGCGAACAGTGCAGGTTATAACTGATCAACCCCTTAAGAAAATTTTGACAAGACCTGAGGCGTCCGGAAGGGTGGTGGCATGGTCCGTCGAGTTGGGAGAATACGATTTGGAATACATCCCCAGGACGTCTATCAAAGCTCAAGCATTGGCAGACTTCATGGTCGAATGCTACTTTTCAGGACCAAAAAACCTAGCTCCCGAAGAGCAGTTAATTCGGTCGCCAGGCAAATGGAAATTATTCGTAGATGGGTCGGTAGCCGGATCAAAGTGTGGGGCAGGATTAATCCTTTCAAGTCCAGACGGGTTCGAAATCTGTCAAGCAATAAGATTCACTTTCCCGCTAACCAATAATGAGGCCGAATACGAAGCATTGCTAGCCGGTTTAAACCTGGCCAAAAACCTCGAGGTAAGAAATTTACGAGCATTTAGTGATTCTATGTTAGTGGTAAAACACTTTTCAGGAGAGTACGAACAAAGAGAGCTTCGACTCAAGGCTTACGCCGCAAAGGTAAAAGACTCATCGGCCTCATTTGAATCCTTCGAATTAAGTCAAGTTGGGAGAGAGGATAACAGCCGAGCCGATGCTCTGTCAAGATTGGCTTCGGCCGAAACACACAACCTCACAAGATCCATCTACCTGACTGAAGTGAAAATCCCTTCGATCGATAAGCAACAATGCATGGAAATCCACCAAGGCGTTACCTGGATGACCCCGATCAGGGCCTATCTAGAAAAAGATACTTTGCCCCTAGACCGGAAGGAAGCCCAAAAAGTGAAGTATAGGGCAGCAAGCTACACCATCATCGGTAACAGGTTGTACAGAAGGTCGGCGACAGAACCTCTTCTCCGATGCCTGGATCCCGAAGAGCAAATACTGGCTTTGGAAACAGTTCACGAAGGGATTTGTGGAGAACATCTTGCCGGTCGGTCACTGGCCTTCAAAATCCTCAGACAGGGGTTTTATTGGCCGACTTTGCGAGCAGATGCAGCCGATTACGCAAAGAAGTGTCGACAATGCCAGCTATTCAGCACCATCCCGAAGCAGCCACCAGAAGAAATGGCATCAGTCCTAAGCCCCATTCCTTTCGCCATGTGGGCTGTAGATATCGTAGGAATTCTACCCAAGAGCACAAAACAGGCCAAGTACTGCATAGTGGCGATCGACTACATGACCAAGTGGGTCGAAGCAAGGCCTCTGGCGACCATAACCGAAGAAGCAGCTAAAAAGTTCATGTTAGAGCAGGTCATACTCAGGTTCGGAATCCCGAAGGTCTGTGTATCCGACAATGGGACCCAATTCATCGGGAACAAATTCCGGAAGTTCTTGACGCACTTCGGAATACAACAGAAATTTAGCTCGGTCGGTCATCCTCAAGGAAACGGAGCAATCGAGGCTGCAAACAAAATCATCTTCGATGGAATAAAAAAGCGACTAGGAGATGCCAAGGGGCTTTGGGCAGAAGAGTTAAACTGGGTGTTGTGGGCATATCGAACGACCCCACGATCATCAACCGGAGAAACGCCTTTCAAGTTGGCGTTCGGGACTGACGCCCTGGTTCCTGTTGAGGTCGGACTGGACTCCTACCGTACGGAGGTTTTTAACGTCGAGACAAACGAATTCGGCCTTCGGGCCAATGTGGACTTGTTGGAAGAAGAGAGAGAGGCAGCTCACCTAAGGAATTTGAAATATCAACTCCAGGCAGCCCAATACTACGACGCCGGAGTTAAGAAAAGGACATTCATGGTGGGAGATTTAGTGTTACGAGAATTGGCGACCTCTATGCCAGCTAAGAAGGGAAAACTAATGCCAAACTGGGAAGGCCCGTATAAAGTAACTGAGGTGATTCGACCTGGTACCTACAAGCTAACCACCATGGCCGGGGACCCGATCAAGAATACATGGCACGCCTCCAGGTTACGAAGATATTACCAATAGCCGAACAAAAGGTGCTCGCCACTCAAGTTTTACTTTCACTTTTTGCCAAATTTTCTTTATCAAAAGCATGTAAAGTTGAATAAACTTATCAATAAAATACATGTTTCACTGTTCTACTTGGTATATCAATTATGAATTATTATGTTATTAGTCGGACATTTATCTGGGGACGACCAAAAATATAAATGCCACAAGACTTCCCGAATAATGTTTCATAAATTTGGCGATTGGACAACCAAACAGCCAAACTTTGGGGGAATCCAAACCATGTTAGGCAAGGATAAAAGCCGAAGAAGATACGTATAATTGCTAAATTAGGTCCATGTTAGGCGAAAAAGAAAGCCGAAGATACACATAATTGTTAATTTCTCGTTTAAATTATGTTAGGCGAAAAAGAAAGCCGAAGATACATCTAATCGTTAAATTTTGATTCAATTATGTTAAGGCGAAAAAAGAAAGCCGAAGAAACATATGATCGTTTAACTTTTGCTTAAATTATGTTAAGGCAAGATGAAAGCCGAAGATGCATAAAACTAATTCAAGTATGTTAAGGCGGATAGAAGCCAAAGAAACATATGATCGTTAAACTTGTGCTTAAATTATGTTAAGGCAAGATGAAAGCCGAAGATACATAAAATTAATTCAAGTATGTTAAGGCGGATAGAAGCCGAAGAAACATATGATCGTTAAATTTTTGCTTAAAGTATGTTAAGGCAGATATAAGCCGAAGAAACATATGATGGTTAAATTTTTCGCTTGAATTATGTTAAGGCGAAGTAACAGCCGAAGAGACATAGAATTAACTTAATCACGTTAAGGCGAAGACAAAGGCCGAAGATACATGTAATTGTTAAACTGTGTTTCAGTTATGTACGAGGCAAAATTAAAGCAAAAATATAGGCCGAAGAGATGCAATCAGATGAAAAATTCATTTGATAAAAGCCCAAGGGCTACAAAAGTTTAATAAATACAAGCTACAAAAGGGAAATACAAATGCCCGAAGGCTTAATCTGACAGGTCCTCGTCTTCGCCTGAGGAAACCACTGGAAGCTCATCCTCATCAGGGCGACCGACGGGATCACTGAAGCCAGGCTCGATTAGGGGCTGATGCTCCAAGCCCATGGCAGCCGCCCTCCTCACGACTTCGTCGTGGCCCATTTGGTAGCACCGCTCTTCGGCAATTAGCCGCAGCTTGGTCTCTTTACGAGCCTGCTTCCTCGAAGCCTTGAGGGACAGGTTCCGACGGGTCAGCCTAGCCCGAGCCGAGTCCAGCTCCTTTTGCATAGCCTCCCGGTCAGCCTTTAGCGCCGCAGATTGGCCTTCCAGCCTTTCCACGTCGCCAACAGCTTGGCGGAGTGCAGCCTCCGATCGGACCAACTGAGCTTCTAGCTCCCGAAGTTGGCCGAATCTACCCTGCATATCCTTCACCTTATCGGTGATGACAGCAGCCATCGGCGTCGCCTGAAATAAGGAAAAAGGCCGCAGTTAGAAAAATGTGAGGGCAGAAATTAAAAGAAAAAGAAACAGCAAAAATCTTACCAGAGAAAGGAAGGCCATCATATCGGCACAGGCGTCGGCGATATCCAACCGATCGTAATTAGGGCGATCGGCTGGGAGCACCAAAGCCCGGCATAAGTCAGGAGCTATCTCCTTGATCGCCTTGGGATCGGCCGAGGTGACGGCATCGGTCTCCAAGATCGCCCACTGAGGGACGTAGGTCTTCAGAACGTCTCCCCGCCGAGCCCTCTTTCTAACCAAAGGGATCTCGGTCGCAGGCTCCTGCTCAGCATCAGTCGCCTTCTCCGACGGATCAGGCGTCTTCTTATTGCCCTCCTGGTGACCAGAGTTGACGGCAACACTTCCCCCGGCCGCCTCGGCAGCCTCCGCTGCTTCGGCCGCCCTAGCCGCCAGAGCAGCTTGCTCGGCCTCGAACTTCGCCCTTTTTCGCTCAACGATAGCTTGGCGAGAAGACACTGCAAAACAAAAGAGAAGAAAGGGGTTAAAACGGTAAATCCAAAAATATCAGCAGGCGACCGGTTACATAATAGTAAAAGAAAACAAAAACTAAATGCAAGGGGTAAAACATGTTACCATTACCCCAGAGGGCGAAAAGCCATTGCTTATCCCGAAGATCCTCTAAAGGGATTCGGCCCATGTCAAAATTACAAAGGCGTTGATAATCGTCCAACTCTGCCCTCGATAGTGCGGGTTTAACCACCTGAACCGAGGGATCAACCACACGCCATTGAGACAAAGCGGCTATCTTCGGGCCCGAGATGTAACACCACTTATCGTGGCTGCCTTTGTTGTTAGAATTTGTCTCCACCCACTCGACTCTGTTGTTACGACGGGCGATGGAATAATAACCTTTACTCTTACCGTTCTTGCGGAAGTCATGGTGGTGCCAGAATAGGGCGGGGTTCGGATCGACGTTGGCCGCAAGGCATCGGCATTGGAAGCCGTTCATATGCAAAAACCCGTTCGGGTCCATCTGGCCTAACGCTATTCCCATTTGGGCGAACAGTTGCTTCACCAGCGGGAGCATCGGGACCCGAAAACCACATTTTAGAGCGGCCTCAGAGATCCCGGTAGCAACGTTCCCGTACCCCTTCGGGACGGGAGGGTTAAACCATATCCGGTCGGCCGCTCTCGGCATATACGTGTGCCAGGCACCGGTCGGGATATCAAACTCCTTCGGTATCTTAGCCACCCTGTCCTCAGATAGCCGAGTAGGGTGGTTCGCCGCAGGGAACTCATCGACATCATGAAAGGGGTATCTCTCTGGGGATATGGATCTGGGAGACTGTCCCGAGGTAGAAGCCGACCGATCCATAATTCCTGCATTAATATGAAGAAATCAGCCTTGTACTCGGACATGAACAAGAAAGAGAAGAATGGAAAAAGGGGTCGCCGAGTACAGGGGGCTTGGATCGGTCGGGGAATCACTAGCGTCTAAACCAATGAAAAAGGGGGAATATCAAGGCACTACACAGCCCGAAGACTGTTTCTAAAGGTTTAAATCATCTCGAAGGTTGTTCAGGATAAATTTGTCCCGAAGAACGTTCTAGGGACAAATTTATCCCGAAGATCGTTCTAGGGACAAGTTGGCATCAGAAATTGCTCTTAGGATAAATCTATCTACTGGTCTGACTACCGACCTAATTGTGATTGCAATCTTAACAGCAAATATAATCCGAAGCAAAAAATACTATAATGCATAAATTATAGTAAACATATTTGGGAAAGTTCAACATGAAAGAAGAAACTGCACAATGGAGTGTTGAAAACTTACTGGTAATGAGAATGTGAGGAGGATTCGAACTGGGAGAGTGAAGTCGTTGATCTCTGTAAATGAAAGTGCTGGAGAGAAACCGGCAAAGTAAGGATGCTTTTGAATATACCAGTAACGATGTTTGGGGGGAACTTCTTGTATTTATACAGAAGGATGTGACGTTTGGACAACAAAACACGGACGCACGATCTTGATCGTACGATCAAAACCGTTTGGGATTCAACGGTGAGGATCCAGCGCTGATCTCGAGAAGTTACGGCTGTCATTATTAATTACGGCACGATTCTCGAGGGGACGTGTCCCAACGGATAGACACGAATCTGTTGGACTCCTTCCCGAAGAGAGGAAGGAAGTTGGGACTCCGAACGCATTAACAAATCCGACCGAAGTCCAGGGACATGTTGGTGGCCCAACTAGGATTGGGCCGAACGGTTTTGGGGCCGAATACTAATTGGGCCGAATGGTCAAAGCCCATTCTTTCGGATCGGACCGTTAGGCCTAACCGTTGATATGACTGAGTCGCCCGCTTATTTAGGCGTAATGGCAGGACTATGTGTGGCGGTGGCTTCCGAAGAATCCGGGTGAGTCGGTAACAGAATGCCTATAAAAGCATGTGACGGGTTTACGTCCAGAAATATACTCATTTCATACTCACAAATACTTACACGTTCATTTAACCCTAATTGGAACCTCTAACTTATTCTCACACCGGAGGTGAATCGGGGGCCCAATCCCTCGCATTCTTCTCTTTTGACAGGTCGACCCGGAGAGCTTCCTGGAATCCTACCCGACAGAAAACTGGTTCCAACACCGCCCAACCCGTTTGATTCGGCTAACCCGTTTCAATTCGTCGTACCGATTCTGGGTTTACTTTTTCCGATTCAAGCTTTATTCGGCTCGTACATACTTAGTGTCGGTTCCGTGCTCGCCTGAGCCGAGCCCGACCCGTATCAAGCCCGGCCTGACTCACACGGACTGCACGACTGGCCACCTCTAATAGTAAGTTGTAGTAGGGACACAACCAAGAGGGGTGACAAATAATTTTTTTATTTTAAGTCCTCTTTAACTTCTAAAAACTAACGAAAATTTATTTTAACCGTCAATATTTTAGTTGTTTAAAAGCAACCTATGCTGCATTGGCTTTGATTTGAAAAGTCCTGAATCACTTGGGATTCAAGATTGAGCTGAGCTCAAATCATTTAGAGGACTGGTCCTAAAATTTACGAGTTCTTAGTCAAAATCAGTTTTCGTGATCCTAATTTACCAAGTACCGAATCGGAAATATTTATGTACAAAATTAAAGACCTGAAAACGTATAAATCGCATAGTCTAAAGCTCTGATATAGAGAATCAATAACAAAACGTGTACAGTGTGTACCCTGTCATTGTCAAGGCTACCATTTAATTGAATTGAATAAAATATTTAATTGAATATTCTCTAAATAAATATAATAATATCTTAATACACAACTGTGACCAAGCTGACAATTATATTTTAATTTTCCTGGCAGCATTCTCCAGATATTTTGCATTTAACTATTGCCAACAAATAAGTCACTTGCCCACCTCTCCAATTAAATTAATAAATTAAACTTTAATTAATTAATTTATTGTAGATCTCGTTTAACTCTACACTGAAATGTGGAGGTAAAAAAAGTTGATGTGATTTGCTGTAACACTGAGGTTTGAGGGGTTGCTTTTTAGCACTAATTACTGCTTTAAGAGTAATTAAGTGGTAGATTTGTAGACAATCTTTAGTTGGATAAAGGCTTTTTGTCTGATTGATTAAGGGACTCTTAATTTTTAATTAACCACCATTTCCCTACCAATAGAATTGGCTTTTTTTCAACCACTTGGTTTTTGATAATTACGTGGAATCCAAATCGAGACTTCGTGGATTGAGCCAATAATGTTAAAGAAGTGCATACAAATCAACAAATATAGCAATAAATTACCCCCTCCGTCAAGTTGTAATGCTCTTCATAAAAATTAACATAATTAACATATAATTTATCGTATAAACTAAAATTGAACAACAATTTTGGTACGAACTAAAAAGAAAATTTTGGACAATAAAACTGGGACGGAGGGAGTATTATTTTTGTTTGCCACACAACAATAAATATTTAAGATTTAATAGTGTTAAAACTTTCTTTATACCTAGTTTTATAGTTTTTATAATTTATAAGAATATTGGCGTAAAAGTTTGTACAAAATGTAGGAAGTATATATATCAACACAATTTTCTGCACGAAATTGTACAAATATTAAAATATTTTTGTAGTTAAAGTACGGTAAATAATAATATTTCAACTTTATTTATTTATACTAGCTTATAGCCCGTGCGATGCACGGTTACTTAAATTTTATTTATAATTATTTTGTTTATAATTATATTTTAATTATCCATGGAACACACAATTGTTTTTTTAATATTTATAATTATATTTATTTATGAATATTTTAATATTTAAAAGTTATTAGTTTACATGATTAAATTATTGTTAAAAAAGATTTAGCCAAAAAATATTATAGTTAAAAATTTGATATTTATTATATTTTACACGCTCAATTTAATATTTGTTTATATTGAGTTATAAAAGTTAGATTTTGCCAATTTTACGGTTCACATGAAATTCACAAAATAATCTTTAATTTAGTTGTGGTTTAATAGTTCTTTTTCAATTAAAAACTATTCTAAAACTAAAAAGAGAATAAAGTGACGAAATTTAGTATTGAGAATTCTATTCGATTTAGGAAATCTACTTATATGTAGTTTAGATTATTAGAATACCATTTATTAACCAAATACAGTTTTTAATATTAAATCTAACGGTTTTCACCTATCTATTTAAGATTAAACGATTTTTATTATTTTGATATTAAATAGGTTTCCTTATTTAATTACAACTATTTTTATGTTTTAACTTTTTGGAAAATTCAATCCTAATATAATATCTTTTAAGTTATATTATTTTTAGATAATAACTTCTTTTTATATGATATAATCTTGATCGTCTATTTTTAAAAGTATTGGATCTAACTGTTGAGAATGTTTTGGCGGTATTTAGGACCAAACTACCAGGATAACATCAGTAGTTTTTTTAATATTTATATTTTTTAAATATTTATTGCTAAAATATAATATACTCTTTTTTGTAATATGTTAATGATGCGGAAACTTTGAACTTTTGAGAAAATAAATTATCAATTAAAATATAATTTTTTTTGTAATAGTTCTTCTTTTAAAGTAGTACACCGTGACGATCAAAATTCTCTATAAAATTCATTTTTTTTATAGTATATACCGTAAATATCTATGTTATTATATTAAAGACTAAATAATGAAAGCTTTCTTATAAGTCTGGTCGTTTGATCACTCAATCCATAATCGTTAGATCTTTCAAATTAAATTGTTGAGAAACGTTAGATATAACAGTAAAATTATCACATAGAATGATCTAAGGTTTGAATCTACCAACAACATATTAAAATTTACATGTTTTTTTGAAAAATAAGAATTTTTTCATTTTTTTTCTTGCAGACATGGGTTATTTGATAATATTTTTTATAAAGTACGATTTTTCAAAAAAGTACTATACTAATTTATTAACAAACTTTTAAAGTTTCGAATTTAATAATTTACAATGTATATAGGTTAAACAAGTTAGGTCTATTCTGTAGCTGAGTCTAAAATTTCAAAATACGGTATTTTTAAATATGAATATAGTCCTGCTAACAATGAAATTAGGTCTCTATGAGTTCTTATAAAACAAACATAGATTTCTAAATTTAAAATAGTTAGAAAAAAGTAATTAAATTGGCATTAAAATAATGATGACGTAATAATTATTATTAGAATTTAAATACCCACTCTACTAATTTGGGTTTTATCTTGTGTTTTAAAAATTAGATTTTAACGATTTTACACCCCACATGAAGATAACTAAATTATCTTTAATTAAAAGATGGTTTAACAATTTTTATCTAACTGGAATTGTCCATGAAAGAGAAAAGAAAGTCACGAATTTTTTACATGGAGAATTCTATTTAGTATAGAAAACTTATTTATATTTGGTATATTTGGTTTAAATTATCAAAATACACTTTTTAGAATTTAAATATAATCCTATTATTAATAAAATACACTTTTTTAATATTTGATCTAACGATTTTCATTTATCTAGTTAAGATCTAATGGTCCTTATTAGTTTGGTTGTCCAAGACCGTACGATCAAAATTTTGGATAAGATCTCTATTATGTTGATTATATGGGTTCAGCGGAGACTAACAAAAAGGTGGAGACCTAGAGACCAATTCTACACCCTTAGATTAACTTGAATTCAATGTTCATCATTTTTTATTATACTTCATAAAATTAAACATAACAAAATTATATTATTATACACAATTACACATGTTGTTCTTTTTAACCATCCACGTTCTTAAAACCTACAACATCGGACATTTTATTCAGCAAGTTGGGAAGATTTGGGAGGATCTATATCACTAAACATCGTACTACAAATATTATAAACAAAAAGTTCTGCATATAAAAAATATGTTTTACAAATAAAAAAAAACCAATGCTTACTGCATAACAATGAAAAAAATGTGTAAAAAAAATTAAATTATGCAAAAATAAAGAATAAAATAGTAAAATAGTAATGTTTTGCAACTAAAGTAATGCACTAAATTAAAATAATAATATATTGCACTAAAAATTATGAATACAATAATTGAAAGTAAAAAGTTTTGCAAACAAAATAACATAGAATATTAAAATTGTGCAAATTTTTTGAATAAAAAAAATGGAAGACGTGAGAATGAATGTAATGCTTATTGTAGTTAACGTTGTTTGTAACGTATAAGCTCTATATGCCTACATACAACTAATTTATAAGTGTGTAAAACAAAATAATATGTACCCTTGGATTAGATAGAAACGAATGGTGTAAGATGTGGTCTCGGTCTCCAGTCTCCATAGAACTTTTCTCGGATTTAATATAATAAGGATATCAAGTATATACTGATATAAGTATCTTACTAACTGATTTTACTTTTAATGTTCCGGTTTTATTTACAGTGTATATAAAATTTTAAAATACATTATTACTTAAAAATTATTAAACAGAATAAAATTTATGTTATGATTATATAAAATTTTATTCTCATATTATTATATTCTTTATCGATTTGAATTTATTCTTAATTAATTTTAATACTTTATTGAAAGAAACATAAAATTTCTATATTTAAAACAATTAGTGGAAAAATAAATAAATTGGTGCTACAAAAATAAAAAAAATATTTATTAAAATTTAGATACTCACTTTACTATTTAGGTTCTATCCTGAGTTTTATAAATTGAATTTTGACGATTTTACAACCCATGCGAAACTAACGAAATTATCTTTAATTTAATGATGGTTTAATAATTATTATCTAACTTGACCAGTTGACCTACCCATAAACCGAAAAGAAAAGATGCTTAAGAATTTTTACATAAAGAATTCAATTCAATATAGAAAACCAATTTATAATTGGTTTAAATTATCAAAACACACTTCTTAGTATTTAAATATAATCATACTTTTAATCAAATACACATTTTAATATAGGTATTATATTCAAAATTATCGTTTATGAATATGAAACCCTCAATATTTTAATAATATTTTGATATTATCCTTTTTTTGTTTGTTATATGTAAAATAATATAATTATAATTTGGATTAATCAAATTGTTATGTTTCTTGAGAAAAAAAAGTGTTTAAATTTATTTATGTACATGAGTTCTCGTGTATCATTGTTAGTATAATATACATGAGCATTATATTGATAATGTTTTATATTTTAATCAATATGAATTGTTATCTTGATATTTGGTTTAACAATTATTATCTAATTGGAACTATACATAAATTCAAGAGAAAAGATATTTAAGAATTTTTACATAGAAGACTTTTAAATGATCAAAATACACTTTTTAGTATTTAAATATAATTCTATTATTAATCAGATACACATTTTAATATTAGATCTAACAATTCTCATCGATCTATTTAAGATCTAACTGTAATTATTAATTTGGTCGTATAGTGATCGTACACGGACCACATCAATTTTAATTTTTTCTTAAATTGATTTTAATATTTTATTGAAATAAAAATAGAATTTATAAATTTAAATTAATTAGGAAAAAAATTAAATTGGTGCTACAATAAAAAAAAATATTTATTAAAATTTAGATAATCACTTTACTGTTTGGGCTCTATCTTGAGTTTTAGACAACAGATTTTAACGATTTTACAGCCCATGCGAAGCTAACAAAATTATCTTTAATTTAATTATGGTTTAATAATTTTTATCTAACTGGAACTATCCATAAACTAAAGAGAAAAGATAATTACGATTTTTTACATAAAGATTTCTATTCAATATAGGAAACATATTTATAATTGGTTTAAATTATCAAAATACACCTTTTAGTATTTAAATACTATCCTATTATTAATCAAATACAATTTTTAATATTATATCTAACGGTCCTAATCTATTTGAATATTTATAGGTTTATAATCCAACGGATCATATACTTTTGGTAGTACAGTGACCGACCAAAGTTTTGGATAAGATCTCCCTTACGCTTATTATATATAAGGAGTTAATTTCTATAATGAATTTGGAATATTTTAAACCATTCTCATAAATCAATATATTCTTTAAGTAATTAGAGATAAATATCTATATGACTAAACATGTGAGAGTAGTGAAAAATGTTAAAGAAAATGTGGGTAAATAATTAATTAGACGGTGAGACATATTAAAATCAAGAGATAATGATATATCAATTTTAAAAATAATAACAAATGAAGAATACCATTCTATACTATTACATAAATTGTTGAAAATTTTGATTTTAAGGTTTTTTGGTTTTATGGCTTTCAGTTACTTTAATTAATAAATAATACAAATTATAGGAAATTACCTTTTAACATAAAACATGTTATTATTTAATCAAAACATAATTTCTTCTATAAACACAACTAAAAAAATTAATTATATTATATCTTTCAATCATTAAAAATGTTATCTTTTAATTAAATTAAACATACTATTTTTTATAAACACATCTAAAAATTATAAACACATACTATTACATAATAGTTGTTTTGTTGAAAATTTTGATTTTAAGGTTTTTTGGTTTTATGGCTTTCAGTTACTTTAATTAATAAATAATGCAAATGATAGGAAATTGCCTTTTAACATAAAACATGTTATTATTTAATCAAAACATAATTTCTTTTATAAACACACCTAAAAAAATTAATTATATTATATTTTTCAATCATTAAAAATGTTATTTTTTAATTAAATTAAACATACTATTTTTTATAAACACATCTAAAAATACTAATTATATTATAATTTTCAATCATTAATATTCATTTTTTAGAATTAACATGTTACCTTTTAATTAAACTATATTAACGTTTACAAACACACCTAAATATACCAATTGTACAATATCTTCCCATCACTAATATCCTACACAATATCTTTCAATAATAATTAATATATATGTGTATAGATAATTCATTAATACATTCAAATATATTTTTAAATTATTTAATTAATAAAATATATTTAAAAACCCGTACATGGTACGGTTACAACTAATTATAATAAAATGTATTCTTACATATTTATGACACATTTTTCTTTACCTATATTAGTTCATCCTAGGGTGTAACGAATCAAACTGTTCATGAGCTACTTTACTGAACTCGAACTATTCAAATTCTTTATTGAGTCAAGTTCGAGTTTCAAATTACTTGGCTCGTAAAATTCTCAAGCCTAATTGAGCATTAATTATTTTTAATTTAAATAATGTGTATATATATATATACATATATATTTATATATAATTTATATATTAAATCGATTTGAATATAAGCCAAGTCCATCGTTTTCGAGTGTTTGTCAATATTTGATGAAATCGATTACAGCTTTCGAGTAGAACTCGAACATATAAATTTTTTTGCGAATCGAGTTTGAAATCAAATGCTCACTTGATCAGAATAATAAAATATTTGTTTCTCTCTCTCTTCACCCCCTTCACACGTGCTATACAAATATTGTTGAAGTTGATATTTACTAAAAAAAAAATTATATCACAAAAATTTATTATTTTAATAATATTTTTAAAAATTGCGCTGTAACTCTGTTGGAGTTAATCTTACCCTCCTAATTTACGACTCACAGCCTTTTAATTCATCAATATGTACTCATATCGTAGCAAAAAAGACTATCAAAAATTTGGAATCTAGCAATGTATATGTCCCTTCATTTGTTTACAGTTTTTTTTTTACTGCTTGACACGCATTTTAAGACTCGTATTTTTTTGAATAAAAATTCAAACATTAAATTTTTATTCAAAAGAAAAATAAATTTAAAATAATATATATAACTATACTTTATAGGAGTTTTAAAATGTGTGTCGAGCCTTCATCCCTCAATGTAAAGAACCTAGGGGGAAAGATGGAGTAGTACTTTTCAATTATACCTGTAATATAAATTGTAATATAAATCTACAATATTTGTACATTTTAATATTACATTATGAACTACGGTAATTTATATTTTGACCCAAGCCTCTTTTTAGGTCGTCATAGACCACTACTTCTAAAATCAAAATAATATCGCATTTGAAAAGCATATATGTAGTTCCATACCTGTGTCTCAGCTCGTTGAGCTCAAGATCTTTGAAGCTTACCATCCCGAGATATGATTCAATTTTAGGGAGTATAATAAATTATAATCGGGACATCAAAATTAGTCAAGATGCGCAATTGTCCCAAACATATAAAGCTATAGTATCTAGCAAAAAATAAAGCATATAGGTATCTATTTATATTTTAAGGCAATGTTGGTATCTACTCCCTACCACATATTAGGAACCATCTAATATTTTAATGACTAATTGTCAACGAAGACTTTGGTTAATTGCTTATTTTTATTAGTTTTTTTTTTGTAAATGCTTCTATTTTATTTAGAATTATTAGATATAATAATCAGGTTCACTTAAAAATTATTTCGCTAATTATTTTTTGCAAATCAATTTTTGGACATGTTATAAGTATGAAGTATAAATTATGGACTGTGCAAACTAATTTTATTTTTTTAAAAAACAATTATGTAATTTAAAAAGTTGTTTATTAAATATTACATAAATACACTGTACCCTATAATTAACAAGAAAATAATGTGTTACAGTAAAATCAAATATATTGAGAATAGTCACGGAACAAATAAATATAAAAAGAAAATTTATTGACAATATTAGTCCTAAATTTTAATTTAATTTTAATATGATCCGGAAGTTATACTCTCTCCGTCTCCTCATTTCTTTACATTTTTTTTTCACAGCTTGACACGCATTTTAAGGCTCGTATAAAATATACTTTCACAACTTATTTTTAATTTCTTTTTTCTGAATAAAAGTTCAAACACTAAATTTTTATTCAAAAAAAATATATTTAAAATAATATATAGAACTATACTTTATAGAAGTTTCAAAATACGTGCCGAGCCCCGTCCCCAATATAAAAGAAAAAAGAGGGGGACGGAGTGAATATATAACAATACTTCCATTCATAAAGCTACTAGGAAATTTTAAATATAACTAAAATGAAAATATCCGATACAGAAATATGTGTAGTTAATTTAATGAAAAAATACTGGAGTAAAAAAAAACAATGAAAAAAAATCTGGTCGACTTCCATATTCTGTTTTGTCGTGCAATCTAACTACTCCTCAGTTCCCCTCATTTTTTTACAGTTTTTTTTCACTGTTTGATACGTATTTTAAGGCTCATATAAAATATAGTTTCACAACTTATTTTTAATTTTTTTTTTTGAATAAAAATTCAAAAATTAAATTTTTATTCAAAAGAAAAAAAATATTAAAATAATATATATAACTATACTTTACAGGAGTCTTAAAATACGTGTCGAGTCCTCGTTCTCCAATGTAAAGAACCTAGGGGACAGAGGGAGTATTATAGAAAGAAGACTAGGCTCAGGGATTAAAAGAAATACTACCCTTTCGGTCCTCATTTTTCGTGAATTTTTAATCTTTGAATTTTTTTAATAACTCGAAGCATTACAATAGTAATATGTCGGTGAATGGAGTACAGATGTTTATGTAAATTAATAATAAACGTACCACTTGTAGACCGTACTATTGGAAATGCAACTCAAGGTACTGACGTACTGTCAAGTAGGGGTGGCAAAATCAGACACGACCCGACAACCCGACACGAATTCGTCCCGAATAGTACGAATTCGGATTGGAGTTTTTCGGGTTCGGGTTGATTTCGGGTTGACCCAAAACTGACCCAAAAAATTCGGGTCATTTTAGGGTTAATTTCGGATTACCCGAAATTTACCCGAAATAATATTTATATAATATAAAATGAAATATATTCTGAAAATACCTATATTTTATATTAATTTTGTATTATTTGTTATTTAAATTAATACATATTCTAATTCAATAATATTAAAATTAATTTATATTATCAAAATATAATTTATTTATTATTTATAATATATAATTTATATTTATTAAATAAATAATTATTATTTCGGGTTGGGTTCGGGTTGGGTTCGGGTTACTCATAAATTTTCGGGTTGGGTTCAGATTGAGTATTCTGACCCATTAAAATTTCGGGTCGGGTTCGGGTTGGGTCAAATTTATGACCCGAGTCTGTCAACCCAACCTGAACCCGACCCGCAACCCGAAATTGCCAGCCCTACTGTCAAGTATCAATGAATTGGGTTTTAATATGAACTCTCCCTATTTTATGTTAAAATTAGTAGTAGCTTGTTACTCCCTGTATCCCTAATTACAGATCCATTTTAATTTGTGATCAGTTAAATTGATCAAATTTTGACTGAATTTTACATGTATTAGATAATTGAAAAAAATTATATCGTTAAAAAGTACTTTTGGTCTATTTTCAAATGTAACTTTCAGTATTTAAAACTAATAAATAGATTATTTGTAATATTTGATCAAAAATTAGTCAATTTGACTCGTAGAAAAACAAAATGGACATGTAATTGCATTTCGTCGCTTACTACGCCCTTCCTCGTCTCTGGGTACCTAGGTATCCACCGTAAGCCTTTCCTCGTTTGAACCTCGCCCTTAACTTTAAGGCTATATCATCCTAAGGTGCTGCTAAATGGATGGATCTTATCAACGTCCATGAATGATAAATCATAGATCGAACCGCCGAATCGGAAAAATTGGGTACTATCATATAGCTTTGTATCGGCTAAGTTCACGAGTTGGAGATAAGCGGACTCGAACCGCTGTGACGGAGGGAGTATTTGATTGTTTGTTTAAATAGTTGATTATTTGATTGGTTGTAAATATATACAAAATGCATTGTTTTTTTTATAAAATTTAACTTATCTAAACAATCAAAAAAGTTTAGAGCTTGCCTTCAAGGTTTCATTAGAAAAAGTCACCGGAGAACCTAAAGATTGCCCTAACAAGAAAATTCCATTAACAGTTGGAAAGGAACTCTAATGAAATTCACTCAAATTCGGACCCTACCATTCACATCAATTGTCGGGTAGCAATCCGCCCAATTACGAAGAAGGAACTCGCAATTATCAAGCCTAACAAGATTCTAACATAATGCCTTTTTAAGACTCTCTTTATCTTTGAATTTGAGAACCAAATAACCAGCAAAATGTTATACACCTTGATTAAACCCACATTATCAAACATTGAATGAGCAGAAGCCTTGAGGGCCTCAAAATCTCCTTAAAAATTCTCTTTAGGCAAGGCCATACAACAGTTCGACCAGTTCAATTTAGCAGACATGAAAAACTCATTTGGAGGGTCAATAAAAACATATCCATGGGGCTTAACAATAGCATTCTCCGACCTAGTCCGACCTAGTAGGGTAGTCTACATCATCATTAAGATTAAAGGAAAGGGAATAAGCCTTACCAGTCACCTTATGTGCATGCACATGTCCCGAGGAAGTACCTATGATTACCTTGTTCACCTTGTTAGAGGAGGGAGTCCCACCCACCAAATCCATTTTACCAGAGCAAGATCCATCCAAGCCCACGGCGTGATTAGCAAGATTAACATCCAAACTGTTTGCCCTCGGAGCACCGGTGAAGTCAGTCACTTGAACCATAGGTTCAGTTGATCTTGAGGAATTAGTCGCATTATCAAGATCCATGTTTGAATTAGGCATCTTAGATAATAGGATATCAAGTGATTTCTTGTGAGAAATCGACGAGCGAAACATTATACACCAAGGGGAGAAAGATAGGGAAGAGAAATGGGAAGTGGAAAAGTGAAGTGAAGGAGTGGAGAAGATATCCATAAGGTTGCGTAAAGAAAAGGTACAAATCGATTGGGGGGAAGGGAGGTGAAGCGATTGTCTAGGGAAATGTGAGAGGGGAGGAGAGAGAAGAGAGAGACGCGTAAGAGCGACTCTCATTTGAGTAAACGCTATCAATTTGGAAAGTGCGAGAGTTCTAATTGAGTTATGAAATGGGGAGATCATTCCCTCCTTTGTGATGGTTCGTAACTTTCTTACTAATAGTCAGTCTAAGGTGCTGGCTTCATGTAACTGGTCTAGATGTCGTAAGGGTTGCCTGGAGGCTTCGCATTCAGGAGTCTACCCTGCTTTGCGAGAACTATTTACTGTGGAGGACTGTGAGGAGGACGTTAGAATCTCTCCTTGTGATGTGCTTAATATTGATGACTCTGATGCTGGTTATAGAGATGACATTAATGAAAATGACAGTGATATTGAGAGCCCCAGGCTATTGAATGCGGAAGGTGATTCTAGTGATGCTGCAATGAGTGAGTTTATGGAGGATTCTGATGTGAATGAAGGGTTTGGATGATATGCCCCTGGTGGAGTGAACTTTTCTATAGACATTGGAACTCTGGTGCTGTTGACACAGTTGACAATTGGTAATCCTGTTACTGGGGGTTCTCATGATGGTGATACTTTTAATGCTGGTACATCTGCTAAGCTGGTTGCTGCTACTGATACTGATGTTGATGTGGGTACCAAGTCTTTACTTGCACTCCGATTGGAGAACCCCCAACAAAACTTTCAGGTGTTTATTGGACGCGGACAAAGATTCTGGCAGCCTCAAGAGACTCAACGGAATCAGGAGAACGACATACATGGATGTGCTGACATCAAGATGGCTACTGCTAGTGGAACTGGTGCTGATGTTGCTGTTGATAGTGGAGATGGGAACTCTGATGCCCATGAAGGATTATGACCGTGACAGTAATAGTGACCTTGTTTGTTGCTTCCTTTTGCTAAGTTATGTTGGGTTTGACCGGTTGTTCAACCCAATATGGTAATATGAATTTGGGCGATTAAGACTGTTTTGGTAATAATTGTATGGGTAGACAATTATTATATATGGTAATAATTGTATGGATAGACAATTATTATATATGGTATGTCTTGATCACGATTAAATTAGGGAATTAGGTACCAAGAATAAAAAGTCTTGTATAACAAGTATGTTAGTCTTGTAAAACAAGTATGGCAAGTCTTGGTGGCTAAGTTTTGGGTGGCTATATAAACATAGTCATATTGTATTTGTTTGAGATGAGCGCTTAAGAGATGTAATCGTCTTAGGTATTGTTCGAGGATGTTTGAGCATTGTTTGGCTCAAGTATCGAGTTTGGGACACCATTGAGGTGTTATTGTTTTGATTGTATTATTGATAACTGTTTTGATTAATAATACAAGTTGGGACGTGGGTGTTTCCACGTCATATATGTTTTGTGTGTGTTACTTGTCAACTAATCGATTGGTTGTGTGTGTGCTCTGCATTGGTGTGTTGTGAATCTCGAATTCGTGTGTAGTCCGCTAAACCTAACAAGTGGTATCAAGAGCCAAGGTTCGTGAATCGTGATGGATGAGGTTGGAGGGAAAGTTCAAGATTCAATTGATATGGCGGAGTACAATGAAGGATTCGCTGACAAGAAGCCTACTAACGTGGGAGGAGGCAAAGTTACGTGCGGTATGGCGGTTGACTTGCACCGTGGATCAATTTGTTCGCGTTCGAGATGGAAGAAGATGGAAGGGATCATCGCAGTTGTTTCAATGGCTTGATCAACCAGGTGAACGAGTTGGATGATACTAGTGTTCTTTCTACAGACCGAATGATTGAGAAAGCAAGGATTGGGTGACTCAACTGATGGAAGGGCACTCGTGGTGGATGATGCACATGATTTTGTAGATGGATACATCGTTATGTTGAAGAACGATGGTTTGAAGGTCACTATACGGGTTTTAGTGATTCTCAAGATTTGAAGAACAAGAGATGAGATTCTTGTTCGAGGGGAGGCATATCGGATGGACGTTGATGTCTCTGATGATTACTGAAGGTTTGGAAGAGCAAGAGGATTCTTGTTCGAGAGGAGGCATGACGGAGGGACGTCGATGTCGTTGATGAATACCGTTCAACCTGATATGGGTATTGGGTTGAAGGGGAGGATTGTTGGGTTTGACCGGTTGTTCAACCCAATATGGTAATATGAATTTGGGCGATTAAGACTGTTTTGGTAATAATTGTATGGGTAGACAATTATTATATATGGTAATAATTGTACGGATAGACAATTATTATATATGGCATGTCTTGATCACGATTAAATTAGGGAATTAGGTACCAAGAATAAAAAGTCTTGTATAACAAGTATGTTAGTCTTGTAAAACAAGTATGGCAAGTCTTGGTGGCTAAGTTTTGGGTGGCTATATAAACATAGTCATATTGTATTTGTTTGAGATGAGTGCTTAAGAGATGTAATCGTCTTAGGTATTGTTTGAGGATGTTTGAGCATTGTTTGGCTCAAGTGTCGAGTTTGGGACACCATTGAGGTGTTATTGTTTTGATTGTATTATTGATAACTGTTTTGATTAATAATACAAGTTGGGGCGTGGGTGTTTCCACGTCATATATGTTTTGTGTGTGTTACTTGTCAACTAATCGTGTGTTTGTGTGTGTGCTATGCATTGATGAGTTGTGAATCTCGAATTTGTGTAGTCCCTCAACCTAACAAGTTATTCTTGTGTATTCTACGGTTTATGATTGGTATGGCTTGTAAACTTTGATGTTCTTGCACCTACTTGGCTAGGTTGCGCGAACTTGCTCCTACGGGAGCTGGGGGTACTGTTATGATCACTCGTATCCTCTATTATTAATTATATAAAACAGGTTACCAAAAAAAAGTTTATAGCCTAATTTTATATTGGGAGGCGGGAAAGGCCTCTACAAATTTTAGACGGGCAACAAATTTATTATATTACATAAAAGACATATAGAAGCTGAGAAATGATAATAGAATTCTTTGTATATTTACATATTTTACAAGTTCAAAAGTGATGCTTATTTATAAACATAAATTACATGAACTTGCAAAGTTAAAATCATGAATTCGTGAAGTCAAAAGTTTAGATTACATGTAATTGAAAGAGCAAAGTTTAGAGTTTGGAATATTTTAGGAACAACCACACATCTATATACATAACACTTGTCCAAGGAACGAAAAAAGTGTACAAGTTGTATTAGGTTTAAAGGAAAGAGTATATCATATATTCTCTTGATTAAGGAAAAAAGAATGCAACGAGCATATATTTTTTCCTCGTGAAAATATGACATTAAATCTTTTGAGTTGACAAAATTTATTAATATAGAACTTCTCAAATTTAGCTGTTCACAATATTTTTACGAACAAATCTTTATTGTATCCTTCATCAAGTTATGTATTATAAAGTTTATATAATTCAATCCTGGTGAATATGTCATATCTTGTTGTGCTTTGTTGAATTTTCAATTTTAATCGTATGAATATATGACCATTTTCACGGGTTGTCGGGAACACAATACGATATGCCTGCAATTATTAATTTCATAACTTGCCAAAATAATAAATTTTCCAACATATGTGATTATATATTTAATTTTCAGACCCAAATTATGAGAATCAGTGTAAACACTTTGTCTTCACAAAATCAAATAAACCTTTTTCGAATAGGTTAGTATTTACCTTCAAGAATTTCATGCCTTCAGATTGGACTTTCATTAAAAATGCAAGTAAATTTATTAAATAATTATATCAGGATATGTATAATTAGCAACATAAATCAATATCTTATTGTATTATGAGGGTCATGTTCCTTGTAGAACCATTAACCTAAGAACCCTTAGAACTCTAACTTATATTTTAAAATAATATATATTATTATATGTAGACCAAGGGCAAAATTATCCAAAAACACAAAATACACAATTTAGAGTGAATTAATATTTGATTGACAATTATAATCATACATCGATATCGATCACAAAATTCTCCATCATCATAAAATTCCCCCATTATTTTTATCAATTTTTGTGAGAATATTCAAGTTTTGATATAAACACAATATGAGATAATAGTGTTCAACAACTGAACATTAAAATATAAGTAAGTTCAGCCGTAGAACTTTAAAATTTATGTGATTGACTTCAAATTCGATTGCATGACTTTTAAGTTCAACTGTTGAACATGAAAGTTATGGTATAAAAATAATATGAATAACATTGTTCAACAACAACATTATAAAAAAAAGTTCACTTGTAGAACTTCATGAAAAAAAGTAAGTTCAATTGTAGAATTTTGAAGTTCATGTGCATAACTTTTAAAATTCAGTAGCGAAACACTGTATTTATACTACGAAACAAAATAGGTTTCGCAGTAGAATCCTTTATCTTAGAAATTCTTTTCTTGTATAAAATTTTGAATAAAATAAATAAATAATTTTTAAGAAAAAAATTAAAATTGAAAAAAACAGCCAAAATATATGTGAGATAAAAAATTAAAATAAAAAGAGAAGAATTTTAAAAATGAGTAATTGATTAAACTTCCCTATTTAAATTAATTGAACTAATAGTGTAATTATTTTATTCCAACAATACCCTTATAAGGATTTTGTATATAAAATGAGTTTAATCTGGACAGTTGATCTAGTAATAATCCAACGGCTTATAACAGTTCAACGGTTCTTTTTTAGTGTTTGGTTCTATCTTGAGTCAAACCTTGTATGATGATATGTGGTATTTGAGGATTTTAACTTTTCACACAGGTTGTTATTATCTTCGTTAAGGGAAACGTTGTGTCTCAGAATATATTAGCATTTTCTACATATATATTAAATGAAAATTACAAGAATTTAATCATGTATCTATAATACTTCTAAAATCTTTATGTATTCAACTTTCATAAGTTGTAATTATAAGCATTCTCAAATTAATAAATTATTTTAGTCTCCACTCAAAAGTAATTTTTCTCTTAAAATATGCATTGCTTCGAGACAATTATGAAATAATAAATAAACTTCATAGCTTATTCAATAATCCTACTATAATTTGATTATGAGGTGAAACTCATTCGAATATCAATTAGAAACAAATTTTAATTTTCATTCATTCTAACTAGAGATTTATATGAGTTATCACCTATCATATATCATATTGTATTCTTTACGTTCAAGAAATATTAGAAGTTTTAACCAATCATCACAATTCACGTACATCTTCTTATATCCTTACAACGTTTATGTGTACTCCTGAGTTAAAGAATATGTCAAAATAAAATTTGATATTAAATAAAAATAGCAAGTATTTTTGAAATTATTTTATTTTGGACTACTGGTCCACCCTTTATAATTTGATAGGGTTAGTTATCAAGAACTTGATTTGTTACTTCTAGCAGTTTAGATCCTTCTGAGATTTAATTCAAAATTTGTTGAGTGGATCATATAAAATTCAAATCAAAATTTTCGTATATTGCCAGACTATTTAGTAATCATATAATCATATCTACCATAAGATAGTATTTCTCTTCGTAATCAATGCAAGCCCAGTGTACAACAATATGAGCTATATTTTTATTTTATTTTCACACAAATATCCATTTGTATCCCACTGACTTTATAGACCTATGTAAATCGTAATTCTAAATATTTTTCTAAATATTAAAGTCCTCCTACAATTTATGATTGAACGTCCTCTGCATACACTCATTTAACCAGCTTCAATTAAGCATATCTTTGAGGTAAATATGGACAAGTGAATGTTGTGGAGGCTAGCGCCTTTAACGTCATGGTAGAGTAAGGATAAGAAAAGGTATTGCGATTACCATGAATCCACTAGTCATAATACTTACGAGTGTCGACAGTTAAATGACGAAATTAAGGATCATATCAAGGAAGGATAATTGAATAAGTGGATCGTCAAAGAGATTAAGAAGAATAAGTAGGAACGTCCCTCTAGTTAGGGGGTTCAAAGTACGCCCACAATGAAGATGTTGAAGTTATTTATCAAAGACAATGTTGAAGTTATTTATCAAAGACTAATAAATATGATAATTTTAGAAGCATTTTGCCTTGCTCTAAGTCTCTAACCATGTAATCGAACAAAAGATGAATTCTCTCACTCACCCATTCGAATACGGTGAAAAACACTAATCCCTACATGAATATCTTGTGAATATCCGATACTAGTTAAAAATTAACATGTAAAATCTATAGCCGACTTGTTGGAATAGCCCTCGTCACAAACTCTCAACTCCAACAATGTAGTACTTTGCATGAATGGCAACATCCTCACAAAACATAAATAAAATTGTCTCTTTTGTTCTAAAATTTAGTGGGTGGACACCGTCACCAAAACTATCCTATTACCTATACCCTTTTTTGCACATGCAACAACAAGAACAAGAAATATAGTACTAGTTGTAAGCAATTTTGCATTTTGCAAGTTGATTTCATGGTCCATTGTTTTTTTAACCTTATTACTTGCTCTCTTCTTCCTCTTACTTACATTTTTAATATATATATATGTAATGTATATATAAATGCAAGTTGCAATATTCATAGAGTATAATTTATATATATTATTCCATTGGAATCGCATCCTGCAAATAACCAACCCATCCTTATCATATCCTTCATTTTATTATTGGTGATCTTTTATTGGTCACACAACAGAAGACAACAAGAGTTGAGTTGTGTTTGTGTGTGTGGAGAATATCGACCATGTCTGAACAACAACAGCCAGTTGAAGATGATGAAAACTCAAACAAGAACAACTCAAACAAGTTTAATATTAATGGTGGTAATAATATTTGTGCTACTACTAGTTCTTATCAAATTGGTTTAGTTGAAAGAGAGTCTTTCATGATGATGGATCTTGACTTGGATCTTGATGGTTCTTGGATCTTTGATCATGTTTCTACTGACCCAACATCTCCTTTTCTGTTATCTGATCACCCTTTTTCTCCTATTTGGCCTTTTTCTGATGATGGTGGTAATAATAATGATGTTTCTGCTCTTTCCGGTCCGGTCACCGGAGTTTCTGTTCCTGTTTTGCCCTCTTGTAAGTCTTACTATTACTCCCTTTCTTTTTCATTTTTTCATTTTTTTTTTTATTTGATTGGTTATGTATCATGTCGAATTTGCATAGGAATTGAAGAAAGATTAATTTGAAATATGATTTTGTTGGTTGATTGTTGTAGTGAGTATTCAGATGAGAGGCTTGTTTTTTGATATATATGGAAATCAATGGATTAAGAACTGTCTAAAAGCCTACATGGTTTTTAAATTCTTGTTTAATTTCTGTTGTGTCATATCTAGGTGATCCACAATCGAATAATGAAAATAAGCAATCAACAAGTGATGAGAAAAGGCGATTTCCTTCACCACTTTTGGGATTTGTGCCATTAGATTACTCAGATGGGTCTTGTTTGATTAAGGAGAGGATGACACAAGCTCTTCGCTACTTTAAAGAATCAACTGAACAACATGTTCTAGCGCAAATTTGGGCACCTGTGAAGAAGGGGGATCGATATGTGCTCACAACTTCTGGCCAACCGTTTGTTCTTGGCCTCAATAGTAGTGGACTGCATCAGTATAGAATGGCATCGGTGATGTACATGTTTTCTGTCGATGGGGAGAGTAGCGGAGGCCTTGGACTTCCTGGTCGTGTCTTTCAACAGAAACTTCCTGAATGGACACCTAACGTGCAGTATTACTCAAGTAAAGAGTATCCTCGGCTAGATTATGCTTTGCATTACAACGTTCAAGGAACTTTAGCTCTTCCGGTGTTTGAGCCTTCTGGTGGGTCCTGTCTTGGTGTGCTTGAGCTCATAATGACCTCACAGAAAATCAATTACGCACCTGAGGTTGATAAAGTTTGTAAAGCACTTGAGGTGGGTAACTTCCATCCAAAATTTTCTTAATATGCATATTCATGTCCGGACTCTATTATTACTATTTCTAGCATTCTATTTCTATCTTGTTGCTGGATAGTGCATTTTACCATAACATTCTTCCAAATTATGTTGCTCACCTAATGTAAGGGTGATGTAATTCATAGTATACCTATAAAATCTTCATGTTGTTTGTTTGCAGCTATAAGAATTCTAGGCTTACAACTGTATGATGAATATCGTAAGAAGTATCTCATTGCTAGCAGCTAAACTTAGAAGATTTTGATAGTGTGTCAATGATGATGTTATAAGCCACTTAGACATTGCTTATAGTATAGCTGATATTTTTTATGTGCTAAAAAAGAATTATTAATGGCACGAGGCTCGTTTTTTTAGCTTGGATACATACATAGAATTGTATTTTTCATATGATTTGAGCTATCTACGAGGGTTTCTTCTGAAATGGGAACTTGACTGTTTGTATGATAAATCTCAACTAGTTTGATGAATGTACTGTCTGTTGCTACTTGTGTTACCATCTTTCTTATTCATGAACATTTGGAACTGATCACAAGTTAAGATATCAAAATATTTATTACTACTTACTCTTTGATTCTTATCGATGAGATATAAAATCAGAAAAGGAAAAAGAGGATACCCCATAATTTATTTATTTTGTTCTTAAAATATTAAGGTGCAAGTGGATGCTGATAAGCATGTCTCATGTACAATCCATTTTATTGACATCATCATAGAGATTTACATTTTAAACCTGAAGTAATATGTGTTTGCATCTCCAAGTCTTGACCATTTAAAGTCTGCTTAGTCATGTGCAAATAGCATAGATCATCTGAAAGCACTAATAAAAGAAAAAATGGAAGTGTCTTGAACAGTAGGGAAGCCCCGTTTTTTTGGTTATCTGAGTTGCACTTTGAGAAGGATCCATATGTATATGTGTAGTTTCTTTTTATTTTCATATCAACAATAAGATGTTGCCTGCATTATCTAAATTTACTATAAGAAGCTATTGGAACTCGTCAGTTACATAATTATAGTTTTCTTGCAGGCAGTAAATTTGAAAAGTTCAGAGATCTTGGATCACTCAAGCATACAGGCAAGCAAAGTACATACTATTATATATTTGTTGATATCTTTATGCATATGCGAAATTCAAAATTTGTGTATACATATACTTCTATTTCATCTAAAAACATTTGCTTGGCATGTTTGGAAATCAGATTTGTAATAAAGGCCGTCAAAATGCACTAGCTGAAATCTTGGAGATATTGACTTTGGTATGTGAAACCCACAAATTACCTCTAGCTCAGACTTGGGTCCCATGCAGACATCGGAGTGTTCTAGCTTATGGCGGCGGTTTAAAGAAGAGCTGCAGTAGCTTTGATGGAAGCTGCATGGGTCAAGTATGCATGTCTACAACTGATGTAGCATACTATGTTGTAGATTATCACATGTGGGGTTTCCGCGAGGCTTGTGCTGAACATCACTTGCTGAAGGGGCAAGGCGTTGCTGGGAGATCTTTTGCTTCCCAGAGTTCCTGCTTCTGTGAAGATATTACCAAGTTCTCCAAACCTGAGTACCCCTTGGTACATTATGCTCGTATGTTTGGACTTAGTAGCTCATTTGCTATATGCTTACAGAGTAGTCATACGGGAAATGATAATTACATTTTGGAGTTTTTTATGCCACCTAACACGTTGGTCGGTAATAACCATTACACCATGTTGGACTCAATGCTGGCAACAATGAAGAAGAAATTTCGAAGTCTTAAGGTTGCTTCAGGGAAAGAACTTGATGAGGAGGGGAGATCTGTAGAAGTTATTCAACCATCCATAGATGGAGATCCTGATTCAAGAATTGTATCTGTTCAAAAATCAGAATCTAATGTAATCCCATGTAACGTAACAAGTAATGGAGAAAACAGACATTTTGATTTGTCAGGAAAGCAGATAATACAGAAGTCTGATGCAGTAACTAATGGAGCTACTGTTGCTGGATCTGGGGGAATTCAAAACGGTGCTTCTGTATCAGAAAATAAAGATGCAAAAAAGAAATCAGAGAGGAAACGTGGAAAGGCTGAAAAATCTATCAGCTTAGAGGTGCTGCAGCAATATTTTGCTGGCAGCCTCAAGGATGCCGCAAAAAGTCTTGGTGGTATGCTCATAATTCATAAACTTTTAAACTTTACTGCAGATACTTACTATGAGCATTGTAAATATGTAGGATTTGCATAAAATCCAAATTTTTGTGTTGACTTGCTACCTGAGTTGATTCTCATTGATGTTCTCTTGTGCGTTTACAGTTTGCCCTACAACTATGAAGCGCATATGTAGGCAACACGGGATTTCTAGGTGGCCTTCTCGCAAGATAAATAAAGTTAATCGTTCCCTGTCCAAGTTGAAGCGGGTAATTGAATCTGTGCAAGGTGCTGAAGGTACATTTACTTTAACTTCGTTGGCTAAAAGTTCACTACCTGCTGGGGTGGGATCGGTTTCGTGGCCTGTCAGCTTGAATGGATCTAGTCCACAAAATTCACCAGGTTCTATACCATCTGAGGTTAGAGGGGAATTTAATGATGATGTGCAAGCTGAAACTATAGATCTTCCTTCTGGAGGAAGGTTACAATGTGAGGATGAATATGTTCACTTGCAACGGGGATATGTACCAGAGTTGGGTGATTGTTCCAATCGGTCAAAAACAGGTAGTGGGTCGAGAGAACACAGCACTGGCACTGGCACTGGCACTGGCACTCCCACTTCACACGCTTCAGGCCACGGTAGCCCCTTCAATGCAAATGATTTGTCGCCAAATGATCAAGTAGTTTCGCTTTTGGGTGAGCAATGCTTAAAAATTGGGGTTTCATTTGAATCGGCTCGTCAACCAATCGAAGAAGCAAATCTACCTGTTGCATTTTCGGTTCCTAATATTGTAGTTGTAGGAGCAGAAAATGAAGAATTATTCGGGGGAATGCTAATTGAAGATGCAGGAAGCTCACATGATTTGAAAAATCTCTGTCAAACAGGAGGGACTTTTCCTGATGAAAGGATACCAGAGTGCAGTTGGGCAAATCAGCCACCTAGTGATGAGGTTTTTAAGGGATCGGTTCCTAGCCTCGAGGAAAAGCCACAATTTTCATCCAGGCCCGAAGTGAAGACTGTCACAGTAAAAGCAACATACAAAGAAGATATAATAAGGTTCCGATTGCCATTAAGTTCTGGCATTGTCAAATTGGAGGAGGAAGTATCAAAGAGGGTGAAGTTGGAGGTAGGTACATTTGATCTCAAGTATCTAGATGATGATCTAGAATGGGTTTTAATTGCGTGTGACGCAGACCTGCAAGAGTGTGTGGAAGTATCAAGGTCATCAGGACGAAACATAATCAGATTATTGGTTCAAGACATAATGGCCAATCTTGGGAGCTCCTGTGAGAGCTCAGGTTGACCAGGAGAAAGATTAGGTCTCGTATATACAACAGAATCCATCGCAACACTCCTGCAGTGTTATGGTTTAGCGCGGGCACTCTACAACACAAGTTGTAGATTTTCGTTACGACTGGTTGGAAAAGTGGCCAATCCTGTAAGAAAGTTACCACTAGGAATTTTGTGCATGTTTTGAGGCTTGCAAAGTTTTCTTGGTTAAGGTCTGCAAAGCTGATTGCAACCACTATAAAAACAGTAGTCAAAAGGTAATTCTTGATGATGCATACAGCACATCAAATATATACTAAAATATATTCTTGTGCCATAGTTGTGGTAGCACTTTGGAAGCATCAAGGAGGCCTTGTAATGGGACTACTAGTGTTTGCTAGTTGAAAAATGATATGTCCAAATTGCTACATTCTTTATGTCTTCAAGTTTACACTTTTGTATGGTTTAGAGATTGTATATGAAGAAGTAGACCAAGTTAAAACAATGTACCTTCTTATGTTTAACTAGTATCAGGACAATCAGCTTTAGCTACTCACATTTTTTCTTATGTTGTTTTTTTTTCTTTTTGATAGTAGTATATTCTTTCTTATGCTATTTTTTCTTTTACTAGTGTTGAAATATAGTATAAGAACCATCTGAGCCTTCCTCTAAAATATTCAGGAAATTAATGTCCAAAAATGGACGCCCGTGAGTGTTGAAATATAGCATAAGATCCATTTGGGGTCTTCTTTAAAATCTTAGGATTTTAGATGAGTCAGTTACCAACAGCTAGCATTTCAAAAATTCTTATTCTATTTTTTTTCTTGCAAAGTAGTTCTTTTTTCGTATTTTCATAATACATTTATGAAAAAATTTCTTTTAATCTATTTTATTTTGAAGGGCAATGGAATACTTATTTGAAATTGAAGTATTTTATTAAAGTGTTAAGATTTGTGAAACTGGCTATTTTTATTTGAATATTAGTGATTTTTACAATCATGTTCCCTAGTCATGATAGAACTATAACGCACCTTTATATTACAGGAAATCGTGCCCTCAAAAGTATAAACTTTATCCTTGGAACTGTTTATATTGTATTAATTTCGTTTCAAAATATTTTAAAATGCATTGATCGAATATTTATATAAATTATTTTCTCAAAATTTCCTTTTCTGAATAAAAGTTTGATATTTAAATTTTTATTCACAATTTTTAAAAAAAAAACATTTGTGTAACTTTTCGATCAAAGCATTTCAAAATGCATATCAAAAATAGAAAGTGAACATGTATTATGAAACGGAGGGAGTAGTGTAATGCTTAATTTTTCAAAAGATGGTACTAAAATATTCTATTGGAAATAAAATTTATAACCTACATATTTTATTTTATATTAAATTATAATAAATATTATGCAGATGTGTGTAATTTAGATACTCCATTCGTCCCTCCCAATTTTTTATATTGGGTTTAGGTGTTAATAAAAAGTGTAAATTAGTGGTGAAAAGTAAAAAAAAAGTGAGTAAAGTGGTGAGACCAATAATGTATACAGTGAGTATAGCGGAGGAAAGTAGTGAGTGGAGTTAATTTTTATATTATTAAAACTTTACTATTTTTGAAAAGTTTTGGAGCCTAAAGAATCGAAAGGGACATTTTAAAAGGAAAATGTAAAGATATGGATGGACCGAGAGAATATTATAATATATGTAAAAAAGTAAAATAATTGATAGTATCACATATTCACATCATATCATTTTAGATGTCACTTTATGTAAAATCTATTAGACATAAAAGTATCAAGAAAAAACACCCAAAATTATCCAGGCATAACCAGATTCACCCAAATTTTATTGAGTAATCCCAAAATCTTTTTTGCAATGAGTTATTTCGATGTAGTCGAAATCAAATTACATAGAAAGTTCAAATACAAGAACTGAAATTAAAATGCAGAAATCAACTAAACACATTGGGCCTAATAAATTAGCAAAGGCCACTTTAAAGCATATCAAACAGGCTTGGAAACTCTTGGGCCAGCAGAAGGCAGTGCAGGAGCGGTAGTAATCTGTGCCAAGCCCACCTCATTATTTTTAACCGGAAGCTCCAACTCTTGGGCCTTTGAAGATTTGTAATAGGTTGCATACAATATCAATTGGGCTGCTCCCAGGAGTGCGCCCAATCCATTAGGAGCCTAGAAAAAGAAGAAGCAAATTTTGCTTAGGCATTAAGGGATAAGAATATAAAAGACAAAAATAGGTAGGTGTGAAACTAGTTGGTATGATTGTAAGAAACAAATGAAGTTGGATATCCAACACTCTAAACAACCTTAAATGTAGGTAGCTGGCAGTTTGTTAGTAGTAAGTAAATTTAGCTTGTGTGAGAGAGAGAGGGAGAGAGAGAGAGGGAGAGAGAGAGGGAGAGAGAGAGAGAGAGAGAGGGAGCGAGAGAGAGAGGGAGAGAGAGAGAGAGAGAGAGAGAGGGAGAGAGAGAGGGAGAGAGAGAGAGAGAGAGAGAGAGAGAGAGAGAGAGAGAGAGAGAGAGAGAGAGACTTACAAGGATATAAGGGTCAAATTGACCTATAAGAGCATAGCAGGTCCAACAAAGGCCATTGAGAAATGAAAACAAGGAGAGTAGAAATGGCATGTACTTGACACTCTTTGTTGTTATCACCATCCTCTGCATCACACATTTTCAGCCCATCAAGCATTATTATTAGTCAAAAAAAAAATAAAGGAATTTACTTGTCTAGACAATTCTCGGTATCTAAAAAATTTACAAAAAAAGTCGTTTCTTTTCGAACCTTTTTAAATATTTCCAACTAATAGTAAAACCCACTAATCACAAAAAGAAAAGTACATCATTATTATAAAAACCACAAACAAATTAAATCAATTAATAATAAAAATTAGTGGTTAAAACAGTAATTAAAGAAAGATACTGACCATAACAGAGAGAGGGGCAGCATACATGAGAAAACAACCAACCATGCACACACTTCCGATGATTGTTGTCCTCTGTTTCACCGATTTCACCAGTGTTCCGACCAGCAACCCCACCACGGCTACCAAACCGAGCTCTCCGGCCAGTATTGAACCCAACTTCAACCTTTGTTTCTTGCTGTCTGAGTACACCAAGTACAGCACTAAAAACACAGCTTCTATCACGAAACCTGTCCCGTTTATGGTCAGAACCAGGATGGCGTTCGGATGAAACATTGGAAGCCCGTACAGTATCCACATCCCGCAGTTGAAAATTGTTGCTAGGTATGGCATTGAGGAGAATTGCTCCACTGATCCTTTCTTGCATATATTCACAAATGTTTTCCTGCATGTACGTAAATCATTTCGTTATATTTAGTTGGTATCCGAGTCTGAATCCGTAGAAACAATATTTTAATTCCGGACCGATATTGAAATATTAGTACTAATTTTTTAATCAGTACTAATATATAATTAACGCACTCACGCACACATCTTATCGTTGACACGTTGAAAACACGTAATTGTACTTACAAGGGAGATAAGAACAAGACGAGCGAAATGATGTTCCCTGAAACACAACAAATCGACACATAAAAGTGTTAGACATTCTTCGGGTAGTAAATTAAACAAATACATCCATCGACATCAGACATTAATTTATAGACAACAAAATCTACCTAGGATACCAACGACTGTTCGAATAACAGTTGCGGAGATCATGGCTGCGTTAAATATTTGTAAGAAAAATAAAGAGAAAGAGTGCTTGAGCAGAACAGGACTGGAAATGTATTAAAGAGAAGAGAAGGTGGTGAATGATGATGTGAAGGATGTGAAGGATGCAGACTTTATATAGAGGGGGCTGGGAAGGAGAAGGTGGGTAGGAGGGTAATAAAACTCTACTTGGGAGGTGAGACTGATAATAAATGAATCTCTCTCCTCTCTCGCTATCTCTCTCTCTCGATCTCTCTCTCTCTCCCTCAATCTCTCTCTGTTTGGCCTTATCTATCACCTAATAACACAATTTAACACCTGTCAATTTATCCACTGAGGCTACAGTATATGTTGTGTGCTCTCTGCAGTTCTGTACTCTGTATATTTATACACCCACCTAGCCAGCTGGTATCCTCCTTCTAAACTCTCATTCTTACCTCTGTTATTTTTATTTTTATTTTTTATTTTTATTTCATTTTTATTTTTTTAGATACTGAATCTACAACTTTATCCACATTTTCATTATCCTTGTGGATAATTAATTGAGAAAATTATGTATTTTCAGCTCAAAACAATGTGTTATAGTAGTATCCGTTGAATAATATATGATCCATCATAAATTTCTTATCCGAAACGGTTAATTTTTTAATTATTATAAACGCATCTCTCACCTAAATCCTACAAGAAATTCGTTGAATAATATATAATTCATCGTAAATTTCTTATCCAAAACGGTTGGTCTTTTAATTATTATATGAGATATCTCACCTAAATCCTACAGGGATATTGGATATACAATAGTGGATATCATTTATATCCAGAAATTTAAAACAACTCTATTTTATGTAATATTTTTTTGGCAGATGTATTCAGATTCAAACTTATCCTTGTGATCAGTTACTAGCTATATCCACTTCCTCCTCATCTGATTTCACATTTTTATATTTGTTTGAGTAACTGTGGTTTTATCTTCTTGAAATTTACAATCCACTACAACAGTATTAATGTGGAAGATAATGCTACCAAACTGGAATGGATAAATTATGGATAAATGATCTGTCTTCAATTTTCATAAATTTACTTTTGTCAAAAAAAATAAAATAAAAAATTTAGGTGTTCAAAATTAGGTACAAAAAATTGTACTAAAATGATGTATCATGGACGATGCGTAATATGAAACGTTTTAATTGATGTTACTACTGTGTGTTGCTACATAGTGTAAATGTAAGGGGAAACTGTTCTTATTTAATATTATTATAACAAATCAACACGTGACATTTTCAAACCAATTTTGTACTCTAACATTTTCTTTAAAAAAATTCAAAGATTACATTCAATTTAATCATTATCCAACTCCTTCACGTTTATTACATAGAGATACTAACATATTCTACACTAAAGTTTTCCTATACAAAATAAATGAATACTTTTATAGTATATACTTATTTACTTTTGCTAAAATTATCCTAATATTATTAGCTTAAAGAATTGATTTTTCAAGAAAAGAATAATACTCACCACTCCATTCCATGTGCTAAAAAATTGTACTTCGCCTTCCAAATTTTAGATTCGATTCTCGTTTATCCTGATATTTATTTAAACCCGGATACTATTAATTAACTTATATAATACATTGAAAAAAACATATCTGCTACATTACGAATACGGAGTATTGAATAATCATTGAAAATACATTACGAAATTTGAATAAATCGTATCATTACAAATAGTTATATATCATTATCATCGGGGGTTGGACTGTGATGTTATATTTTGTGTCATTTTGCTCAAGGAGGTTGGTCTATGAAATGTTGGGCATTTTTTGGGAATTGCTTGCACATTAGACTAATAAATATTTTCCGATTTAATTATTATCTTGTTGATTATGATTATACCAAAAATACACTACAAGTAATTGAGGATTCACACTAGAAAGAATATGTTAAAAATGATGTAAAAATACATTTGTCTATGGATTTTAATCTGTCGTCTATCAAGATTTACAGAAAAGTAACAAACTGAAGAAGAAGAAGATAGTTCTCATTATTGTGTAACAGGATTTAGAAAAGTAAAAAGTGAGTCATCAATCTATACAACAGATATTTATACTAGAAAAGTAAACTGATTTGAGCAACAACTGATCATAAAAAACTACTCAAAAACTAATCATAACAAACTATTTTTTATCAAGTAGTAATAGCTCAGCTCAGCAGTGATGTCATATATGTCAATAGCCCCTCCTCAAATAGAATGTGAAGATCGAACATTCAAGCGGGACAAAAGAGACCAATGTGCTCGTTTGTGTAGACCCTTAGTCAATAAATCAGCAAGTTGACAGGAACTAGAAACATAAACTGGATGAATAAAATTGAGCTGGACTTGTTCTCGAACAAAATGACAATCTAATGCGAAGTGTTTAGTCTTTGTATGAAAAACCGGATCTGCAACAATATCCAAAGCAACTGAATTGTCACAGTGAATAAGAATTGGTAGACATTGTGGAACCAATAACTCTGAGAGTAATAATGTCAACCAAGAAATTTCGCAACTGGTATCTGCTATAGCTCGAAGTTCAGCTTCTGCAGTAGAACGAGAAACAACCTTTTGTTTTCGAGATTGCCAAATAACAAGACAAGAACCTAGCATTAAACACATTCCTGTGATACTTCTATAAGAATCAGAACAAGCGCCCCAATCACTGTCACAGAAAGCTTAAAGTGTCAAATTAGAGTCAGCAGCAAAATAAATGCCATGATAAGATGTGCCTTTGAGATATCTCAACACCCTCTGAACATCCAGTAAGTGAGGAGCCCTGGGACTGTGAAGAAATTAACTGAGATGACTAACAATGTAGGCAATATCAGGCCTTGATACAATCAAATACAATAGTTTCCCAACAAATTTTCTATAAAGACTGGGATTATCAATAAGAGGACCATCTGTAGCTGACAATTTCATATTGCAATCAACTGGTAAAACCAATGGTTTGGCATTCTCTAATCCAGCTTCCAGAATTAAGTCAAAAATGAATTTGTGTTGATGTAAAAACAAACCAATAGCAGTTCTGTGAATCTCCAGTCATTGTAAAGCATAATGTAATATAAGACGTAAAAGAGATAACTACAACTCAACAAAGGACAAGACAAACAATAATATTAACAGAAGCACAAGAATCCAGAATCAAAGAAGAAAAGGTAAACTCAAAAAATCAAAATATGGTATGTATTCTTGAAGTCCGTAAACAGGTCATGGAAAGAAGTTCATGAAAATGTTCAAGCCTCAGTGACAACAAAAGAAACAAGACTTTCAAGACTACAGAAGTATGTGAATGATTCAGGGTTAGTACCACAGGATTCCAGTGATTTATTTGAAGCAACCAGATCGACAAAGGACTTATCAGCAACATTGAATTGAAGACATAGAAGAATTGATCAAGTGCTATTCATTTGTGAACCAGACCAGTTGCACTAGTTGACGACACTTAAAAAGATCAAGTTGTTTTATCATCTCAGAAGAAATTGATACAGTCTAAAACTGAAACACCCTGAAGTACAGAAGCTTTTCTAAAAGGTCAAGGACAAGAAAAGATTTCGATGGTTTTTCTATTTAGAAAACCATCGAATGTGAGATAAAGAAAACTAATTAAGTTAATGTTTCATTCGATAGTTTTTATTAAAAATCATCGAATGGAATATTAATTTTATTCATTCGATAGTTTTCAATTTGGAGAAGCAGGTGAAGATGTGACTTTGTTGTCAGGTTGATGAAGATCCAATGGCCAAGAATATTCAAGTACTTTTGGTTCGATGGTTTTTTAAATCAAGACTATAAATAGAGAATGAAGACAGTGTCTTCTTCAGTTGGTTGGCAGAAGTGATCGTATTTACTCTGAAGAATTAAGTGCTCAAGAACAGATTCTGAAGAAAATTTATAGTGCCTTACTTTACAAAGTTTGTATTGATTACGTTAACCTGAACTCATTGAAGCTAATCTACGGATTAGAATTTGTAGCACCCCTCGAGGTTTATATTTATAAAACGATATATTCCCCGACTCTTGGTTTGATTTGGTGTAGTTGATTTCGTTATAGAACTGAATGATTAATCCGCGAACGAAATTGAATAATTTATAGGTATCGTATTCAACCCCCCCCCTTCTACGATACTTTGGACCTAACAATTGGTATCAGAGCTATTTAATCGACGTACAAATCAGATCCGGTGAATGAGACCAAAATCAAATGTAGCTTGAAAATTCGAAGCAAATTTTTTAACTTTCAAATTTTTTCATTTAATTGGAATTTCTTGAATTTTAAACAATTTGAAATTTTCAGAAACCATGAGTGCTCCAAAGACAACTGCTGGTATTAAAGTTCCCCCGTTTACAAGAGATGATTTCGGTTTGTGGAAGATGAAGATGATGTTATTTATCAAGGCATCTAATCCGTTGTATATTGGCATATTAGAGAACGGACCGTTTGTACCAATGAAACCAGTTAGTGAATCTACAGCTCCTGATGGTACTAGAATTCCTAAAGGCACCCAACCTAAGGATATCACTGAGTACACAGATTCTGACAAAGAACTGATTCGATTGGATACAGGTTTGATGTTGATATTGGCAAACTCCGCAGACAAGGAAATGAGCTATCAGTTGATGAACTGTACAAGCGGGAAACATATGTGGGATACCATAAACTTAATAATGGAAGGAACTGAAGACGTGCAGGAAAACAGATTGGATATCCTGACTTCTTAGTACGAAGCTTTTAGGTCTCTTCCAGGAGAAAGTATAACTCAGGTCTTTGAGAAATATACTAAGCTTCTTAATGAATTGGCAATGAAAGGGAAGACCTATCCACTGAGATAAACAAACAGGAAGTTCATGATGATGTTGCCCCATCATGTAGAACACAAGTCCTCATCCATAAGGGAAAGAATTGACTTCACAAAGATGTCATTAGAGATGATCTATGACAAGTTGAAGACTTATGAGATGGAGCAAGAACAACGAGTGATAATCTACGGACCAGGGACAGTGGACAACAAGCAAAATGCACTTGTGAGATCAGCAGCACTTGTAGTGGATGAACCAACAACTTCTGATATTCAGGTTCAAACCCCTAGAGCTGGAAATGAGGTGATTATAGAAGCTGAAATGGATTCTGTGAATCTGGGTATTGATGAAAGTGATTACTACACCCTAGAAGAGCTTGAGCAGATGGAAGACAAAACCATGGCGTACTTAGCTGCAAAGTTTAGTCATATTCGTTTCAAGAGAAACCCTAAGTATAAGTTCAAGGGCTCAACCAACAGATTCCAGAAGAGCAAGTATTCACCAGGGACTGGCTTTAAGGGAGGCTACAAGACTGGCATGATTGATAGAAGCAAATCAAGATGCTACAATTGCAATGAGTTAGGGCATTTCGCCACTGAATGCCGGAAGCCTCGTCAAGCAAGAGACAAGAAAGATGTCTATGAGAAGAAGGATTCTTATGATGAGTTGAAGAAGGAGAATGCCAAGCTAAAACAGCAACTGGAGGCATTGTCTGGAAAGCAGAAAGGGAAAGCTTATATAGCAGAGGGAAAACACTGGGATGATACTGATTCGAATGAAAAGGAGGAATATGTAAATGTTGCCATAATGGCTGACTCTTCAGAGGAATCACCACAATTATCTCAGGTACCTATTCTAACTACAATTGACATGTCTAATTCTGAGTACAAGAAAACTGTGCAAGATCTAAGTGTAGAATTTTTTAATGTACACACAAGCATGCTAGCATCTGAAATAGAAAATGCTAAACTAGTTCTTAAGATTAAAAATCTAGAATCTAAAAATGAAGAACTAGAGCTTGTAGTTGTCACATTAGAAGATCTTAAGCAGAAGAAGATGTACTTAGAGAACAAGGTCAAGTGTAATGATGAGATAAAGACTATCCTCAGGAAGCAGATTTCAGAGTTAGATTTGAAACTGAATGCTTTTAAGAATTCTGCCCTAATTGCTAAGGAGATCATTGATACTCAGACCATAGGGAACAAAACTGCTATAGGATTTGACTATAACAAGAAAGCTGGTAAGAAGATAATGGAATTCCATGTGACACCTTTAGCTGTCAAAAGGAATACTCCACATGTTCTTAAGAATGTTGATTGTCCAGTTTTTGTTAAGCCATTTCCACCACTGTTCAATGAGGATGATCTTTTCATAAGACAAGAATTGCTTGAGGAGGATTTATTGAAGGAAAAAGAGGTAAAGACTAAGTTGCCTAGGAAATCAGTAAAAAATGAACTACCTAAAACTGAAGTAGGTGACTTAGTTATCAAGGCTAAAAAGAACAGGAATGGGAAAAAGAATGTTGTTAATCAGAATATTGTTTCTTCCTCTCCCATTGCATCTAGGAAGTTGTGCACTATTTGTAATTCTGCTGGACACCTTACACATGCATGTAAAAAGGTTAAAGTAGAAACTGCTAATACTTCTGAAATGCATAACATGTCTGACATGCCTGATCTTCATGAACCCTGTGGTAAGAAAGAGTGTTTGCTATGTAAATACAACATCATGCATGCTTATTTTAAGTTGATGAATGATAATAGCAAAAGCACCGTTAATGTTAAATCCACAGATACTATGAATATCAAACAGGGTAAGACTAACTTGAATGTTACTCCTGTTAAAGTATCTAAACCTTCAGGACCCAAGCAAGTTTGGGTACCAAAGTCCGCTTAATCAATCTGTGATTGTAGGGTAAGGTTAAAAGTTCAAAGGTCGTGTGGATTCTGGATAGTGGCTGTTCTAGACACATGACAGGTGAAGAGTCCCTGCTTACATAGGTGGTTAAGAAGACCGACCCGATTGTAACCTTTGGAGATGACAACAAAGGATTCACTACGGGATATGATAAATTGAAAATTGGAAATGTCATCATTGAAAACATCTCTCTTGTTGAAGGATTGAAGCACAATCTTCTAAGTATTAGTCAGTTCTGTGATAAAGGCTACAATGTAGATTTCAGAAAGGACAAGTGCTTGATCACAAACAGGAAGGATGAGAAGCTTGCTCTACTGGGAGTAAGAAAAGGAAATTTGTTTATAGCTGACTTAGGTTCTACCAGTGAAGGAGAAGTTACATGTTTCTACAGTAAGGCTTCTTCAGAACAAAGTTGGCTATGGCACAAGAAGCTCTCACATTTGAACTTCAAAACTATGAACTATTTGGTAAAGAGAGAGTTAGTGAGAGGGTTGCCCCTGATGGAATTCAATCAGGAGGGACTATGTGAAGCATGTGAAAAAGGGAAGTCAAAGAAAACATCACATAGAAGCAAAGGAATGACAAGCATTGCTGAACCATTACAACTGATTCATATGGATTTATTTGGTCCAGTCAATGTTATGTCACTTTCAAGAAATAGATATGCATTGGTGATGGTGGATGACTACTCCAAGTACACGTGGGTGTTGTTCTTACAATCAAAGGATGAAGCAACACAACTAATCATTGATCACATCAAGAAGATAGAAGTGGAAGCTAAGCTACCTGTGCGGACAATCAGATCAGACAATGGAACTGAATTCAAGAATGCAGTTCTTAATGATTTCTGCTCAGAGAAAGGAATATCAAGATAGTTTTCAGCACCAAGAACTCCTCAACATAATGGAGTAGTGGAAAGGAAGAACAGGACCTTGGTTGAAGAAGCAAGGAACATGTTGAGTGAATCAAAACTTCCCACTTACTTTTGGGCTAAAGCAGTGAATACAGCTTGCTACACTCAGAATCGAACCCTGATCAACAAAGATCATGAAAAGACTCCGCATGAGTTAATGGCCAACAAGAAACCAACACTGAAGTACTTTCATGTGTTTGGTGCAAAGTGCTTTGTACTTAAAGATGGAGAACATCTGGGCAAGTTTGATGCCAAAGAAGATGAAGGCATTTTTCTGGGCTATTCTCTGGAATCTAAGGCTTACAGGGTATATGTGATTAAACATAAGAAGGTGTTGGAAAGATTTAATGTAACATTCGACGACACCAAAAGACCAGGCCTGCAAACAAGAGAGAACTCTGAATCCTTGGTATTTGAAAATCTATCAGGAGATCTCTCTGACAATGAAGAAGAACCTGAAGTTGTTACAGTTATTAATAATAATGATAATGATAATGATTCTGGACCAAGTGGTGATAATGGTGGACATACTCAAACTACTAATGGATCCACTAGTCAATCAACAGGGTCAACAGATCATACCGTCAACAACTCAGGGGGAGCAGGAGAAGGATCAACTAGTCACACTCCAGAACATCTAGAACAAGGAGAATCATCAAGATCACATCTGCCAAGACAAAGGGTATGGAATAGAGATCATCCCTTTCACTTGATCATTGGTGATCCGGACACAGGAGTGAGAACTATGAGAACATCACAAAATGAATGTCACTATTCTGGGTTTCTTTCAGAAACAGAACCTAAGAAAGTTGAAGATACTCTAGATGATCCAGATTGGGTGATTGTAATGCAAGAGGAACTCAATCAGTTTGAAAGGCAAAAAGTTTGGAAGCTGGTACCCAGGCCTAAAGGGAAATCTGTTATCAGAACAAGATGGGTATTCAGAAATAAGTTGGACGAAGATGGCATTGTAACGAGAAACAAAGCCAGACTGGTTGCTAAAGGTTACTCTCAAGAAGAGGGTATAGATTATGATGAAACCTATGCACCAATAGCAAGACTTGAGGCCATCAGAATGTTTCTGGCATTCGCAGCACATTCCAATTACAAGGTATATCAAATGGATATGAATAGTGCTTTTTTGAACGGGGAGTTAGAAGAAGAAGTGTATGTGGAACAACCTTCAGGTTTTGAGGATTCAAAACTGGCAGACTTTGTGTACTTTCTATTTAAAGCTCTCTATGGACTCAAACAAGCTCCAAGGACATGGTATGACACTCTCTCTGAATTCTTACTTGAAAATGATCTATGCAAGAGATTTGCTAAGTTAATGCAGAGTCGATATGAAATGAGTATGATGGGTGAATTGTCATTCTTTCTTGGACCGCAAGTATACCAAAGACAAGATGGTATATTCATTTGTCAGTCCAAGTACATCAAAGATCTTCTGAAGAAGTATCAAATGGAAGACTCATCTACAGCAAAGACTCCAATGCCAACTGCCACTAAGCTTGATAAGGATGAAACTGGTAAGAAGGTTGACATCACAGGCTACAGAGGTATGATAGGCTCATTACTTTATCTCACTGCAAGTAGACCAGATATAATGTTTGCAACATGCTTGTGTGCTAGGTTTCAGTCTGATCCTAAAGAATCTCATCTAATAGCTGTTAAGCGAATATTTAGATATCTTAAGGGGACCCCAAATCTTGGAATTTGGTACCCTAAAGATACAGGATTTGATCTTATTGGATACACAGACTCAGATTTTGCAGGTTGTAAGATTGATCGGAAGAGTACTTCAGGAAGCTGTCAGTTTCTTGGAAGAAGGTTAGTTTCCTGGTATAGCAAGAAGCAGCATTCAGTGTCCACATCAACATCTAAGGCTGAATACATTGCTGCTGGTAGCTGCTGTGCTCAGATCTTGTGGATGAGAAACCAACTCCATGACTATGGGCTTTTGTTGACAAAGATTCCAATATTTTGCGACAACACAAGTGCCATATCAATCTCCAACAACCCAGTGCAACACTCGAGGACGAAGCACATCGACAACAGGTATCATTTTATCCAAGAGCATGTCATGAATGGAACTGTGGAGTTACATTTTGTACCCACAGAGGAACAAATTGCAGACATCTTTACTAAACCGCTTGATGAATCCACCTTTTCAAGGCTGGTTGGTGAACTTGGGATGGTAAATCTTTCTAATTTATTTTTATTAGAAGTCAGTAACTGCAGATAGTCCTAGTGAATACATGAGTTTAAGAATTTCCATATCCTTAGGACTCGTGAATTTATTTTCTGGAGAAATTCTCGTAGTCAGGATTATTGTACTAATTTTATGTCATAATTATGGATGATATATCTTCTGGCATTTAATTGGTTATTAATTCTAAAATTATTTAGGTGCTAATATTTTTTCTAAATATTTAAGCATCTATTTAATTTGAATTAATTTACTTTGTTTTTAAAATTGTAGATTAATGCAGCATAATTTATTGGATTTTAATTGGTTAATATCATTCAATGATATTTAGTCGATTTTATTCTAAGAAAATTGTGAATTTTCTGTTAATAATTGATTTTGGTAAATTTGAAAAAGTTTATTCAAATTAAAACTTGACAGAAAATTAAAAAGTTTGATTTTTTAAAACAGAACAGGTTTTAAGAATTGGACAGAAGCAAAAACCATCGAATTTAGAAAATTCGATAGTTTTTCTAAGTACTAAATGAAAACCATCGAAGGAAATTTCGATAGTTTTTAAGAAAGAAAAGAAAAACCATCGAAATAAACCTTTCGATAGTTTTTGAGGATAATTTGAAAATATATCGAATGGAATTTACTTTATTTCATATTTAAATTCTCGATAAATTTTTCACAAAGGTAAGACCTCGATAGTTTTTAGACGTTTAAATAAAAACATGTCGATAGTTTTTGGCAAAAGGTCTGTTTGAATTCTATATCAAAATACTTCGATAGTTTTTGGAAAAACTATCGAAGTAAAATTGACCATTTTACCCCCTCAGAAAAACCATCGATAGTTCTTTATAAAACTATCGAACGAAAAAGGACAAAAATACCCCTGAAAAGATCAGTAAGTATTTATATAGCCCTTAGACGTTTTTTTATTTATTTCTCACTTTACAGACCTAAGAAGCTATACATATACTTACATATTTTTCTTCAAGAAGAAAAATAAGAACTCGATAGTTTTGTTTGTTTTTCAAGAAATTACCCACTGTAAATCCAGTTTCACCATAGTAACTTCATTCTAAACAGTGAAACCCCATTACTGTGTTTTTTGATTCTGGTATCCGTGAGTTTGGTTGTGGTTAAACAAAAAATTCTATCGAAATCGAGTCTTTGAACCTTACCTGAGAATACTGTTCTTGAATAGTGAATTTTAGTTGAAATTCATCTCTTTGGAAGTGTATTTTAATTAAAACTACTTTTCTTGAGTTAGAAAAAATTAGGGTTCTTAAGTTGGGAGTTTTAATTGTTCGAATTTGATAAAGTGATAAAAAGGGTATTTTGTTAAAAGTTTAATTAATTAGAAATAATTAATTGGAAAAATTAGTTTTGGTTTAAATTTAATTTTCTGGAAATTTGATTTAAAATGGCCGGAGAATTTATCGTAACCAAGACTAATCATGTCTCGTTTCAGAAATTACAATCCATTACGAACCTTCAATTTCGTGCATGGGCAGAATTTCTGAACACACGTTCATTAGTGGCATATTCTTTAAGTACTCCCGTGGTCCTTTGTGGGAGAGTTCCTGAAGCATTACTTGGCGAAGCCATGGAATTTCTTCTTTCACACACTTATCCATGTTTTTACTGCTAAGCTAACAATAGGCATATAAACATAGGAAGATTAGTGATTGATCAAGTCATTCTATGCATGGGACCACTAGATGATAGAACAGGCATAGATGATAATGTGCTTTGTTTCTATCCTAGGTTCCTACAGTTAATTCTTAATGATGTGTTAACAGGTGATGAACGGGAGACATTCGAAGGTGAGGAGACAATGGAGTGTATGAGGATGAAGAGAAATGCAATAACCGCTCTGATAAGAAAGAATCATCTTCCAGGGGTTCCCACTGTTCTAACTGAATATCTAAGAACGGTACCCCTACCAATTCTACCCCCAGGGGAACAGGTAATCGAAGGTAATATTCCTGAACCCGTACTGGCTCCTGAACCACAACCTATGGATGTAGATCCAGAGCCCTCAGCGGCCATTCCTGACCAAGAGGTTGCAAACCCACAATCTCTAACCACGGTCATAGAGCCTTTGGAAGAGCCAAATTAAACCATAAACGAACCTCATTCCCCTACTATACCCAATATACAGACATCCACGAGTGTAGAGGGAGATAGTGCCAAAGCAGCACCACATAAGGAGATACACCCTTCAACAACAGCTCTGCCTTCCTCTAAAAGGAGAAGAATAGAAACCGAGGCAACTGTTGAAACTTCATTTCAATTATCCAAAGAGCCCTTTATAGATTTTTCTGATGCTGATTGGGCTACGCTAACTAAAGCAATATCTGAACCAATAGCTCAATCTAGCAAGGAGGAATTGACGGAAGCAACTGGTGTTCCGACCATATTACGGTTAGGTTCACTAGTTGAAGGTTCTAAGAACCAAGTGTCTTCACAGACGTCGAGAGAAGGCTCTGACCCAAATGCAAAATCTAAAAGGTCATTGCCTAGCTCCCCAGATGGAACATATCTGGATCCTACGGGTAAAGGGTCTGACGTAGGTGCAGATCGGCAACTCGGTGACAATGAATCAATTCACATTGAGGAGTTAACTGAGGTAAAGTCTTCACAGACTATTGGGGAAGTTTCAGGATCTCTGATGTTAATAGAGCCTGATTCTAGCCTCCTAGAGATTCAAAATCTATATCCTACAAAGGATACATCATCTACGGATGATCATCAACTTGGTTTAACCAAGGACGGGGACTTGCGAAGCCCCCATTGCACCACCGGTGACCTCCTTAAGGATGGCTACGGTGTTTTCTGATGTAGGTACAACTAGCACTAAGGGATTGAGTGAAACACAAACACTTACACCTGGCCTGAGTGAGAAAGGAAAGATGAGTGAAACACCAACAGAAACATTGAGTGAACACCCAAAGCCAAACGTGAGGAGTGACACCCTAACCCTTGTAAACATTGATGATCTGCTACTACCTACAGAAAGAGAAGTGCATGTTCAATCCACACTCAAGGAGATGACGGTTCATGATAAGAAAGGAAATCCACTATTCAAGGTTCCACTGAGACCTTCCTTTGACCAAGAGATCTCCTCTGATCAAGCCAATGCTTCTTTAATGTCTATTCAAGAGAAGGTTGACTTGGCGGCGGCTGATTCTAGAAGAACTTATCGGGTCTTAGGCAGTGCATCTGGCACTATAACAGGTACAAAACAAGCAGTGGACTCCTTGAAGAAGGAAGCAATGGAGGAACTAGTCGAATTGAGGACTGATGTCAAAGAGCTAAAAGATGGTTTCATGAATGAGGTGAATGCTCTGCAACAAGGACAAGAAGCTTTGAGAGAAGACGTTCTGGTTATCCGGGATGGTCAAGCTAGGGTAAAAGATGCAATGAACACCCTTTCTAGAGTGGAGTCTAAGCTAAACCAGAGATTGGACAAAATTGAAAAGACTACCAAGCTGAGATTGGATGACATTGACCTGAAGCTAGCTTCTGTGCATGAAATGAATAAGGAGATGACTGAGTTCATGGAGAACCAAAGTGATGCCATACAGTCTGTTAGATATAATTGCTGATGTTTGTTTATCAGTGTTTAAGCAACAGGTACTGATCAGAGTTTATCGGAAGCCGGTCAGAGTTTATTTAAAGTCTGACAGGGTGAAGAGTTTAAAGGAAGCCGGTCAGAGTTTGGTAAAGTCTGACAGGATGAAAGTTGACTTAGCTGTCGGTAGATTCTAGAAGCAATATATTCTGAAGATGGAAAGAAGCAGAATATATTGATACAGCTAAGGAGACTGGACAGAAGACTAAAGCAATCCTTAATTGATATCAATTGTATAGCTAATTTTTAGGAGTATCAATTAGATAAGGATTGTATGTAGCTGTGTACTATATAAACACAGATAGGTTATCCCTAGAAGGGACGCGAACATTGAATACATTATTCTTGTAACCTAGTAGCTCTTTGTGATTCATTAACATCACTAAGAGAGAATTATTTAATATAATTCAGTTTGTTGATTTACAAACCTGTGTTATTAATTGTTATTCTCATACATACTTGATTATATATTGTGTATTCGGCCTAACAATTGGTATCAGAGCCAAGGCTGTTTAATATATACAGTTTTACGATTCAAACACAGTATTAATCATGTATGAAGAAAATCAAACTGCTCCTAAGGCTGAACAGGTTAAGCCCAATTCTGTGAGTCGATATGAAACAATCAGGGTTCCAATTCTCAGGCCAGTAGAGTATCCGATTTGGAAGGTTAAGATGACCATGTTTCTGGAGGCTACAGATCCAGAATACCTTGACAGAATCTATGATGGTCCTCATATGCCAACTAAATTGTCCCCTGTTGTTGATGGACAAGAACAAAAGACTGTTCCAAAGGAAAAGAAAGATATGACTCCTGAGGACATCTCATCAATTGCAAAAGATGCAAAGGTTAGACATCTTCTCCACAGTGCTTTAGATAATGTTATGTCTAACAGAGTAATTGGCTGCAAGACTGCCAAAGAGATATGGGATGCTTTAGAAGTCAGATGCCAGGGAACAGGTGCTATCAAGAAGAACAGAAAGACAATACTCACACAGGAGTATGAGCACTTTGATTCAAGACCTAATGAAACCTTGACTGAGACTTATGACAGATTTTGTAAACTGTTGAATGATCTGTCTCTGGTTAATAAAGAATATGAGCTTGAAGAGTCTAATCTCAAGTTTCTGTTATCTCTACCTGAAAAGTGGGATTTAAAGACAACCACAATAAGAGATAATTATGAGCTTGCTGATACAGATCTTGATGAAATCTATGGGTTATTGAAAACTCATGAACTGGAGATAGAACAAAGGAATAGAAGATTGAGTAAAAAGACAAAATCTGTTGCTCTCAAAGTCGAGGAGAAGCCCATTAAGAAGGAATCATCAAGGAAGAAAGCCAAGGGAAAGGCTTTAGTCATTAAATCTGAAAGTGAGTCATCAAATTCTGATGATGACTCAAACTCTGGTGAAGCTTCTGACTCTGATGATGATGAAGAACAGATGATGCAAATGGCTGCATTGATGGTGAAGACCTTCAAGAAGATGGGGTTCAAGAACTTCAAGAAGGGAAAGAGATTCTCAAGGAGAGATTCAAATTCTGAGAAGAAGAATTTCAGAAAGTCTGATGGAAGGGATACCAAGTCTGGAAAGAAGGACAAATCTGAGATCCAGTGCTACAAGTGCAAAGAGATGGGTCATTATGCCCCAGAGTGCAAGAAAGACAAATCTGAGAAAGCACTCATCTCTAAAGGCAAAGACTGGGCAGATACTTCAGACTCTGATGATGGAGAAAATTATGCTCTTATGGCAACTGTCAGAGATGAGACTGAATCATCTGAAAATAAGGTACCCCTAACTACTTATGCTTATGATACTGATAATATATCTGAGTTAAGAGTATATCTGAAAAGTGTTCATGTTAGCTATAGGGATCAGACTTTAGAAAATGAAAGAATTAAATCTGAGAATCTTAGTCTTAAAGATAGAAACAAGTTTCTTGAAGGAGAACTTGAAAGTATGAAGCAGATTCAAAAAGAAAGAGATGATGCTGTTTATGTTGAACAGGAGTTGCTTAAAAGGTATAGGCAACTAGAATCTGATTTAGAAAAAGAAAGAAAAATAATCAAGACTTGGACAGATTCTGGAAGAGACACTCATCAAGTGTTTCAGACTGATTCTGTAGGTTTAGGTTATTGTGAAAATGATGAACTTAGGTTTAAAGACAAGGTTAAGGTAAAACCACAACTTAAACCTGTGAAATTTGTTCCAGAAACCAATAAGTTAAAATCTGTTGTAATAAGAGAAGCTGATATGGAATCAAATGAAGCCTGTGAAAAACAGGAAAATATTCTAACAGAAAAACTTATGGAAAGAGAAGCTGTTAGAAAGCCAGTAAAAACTTGTGAAAAACAGGTTAATGTTGGTTTGATGACAGGGAAACAGTTTAATCATAAGCTGAAAGAGATAAAATCTGCCATGAAACCAAAGGGGTCCAAGAAGAATAGGAATGGAAAGATAGGCATAAATAATAGAAATAATCATTTGCCTACTGGTGCTGCTCCAAGGAAAACATGTTATAATTGTGGTAGTTCTAATCATCTTGCTAGATTTTGCACTAAGAACAAACATATTAATTCTTTATCTTCTACATCAGGAGTAAAGAATGATTATGTAAGGGTTAAACCACAAACTTTATGCACACACTGTGGGAGCACTTGGCATTCCATTTATACTTGCAAGAGTTATCATGCTATTTATCATAACTATTATGAGCTAAAACCCAATCTGAAGTGGGTTAGAGCAAACTCTGCAAGTGTAAAGTCTGACAATGTTAGCTTAAACTCTGTAGATACTAATTCCGCTGCAAAAGCTAACACTGTTAAGAAAGACAAAGGATCCAAGCAAGTCTGGGTCCTTAAAACTAACACTTAGTATTTGTTTGTGATTGCAGGGTATAATAGAGAGCACACTTATCTTGGACAGTGGATGCTCAGGACATATGACTGGAAATAAAGCCCTGCTATCAGACTTTGAGGAGAAGGCTGGCCCAAAAGTTTCCTATGGAGATGGCAACATAGGACACACTCTGGGATATGGCAATATTAATCTTGGAAGTGTCATCATTACAAATGTAGCTCTAGTCTCAGGACTCAAGCATAATCTGTTATCTGTGAGTCAAATCTGTGACAGAGGAAACCATGTAGATTTTCATAGTGAATACTGTGAAGTTATCAGTAAATCTACTGGAAAAGTTGTTCTAGTTGGACACAGACACAACAACATTTATGAAGCAAGTTTGGTAACAAACTTTGATGGAAGAACAGTGTGTCTGACTGCAAGAATGTCAAATGAAGAGAGTTGGAATTGGCACAAGAAGCTCTCTCATCTCAATTTGAACAACATCAATGAGCTAATAAGAAAGGATCTTGTAAGGGGACTTCCAAAATCTATACTCAGTCTAGATGGCTTGTGTGATTCTTGTCAAAAAGCCAAGCAAAGGAAGTCATCTTTCAAGAGCAAATCTGAATCTTCAGTAGTGGAACCTTATCATCTTCTACATGTTGATCTCTTTGGACCAGTGAATGTGATGTCCATGGGCAGAAAGAAATATGCTCTAGTAATTGTTGATGAATATACTAGATATACATGGGTGTATTTCTTGTCAAAGAAGGATGAAACTGCTCAAACTCTGATGGATCATGTAAATCTACTGGACAAAGGATCACAGCACAAAGTCAAAATTATAAGGAGTGATAATGGAACTGAATTCAGAAACTCAATCATGGAAGCTTTCTGCAAGGAAAGAGGAGTGAAACAAGAATTTTCTGCACCTGGAACTCCACAGCAAAATGGTGTAGTTGAAAGGAAGAACAGAACTTTAATTGAAGCAGCCAGAACTATGCTTGATGAAGCAAAATTACCAACATACTTCTGGGCAGAAGCTGTTCAAACTGCTTGTTTTACTCAAAATGCAACATTGATCAACAAGCATGGGAAAACACCATATGAGATGGTGAAAAATAAGAAGCCAAATTTGAAATATTTTCATATATTTGGATGCAAATGCTTTGTGTTGAAGACTCATCCTGAACAGTTGACAAAGTTCGAGTTAAAAGCTGATGAAGGAATCTTTGTTGGCTATCCATTGTCAACAAAAGCATTCAGAGTTTATAATCTAAGAACTAAGGTGATCATGGAATCTATACATGTGTCATTTGATGACAAGAAAATAATTGGACTTGAAGACAAGGATGGATATGATCAACTACGTTTTGAAAATGAAGATCAATTCTCTGATGATATAAACTCTGACGAAGCAGGGTTGACAAACTCTGACGAAGCATACTCTGAACCTCTACTGGTAAATACTGAAGAAACTGGAAATTCTCAAATTGAACAAAATAGAGAACCAGTTGAGGGGGAGCGTGAAGAAGCTCAACAAGACACAGCAAGTGAGTCAGTTGAGGAAACTGATTCAAACTCTGACAGTTCAAACTCTGAGCCATCCAATTCAGGGGGAGCCTCAGATGCTGCAGAAAGTCAACATATGAATCAGGAGAGCATGGATCAAGGGGGAGGATTCAATAATGATGCAAGAAACCACTTACCAACAGCAAGAAGGTGGACACAGGCACACACACCTGATCTCATAATTGGAGATCCTGATGCTAGTGTGAGAACTAGAAGTGCAACAAATAATGAGTGTTTGTATCATGCTTTCTTGTCTCAAACAGAACCAAAGAAAGTGGAGGAAGCTCTTCAAGATGCAAACTGGATAACAGCAATGCAAGAAGAGTTAAATGAATTTGAGAGAAATGAAGTCTGGACACTTGTACCTAGACCAAAGAATAGATCAATTGTAGGTACAAAGTGGATTTTCAGAAACAAGACTGACAGTGAAGGTGTGATTACAAGAAACAAGGCTAGACTTGTGGCAAAAGGATATTCACAACAGGAAGGAATTGACTATGATGAAACCTTTGCTCCAGTTGCAAGATTGGAGGCCATAAGAATCTTTCTGGCCTATGCTGCACACAAGAAGTTTAAAGTCTTTCAGATGGATGTAAAGAGTGCTTTTCTCAATGGGAAGCTTGAAGAAGAAGTATTTGTTGAACAACCACCAGGATTTGTAGATCCCAAACATCCAGATTATGTCTACAGGCTTGACAAAGCATTATATGGACTAAAGCAAGCACCAAGAGCATGGTATGAAACTCTTGCTCAATTTCTTTTAGAAAGTGGGTTCACAAGAGGTACAATTGATAAAACCTTGTTCTATTTCAATTCTGGTGATGATTTGCTTTTAGTTCAAATTTATGTAGATGATATTATTTTTGGATCTACTAATGACAAACTCTGTAAGAAGTTTGCAAAGCTTATGCAATCCAGGTATCAAATGAGCATGATGGGAGAGCTTAGTTATTTTCTAGGCTTACAAGTCAAGCAAACAGATGATGGTATTTTTATCAATCAAGCAAAATATACCAGAAATCTTCTCAAGAAATTTGGTATGCTTGATAGTTCATCTGCTACAACTCCCATGGCTACAGCAACAAAGCTAGACAAAGACACAGGAGCCTCAGTAGATATGACAAACTACAGAGGAATGATAGGGTCATTACTGTATCTTACTGCAAGTAGACCTGATATCATGTATGCAACATGTCTTTGTGCAAGATTTCAAGCAGATCCAAGAGAGCCTCATCTAACAGCTGTAAAAAGGATCTTCAAATATCTCAAAGGAACCATAACCTTGGGTTTGTGGTATCCTAGAGAATCAGAGTTTAAGCTAATTGGTTACTCTGATGCAGATTTTGCAGGCTGTAAGATAGACAGAAAAAGTACAAGTGGAAGCTGTCAATTTTTAGGTGACAGATTAGTTTCTTGGTACAGCAAGAAACAGAAGTCGATTTCCACATCCACAGCTGAAGCAGAGTATATAGCAGCTGGTAGCTGTTGTGCACAGATTTTATGGATGAAGAATCAATTGCTAGATTATGGGTTAAGGTACTCTAAAATACCTATTTTCTGTGATAACCAAAGTGCTATTGCTATGACAGGAAATCCAGTACAACACTCCATGACCAAGCACATCAGCATAAGGTATCATTTTATCAGAGAACATGTGGAAGAAGGGGACATTGAGCTTCATTTTGTGTCTACAGACCAACAACTTGCAGATATCTTCACCAAACCTTTGAGTGAAGCTACTTTTACAAGATTGGTAAATGAACTTGGGATGATCTCTGGTTCTGACTAGAGATACGGGTTAGACTCAAAATCTATACATGTTTGATTTTTAATGCTCATGATTCCTTGCATGTATTAACTGTTACGAGTACCAGTGTCATAAACTCTGTCGGTTAAACTCTGATGCTAAACTCTGTTAGTCATAAAATGTTGGTCATACTCTGATTGTTACAGTTTAATGCTATACTCTGATTGTAATTTTGTCTGAAACATATGGACCAATGAAGAAATTTGTATGAAGCATAATTCTCAGTAAGTAATTATGAATCCTTAAGAGTTGTATAGATTCTGATCTCAAACATGTGCAGTAAGTTAACACAGCATGATACTGTCTCTGTATTTATACCATCTTTTAGTTTATTAATCCTATACACTGAGTCTGTATTAGCTGTTTGCATTTTCTCTCATAAATTAATTGTATTACCTGATGAAAAGTCTAAACTCTGATTATTAATTAAAAAAAAAAAAAAATAAAAAATTCACCCTCAAATCAAAAGATGCCAAAAAGAGCACAAATTCCTTTGAGATCATGTTGTGCCTAGGAAGATCCAGGAACTTATTGTATGAAATAAGGGCTAAAATCTTTGATTTTTGGTGACTAGTGCCAACCACTGATTACTGGAAAAAAAAAAAAAAATATATATATATATATATATATATAAGGGGGTGAAAAATAAAAAGACATATCCAAATGAAAGGATATCAGTAATACAGAGTTTAGATATAAAATCAGATTTTATGTTATACATGAGAGTTTAGGCAACCAGTTTTTACTACTTTAGTTTGTGGATTTTATGCACTTTGAGATGATCTAAATATTGATTTCGGTAAACTCTGCTATTACACACACATATTTTCACACCTGTACAGGTTGAGAAAAGAGTTTATTGACAAAGAAGGACAAATGGTAAACACTGATGTATTGTGTGACATATGCCGAGGTAACTTTGTTTTAATCTCTGATGGTTAAAATGATTTCTTTGTTTCAGACATTTTATAATTTTGAGATTAGACATTTGTTTTTCGAAAAAGTATGATTGGTAACGGATCTATTTTGCATTAAACAGAGAAAAGAAAGAGTGTGTTTGATAAGTCCTGATGGTGATTAGTAGCGCTGATGAGTATGTTAGTTTGTTGTTTAAAGTGATATCATTTCTTTCACTTTACAATTACTATGAGATACTGATGACTGTAGTTCTGATAATTCATTTATGATTATACATTCATCATAACATTAATACTGAAATGTAAAGCAATACAATGGATTTTTTTTCATAAATTGATTCAAACTTTGTTTACATTCAGACAATTTCATACTCTTGTCTAGCTACTTGTTCGGTTATCTGGTCATTATACCATCTGGGATTTCCAAGGCTTGACAACCCCCTGATGTTGAATCATCATCATCATCCTCTCGAATTCTCTTTCTGGTTTGCAGCTTGCAGGATTCCAAGAAGAATTTCTTTTTCGAACCCTTCAAGTAGCTCTGATAGAAGAGCATCATACAAATCTCCACAGCCTCATCATCTGCAAGGATGGGCACATCATATGGCCCAGGACGAATGATGTGCACATAGGGATTGGAGATAGGTCCTTCCGCTATTTCATCATCAGCGATGAGACCTTCATCATTCAGAAATGACAAAACAAGAAACTCATCAATAATATAGTTTGCTTGTTGACGCCAGTTCATATTCAAGAATGATTCTACATCCATGAATTCAAAGGTTCCTGCCATTTGATGTATGGTATTTTTTAATGTATGAATTGCCTGTTGTTACAATGCTCCAGCTTTTATAGCATCCAACAGGGCAACTGAAAGGTTTTGCGTGGCTCGAAGCTCTGGGAACAGTAAAGTGCGGAGTTCCAAGACAGTCATTATTCTTCTGACTGTTGAGCTACTTCGATATTATGTTTCTGAAATATTAAAATCGATAATTTTATTATTATTGATTTTGTTTGACAATAAGCGGAAATTATGAGTGTCTTATGTGATATCAGGTGTCTCCTCGTCTGCCGTGTAGATTGGAAAGTTGTTCAAGAATATTTTAAACAGAGGAGAGAGGTTAATTGCATAGAAAAGTGTAACAGGCGGTAATTATTGCTGTTTTTACTGCGCATGCGTATTGGAAACTGCCAATTATATGCTGTCAGCGTATGCACGTTTGACATGTGTCCCATTCACATGATTACAGGAGTAAGACAGTTGTGTATTGATGATTAAAAACTCTTCAGTTTTTAATCTTTAATTTTCTTTTAAATACAATACACACATCTTCAGTTAAACTTTTCACATCTTACTCATACACATCTATTATCACACACACATAGTCACAAACACCTTTCTACACATAAACTCTGTTAAGCTTTCACATCAATTACTTGTTCTTTCTTCAAAATCTTCTAATGGCAACCACAGCTTTCGTTTCGTCTGGGTTAGAGTTTGTTCCAAACAACTATACCGCACCACTAAACACTGCAAACGCACCAGAAGCATTTCATATGATTCAAAAGTTTCTTGCTCAGTCAGCGATTGGGCGTGCTTTAGTTGAACCAGCCAAACTTTCTGGTTTACAAATCAAGGCGTTCTGGGAGACAGGGGTTTATGATGATGGTGGTGAAACTGGGAGCCCATCCATAATCTTTGAGTTTGAAGAAACAGAGTATGTTATTACTGCTGGTACTATTCGAGATGCATTGGGGTTTCCTGAGTATCCTTCTTACACTGTTGGAATGGGTGATGAGGATTTAATACGAATGATGCGAGAGATTGGTTACTCTGGGCCATTGACAAAGATTGGGCAACTCAAAAGGCCGTTTCTGCGTAAGGAATGGAGTTTCTTCTTCGACTGCATCACGAGGACATTTGGAAAGAAATGCATAAATTGGGATGCTATTCCCACAGACAGTCTGCAAATCGGGTATTCTTTATTATATGATAATCATTTTGATTTTGCACGACTTGTTTTGACTAACTTAGGGGAGAAGATGACAGAGAATAGAGGAGTTGTTTATTTTTCTAGATTCTGTCAGCTTTTGGTTTCTTACTGTGTTGAAGGGGTAGATGTTGTTAATGAAGATGTTTCTTGTTTTAAATTACACAAGAGAGTATTTACTGATCTCATTAACAAAGATGTTAAGAAAGGAATTGTTGGCGACCTTTTGTTACCTGCTTCTGTGCAACAGTTTGTGGATGCTCAAGTAAATCCACAAACACAAGCTGAATATCAACCAGAACCTTTAAACACAGAGTTACCTCCATCAACTACTGTTAAACCTGCAAGGGGAGGTAGGACCAAACATATTGGTACTAAACCTGCAAGGAGATCATCCACTGAAGCTGGGGTATCGAGACCTGAAGAGATGCCTCAGAAGACAAGGCTAAAGAAAAGAAGAGCCAATAGGGCCAAGTCTGTTGATGAAGCCTCAGAGACTGAAACTGATGAAGAAACTCTTCATCAGAGAAAAAGAAGACTAGTAGCTGCACATCTTTTTGGTGCTATCAATGTCAATATGGACAGAGTTTCTGAGGAAAATGAAGCTCCTGCATCAGAGAATGAGGAGATTTTTGATACTACTGTGCCTACTCAGGACAGAGTAAATACTGAAACTGAAGCTCCTACATCAAAGTCTGATGATGTAGTTGAGGAAGCTGTAGATGCTGCTACAGATAATGGTGCTGCTGAAATTTTTGAGCCACAGGGATGTGATATGGATCTTGAAGCAAACACCTCTTTAAATTCTGAACATTTTACAGAGGGTTTGGAAGCTGATTTGGACACTGTGAGAATTGAAGAATCCATGGCTTCTCACACAGAAATACTTACTTTTGAAGTTGAGAAAGGTGAAGAAGTCAATCAGCCTTTAGCTGCTAATGATACAGAAGCTGTTGCTACAGAAACTGCGAATCCTGATGTTGTTGAAAAGGATACAACAGAAAATGTTCAAAGAGAAGCAGAGTTTAGTAATAATGCAAACTCTGATGATCCTGAAAAAGTGGCAGAGAATGTTATTTCAGAAAATGAAGCAGAGGATGACAATTTTGAAGCTAGTCCTGCTCATTCTAATCCTGATATTCAAGTCGAGTTGTCTGACATTCAAGCAACCTCTGAAGAAGAAAGAGAAGCAAATCGTGCTACTGCAGAACATTTTCAGAATATGTACTTCTCAAATTGGTCAAGCAAGGATACTATCTTTTCCAATGAAAGGGCTGCAGATTTTGTCACAAAGTCTTCTAAAGAGATTACAAATCCAGAACTTCTCAGTCATCTCAAAGCAACTATTGTACAAATCAAATCATTGAACAATCGTTTTGATGATTCTGACAAGGTGATTACGGGATTGAGGAATGATATAATTCACAGAGAGCTTACACAGCAAAAGGACAAATCTCTATACATCTCTTTGTGTAAAGATCAGAAGAATTTTGATTCCAGGCTATCCAAGGTTGAAGAAAATCAAGTCAAAATGTCAACTAAGTTGGATGAAATTGCAAATTCTGTTGAATTGCTCACATCAGTATTGATTTCTGATGCTGTCAAAAAGGGGGAGAGAGTATCTAAAGACAAATGCAAGAGCTCTCAAACTCTGACTCAGAAGGATGATACTGCTGATGGTGGTGCAAGAGACAAACATCATCCAAGATCAAAGAATGTTCAAAGGCAAGGGAGGAGGTCAAACTCTGATGCTCAGACAAATGCTGATGGAACAAGATATACTGGAGGGCAGTCTTCTTCAAGGGTTAGAAATTTAATTCTTTCCTCTAAAACTCCAGTTACTGATGAAGAAGTTGCTACACAGTTATTCTTAGCAGAACATGGTAAGAATGTTACTATTGAAGATATCCAGGCTGAAGAGCAATTGCTTGCTGAGGAACACAAGAAAAATCTTGAAGCTGGAATCTACAAGAAAAAGGAAATCAAGGCTCCTAGAAAGAAAGAAGTTGGTATTTCTATCAAAGAGAATACACAACAGAGTATACAATATACAAAGAGACCTGTGATTGGAAACACTGATAAGGGTAAAGGCATAATGATTGAAGAGCCTAACCTGGAGAAGAAAGATAATTCAACCTCTGACATTGCTCAAGTTGAAACAAGATTAGCAAAATCAACCTCTGACGCTGCTCAAGTTGATGATCCTACTAAAGTTATGACAACCTCTGACGTTGCTCAAGTTGTACAGAAATCTACACAACTTTCAGGATTCTGCAAACCAAAAATTCTTGAAGATTTAAAGCTTGAAGCTGTGAATTTCTCAGAAACCAGAACAGTATTGGGAAAAGAAGCCTTTGATAAATCTGGACTGGGTTCACACAGAGAGAGAAGAACTAATAACAGATCTCAAGACAAGTTTTCATTGGCAGAATTTGGAGTTGGAATTACTCAAGAAGGCCTTGACAAACTAGAATCTGTACAGATGATTTTTCACAAAGGAATCAAAAAGGAATTCTTGTTATATTTTATGGCTGATGGCAGAGTGTATAGAGTTGGTGAATTTGATATCCAGTTAAAACTCTAGGAAGAGCTAGAGTATGTTCTATATCTATTTGAAGTAAAGAATAGAAGTACTTATGATGCTGCTCGAGTTTTGAAGGAAAGGATGATGAAATCCAAAGTTTTGAGTGGAGCTGGAGTATCAAGTGCATACATTCCTAAATACAGAGATGCACATGGAAAGTTGGTAGAAATGAAAAGGAATAGTGCTAGGTTCAGAACTACACTAAATAAAAAGGTTCTTGAGTTCAATCTAGAGTCTGATAAACCTTTTTATATCAGACTTGGCAATGAAATGGACAAAAACAACATATATTCTTTGAGGGCTGCCATTTATCAAATTGGTGAAGATGAACCAGAAATGAAGGAGCTGAAGAAGATTATGATTGCTGAACTGAATAGAGCTGAGAAGAAACTACTGTCAGATTATATCAGGACAGTGCCTGATATTCATGAGATTAAGTAAAGTCTGACTGTAAGTTTTTATGTTTTCTGTTCTAAGTTAAATTTAAACTCTGTTTTAAAATTAAACTCTGACATATGTTAAACACTGCATTTGTTATATGTTTTGACATCATCAATTATCTTTTTAACTTGTACATTTTATTATGAACAAGTTGGGGGAGATTGTTAGATATAATTGCTGATGTTTGTTTATCAGTGTTTAAGCAACAGGTACTGATCAGAGTTTATCGGAAGCCGGTCAGAGTTTATTTAAAGTCTGACAGGGTGAAGAGTTTAAAGGAAGCCGGTCAGAGTTTGGTAAAGTCTGACAGGATGAAAGTTGACTTAGCTGTCGGTAGATTCTAGAAGCAATATATTCTGAAGATGGAAAGAAGCAGAATATATTGATACAGCTAAGGAGACTGGACAGAAGACTGAAGCAATCCTTAATTGATATCAATTGTATAGCTAATTTTTAGGAGTATCAATTAGATAAGGATTGTATGTAGCTGTGTACTATATAAACACAGATAGGTTATCCCTAGAAGGGACGCGAACATTGAATACATTATTCTTGTAACCTAGTAGCTCTTTGTGATTCATTAACATCACTAAGAGAGAATTATTTAATATAATTCAGTTTGTTGATTTACAAACCTGTGTTATTAATTGTTATTCTCATACATACTTGATTATATATTATGTATTCGGCCTAACACAGTCTATATGGAATATGTTGAGGAACCAACAACCCGGACCTTCAAATCAACAACCTGATCCTTCTACTACCTTTTACAATGAGGATAACTACATCGAGGATTCCTCAACTAAGGGGGAGAAAGCTGGAGAATGGAATACAACTGGATGGGGAGTTTGGGAAACCAATGAAACTATTCTGGTTAGACAGTATTGGATTGAGGACATGGTGCAAGAAGATGAGAGTGATGAGGAATTTAAAATCATGCATGAGCAACCACTACAAGAGGAGCATGAGCCATATTATCCAGAGCCAATAGAACATCCTATCTTGGATGATGATCTGGAAGAAGAAGCAAATTCTCTGTCACTGGAAGAAGAAGCTGCTTTGGAGATAGTAAAAGCTGAAAGAACTGAAAGAGATGCCAGACAAGCTGAGAGAGAAAGACACCAAGCAGTTCTAAGGAGTGAGAAGCTTAAAAGATTCAAGGTGTATGCTGAAGTGAGGAAAAGAAGATGATGGATTTAGCAAAGAAGCAAGGTATTGACTGGGAGATGGCTTACAAAACCTTCTGTGGAGTTGAAGACGGATTAGAAGTCAACGACAATGCGGAGGTGGAAGTTATCATTTAGGACATCAGAAGTGCAAATCCTGAAGATCAGACTTATTTCACTGCACTGAGAAATTCTGTGATCTTTCTGAAAGCTAGAGTGAAAGCAAATGGTGCCTGGAACATATTGATCAATTTTCTTGAGAAAGGTACATTTGTGATTTCTACTAAGTTTTTCGAACAGAGAACATACACGGAACTGCAGGTGATGCTCGTTAAGGTACAAAGGACTACAAGGCTAAATGAACTGCTCTGTGAGCATGTTAAAGAGATCTTGATGAAAGTCAGTCCAGAGATTACTGATAATCCTCCAATGGTTAGATTCATGACGAATGACTTGTTTAGAGTCTGCTATTTGACTGAGGACAAGCTGAAAGACTATCCAAGCAACTATCTTATATCAGTGGAGAAGTATCTTAGATCCACTGGATTCACATCAACGGAGAAGGACAAAGCAGCCGACACTCTACGAAGATTTCTAATGGAGAATGTTCCTTACTATAGGAAGAGAGTGGAGAGAGGATTGGAAGTGCGTCCCAGACTACCAAACATGCCAAAGCTAAACCAGAAAGATGTTAACATTGCATGGTTGCGGGCTGGAGTGGGTCAAGAGGTTGAATATATTGGAAGACACATCCAAGGAGCAATCCTTAAACCTGGAGATTCATTGCACTATCCATCAGTGATTAATTATCAAGCTGCTAACTCCAATCCAATGATTGAAGAAGGTGAGATTGAGATGGACTGAAGAACAGAAGCAAAGAACAAAAGAACTATCAGCTCAGTCTAGAGGAACAACTTCTATGTATAAAGTTTTATTGTCTTTGAATTATGAAATCTGGATATATATATATATATATATATATATATATATATATATATATATATATATGTTCCAGAGTGCATTAATATTATTAAGTTGTCTTACTTTAATTAGTTTCATGTTTACTTAGTTAGTTGAGTTATCCTCGAAGTATTTGCTTGTCAAACTCTATACAATCAAATAGGGGGAGATTGTAAAGCATAATGTAACATAAGATGTAAAAGAGATAACTGCAACTCAACAAAGGCCAAGACAAACAATAATATTAACAGAAGCACAGGAATCCAGAATCAAAGAAGAAAAGGTAAACTCAAAAAATCAAAATATGGTATGTATTCTTGAAGTCCGTAAACAGGTCATGGAAAGAAGTTCATGAAAATGTTCAAGCCTCAGTGACAACAAAAGAAACAAGACTTTCAAGACTACAGAAGTATGTGAATGATTTAGGGTTAGTACCACAGGATTCCAGTGATTTATTTGAAGCAACTAGATCGACAAATGACTTATCAGCAGTATTGAATTGAAGACATAGAAGAATTGATCAAGTGCTATTCATCTGTGAACCAGACCAGTTGCACTAGTTGACGACACTTAAAAAGATCAAGTTGTTTTATCATTTCAGAAGAAATTGATACAGTCTAAAACTGAAACACCCTGAAGTACAAAAGCTTTTCTAAAAGGTCAAGGACAAGAAAAGATTTCGATGGTTTTGTTATTTAGAAAACCATCTAATGTGAGATAAAGAAAACTAATTAAGTTAATGTTTCATTCGATAGTTTTTATTAAAAACCATCGAATGGAATATTAACTTTATTCATTCGATAGTTTTCAATTTGGAGAAGAAGGTGAAGATGTGACTTTGTTGTCAGGTTGATGAAGATCCAACGGCCAAGAATATTCAAGTACTTTTGGTTCGATGGTTTTTCAAATCAAGACTATAAATAGAGAATGAAGACAGTGTCTTTTTCAGTTGGTTGGCAGAAGTGATCGTATTTACTCTGAAGAATTAAGTGCTCAAGAACAGATTCTGAAGAAAATTTATAGTGCCTTAATTTACAAAGTTTGTATTGATTATGTTAACCTGAACTCATTGAAGCTAATCTACGGATTAGGATTTGTAGCACCCCTCGAGGTTTATATTTATAAAACGATATATTCCCCGACTCTTGGTTTGATTTGGTGTAGTTGATTTCGTTATAGAACTGAATGATTAATCCGCGAACGAAATTGAATAATTTATAGGTATCGTATTAAACCCCCCCCCCCCTTATACGATACTTTGGACCTAACATCCAGTCCAAGATAGTATGTAATCAAACCAAGATCTTTGATAGTGAAAGAGGAATGTAAAACTGACTTAACATGAGTGATGAAATCAAGATCACTACCAGTAAGTAGAATGTCATCCACATAAACTAAAGCCACTGTAAAAGAATCACCTTGTTGTCTAGTGAACAAAGAATGATCTGAGATGGTCAGTGTAAAACCAAGTGAAATAAGAACTGTACCCAACTTCTCAAACCATTGCCTTGATGCTTTCTTAAGGCCATAAATGGACTTCAGTAGCTTGCAAACCAGATGATGATTTCTATATAAAAGATGACCCTGAGGTATGGCCATGTAAACTTCTTCAGGCAAGTCACCATGAAGGAAAGCATTATTAATATCTAGCTTATGTATTTCCCAATTCTTGACAGTAGCCAATGCTAATAATACCCTTACTGTAGACATCTTAGCAACATGAGCAAAAGTGTTATGATAGTCTTCACCTTCAGTTTGTGTATATCCTTTAGCTACTAAACGAGCTTTAAACTTATCAATCCTACCATCTGAAAGATATTTTACTTTGTATACCCATTTACAACCCACCACTTTCTTGCTTGGAGGTAAATTGACAATATACCAGGTATGGTTATCCTCCATAGCTGTTAATTCTTTGTTCATTGCTTCAATCCATCTATCATCTGTAGCTGCTTGTTTAAAAGAAAATGGTTCTGGGACAGCAGTAGTAGGGGAAACAGAACAAACATATACTGTAGATGGTGATTTATAACTGGACATATTAAATTTCTGAGAATCCATGGTACAAGAAGCCAAAACAGTATTAACATGAACAACAGAAAGATCATTGGAGATATAATCTTTCATCCAAATGGGAGGAGCTTTGGTTCCGGAAGAAGTTCTAATAGGTGGATCAGTGTGATGAGCATCAGGTGTATAAGTAGTTTGAGGAAACAAGGATGGAGAGGGAGAAAAGTCTGATGACATATGATCAGGTAAAGTAAATACAGGTGCAACTGTTTGAGTATCATATGTTGGAGAGTCATTTCCAGAAATAGATTGATCAAGATAAAACATATTATCAAGAGGTGTATTAGGATGTTCAGTAGAAAAAGCAAGTGAATCGCTATCATGATTCAAAGAAGAGAAATGATAAACTGACTCATCAAAAACTACATGTCTTGAAGTATGAAATGTGTTGGTTGCCATATCATAAAGTCTGTAGCCTTTAGTCAACAAAGGATAACCTAAGAAAACATTTTTGACTGCTCTAGGAGATAGTTTATCAGAATCATGTTGAGACATGTAAGCTAGACAACCAAAAGATCTTAAGTGATCATAAGAAGGAGTTTTGTGGAATAATTTTTCATAAGGAGAAATGTTGCCTAAAATAGGAGAAGGAATCCTATTTAGTAGATAAGTAGAAGTTAAAAGACAATCTCCCCAAAGATTGGTAGGAACCAATGACTGAATTTTTAATGCTCTAGTCATTTCAAGTAAAGTTCTATGTCTCCTCTCAACTCTCCCATTTTGTTGAGGAGTATGGGGACATGAAGTTTGATGAAGCACTCCATGTTGAGCCAAAAAATCTGACAAAGTGGAATTAACAAATCCCCCCCCCCCCCCATTATCACTTCTAATGCATTTAATAGAGACATGAAACTGATTTAAAACATAAGCATAAAAATCTTGTAAGGATTGAATAACATTTTGTTTGGTAGGAATCAAAATAGTCCAAATGGCTCTACTATGATCATCAACAATTGTTAAGAAGTATTTACAACCATTTGTAGTGGGTGTCCTATAAGGACCCCATACATCACAATGTAGTAAATCAAAAGAGGCAACAACATATGAAACACTAGAAGAAAATGGCAATTTACATTGTTTTGCCCAAGGACAAACTTCACAAGACAAGAGTTCTGAAGAAGAAATTTTAACACCAGAAATTTTACTTAGAACAAGAAGAGGAATATGCCCTAATCTTTGATGCCAAAGGTGAGAATCAGTAGAAGAGACAACAAGAACATTGGCAGAAGAACTGGAGATAGGTAGAGGAGAGTTATCTAACTGATATAGACCATCAATAAGAGTGCCAAGAACCTTCTTCTGGTGTTGGTCCTGCATAATGCATTGATGAGAAGAAAAATGGATATTTGTGTGTGTTTCTGCAGATAATTTGCTAATAGAAAGGAGATTGAAATTGAAAGATGGAATATAGAGTACATCAGTGATAACCAATGCAACTAGATGTAATGTAATAGATCCTATTTGGGTAACTATAACAGTGTTACCATTAGGAAATGTAACAATGATAGGATTGATAAGAGTTTGCAAACTATGCATGTGTGCCAAATTGCAACACATGTGATTTGTGGCACCAGTATTAAGAATCCAAATATGAATAGAAATATGAGAAACATTCATAAGAGAAAAAGTAGTACCTACAAAATTGGTACCAAGATGGAAAGACTGAGAATTAGAACTAGTAGTACCAGTACTAGTAGTGCCACTAGCAGATTGAATGGGATTCTGGATGCATTTCATCATAGAATGCATCTGAGATTATAGAGCCTCCATTTGGGTGGTAAAAGTAGGAGATGAAACAGACTCATTACTGGAAACCTACATTACTTGAGAAGGCTTAGATAGAGAGTTAGTAGAGTTTGCAGAACCAGTCTGTGGAAACCTAGTAAAAACCTTCTTCTTTCCTTTGTTATTAGGATGATAAGGATGATCAATTGGATAGCCAATTAGTTTAAAAAACTTGTCCTTTGTGTGATTTTTGCCATGGCAATAAGAACACTCCAACACATTACCAGTGTAATAACCCGAATTTTTGGTAGAATTAAAACTTTTCTTATTATGATTAAGTGCATCAGTGAATAGTGAATTTGGTGGATGAATAGTGATTTTGAGGATTAACAAAGTTTTTCATGCCACCTATGTACGAGACGTAGTGTGGATATTCCGAAGTCATATTAGTGATCTACGGAGTAAATAAGTGAATGCAAAGACGATCGGAATTCAGAAATTCCGAATTTTATTTTGGTGTACACTACACCATATATGCCATTCACCAACATTATTTTTTGTGTTACCGGCCAAAATGTTACCTTAGATGACTTAATATTGATATACGGCAATACATTTTTTTGGCGTTGGCTTTGATGTAATTTTGTGTTACCGTAGACATAATTAAGTTTCTACTGTAACATAAATTTGGGTGTTACAATTGATGATTAAAAAGTGTTACCAAAACAACTAAAAAATAGGCGGGCTACTCATTAACGAAAAATTAGAAATAAGCGGGATAAAAATCAGACAAAATTTTGGGCGGCTAAAATAAATTTTGGGCTAAAAATTAAAGTAAGCGGGCTCAAAACAAAACAAAAAGAAAAACATTCTCTTCCCCGATAAAAAAACACACCTCTTCCCCAAAACAAAAAACACTTTATCTCTCGAAATCTCTATGAGGGCTTAATCGGAGTCTTCAATTAGGGCATAATTTGGGTTTTATCGGCTTAATTGGGCTTGTACGGGTTTAATTAGGGCTCTTACGGGTTTTAGCAGTGGTGGTTTAATTAGGGTGTAATTGGGTCGGCTTAATTGGGTTTAATTAGCTAGGGTTCTCATCGGATTCACTTGGTTCTTCTTGTATACAAGGTAATTGATTCTTTAATTGAGCTTATTTGTGAGTTTATATGCCTTTTGAGTTTAATTAGGGTTTTTTGTGTTTATATGCTTTAATTTGTTTTTAATTAGGGTTTTTTGAGCTTATATGCTTTAATTTGTGATTCTGCGATGTGAATTGTTATTGTTCTGGAACAAACTTATTCATTCCTAAATAGTTGTTGTATTTAAACCTTCACCATAAGTGTTATTAATTTATAATTTTATATATTAGCTGTTATACACAAGTGATGCGTTGAGTTTAATTTATTGGAACTTGTTTACAAAATTGTACTGCACTCATTTGATCCAGTTTTATAATACAAATTGTGTGGTTGTAGAATGATATGCAGGGCAAATTGTGTGGTCATTCTGTGGATGGACAGAGTATAGGAAATGTGGCCAAAGCAAAGCCATTTCAGTTTCTTGCTGAAATTACCTATAATGCACATATGATCATTGCAAAATTTAAAATATATATGATATGCTATAGTTGCCTTGCACTTATCTATGCAAAATCAAATTGATATTTAGCTGATTAGATAGAAGACATACAAATTGTTGAAGAGATCTTTGCAGGAACATGGTATTTGGATATTTTAATGGCATGGGAGTAAAGTTACTTATGAACAGAGAATAATTAATAGTGCTCATTGTTTATATATATTGTGTAGTGCATAGAAAAATATATTGTAGTCGTTTATAGCATTTCATTGAGCTCTTAGTCAAGCCATCCAATTTCTGCCTCAGTTATTCTCCCCGTAAATGTGAAATAAATGCTGGTAAAATGTGAGAGTTAAATAAGAGAAAATGTGTATTTCTAGAAATGTGATATATGGTTTTATATATCATATGCTGCGTTCATGAATTGTATTTTATTCTTGCTAAATACATCCATGAATCTTTATTGTTGTAAGCTTATGTAAAACTTCAACTAGTTCTGTATATGTTCACATTAGCATCACATTATTTGATGTATTTTGTACACCTAGAAAGCATTCTGTGGCTTAGAGAACTTATACTGTAGCAGGCAGGTCGGCTTCTTAACTTATCACTTCTGTCACCAAACAAGGAAATTGATGCTTGAACCGAATCAATAGATTTTGTGTCGATTTCTCCCATTACTTAGCAACGTACAAAAATCCTCTCTGAAATGTGTTCTGGACTTCTGGAATATTGAAGAAATTAGTCACTACACTGGTAAAAACAAGGTGACAACACTACATACAGAAAAAGAGAAAAAATTCAAGACATGGAAAGTTCACTTACCAACAGAGTAGAATTCTCATACAGTTGAGTATGCACTAATGCACATATAATCTAAACCGAGATGAAATATGATGAAATTAACGATAATGTTCTTATGATCGAGCATCTCCTCGAGGTATATATGTGGGAATTGACCCTGCATTGTTTAGTGTTCACTTAAGAGTAGTTCTGAAAATCGACGTTACCAAAGGCTATATTTGTTGTCTCAGACGAAGAATTCAAAGGAGATGATGCTGACAACATCATTGTAATTATCGTTACATTTATGTTAACGGCCGGCTTAAATTACCCGCCTTTGTTTTTCTCTGTTAACTAGCAATCTACACGAGTGTGAGACGTGAGACCTGCTTGTTAGAAAATGATAATTTTGCCACTAAAATATATTACGAGGTGAGAAATATGTATTTGGAAGAAGTGCACCCCTGTACAATGATTTATTAATTGTTTCCGCTGTAGTACATGTTTTTATATGATCCAATCATGTAATTTAAATATATTTCAGTTTAATTCATGAACGCAGCATATGACCATAGTTTCTGTGGTCATATTGGTCATATGATAGGAATTGATGATGATAAGCTTCGAGAACAGATAAGAAATGCTCAGTTGTTAGTTGAGGAGAAGACTGTTTTAAGAAATAATGTTAGATGCGAAATCGATATCAAAAGGGTATGTTCTTTGTATTATGAATTTATGATCTATGATATAATTTTATCTTAGTTAATATAATGAGTTGAATGCTTATGTGAACAGGCTAATCTCCAATCACTTGGGGATGAATTTGAAGCTACAAAATCAGATGAGAGCTGCAAGGAGACTAGTTAAGCTAAAACGTCAGGAAATAGACTCTGTTCAAGATAAAATTAATAGAGTGAAGAATTCAGTTTCAGTTATGGATATCACTAACAGAGTAAGCATTCTTTCTTACTTTGAGTTTTATCTCTTGTAATATATACCCGCAATTATAACTGAAATTATATGTAACTTAAATTTAGTTCATTATTAATACATCAGTGTTTATTTGGCATTGAAAACAGATAGCACATATGGAACACATGATAGAGCATGAGACCCATCCCTTAAAGGAGGAAATGCAGTTGCTTTGTGAATTAATGTACTGAAGAAGCTACGAGGTCAAATTTCTTCAAATGTCTGTTCCACAGAAGAAGTCACTCAGGCTTTGAGTCAGTTAGAACCCATAGAGATGCAGCTAAAGGTACGTGTCTCTGAGGTGTCTCTTTGTTGAGTTTGTTCTATACTCACAAAAAACAGACAGTATATAGATTACACCAGCTCATCTCTGTGGGTTCTAACTGACAATATATAGTTGCATGTGCTTTGAGTTTCAGTCTTACATTAGCAGTTAGTCCTAAGTAGAATTTGGAACATTATTCTCCTATATCTGATATGCTAATTTAAAATTGGCACGTGTAGACATTGAAGAAGGAACTAAAAAGCTAAGAGAGTTACAGGCTCGCTTCCGAGCTGCGAATGATATTCGGCAAGATGCATACAAAAACCTCTTAGGTTTGAAAAGGCAATTGCACGAAAAGGTTTGTTCTCATATAGGCTTGTAGCACATTTAAATCTTTCTTTCAAATTAATTGAAGTATCTTCTACCTATTTTAGAGGCAGTTTGATGGAGCTCCACTACACTCTTCCTGTAGATTTTATTGCTACCTTGAAATTAAAAATATTAAATATCAATAAGGCTGCCCTGTTTGTATTGAGATCATTAAACGTACTTTGGAAATTAGTAACTTTTGTTTAGTTCAACTTTTAACGCAAAACTTCAAATACACTATTGACTTGTAAATTAATAACTTTCTGTAATTCTACAGGATTTTAATGAAACAAGATTAGGACAACAATTATTTGTTGTGTTTCAATATTAGATCCCTAAGGCTGACTTTGTATTACACCTATATGCTGATATCATCGTTTCTATACTTTTTATATTTTAAAATTTTAAAATTTTAAAATTTTCTTCTCTGCAACGCCACTGGTTATGTGTCTAAATATATTGAAATGTCATTATTTAATAATTACAGTATTGTCATATTCTTTTATATTATTTTGTTGATAAAGTGCTTTATATTGTAATTCTTATTAATATTTTATTCTATGTTTTAAAATATGAATTATATATTGCGGTTTAAATGAGATCTGAGAGCTTCACTATTGTGTTTTGTTTGTCCACCAGGTGTTGCAAAGATATCCTTAACTTCATTCATTGTGTCTACTTTTAGGGAGTGCATCTATCCTGATGCGGTTAAGCATGAGGAAGAATGACAGATTTTAGAGGACATATACAAGGATTTACATTGAGACCATGTCTGTGCATACATTGTAAAACTAAGTTATGTCTAGTAGCTTTTGATTTGCTTTTGTCGTCTTTCTAGTAGCTTTTGGATAGCTTCGTACATTTGTCTATATTGATGTAGAAAAATGCAGTTGATATTTGTTTGGAAAGTTCTTAAAGTTAAAAAGTGTCTTTAGAATTCAGATTTTGGACATGGAACTTAAATGTTGCATGGTAACAATGAGTTGCTAAAAACACGAAAATGTGTTGGACAAAAATGAATAATGTTGAACAAATTAATGTTGCAATAAAGTTAAACGGTGTTGCCAAATACAAAAAAGTGTTTCACCAATAAGTGTTGGAATAGAGTACCGGGTGTTGCCAATTAAAAACATAGTATGAAGTATTTGTGTTGGCATAGGGTCTATTCCAACACTTTTCTTCGTGTTGGTAAAGACAAGAAAGTATTGCCATTGGGGTATACGGTAACAGTTTTTTCATGTGTTACTGCATGTTCATCAAGTGTTGGCATAGACCCCTACGGCCACGGTGCAAAGTCCAACACTTCGAAAATTGGTAAAAGTGTTGGCGTAGGCTATTTTTTTGGCTTCCAGCAACACTAATCATGATTTTTCACACTTTTTTTAGGTGTTGGCAAATGTCATATATGGTGTAGTGGTAGTATTTGACCGGGCAGTGAATTATATATTATTATATTCAAGAAATGAGATATTAAATTAAGGATTTGAGGATTTAATATTTGGAATGTTATTATATTTGATTTGAGAATTTAGAACGAAAACCACTGAGACAGTGAAACGAAGGTTCTAGAAACCGCTGATACTTTATAACGAGATTAAGTGATTAAGCGAATGAATCATGGATTAAGGATTGAAATTATGACAGGATTAAATATAGACATGGAAGTAACATGTAACAAGATTAATTCGAGAAATGCAACATTTGGATCATCCATGTGAAAGGAAAACGAACCAGTAAAGCTGCTTGCCACCATGATCTCCATTGCTTGACACGTGTCCCCTTCTTTGCCACCATAACCCCCCACTGATCGACACGTGTCCTGGACATGCAATGACTCACCACCTTTAACAAAAAAATCAGCATTTCCAAGCAAATTAACAAAAAAATCAAAAACCATTCTTATTTTCTTCATTTTCGGCCAAAGCAAAACTGCCGGATTGTAAAATTCATATCTCCTTCATTTCTCGGTGGAAAATTGCGATCTATAGCTTGTTGGAAAGGTCTTGAGATAATCTACATTTCGTAGTTCACGAGTTTCTTCCATTTGAGCAAGGTAAGACCTTCAGTTTGCCAGTTCTTTAAACCGGTGTATAGTAACTCCGAGAATTCATAACTTGTTCTTGATTTTCTTTTGCAAGTTTAAGGATGATAACCATGGATGAAGACTCTCTTAAGGCTTACAAGCTCTTGTGGTGTGTTTAAGGATTCAAGGAAGGTATAAAAACCTCTGCCCCTTTTTGTTATATGAGTTTTGAAATGGTTTTGATGTTTATGTAAAGTTAAGCTCATGATTAAGTGATTAGATGAATTGTTGGTTGAGTATTGGAGGATGGGTTATGAATTTTGTTGTGATTATTCATGGAGGATTTGACTGAGTGGAGGGTGTATAAGGTGGATGGTGAGTTTGGGATTGTTTGGTATTGATTTGAGTGTGTTTTGAAAATGGAAAACGTTAAGTTTTAAGCCGTCGTAATGCCCGATTCTCGTTAACTTTAAAACTGCATAGAATCCGAAAACTTAACTGCCTCTTTTGGTTCAGTGATGAACATGAGTGTGTAGAGCTTTGTTTCTAGTTTACGTGAGCGCAAGAATCATATCGTTACGATTTACGGTTTAAGAGAAAAGTGAGTTTTAGTAAACGTCGTTCGGAGGAACAACCCTTCTCTGTTCAGCAACTTTGAGGCTATATTTGGACCACTTCGGAGCCATATTAAAATGTGAAACTTTGAGGAATAATACTAGAGACAGTTAGGAAGGCTCACGAAAAAGATTCGGATTAAAAAAAGATTATTTTTCGATTTTATAAAAATGTTTTAGTCGAGGTCGCGCAAGTGAAAACCACTGAAAACAAGACTTAGAAACCAAGGTTCCAAATGGTTAAGTATAACTTGGATTTGAGGATGGATTTCGAACCAAACTTATGATTTAAGTATTTGACGAATAACATGGACTTAGTGTGACGCTAGAGCGAGCAAGTAATGCCTTGGTTGTATTTCGCTTACGTGTTTAAGCATTGAGTTATAAGTGGTTTATCGAGGGGATTAACCGTGTGTTTTCGTTTGACTTTGTCTAGATTGTCCGGCATCGTCGCGAACCCCTATCACTTCTCGAGCATCAGGCAAGTTTCTAAAAACCATATTTTGAAGTATGTATATACTAGATGCAAATTATGTATGCATACTCGATCGTTCAGAGTATATTTATTTTGAAATATATGAAATATGTTGAATAAGTTTCAATCCATATTTGCAAGTTTCCCAATATTGTGCTTCCTTATCAAAACCAGTATATCCTTGGTCTTGTTAATGATATTAAATCCTGCTCGTGCGATAACCAAAATCCCATGACCTTATAATACTGTTGATGGGTGGTGATGCTTTTAAGATCCTACGCCTTGAATTATATGGTGTATATATTTATAAACTTTTCGTATGGTGGAAGGGGACTTTATATCATAAGGTAGGTATTTGTGTACTGGAATAAGAAAGGCTCAGAGGGTAGAGCATGTATTGAGTTTATAACTTAGCCAGCGTATCGGGGTTATTTTGTAAGGTATATTTTCGAAAACCCGGACAGAGCTTTTTAGAAAGATTTTCGCAATAATTAAGCTAAAGGCAACATCACCAATAAACCAGTGTTTATTTAATTAGTAAATACTTCTGGAAGCATTTACGGATTAAATAAGCCTTATTCGTCTAATTAAATTTGTTTACTTAGATGAATATCATTTTCAAAATGTTTTCTTAAAATCGCTTTGTTCCGGAATGATAACAAAGATATCCGGTAACTGTTATTCGAGGATTAATTATCTATTTAATGAATATTACTTTTGAATATTCATTTGAGATTTATTATTTAATGAATATTACTTCTGAATATTCATTTGAGGCTTACTTATTCGAGGGTTAAGTATGTATTTAATGAATATTATTTATTTATATTCATTTGAGGATTATGGACTTTAAGAATATTATTATTATTATCCATTCGAGGATTGTTTATTATTTAATGAATATTACTTTTGAATATTCATTTAAGAGTTATTTATTTAATGAATATTACGTTTGAATATTCATTTAAGAGTTATTTATTTAATGAATATTACTTTTGAATATTCATTTAAGAGTTATTTATTTAATGAATATTATTTTTGAATATTCATTTGAGGTTTATTTATTTAATGAATATTATCTTTGAATATTCATTTAATCTATATTTACTTAATGAATAGTATTTTCGAATATTCATTTAATCAGTATTTACGTAAGGAATATTATTTCGAATATTCATCTAATGTTTACTTATTTAATCAATATCATTGATTATTTTTAAAAATCCAAAGAGGTTCCCAAAATAATGTTTTCCATTTAAATCCGTCTCTTAAGAGGATTTAAATGTTCGCTCAACCATCAAAAATATGGGAAACCTGATTTAAGAGACTACTACTCTTTTTGAACTCTCAACTCAAAACTGTCAAGGGACTGATATTTTCTTGGAGCAATTTAATTGCTACCAGTCTAGTGTTGTGTTACCACCTCAATGATCGAGGGGTAAATTCATGGAACAAGTCGATATCCATTAACAAGCATAGCTTGGGAAATATTGGAGAATCTCCCTTTCCAACCTAGATATAACTACTTAGTGGAGTCGTATCAACAAGTGTTACACTTGGGGAAAGGAGGACGATCTTTACGTTTCAGAGTCATGGATTCCATCTGAACTAGGAGTGGTGTAAGTGGTCAAGTTGCGTGGGCCCATCCAACTTTTATATATTTCCCCAAATGGGCCGGGAGGTCATAGTAAGGCGGTAGACAATGTCAGGCCGTCGTGATACTTCCATCTACATGTAGAAAACTATTTGAGCGGTGCGACCTGCTACTGATCATAGTAAGGTTAGGCACAGCGGACGCGGTAGCAACTCCAGTATTGGTTCATCATCCAATTTGGATATTCCTGCAACATGTATTGGGGTGAAGAACCAATCATGTTGGTAGGGGGTCGAAAAGTGTTTGGAAATGAAGTGACAATAAATTCATGCAACTTCATCTTTTATTTATGAGTTATGACTCTGTGGATACCTTACATAACATGAGTTATGGTAAGGGAGTTGTTTATACTGAATCACCTTATAACTTCATCTTTTAAGTTATATGTTGATATTCTGCATATATAGCAGATATTTTTCGGAAAGGTTATATTTGGTTTACTTTGAAACCTCATCGTTTATACTAGAACTTTGTTCATAATATAGCCAAAGTTTGCAGAAATATTATGAAATTGATATTTGAAATACAACAATGGTATTATTTTTGGGATTACATTCCGATAAGGATGTGATTTAAGTATCGAGATATTTTGACAAATTATTGTCTTATACCCGCTTTATTTCTGGGTTGAATTAAAGGCAGAATTATGCCATACTTTCATTTCCTTGCTGAGCTATCGCTCACTCTTGCTATTGTTTTATATATATTATATAGCAGCGAAGCAGGATGCCAATGGGACGGCACATACCCCGCAAGGCGTTTTCATAAACAGTTTCTAGCAGTGATCCCGAGAGTAGTACGAACCAATCGAATCAGGCTACAGCTTTCGGTATTCGACTTATGTATATACATGAATGGTATTAGAGGATTGTAAGCATCAGAAGACTAAGTTGGTAATGTAACATTACTTAGAAATTGTATCAGTGACAGATTCAAAAGACATTTGGGTATTGTAATAAAAATTATTTATTCCGTAGTTGTTGTATTGTGTCGTTTCTGAGACTCTAACCTGTGTGTGTGTGTGTGAGACGTATGTTGTGGGGTCATGAGCAGGTGAATTATGAATGGTGTGAGTAATACAGGTAAGGCAAGGAGTACATGGATCGTGACTACCCTAAATCCCTGACCCCGGATTTGGGGCTGTTACAGAAATGGTATCAGAGCGTTAGGTTACAGTCCTCAGAAACGATAGGAGATCGAGTCTTACAATACCCTTAAGAATGATAAGAACATCTAGAGCCTAAATTGAGTTCGTAGTCGGGTTAGAGGACACGACCCTGACTGTTTAAGATGAAGCCCGAGAGGGGACTTCTTCTGGGAAACCGTACTTAGGACTTCATGATTAGTCACCTCGATTCGTATGAGTTATAGATTGATGGGATTCTGAGATACCAGACCCCGAGGCCTTCGAGTAGGCAATTGATGATGCGTTCCTTGAAATGGACGGAGACCCGATAAAGGAAGATCCATAGGAGGATCTAGAGGAAGACCCCATGGTGGGTCAAGGAAAGAATCTTGTAGAGAACGTGTTGATTGATAAAGATGTAGTATGTTACTTGAGGTCGTATAATAGGACCAGACGAACCTTCAAAGGACAAATAAGTGACGAAACGAGAGTTTTAAGGATCGTTCATGATTCATCAAGAGATATGACAAAGAAAATGGAGTAGAGTCTCCAAAGCAGAAGAGGTAGAGGCAGTACAACCAGTATCAGTGGATTGATTCGACTTGAACGAAACCTATTACCCGTAGTCGGTTATAGTTGCCCATAAGGAGGCGGCATACGTAAGAACCAAGATGTTCAGATTTTCACGAACGATTAAGGGTACTTAGTTGCCTAGAATAGTGTAAGGAATTGTTTTGGGCTATGAGATTTCAATCCCCCACGACCAGCGATTCCACTGGAAATAGTGTCTATTACATCATTGAGGGATTTTATTATCTCAAGGAAAATTTTGGGTATAAAGATGATTGAAATAGAGACCGAATTTAAGTTTGTAGTTTGTAACGATCCTCCGGAGTACCGCCCAGTCGACATGTGGAATTGTCATTGCTATGGGCGACAACGGTATCGAAGTCTTCTTATAGAACAGAACGCTTACTTGAGATGTTTGCGCCTAGTCGAATAGAATTCCCTGCGATTGCAAAGGTCGATGGTTGGATCCTTAGCGACTATTATAAGTCGGCAATGACGTAAGTATCAAACACCTTAGGGCGCGTGGAAAAGAAAAGCTTTGGAATTGAACGATTATCCATTAGAGGAGCCGACATAAAAGGCATCCGTAGAGACCTTGGTAGTACCCTCCCCCTTTGCAGATTATGTGGGATATTTCCCCAATCTATGATCTATCTTGACCTCTTTCCAAGAAAGAATTATGATAAAGGGTATATTCCCTCTTCGAAGTTATTTTATAACACTTGTGTTAAATCATAATTAATTTCAATTGTGTTAGAGGCTGTCACGATGCCTACTTTCAGGTTTTCGAAGCCCTGTCAAATGATGTTATTTAAGCTTTCACTTTTCTTCAAATAATGAATGACCCCATGGTGATACCTCACCACTTGTTTGTTAAGTACCAGTATCTTTTTGGTTATTCTTTTCTTTGTATTTTCTTTGGAAACCGCACCTTTGGAATCTGTTCAATTTTAATTCAAGGTGTTCCTTTGAGAAATATTGTCGAGAGGCGATAATCATTAAATTGATCTCGAATTGCTTTCATACTTTTCAACTTCCACTGAGACGAACAACCCTATACTTTTAGGGGCTACAAGGACTATCTGTCTATGTGATAGAAGTCTGATGGGACGCCATCACTTGTAAGTTGTGAAATACAAGAAGGCTAATTACCTTTAGTAATGTCTCAATCGAGGCACGCAACGTTGAGTTCTTACGATCATGTTGATCTCTCGGTAAATTCTCTTACCTCCAATAAGGTTACCTTAAAACTCATAACCTTATGATCACCAGTGTGTGACGTTTTCCTTGATATGGGAGCTGTCTTTTCAAGGCCCCATGAATTTTGGTTATCCTCATTGAATTCTAAGGGGAGGCGAACCAGGTCAAATAAGTCAAAATTCGCTGATAGGAATTAGATTCGCAACGAAATCGCCTATGACAGGAGCGAATCCCTAAGACGAATAGAATGTTAATGACATATCAATGAATTGGTTTATTCTCCCAAGGATATTATGATAATGGAAAGGGGATCAAGTGATATATGTGAAAGGAATAGTGATGTGTCGTGTACTCCAGTGACAACGGTGTTAGATAGATGCCATATAGTGGAATTGAGATTTTGGAGGAGTTGTTTACGAATGGACACTACCCCTGGGTTAACAAGATAAGTACTGGAGATAGAGTCAGAGGGAGCTGGTATTGTGACTTGGGAGAAGTTGACATTATAATAAGGACGGGTGGGTTGACACCCAATGGAGCCCAGACTGATTGTAAGAGAGAGAGAGAGTAATAAATAAAGGATGGAAACCGATTCAGAGATTCTTGAATATAGTTTAGACTAAGAAGCTATTACGCCAGAGATCCGAGGCTTAATTAGCTCTTATGGTGGATGCCAAGAAAAGAGATACCAAGTAAAAAGGGAACTACAATGGTTTTGGGAGATTGTACAAGGTTTTAATGAGCTACCAGATATCGATTTGGATGACATGAGAATGAATACCGAGTATTCCGAGTATAGTGGGAATGAAAGAGTTAGAGACTCAGTTATAAGAATTGTTGTATAAGGGTATGATAAGGCCCAGTGTATCACCGTGGGAAACCCCGGTGTTGTTCGTAAGAGAGAAAGATGTTAGCACAAGATTATGCATCGAACCTCGAGAGTTGAATGAGTTCGACCTGGAGGATAGGTACCCTTGTAAATGATTGTTTGATCAGCGGAAAAACGCTGTGTATTTCCAAATTTATTCAAGAACTGGATACCACCAGTTGGAAGTTAAATCCGAGGATTTACCCAAGACTGCGATTCGTACGAGGAATAGACACTTTGAGATTTTAGCGAAGTTATTTTGGGTTGACTAATGCACCCACAAATTTTGATGGAATGTAATGAAGTGGCGTTGAGTTATCCGTGATAGTAGATAACATGAGATGGAGAAATGGCTAAAATTTACCTAAAATTGACTGCGAGATACACTACCATCCGGGGAAGGCCAATGTGGTGGCCGATACCCTTGATTAAAATGAGACAGAGATGGATTCCGAATAATCGGGAATTAAAGGATGAGATTTTACACAAAACCAAGTTAGTCCAACAAACTAGAAAGACAAAAGATTTCACCAACAAGCGGCTAGTGACAACCAAGACAGACAGAGAAAGTATGCGGACTAAGCCCGCGAGTATAGAAATAGTACTGCTATTGATAAACTAAATGGCAAGTTGATGAATGACAATCAAGTTTATGCTGGTGTATTTCTGTACAAACAAGATAGAGAATATGAGGTTAGCGATTCGTGATGCTAAAGGTATCTCCATGGAAAGAATTAATGAGATTTGAAAAGAAAGGGAAGTCGAGCCCGAGATTCATTGGGCCATCTGAGATTTTAAAATGCGTCAGGAAGGTGGCCTACGAGCCAGCCTTACCCCCCCAAACTTGTAGAATGGTCATAACGGGGTTCAGGTGTCAATGCTATGTTAGTATACTATAGATGCCCGGCATATGTTAGAGTACGAGCAGGTAGATATACAACCTGGTCTGACTTACAAAGAACAACCTGTGGAAATCACGGATAGAAAAGAGCAAGTGCTAAGTGACGAGGTTGCCAAGCTAGTGAGAGGTTTGTGGAAAATCAAGAAGTGGAAGAATCCACTTGGGAGTTAGAAAGTGCAATGGGAGGGAATTACCCCCAGTTATTCCTAAGCTGATTCCGGGACGGAATCCTTTTAAGGAGGGGAGACTGTAATAACCCGAATTTTTGGTAGAATTAAAACTTTTCTTATTATGATTAAGTGCATCAGTGAATAGTGAATTTGGTGGATGAATAGTGATTTTGAGGATTAACAAAGTTTTTTATGCCACCTATGTACGAGACGTAGTGTGGATATTCCGAAGTCATATTAGTGATCTACGGAGTAAATAAGTGAATGCAAAGACGATCGGAATTCAGAAATTCCGAATTTTATTTTGGTGTAGTATTTGACCGGGAAGTGAATTATATATTATTATATTCAAGAAATGAGATATTAAATTAAGGATTTGAGGATTTAATATTTTGGAATGTTATTATATTTGATTTGAGAATTTAGAACGAAAACCACTGAGACAGTGAAACGAAGGTTCTAGAAACCGCTGATACTTTATAACGAGATTAAGTGATTAAGCGAACGAATCATGGATTAATGATTGAAATTATGACAGGATTAAATATAGACATGGAAGTAACATGTAACAAGATTAATTCGAGAAATGCAACATTTGGATCATCCATGTGAAAGGAAAACGAACCAGTAAAGCTGCTTGCCACCATGATCTCCATTGCTTGACACGTGTCCCCTTCTTTGCCACCATAACCCCCCACTGATCGACACGTGTCCTGGACATGCAATGACTCACCACCTTTAACAAAAAATCAGCATTTCCAAGCAAATTAACAAAAAAATCAAAAACCATTTTTATTTTCTTCATTTTCGGCCAAAGCAAAACTGCCGGATTGTAAAATTCATATCTCCTTCATTTCTCGGTGTAAAATTGCGATCTATAGCTTGTTGGAAAGGTCTTGAGATAATCTACATTTCGTATTTCACGAGTTTCTTCCATTTGAGCAAGGTAAGACCTTCAGTTTGCCAGTTCTTTAAACCGGTGTATAGTAACTCCGAGAATTCATAACTTGTTCTTGATTTTCTTTTGCAAGTTTAAGGATGATAACCATGGATGAAGACTCTCTTAAGGCTTACAAGCTCTTGTGGTGTGTTTAAGGATTCAAGGAAGGTATAAAAACCTCTGCCCCTTTTTTTTATATGAGTTTTGAAATGGTTTTGATGTTTATGTAAAGTTAAGCTCATGATTAAGTGATTAGATGAATTGTTGGTTGAGTATTGGAGGATGGGTTATGAATTTTGTTGTGATTATTCATGGAGGATTTGACTGAGTGGAGGGTGTATAAGGTGGATGGTGAGTTTGGGATTGTTTGGTATTGATTTGAGTGTGTTTTAAAAATGGAAAACGTTAAGTTTTAAGCCGTCGTAATGCCCGATTCTCGTTAACTTTAAAACTGCATAGAATCCGAAAACTTAACTGCCTCTTTTGGTTCAGTGATGAACATGAGTGTGTAGAGCTTTGTTTCTAGTTTACGTGAGCGCAAGAATCATGTCGTTACGATTTACGGTTTAAGAGAAAAGTGAGTTTTAGTAAACGTCGTTCGGAGGAACAACCCTTCTCTGTTCAGCAACTTTGAGGCTATATTTGGACCACTTCGGAGCCATATTAAAATGTGAAACTTTGAGGAATAATACTAGAGACAGTTAGGAAGGCTCACGAAAAAGATTCGGATTAAAAAAAGATTATTTTTCGATTTTATAAAAATGTTTTAGTCGAGGTCGCGCAAGTGAAAACCACTGAAAACAAGACTTAGAAACCAAGGTTCCAAATGGTTAAGTATAACTTGGATTTGAGGATGGATTTCGAACCAAACTTATGATTTAAGTATTTGACGAATAACATGGACTTAGTGTGACGCTAGAGCGAGCAAGTAATGCCTTGGTTGTATTTCGCTTACGTGTTTAAGCATTGAGTTATAAGTGGTTTATCGAGGGGATTAACCGTGTGTTTTCGTTTGACTTTGTCTAGATTGTCCGGCATCGTCGCGAACCCCTATCACTTCTCGAGCATCAGGCAAGTTTCTAAAAACCATATTTTGAAGTATGTATATACTAGATGCAAATTATGTATGCATACTCGATCGTTCAGAGTATATTTATTTTGAAATATATGAAATATGTTGAATAAGTTTCAATCCATATTTGCAAGTTTCCCAATATTGTGCTTCCTTATCAAAACCAGTATATCCTTGGTCTTGTTAATGATATTAAATCCTGCTCGTGCGATAACCAAAATCCCATGACCTTATAATACTGTTGATGGGTGGTGATGCTTTTAAGATCCTACGCCTTGAATTATATGGTGTATATATTTATAAACTTTTCGTATGGTGGAAGGGGACTTTATATCATAAGGTAGGTATTTGTGTACTGGAATAAGAAAGGCTCAGAGGGTAGAGCATGTATTGAGTTTATAACTTAGCCAGCGTATCGGGGTTATTTTGTAAGGTATATTTTCGAAAACCCGGACAGAGCTTTTTAGAAAGATTTTCGCAATAATTAAGCTAAAGGCAACATCACCAATAAACCAGTGTTTATTTAATTAGTAAATACTTCTGGAAGCATTTACGGATTAAATAAGCCTTATTCGTCTAATTAAATTTGTTTACTTAGATGAATATCATTTTCAAAATGTTTTCTTAAAATCGCTTTGTTCCGGAATGATAACAAAGATATCCGGTAACTGTTATTCGAGGATTAATTATCTATTTAATGAATATTACTTTTGAATATTCATTTGAGATTTATTATTTAATGAATATTACTTCTGAATATTCATTTGAGGCTTACTTATTCGAGGGTTAAGTATGTATTTAATGAATATTATTTATTTATATTCATTTGAGGATTATGGACTTTAAGAATATTATTATTATCCATTCGAGGATTGTTTATTATTTAATGAATATTACTTTTGAATATTCATTTAAGAGTTATTTATTTAATGAATATTACGTTTGAATATTCATTTAAGAGTTATTTATTTAATGAATATTACTTTTGAATATTCATTTAAGAGTTATTTATTTAATGAATATTATTTTTGAATATTCATTTGAGGTTTATTTATTTAATGAATATTATTTTTGAATATTCATTTAATCTATATTTACTTAATGAATAGTATTTTCGAATATTCATTTAATCAGTATTTACGTAAGGAATATTATTTCGAATATTCATCTAATGTTTACTTATTTAATCAATATCATTGATTATTTTTAAAAATCCAAAGAGGTTCCCAAAATAATGTTTTCCATTTAAATCCGTCTCTTAAGAGGATTTAAATGTTCGCTCAACCATCAAAAATATGGGAAACCTGATTTAAGAGACTACTACTCTTTTTGAACTCTCAACTCAAAACTGTCAAGGGACTGATATTTTCTTGGAGCAATTTAATTGCTGCCAGTCTAGTGTTGTGTTACCACCTCAATGATCGAGGGGTAAATTCATGGAACAAGTCGATATCCATTAACAAGCATAGCTTGGGAAATATTGGAGAATCTCCCTTTCCAACCTAGATATAACTACTTAGTGGAGTCGTATCAACAAGTGTTACACTTGGGGAAAGGAGGACGATCTTTACGTTTCAGAGTCATGGATTCCATCTGAACTAGGAGTGGTGTAAGTGGTCAAGTTGCGTGGGCCCATCCAACTTTTATATATTGCCCCAAATGGGCCGGGAGGTCATAGTAAGGCGGTAGACAATGTCAGGCCGTCGTGATACTTCCATCTACATGTAGAAAACTATTTGAGCGGTGCGACCTGCTACTGATCATAGTAAGGTTAGGCACAGCGGACGCGGTAGCAACTCCAGTATTGGTTCATCATCCAATTTGGATATTCCTGCAACATGTATTGGGGTGAAGAACCAATCATGTTGGTAGGGGGTCGAAAAGTGTTTGGAAATGAAGTGACAATAAATTCATGCAACTTCATCTTTTATTTATGAATTATGACTCTGTGGATACCTTACATAACATGAGTTATGGTAAGGGAGTTGTTTATACTGAATCACCTTATAACTTCATCTTTTAAGTTATATGTTGATATTCTGCATATATAGCAGATATTTTTCGGAAAGGTTATATTTGGTTTACTTTGAAACCTCATCGTTTATACTAGAACTTTGTTCATAATATAGCCAAAGTTTGCAGAAATATTATGAAATTGATATTTGAAATACAACAATGGTATTATTTTTGGGATTACATTCCGATAAGGATGTGATTTAAGTATCGAGATATTTTGACAAATTATTGTCTTATACCCGCTTTATTTCTGGGTTGAATTAAAGGCATAATTATGCCATACTTTCATTTCCTTGCTGAGCTATCGCTCACTCTTGCTATTGTTTTATATATATTATATAGCAGCGAAGCAGGATGCCAATGGGACGGCACATACCCCGCAAGGCGTTTTCATAAACAGTTTCTAGCAGTGATCCCGAGAGTAGTACGAACCAATCGAATCAGGCTACAGCTTTCGGTATTCGACTTATGTATATACATGAATGGTATTAGAGGATTGTAAGCATCAGAAGACTAAGTTGGTAATGTAACATTACTTAGAAATTGTATCAGTGACAGATTCAAAAGACATTTGGGTATTGTAATAAAAATTATTTATTCCGCAGTTGTTGTATTGTGTCGTTTCTGAGACTCTAACCTGTGTGTGTGTGTGTGAGACGTATGTTGTGGGGTCATGAGCAGGTGAATTATGAATGGTGTGAGTAATACAGGTAAGGCAAGGAGTACATGGATCGTGACTACCCTAAATCCCTGACCCCGGATTTGGGGCTGTTACAACCAGACTGTCTATCATTTGGACGAAAAGATTGTGTTGTAACCTTAGGTAAATTCACCATGAGAGCTATAGAATTACCAGCAGACCTGTGATTTTGTCTCTGTTTCTCTTCTTGCTTAATAAGCATAAAAGCCTGATTAAGAGAAGGCCAAGGATTCATCATCAACAACTGTCCTCTAGCGGCAGTGTAGCTACTGTGTAATCCCATCAAAAACTGTATTAATCTAGTTTTCTCAACTTGTGCATCCCATTCCTTGGAAGCACCACAAGTACATTTGATAGGGACTTCTAATGCTCTAAGTTCATCCCAAAAACCTTTGAGTTTATGAAAATAGAGTTCAATTGAATCATTTCCTTGCTCAAGTTTAAACAAATCTTTCTGAATCTCATAAATCTTATGTCCACTTACGGCAGAAAAACGTTCATTCAGTTCATTCCACACATCAAAAGCACTATCCATGTAATTCATGCCATTACTTATCTCATCAGAAACAGTGTTTAATATCCAAGTTATAACCATGTCGTTGACTCTACGCCAATGAGCAAATAGAGGAGATTTATGAGAGGGAGGCAAAAACTCACCATTTACAATAACTAGCTTATTCTTAGCAGATAACGCAATCTGTATAGATCGTTTCCAAGTAGAAAAATTCTCAGATCCTAACAGTTTCTTGGAGATTAAAATCATACCAGGTTGATCATTGTTATGAAGATACAATGGATGAGAATTGTTATCGATGTTAAGATTCAGCTCAGCAATTGAAGATGTAGTAGTATGATTTTCAAGATCAGGAACATAATTGTTACCAGTATTGATGTTCGTACGCGTAGTTGGATTCACCATTGATGCAATGTTAACTCCTGCAACTGCGTTAGCATATGATTGATTTGAACGAGTATTGTAAGTATGATTCAGCATTCAATCGCTGTAATCGATTCAATTACTGAGATTGATCAAGAAAAAAACAAGAAAATGATACAAATTTAGGAGAATCACGATTAGAGATGAAGAACAAATGAATCATCAAGGATTCAGATCAAGAAGATGAACAAAACAAAGAAGAAAGAATGAAAATTGCGGAAATAAGCTCTGATACCATATCAAGATTTACAGAAAAGTAACAAACTGAAGAAGAAGAAGAACATAGTTCTCATTATTGTGTAACAGAATTTAGAAAAGTAAAAAGTGAGTCATCAATCTATACAACATATATTTATACTAGATAAGTAAACTGATAAGAGCAACAACTGATCATAACAAACTACTCAACAACTAATCATAACAAACTACTTTTTATCAAGTAGTAATAGCTGAGCTCAGCAGTGATGTCATATATGTCAATATCGTCAATCCTCCAATGAAATTGCAACAAAGTCGAATTGTCAAGTGTCAATGGAAGTTTGTTAATGTTTTAAAAGATGAAAAAAGTCAATACACCCGTGTCATATGCTTTCGTGTTTACATCGAGGGACGGGGGCTCGACACACATTTTAAGGCTCCTTTAATATATATTTCGATAAATTATTTTAAATTTTTTCTTCTTCTGAATAAAAAAAATAATGTTTAAATTTTTATTTAGAAAAAGAAAGTTTTAAAAATAAGTTGTAGAGCTATACTTTATAGGAGCCTTAAAATGCGTGTCAAAGAGTGTAAAAAAATTATAAAAAAATGAGAGGGACTGAGGGAGTATCTATCTAATATCACAACAGAGGGTTTGTGAGACAATTTAATTATCTTCAAATAACTAAATTACTCCTTTTATACTATATTAATGATAAAAAAATTCGTTCTTAATAGGAATTGAACCTAGGACCTAGGTGTGACTAAAGTTGACATCTATCTATCTACTTCTATATATTAAAAGGCAACCAAGGGCAAAATATGCCAATAAATGGTTGTGAAATTACTATTTTACCCCTATTTATTGAAAATTCACAAAAATGTCGGTTCTCTATAGTTTATGCAAAAATTAGAAAATTTTAAGTTATTTAAAGGAATCGAACTTCTACCTCCCACTTACAAATAGAATAACATAACAATTGTGCTACAATAAGTTTTTGAGTTTACTTTTAAAATCTTATTAGATCAACCTTATATTCTTTTCTAATTTTATTTTTACTTTTAAGCTATATCTTTTGAGTAAACAAATTGTTGGTTCATATTTCCTTCTATCTATATATTAAAAGAGAACTATAGGCAAAAAGAGCCATTAAATGGCCGTGAAGTTACAGATTTACTCATATATATTATATATTGAAAAATCACAAAAATATCACTCTTTATAATTTAAGCTAAAAATGAAGAAATATGTGTTCACTAGGAATCAAAGTACTATCATTTGTCTTTTGAAGTCCATGTTATAATGATTGTGCTACATTGATTTTTGTGTTTACTTTAAAATTCTTACTAGATAAACCATGTCATCTCTTATTATCTTTTTTTTTTAAATTTAACTTTAATCCTACTTTTTGAAAAATAATAAAAGTGCCACCTAGCCTCTGTATTATTATACAAAAATATATAAATATTTATCAGTAAAGAGAATCAATCCACCTCCTTCTTAGAGGTTGATGTTATAAACGACTATTTTATATTACTTTTTATGTTTACTTTAAAAATCATATTAGATAGTTCACGTCATTTCCACTTGTCTTATGTTCTTCTTCATTTTCACTTCTAAGTAAAAAAATGTTGATATATATTTTTTATATTACTTAATTTTTTTAAATTTTGTAGTTTTATATATCTCTACATTCAATCAAATTTTTTATTACACTTGTATGTTTTCGCTATAATATATATTAACTATGTTGTTTATAGTTCATATTTTTATAGGGTTAAATATCAAATTGGTCACTGAAGTGAAGACCAAATATCACTTTCATCACTGATCTCAACGGGGTATCGTTTCAATAACTAAAGTCATCATAAACATCAAACAGATAACTCTGAATATGTGTTCGGAAAATAAAAATAACTTTTCTCGAGTTCTACACATATTTCTGCAATGCTACTGCAACCAAATTAAAAGTTATGAATTCTAGTATTTCAGATAATATATTTAGATTTTAAAAAATTCATTTACTATTTATTTTTAATTAAATCAAAGTAAATAACTATAATATTATATCTCGTCTTTACTTAATTTGAATTAGTTAATTACTTATACATAAAGTATAATATTAAAATTTGATCCAATATAAGGAATATAATATATATAAAGTATTTCATTAATTGTTATTTCCATAATTTCAAATTAAGAAAATAAGTATTGAAATAATTGTTAAATTATACAAAATCGAGTTTACATACTCTATTCATCATATCCATTTCTAAGCAATTTTCTTTTAAGAACGTGCACTTCATTTGTTAATATTTTCTGAAATGACATGACAATTTTTTATAAATTTTAGTTATCTCGCGCTTTCACTAACATACCCATTTTCCCATCAATTTTCTTCCATTTTTTTTACCTTTCACATCCCCCCTCCGTTGCGTTCAAAACTCGGGATGAGATTTTAAAAAATAGGATATTACATAATTACTAGCTTAAAACCCGTGCAATGCACGAATTATTTTTCATAATTGTTTTTTTATTATTTAAGTTTTAATCATTTATTAATTACATTTGTTGAAAAAAATAAGTAGACATGAAAAAATAGGTAAACTTTTTTTAAATAATTAAAAGCATTAAAATAGGTTTTAAGATAAATAAGTAAGGATTTGCCATTGATATTTTCGAAAAAGGAGAGTTTTAGTAAAGAAAAATAGAAAATGTAACATGTTTTATTTAAAAAAGATAATTGTCCATGATATTTTTGGAAAATGATCCGGATTTTGTGTTAGATCAGAATTCAATGATCGTCAGAAACTAGACTCAACTGATCAGGATTGCTGACGTCATCAGTATTGCATGGTCATCAGTATTTGATCAAGCGTCAGTATCTTATTGATCATCAGGATTCCTACTCAGACTATGATCAGGATTGATCATCAGAACTTGAAGCTGATCAGGATTCCTACTTCGAGTTATATTTGGAGTCTAGATAAACATGGAAGTTTATTCTATTTGTTCCTGGTTTGTAGAATGCAGCTATCGATTAAAGATATGTTTCTATCTTTGTTATGATTAGGACTTATCTTGTTATTGATAGAGAAGCTGTGTGCACTATATAAACACAGTTTTGGTTTCGATTTATGTATTCATTCGAGAGAGAACATAATCGGAGAGAAGCTCTTAAGAACAGAATTTCTTGAGAGAGTTTTTGTAAGCTAGCAGCTCTTAAGAACATCAGAATTTCTTAAGAGAGTTTGTAACAGTTTTATATCAAAGTTAATAAAGCTGTTATTGTTATTGTTATTGATCTTTCATATTTGTGTTATATAAAGTCGAGAATCTTATACAATTGTATTCAACCCCCTTCTACAATTGTTATTTACTGGGCAACAATTGGTATCAGAGCAAACTGATTTAATTCTGAATCAGATACGATCTAAAGATGTCGACAACCAAGTATGAAAGCATGAAGATTCCCATCTTGAAGATATCAGAATATCCTACATGGAGGGTAAAGATGCTGATGTACCTGGAGGCTATGGATCCCGACTACTTGGACAGGATTCGTGATGGACCATATATACCAACAAAATTCGTAGAACGAACAGATACAGTACCAGAACATTATGTGGTCAAAGCTAAAGCTGAATGGACTCCAGAAGAAAAAGCTCATGTACTCAGGGAACCAAAGATAAAGAATATCTTGCATAATAGCCTTGATGCTGTTATGTCAAACAGAGTGATTGCATGCAAGTCTTCAAAAGAAATCTGGGATACTTTGGAAACTCAGTGCCAGGGATCTGCATCTGTTAAGAAAAACAGAAGGGCTCTATTGATTCAAGAATATGAGCAATTCGGTGCAAGACCTGAAGAGAGCCTGACTGATCTATATGATAGATTTCTGACACTATTGAACAGCTTATCCTTAGTTGACAAAGTATATGAAACTGAAGATTCAAACACCAAATTTCTTAGAGCTTTACCTGAAGAATGGGATACTCAGACCTCAATCATTAGACACCAGTATGATCTGAACATTGTGTCTCTTGATGAGATCTATGGGATGCTAAGAACTCATGATCTTGAAGTTAAACAGAGAAAGAACAAGAAAAGCAGCAAGGCAAAGTCAATTGCTTTGAATGTAGAAGCAAAATCAAAAGGGAAAGCTATGGAGGTCTCTAGAAGGAAAGCAAGAGAAGCTGAGTCAGATCCTGACGACTCTTCATCAGATACTGATGGCAATCCTGATGCCAATACTGGTGATGAATCTTCTGATTCAGACATGGAAGAGATGGTTGCTATGATTGTCAGAAACTTCAGAAGGATGAAGTTCAGGAAGAATAGAAGACAAGGCAACTTTCAGAAAAAGACCTTCAAAGCAGACAAAGACAAGTATATCAAGAAGGACAGCAAGGGTAGCAAATTTGACAAGTCAAAGGTTAGATGCTACAAGTGTAATGGTATGGGTCACTTTGCTTCTGAATGCAACAAGACAAAGGCACTCATCACATCAAGCAAGGATTGGATGGACTCTTCCTCAGAATCTGATACTGAGGTAGTCAACTATGCGTTAATGGCCAATGCTGATGTAACTGCTGCTCCTGATGATAAGGTACTAAATACTATCTTTGATTTTGATACTGATAATGCTTCTGAGTTAAGACGTTTTCTAAAGTCATTACATATTAGCTTTAGAAGTCAAACTGCTGAGAATACTAGAATCTTATCTGAGATGTCTGACCTTAGAAAGAGGAATGAGATATTAGAAGCTGAATTTTCTCGTATGCAAGAAGTACAAAAAGAATGTGATAATGCTAAACACATGCACTTAGAGATGACATCTAAATGTACTTCCCTTGAAAAAGAACTTGAATATGCTAATGAGAAAATCAGAACCTGGACAGACTCTGGTAGGAAATTTCATGAGATTAATACCTCTAAGAATTGGAAAGAGTGTCTAGGATATAAGTCAGATGAAGATAAGAAATTAGCAGAGAAAATTGTCATTGATGAGACAGTCAGTCCAAAGACCTATAGACATGTTATAGACTCAACCAAATCTAAGATTACTCCTGTTAATTTTGTTTTTGGTAAGGATTCCAATTCTACTTTTGAAAAGGGATCTTCTTCTACTCAAGGAATTAAAATTATAAAGTCTAAACCTGTCATGAACAAAGTCACTAAGAATGTAGGTCTATTGTCTCAGAAACAGCTTAAAGATAAAATCTGTGAGGTTACAGATAAGAAAAAGGAAGCTACTGTTAAGAGAAACAGGAATGGTAAAGTTGGGATCAATAAAGAGAATGGTTATAAATATATCCCAAATGCACCTAGAAAGAGTTGTTTTAACTGTGGTAACTCTAATCATCTTGCTATTGATTGTAAAAAGAGTAAGAAGAAAATTGCTGAAATTCCTAAGTCTGATGTTAGGAATAGATCAGTATTTTACAAACCACAGAATTCCTGTTTTCATTGTGGTAGTCTATGGCATTCTATTTATACATGTAAAGAGTATCATGATTTGTACTATAACTTTTATGATCCATTGCCTAAGTTTGAAAGTAGTACAAAGTCTGATAAAACTGAAAATGTCATAGTGAAGCATGCTTTTGTTAATACTGATACTGACAAAGCAAATCCTGATGGAGTAAATCCTGTCAGGACTGCTAAAGTCAAAAAGTCTTCTGCTGTTAAATTTAATAAATTGCATGAGAAAGGAACCCAACATGTATGGGTTCCTAAGTGTTCTAACTAGTATGTTTCTATTCTGATGCAGGGTAAAAAGAAAAATGTGTTAGTCATGGATAGTGGATGTTCTGTGCACATGACTGGAAACAAAGCCCTGTTATCAGAATATGAGGAAAAAGCTGGCCCAACTGTGTCTTATGGAGATGGCAACATTGGACAAACCTTGGGATATGGCAATATAATCATTGGAAATGTCATCATTGAAAAAGTAGCTCTAGTGAAAGGACTAAAACACAACTTGTTGAGTATTAGTCAAATCACTGACAGAGGTTATCATGTCAATTTCTATTCCACACATTGTGAAGTAGTCAGTAAAGCAACAGGGAAGATAGCACTAACTGGCTACAGGCATGGTAACATATATGAAGCCAACATTCTCTCAGATACTGATGGCTCCCCTACATGTTTCATCAGTAAAGCTTCAGTAGATGAAAGTTGGAATTGGCACAAGAAGCTTTCTCATCTCAACTTCAGCAACATCAATGAGTTGGTTAAGAAAGAGTTAGTAAGAGGATTACCTAATGTCTTATATACACCTGATGGACTCTGTGATGCATGCCAAAAAGCAAAACAAAGAAGGACATCATTCCAGAGTAAATCAGAATCCTCTATTGAAGAACCATATCACATGCTACATCTTGATCTGTTTGGTCCAGTCAACATCATGTCCATCAGTAAGAAAAGGTACACTCTTGTAATTGTTGATGAATATTCTAGATTCACCTGGGTGTATTTTCTGCATAGAAAAGATGAAACTCCTGAAGTTCTGTTGGATCATGTGAGGATGATTGAGACAACCACAAAGTACAAAGTCAAGATTCTGAGAAGTGATAATGGTACTGAATTTAAGAATTCAAAGATGGAAGAGTTCTGCAAATACAAAGGAATCATTCAACAATTCTCTGCTCCTGGCACACCTCAGCAAAATGGAGTAGTAGAAAGGAAGAATAGAACTCTTATTGAAGCTGGCAGAACTATGTTGGAAGAAGCTAAATTACCTACATATTTCTGGGCAGAAGCAGTCAACACAGCATGCTATACACAAAATCTCACATTGATAAACAGGCATGGTGTCACTCCGTATCAGTCACTCAAGGAGAAGAAACCAAGTCTGAAGCATTTGCATGTGTTTGGCTGTAAATGTTTTGTTCTCAGAACTCATCCTGAACAGCTAGGGAAATTTGAAACAAAGGCTGATGAAGGAATATTCATAGGTTATCCTACATCAAGAGCCTTCAGAGTTTTTAATTTGAGAACAAGAACTGTCATGGAGTCAATACATGTATCTTTTGATGATAAGAAGATAACTGGAATCATTGAAGACTCGCATGATAGATTGTTATTTGAAAATGAAGCTTCCAAGGAACCTGAAGAAATTGAATCAGATCCTGTCAATTCATCAGATACTGATGGGTCACCAAATCCTGATGACTCACCAAGTACTGATGGTGCTAATACTGATGATGCAAACAACAGTGATACAACTAGTAGTGCTAATGTTGAGGGGGAGCAACGGCATTCAACTACAAGTTCAGAGTCAACTCAATCATCAGAACAGAATTCTTCAGATACTGATTCAAGTGAAGATCCTGATAACACATCAGAAGGACATAGCAATAATTCAGGGAGAGCTTCAAATCAATCAAATTCTTTCAATCAAGATAACACCAATCCAGGGGGAGCATCTACTTCAAGAAACAATTTGACACCAGCAAGGAAATGGACAAAAGATCATACTCCTGATTTGATAATTGGAGATCCTGATGCAGGTGTTCAAACAAGAAGTGCAACTCAGAATGAATGTTTATATAATAACTTTCTATCCAAGGAGGAGCCTAAGAAAGTTGAAGATGCACTTAAAGATGCTGATTGGGTTACTGCAATGCAAGAAGAACTGAATGAATTTGAAAGGAATGAAGTCTGGAAACTGGTACCAAGACCAAAGAATAGATCAATTGTTGGTACAAAGTGGATTTTCAAGAACAAGACTGATTCTGATGGAGTCATTATCAGAAACAAAGCTAGACTAGTTGCAAAGGGGTATTCCCAACAAGAAGGAATTGACTATGATGAAACTTTTGCTCCTGTTGCAAGACTAGAAGCCATCAGGATATTTCTTGCTTATGCAGCACATAAGAAATTCAAGGTTTTCCAGATGGATGTTAAAAGTGCTTTCTTAAATGGTGAACTGGAGGAAGAAGTTTATGTTGAACAACCTCCTGGTTTCATTGATCCTAAATATCCAGATCATGTCTACAGATTGGATAAGGCACTTTATGGACTAAAGCAAGCTCCAAGAGCATGGTATGAAAACCAGAGGTTCTATGCTAATTTGTCAGATCAACACTCCTGGTAAACTCTGGACAATTAGATTATTACTTAGTCTTTGATTAAGTTTTCAGTCTTAATTATCAATTTCAATTTCATTATTAACAGAGTTTATTATTTATCATCTCTATATCACTTTGAGTGTTACTAACAAATTTTGCAGGCAAGTACAGGAAGCAAACAATTGAGAAAATAGACAAATTTCATTAATACTTGAAGATACATTACACATGAAATATGGAAATTACATATTTGTTTTCCTAGTCTATTTTTTACTCAGGAACTCGTGCTTTACAGATAAGCATGAACACGTGCCCTGCAAATTAGCATGAATGCTCCTGAGCAGCTTCACAGTCCTTCAGAACTGGAAGGTCTCTTGTTCCATCCTTAAGAGACAAGAAGAGGAGCTGATTTACTTGAAGGCGGATCGTCACCATGACCACCGAGACGCCTCCGTGCCTCCAACTTGCATGACATACAAGCATCACGGATTCTCTTCTTACGTTTTTCAAGCTCTCAGACGAGCTCTTCATCATCTTCATCGTCTTCATCCTCTTCATAGATGAGATTCTCAAGAGGATTCCAGCCAGGATTGGCTTGCACAAAGTCGTGCCACACCACATCAACCATAGCGTTTATAAACGCTTCATGTTCCTGTGGGTCAGGAACTGGTTGTGGCTCCATCTCAGCAAGAGCCTCATCCATTTGTTGCCAAATTCTATCAAGTTCTTCATCAGGTATGTTGTTTTGATTGTTGGCAGCCATTGAAAAACAAAGAAGGTGAAGGGTTTTCGTAAGTTTTTCTCTGGAGAGGGTTTGTGTTTTAATAGATATATGATGATTATGCTTAACAGTTCTCTTTTATAGAGAATGTGTATTAAGGGTGCAGGTCATTTCTACAATCTCGATGAGACGGTTCGGTTTTCCATAAATATTTTTGCCTCGTTTGCTGGTAAGCATGTTTTAATTCTATGACCATTAATTTGGTTATTTTTCTTAAACCAAAACGCTATTCAGGATTGTTAAAATAAATTTTGTTTTCTTAAATAAAATTTTATTTTAATCTTATTGAATATTTTTTTTCAATCCTGATATGGCAAGATATTTTGTGCGGAAATGCTTTTATTCCTGATGAGGTTAGGTTTTTTCTTACATCAGAAAATGCCTACTCGTTATGGTCTACTTTCTAATGCTATGGGGCAAGGTCCAACCCACCTTGTTCCTGACACAAGCATGCAACCTAAACAGTCTAAACAGTTAACAACCACCTCTACTGTCTCTCAAAAGACTTTAGTTGTAAAATCAAAGAAATCAGCTAGAACTGATGTGTCTGGAAGGCAATCAGGTTCAAAGGATTTTTCCTCTACACCACTCACTAAAAAGAAGATACAAGGGGGTGTACAAGGGGTCCTGGTCAAGAAAGCTGTTAAGGTTGTTAAGGATGTTCCTGTGAAAAGGAAGTTAAGGTTGATTGATGAAAGTGATTCAGAGGATGACTTACCTATATCCTCTGTGATGAATGTGAACAAGGAAGTTGCTGATACTGCTACTAAAGCTGTGGTACCTTCATCAAAACCACAAAAGTCAAGGAAATTATCAAAGAGCAGGTATCATATTCCTTTGACAGTGCAAATGAAGGATACTGATATTCAGACATCAAATCCTGATGTTAGTATTCCTGATGCAACAACAAAAGTTGTCTCTCTATCAGACTCTCCAGCCTCTCCATCTCAGATTCGAGGACATTCTTGGGAGAAGGTTTCTACAACTGCTTCCTTGGTTGGTCTTACACCTACATCAAAGAAAAAGAGGAATGCAGAAGAGTTAGTCTATCAGAGACAGAAGAAGCTGAAAGGATCAAGCCCACAAGAACCTGAATTTCAGAGTAATTCAGCAGCTACTGTTGATCCTGCCACACAAGAACCACTCAATCAAAGTTTGGGTGAAGGCTTAGCTAGTGGAATGGTCACACAAGAACCATTTTCTCAAAGGGAGAATGAAGACATCAACATTCCAGCTACACAAGAACCATCTTCTCAAAGTGAAGATGCAGGCAAAGCTACAACTTCTGTTGAAAGATTGGTCGAGAACATTGTCAATGAGGGAAGCACACAAGAACCTTTAACTCAAAGTGTTGAAGCAGCTTCTGAACCTCAAGCTCCACAAGAACCATTGGTAGCAAATACTGATGCACGCATATCAAATCCTGACGATGTTCATCCTGACGCTAGTGGTGCTCCTGATAATGAACCTATTTTTATACAGCCACTTCGTTCAAGACCAATGGATCATCCTATCTCAGAACCACAGGATAAACTGAAAGGTATTGCTATTCCTGATCCTGATATTACTCCTGATACTGATGATGATAGTTCTGATGATGATAGTGATGATGATAATGAGAATAGAAAAGAGAAGGAACAGCTTGCTACAGCACTCAAGATTAGTCTTGGAACTAATTTTGGTTCATCAAGTACATATATGGCTAGCAATGCTTTCACTGGGAAAGATCAGAGACAAGATTTTTCTACTCCTTCCTTTGATCCTGCAGAGGCATTTAGACAGAATGAATGGAACAATTCATGGCATCAATCTGATGAATCTATCAGTTTTTCTTCTGCTATTGAACATGCCTATAATGCAGTGAAGTCTATAGAGAATCAAGACTTGAAGAATCATCTGAAGGCTACTACTCTGTTATCCAAAAGCCTGAAAAGTGAGATTGATTCTATCAAGGGTTCAACTGAAAAAGTGAGGACTGATATCTTTAATAATTTTACAAAGGTGCCTACTACTTTACAACTGAGGGTAGTGGAATCCCAAGTGAAATCTGTTGTTTCAGAACAAACCTCCATCAATCAAAGAATTGATTCTCTGGATACTAAGGTAACTGAAATTCAAGCCTCTCTTTCCTTAATTTTGCAATTATTGTCAAATCCTGATGTCAAAAAGGGGGAGAAGGTTATTTAGACAAAATGTACACCTGATCTAGTATTAAGAAATAATGATGATGATACTGGAGATGATGGTGGTGACAAAGCGATACAAGGAGAAACCTCTGATGCTGTTGTTATGAAGACAATCCAAACTTCTCAAAGTCAAACAACACAGTCAACTCATGTTTCTGATTCTGGAGTTAAGACAGTAAGAACATTGTTGCAATCTCAGATCCTGACGGAAGATCAAATCCTGACACCTGGTCATGGACAAATTCTTGCTACAATTCCTGAAGGTGATGAAGATGTGATTATTGATAATCCTGAAGATGCATCAAATTTATTCCAGAAGTTTTCTACAAAAGACGGCAGAATTGTTACTCTATATCACACTGATAAAAGAGTTCAACAATTATATGCAAGAAAAGCACTCTCTACAGCAAGTGAAGAATATCCAGATCTCTCACATGAAGAATTCTTGAGACTACAAAGAGAGACAATGGAAAGCTATACTGCTCCTGCTAGAGGTAGAGGAAGCAGAGGTAGGAGAGGTGCTAGAAGAAGTAAAAGAGGTTCTTCAACTCAAATAGTACCTAGACAGACAAGGTCTAGAGGGTTAAGAATTGAAGAAATTCCTGAACCTATTCAAACTCTAGTAGTTCCTGACAGATCTACTTTTGGTGATGATGGAATTGTTGAAGAAGAACCTGAATTGAGAAGAAAATCAAGTAAATCAACTCTCAGCAATACAAATCAAATTGAAGATTCTAATCCTGACAATATTCAAGATCCTGACGAATCTGAAATTCTGCAAGAGGTTGATTTGATAATCTTATCTACTGTTGTTGATTGTCACAACAAAGAAGTAGATGAAGAAGAAGAAGCCATAAGAAGAGATATTACAAAGAGAACATATGAAGATTTTAATCTCTATCTACAAAGGCTTAAAGTTTCAAATGAAAGAAAATGGAGAAATTCAAGCAGACAAGAATCTTTACTTGAAAGAAGCTACGCTCATGAAAAGGAGAAATACAAGAAGTGGAAACATATTAGCACATTAAGTTGTGATACACCTATCAATTTTCAGTCTGGTGGAATTATTACAAGCGCTTCAAGTGTTATTGATTTGTTTGATATGGCTAGATCAAAAACACTCTGGTTAAAGATGTTTTCAAATCTGAAGCAATTGTCAAGTAATTCAAGAGGAGGTATTGGACACAGAGATGGTGAATATCTGAATATGTCATATGTTGATCCTTACTCCTTGACAGAAATTGGAGGTACTTTAACTTCTGAAAACCTGAACAATTTATTAGCTGTTGATATAGTTATAGATTGTCATGATGGTTTTGAAAAGAAAGAAAAGCTTCTGTACTTCATGAAAGATGGTAGTGTGAAGATTCTATCTATTCAAGATCTGCTGATGAAAACTACACAGGAACTGAAATATGTTCACTATCTGTTAAGATGGAAGAACCAAGTGTACAAAGAATGGAGTGACATGATTTTGTCAACTATAAGAAGAAGACTGTATGGAAACAGTAATTTTGATGGTAATTATACTCCCATATACTTAAATCAAAGAGGTCAGGATGTGGAAATGCAAAGGGGTACTGCTGTTAAAGAAGTAAATTTTGGCATGACTCATCTTTCTCTCAATCCTGATGGGAAGGAAATTGCTTATCTTTTGCTTGAAGAGCACAGTCTACAGAGAAACTCCATACAGAATCTCAGAGCAGCTATCTACCAGATTAATGAGGAAGATAAAGAACTCAGAAATCTTAAGGAAAGACTGATTCAAATTCTTGAAGAAAAAGAAGAAAGTTTATTATCCAACTTCTTGAAGATGAATCTGTTCTATCACAAAGCTTAAACAGATAAGTTGTTTCTGAAGATACTTGTACATTTTGATACATGTTTTTGACATCATTGAATATTTGGAATCTATACTTTATTTCACAAAGTATGAGATTGGGGGAGATTGTTAGATCAGAATTCAATGATCGTCAGAAGCTAGACTCAACTGATCAGGATTGCTGACGTCATCAGTATTGCATGGTCATCAGTATTTGATCAAGCGTCAGTATCTTATTGATCATCAGGATTCCTACTCAGACTATGATCAGGATTGATCATCAGAACTTGAAGCTGATCAGGATTCCTACTTCGAGTTATATTTGGAGTCTAGATAAACATGGAAGTTTATTCTATTTGTTCCTGGTTTGTAGAATGCAGCTATCGATTAAAGATATGTTTCTATCTTTGTTATGATTAGGACTTATCTTGTTATTGATAGAGAAGCTGTGTGCACTATATAAACACAGTTTTGGTTTCGATTTATGTATTCATTCGAGAGAGAACATAATCGGAGAGAAGCTCCTAAGAACAGAATTTCTTGAGAGAGTTTTTGTAAGCTAGCAGCTCTTAAGAACATCAGAATTTCTTAAGAGAGTTTGTAACAGTTTTATATCAAAGTTAATAAAGCTGTTATTGTTATTGTTATTGATCTTTCATATTTGTGTTATATAAAGTCGAGAATCTTATACAATTGTATTCAACCCCCTTCTACAATTGTTATTTACTGGGCAACATTTTGGTAGAAGAAATAGAAAAAGTCACGGATTGTTTCTAATAGTTGTTTTTTATTATCTAAGTTTTAATAATTTATTAATTATATTTGTTGAAAAAAATAAGTAGGCATGTTAAAATAGGTATTTATTTTAAATAATTAAAAGTATTAAAATAGTTTATAAAATAAATAAGTAAAGATTTGCCCATTTTATTTTCGGAAAATGAGAGGTTTTAGTAAAGAAAAATAGAAAATGTAACATGTTTTAGTTGAAAAGGGTAATGGTCCGTGATAATTTTGGAAAATGAACGGATTTTGTTAGAAAAAATAGAAAAAGTGATGTGTTTGTAATTGATTATAAATAAGTAATATTATTATTTAATGATTTTTTATAGATAAGTGAGAAGTAAAAACACAAATTACCAAAAAAACAGGTGGGGTACTGACCAAACTTTTAATGTTTCGTCTTTAATAATACCAGCTTAAAACTCGTGCGATGCACGGATTGTTTTAATAATTGTTATTTTTATTATTTATGTTTTAATATTTTATTAATTGTATTTGTTAAAAAAGATAAGTAGACGTTTTAAACCTTTTTAAATAATAATTTGTTAAAAAACAATTAGTAGGCGGGCTAAACTTTTTTAAATAATTAATATTATTAAAATAGTTTTTTAAAAATAAATAAGCGACGGTTTTTCCGTGATATTTTTGGAAAAGAAGGGATTTTGGTAAGGAAAAATAGAAAAAGTAACATGTTTTAGTTGAAAAAATAATTGCCCGTAATTAAAATAGGTTTTAAAAGAAATAAACAAGGGTTTGCCCGTAATATTTTTGGAAAATATTGGATTTTAGTAAGGAAAAAAAGAAAAGGAAATGTATTTTAGCTGAAAATGTAATTGGATATAAATAATGTTTTTATTTAATAATATATTTTTAAAAATTAGTAAGGGTAATTAAGTAAAATCACAAAGTACTAAAAATAAGTAAGGATAATTAAGTAAAATCACAAACTACTGACCGACCAAACTTTTAATGTTTCGTCTATTATGGTATAGATAGATAGTATAGATTTCGATTGATCGAATACACTCTACATTCTCTTTGGCATTCTAAATGATTAACTTAAAAAAATAAAATCTCAACACTTTCTTTGTCATTATGAAGGATGAACATACAAATTAAAATTGTAAGATAAAATTCTATGTTATACATGAATGTAATTCAGTCATGTTCAAAAAAATTTATTTATTAACATTTATCTCTATGTATACATTAAATTATTGAAATAAATTAGAATTTAGTTAAAAAGGATCTGAATTCTATTTATAAAATCAATACATACATATACCGACCAAACTTTTAATGTTTCGTCTTTAATAATATAGTATAGATGTATAGATATAAATTTAAATTATCGAACAAAATTTGTAACTTAAATTGGATTGGGTTGACCGATAAAATGAAAAACTCATACCTAATCAATTTAAATCGGTTTGAAATTTATTAAATCCAATTAGGTACCGAGTTTTTATTATCGACTTGGTCAATGGAAAAGAGGGTCGGGTTGGTACGATTTGATCGGGTTGATAAACCATGAACACCCCTAATTGGAGTAATCGGTGTAGTTCATGAATTAATTAAATAATTGGGGATAATCAGAATAATTAGTTAGAAACAATTTAATATTATTTATATATATAATTGTTTAATTATACTAATTATTGTAATTTACATTACTAAAGGTTTAATGTTAATGTGGGTGAGAAAAAAATTATACGAGAGTTCATGGATATGAGAAGAAGTATCATGGGAGAGTTCGTGGGTGCGAGAACAAAAATACTACAAAAGTTTGTGGGTATGAGAAAAGGAAAACTAGCGAAAGTTCGTGGGGAAAATCGGATGCTGATGTATTCGTGGAAGAAACTGTCCCAAACCAACAACAACAAAAAGGGAAATTATAAGAAGAGTCGTGATAAAAATGATAATGGTGGTAGCGATGACATAGATGACGACGAGGACGAAGGTGAACAACTCATCACAATGAGGACTCTGATTGAATTGAGTGATTTTGTTGATTGAAGCAGACGATTCTATTTTTCTATTTTGACCAACTCTCAATTTTGGTATCGTGAGTTTGAGAGGAGATGTTAACGTATAATATACATTATTATAGGAAAATATAGAGAATTAACTCTGGTATTATAATTAGTGAAGTAAATAGAGATATATGATAGGTTCATTTATTGGTAATTAGAGATTGGTTATATAAACAATTATGGCATTGTATTTTGTCTAAAATAAAAAGTTGTGGCATTGTGTTAGACTTGAGCCTTATGCCTTCGAAATTGTATGAGAAGAGATTTGAGATTATTTTATGTAAAACAAGATACAAATTATAACCATTTTGCTTATTTTAATTTAGTATAGATTATAGTCGATTCAGGGTTCATTAATTTGTACCATAAATTTATTTAATCATGTAATTGAGTTAAATACATGAATTTAAAAAATATATGTAAAATAATTAATTTGAGTTACAATTGAAATTTTAAAATTTAGGCTTTCAATTATATATAATAAATGAGTTAAATATACTAAATAATTATAAGATCAAAACAAAATTATGTAGATGTGTACGTTGTTAAGATAACTTTTATCTTATGGATATTAGTCGAATATATGAAGTCTAATCAAATTTAGAAGTATTTGATTTAAGAAAAAAGTATGCAATATTAAAAAAATTACTATATAAATATAAAAAAAATGTAAATATTATTATTTACCATATTTTTAATTAAAAAATTATTTCTATATGTATACAAATTTGTGCGATAAATTATTTCGGTATAAGTACATGCCCGTGCCTCGCACGGGGCTTTTACGCTAGTCTATTATATATATAATAGAGCAACTAGGGGGTTTGTGAGATAATTTATTCAAGCTAAAATGACAATTATACCCTCTAAGTTTTAAATTATATTTTTACCCCTTCCTTAATTATTTCATATTAATTCTCTCTTATTTTACATATCAATACATCTATACATTAATTACTAATCTTTATTAAAGCATGTTAATTGTATTATAATTACATTTATTGTTTATTTACATGATATTTTAAATGATATATATTATTTGAGAAAGTAATATAATATAATTAAAAAATTAATGATATTGAAATAATTATATACAAAATACGAATTCGATGATATGGCATTGTTAGTAATATGATATGAGTTTAAGTTATCTTAATTGTGGTCATTGGCGAAAGATGGTTATCCATCATTAACTAATTTAGAATATGTTTATAAAATCATATCAAGTAGTATTTATATAAGTTTATGAACATGTAGTATGATCATTCATGTTTTTTTAAAACGAATTATGTGCAGTAAAGAAATATTAAATACTTACCTGGAAATCAACAACACCCTATTCACTTTAGATATACGTGTATCACACGAACTTTCGATTAAACGAATACAATACAATAAAGAAATGGAATATTAACTTCACAAGAACCATTGTTAACTTACATTTTCAAATATCTCAGCCATCAAACCATGGATACGAGTATACCACAAACAAATATTTCGAAAGGGTTATTCATCATTAACTAATTTAGAATACGTATATATAAAATCATATCGAGTAGTATTTATATAAGTTTTTGAACATGTAGTATGATCATTCATGTTTTTAAAAAAAACAAATTATACAGTAAAGAAACATCAAATATTTACTCGTAAATCAACACCAATATATTTACATATAAATGATAAACGTGTATCACACGATGTTCTGATTAAACAAATACAATACGATAAAAAAATGGAATCCTTCAGAAGAACCATTGCTAACTTACATTTTCAAATATCTTTCCCATCAAACCATCAAGACGAATATATCGAAATTGATCACAAATTATGTAATATTCTAGAATAAACACGTACCTTGCACAGGTTATAGATCTAGTTATCTATCTAATAGCACAATAGAGGAGTTTGTGAGACAATTTTATTATCTTGAAATTACTAAATTACTCCTTCTATATTATATTAATGATAAATTAACCCTTCTATATTATATTAATGATAATGATAAAAAATTTGTTGCTAAGGGGAATTGAACCTAGTACCTAGGTGATAGGTGTGACTACAGTTGACATCTATAACCACTCCACCATTCCAATATTTTCATACCATCTTAAAAATGATTAACCTCATATTCACAAAAATCACTTGTTGTATGTTTTTGAATATTTTTTTGAGAGTAGTACCAATTATATTTATAATACAAATTCAATATTGACATTTGCCACTAGTACATTATTGAAATTTTTTAATGTCAACCAAATATCATTAGTTATATTTTCTTTAATAGTTATTTTAAAATTTAAAACTATCAACATATTTACTCCTTTCTAATTATATCCTCGTATATAATAAACGTAAAACAGATTTTATCCATTATTTTACATTTAAATCTTTTTCATTTTTAGATATTAACAACTTATAATTACATTGAAAGGCATATGTTTAGGCCTATTTGTTTACATCGAGGATTCAACTCAACTTAAACAAGTTTGTAATAAGTAAGTAATAATTCAATTGTCACAGTCACAGGAATCTCAGAAGATCATATCTGTCAGAAGAATACAGATTAAAGTCATCCTACAGACTTGAAGAAATACTACATTGAAAGAAGTTCAATTAATTGATCAAGCCTCGGTGAAGTCTTCAAAGAAGTGGATTTATTAAAGTGACAGAGGTTTCAGATTTGTGATAACAAATGTACATGTTACAAAGGTTGAACAACAGTCAAAAGCAGACAATGGACCACAACTTAAAGTCAAGATGAAGAACAGACATTGAAGTTAGTCATTTATGAACCAGACAGTGCATCAAATGACAACCTCAGACAATGGATATTCTTCAGCAGTTCAAGTGGTTCAAGGATTGGTTATGCTATCTTGTAAGAATTTAATTTTTTTTTAAATTAGTTATTAATTAATTTATTAAATTAATTCTTCAGAATTAATTTAACAAATAATTTAAGTAATTAATTTATTGAATAAATTAATTCATCAGAATTAATTTAAGAAATAAATTAATTATTAGAATTCATTTAAAATAGAATTAGAATTAAATTAGAATTACTTAAATAAAATGAACTGGAATGACTATCAAGGATAGTCATCCCGGTAGTCATTCCAAGTCATTTTAATTAAAAATGAACTGGAATGACTATCAAGGGATAGTCATCCCGGTAGTCATACCGGTAGTCATCTCGGTAGTCATCCAAGTTCATTTTAGTTTATTCTAAATTAATTCTCCTAAATTCTGATAGTCATTCCAGTACAAAACATAGTCATTCCAGGCTTAAAAATAGTCTTTTTAGACTATTTTGATAGTCATTCCTAGTGGAATGAAAAGCAAGAAACGTGCAGGCTTGTCAAGTGGATTAAAGTACAAAAGGAAAGATCAAGACACAACGGATATTAATCAAGAACATTACATCTTCAAAACTTTCTGTGAAGAACACTGCTGAATCATTTCTTCAGTGAATTAATTCTAAAAATCATAGTGTTAAATCTAAACCACCAGAATTCATTCACTTGTACTGCTTTGACTATCTAGCGGATTTTTATCCCTAGAACGTATATCAAATTATCAATTATTGTTATATCTTTTTATTACAAAAATAGATAAATTCATGTTGAATTTATTCTAGATTTGTTTTAATTAGTTTGAGATTCAATCTTGTAATCAGTACCATATTTGTAACACCTTTCAAGTTTAATATAAGTTATATTTAACTTGAATTCTGTTTCATTTAATTCCGCCATAATTTGTTCTTAAATTGTTTTATTCTAAAAAGAACAAATTCGATAAAACGGTATAGTTTGTATTCAACCCCCTTCTACAATCTTATCAGGACCTAACAGTTGGCATCAGAGCCTTTTGATTGATATACTAATCAAAGATCCAATTGTTTTAAGATTTTCTTAAACTCTGAAATTTTTAATTCTTCAAAAATCTCAAAAATGTCTACAACTCAGAAAGTTGGTACTGTCAAAATCCCCATGTTCAGAAAGGAGCATTATCCCATGTGGAAGAAGAAAATGCTCATGTTTCTTCAAGTTGCTAATGTTAAATATCTGGGAGTGCTGAAGAATGGTCCTAAAATCCCTATGATTGTTGAGGGAGAGCAGATAGAGAATGATGTGGTTACTAGAGCTGCTAGGATGTACCCCAAGGACCCCAAGGACTACACTCCTGATGAGAAAGAGGATTCTACACTGGATGCCTGTCTATAGTTGATACTGGTTGATTGTCTCGATCCTATCATGCATAATCATGTCCTAAATTGTGCTACTGCCAAACACATTTGGGACACAATAGAGATAATCAATGAGGGGACAGAGGAAGTTAGAGAGAATAAGCTGGAAATTCTCACCTCTTCATATGAGCATTTCAGATCAAACCCTGGTGAAGTTATCTTTGAGGTTTTTGAGAGATACAACAAATTAGTCAATGATCTGAACCTCAATGGGAAGCACTACACTATCAAGGAGATTAACAAGAAGTTCCTCCTGACACTTTCAATTCATCTGGAGCACAGAATATCTGCAATCAGAGAAGCAAGAGATCTTGGAGAGATTTCTCTGGAAAGACTGTATGGTGTTCTGAAGACCTATGAGCTGGAGCAGATTCAACAGAATGAGTTATATGGAACTGGAAAGATAGTTGGTACTTCTACTGCATTGACAACAGTAGTCCCACAGAAACTGGAAGTGAAGGTTGTTCAACCTTCCAGTTCTAACTTGGATGTTATTGATGCTGAATTTGGTTTAACATCCATTGATAAATCTGGTGGTGACTTCTACTCTTTGGAAGAACTTGATTAGCTGGAAGATGGTGATTTGGCCATGATAGTCAGGAAGTTTGGGAAGTTCAGATTCAGAAGGAATCCCAATCTTAAGTTCAAGCCCAGGTTTCAGAGAGGTGGATCTTCCTCTTCAAGTAGCACAATGGGTGGCTACAAAACTGGAACTGTGGAAAGAAGCACAATCAGGTGCTACAATTGTAATGAGTTGGGTCACTTTGCTACAGAATGTAAAAATCCAAAGCAAGTGAGAAGGAACTCATTTGATTCTAACAAGAAGAATAAGATTGGGAAAGCTTATGTTGCTGAAAGAAAGAGTTGGGATGATACTGATAGTGATGAAGAAGCAAGTGAGATCGGAAACCTTGCTTTAATGGCTAATGAGGCAAGCACTTCATCAACATACATGTCAGAGGTAAAGTTTACTGATACTGAAATGATCTATCATCTTAGTACTACTGTTTCTTGTGCACGTAGAGAAAATGATAGAATAATTCTTTTGAACATAGCCCTTGAAAAGGAGATAAAAGAATTAAAACTTGTGCATGTTAATCAGGATGAACTAACTGAGAAAATAACATTTCTTGAGAATAGGGTTAAATGTTATATTCAACTGGAAACCATTCCTAAGGGTCAGATCAGTGAACTTAAAGTCAAGGCTAATGCTTACTATAACTCTTGTAAGACTGCTAAATAAATCATCAATAAACAAAGTATTGGTCATACTGTAGGAATAGGGTATGACTATAATGAATCTATTGGTGAATTAAGCATAAATACCCATAATAGAGTTAGTGCTGAAGAAAGGGGTATACCAGATGTGCTTAAGGGTATTGATAAGCCTTTCTTTAGAGAGTCCCAAGCAGATCCTCTGAATGAATACTCTATCATTATTGAAGAGGAGATACTTATGGAGGATCGTGCTTTTGATCTTGAACAGTCCAAAAAGTGTAAGTTTGACAAACCAGTCAAAGTTGTTTCTGCAACGAAGACTAAGTCAGACATTCATAAAGTGGATCAAAACAACTGCAAAACTGACATGCCTGCTATTAATATTTCTCATAAAGCATGTGGAGTGGTTAATTGCATGTCTTGTGCTTTCAATGTTATGTATGCTTATTTTAATAGTAAGCATGTATCTGATAATAAGACTGCTCCACGTCAACATGTTAATAATAAGAAGCATGTCAGATCTAAGACTACTAGTCCTCCAAAGACTAGAGTGGATCCATTTATCCCTAAGCCTACTCAGAAATGTGTTAAGGCTGGCTATAAATGGAAACACTCTTTTGTGAAAGAGGTCTATGTAGTTAAAGTTAAAAATGTTGTTTTTCCTGACAAAGGCCAGTTCTTTAAGTATGCCAGACCCAATCAAGTTTGGGCTCCGAGGAAGGACTAATCAATTTGATATTGCAGGGTGTGAAACAGGTAAACCGTGTTATGTGGGTTCTGGACAGTGGCTGTTCAAGGCATATGACCGGAGATAGAGCCTTGCTATCAAATGTGGTTGAGAAAGCTGGCCCAGGAGTTACCTTCGGAGATAACAGCAAGGGTATTACAAGAGGATATGGCTGTTTGAAGTTTGGAAATGTTATCATTCAAGATGTATCTATTGTGGAAGGTCTGAAGTTTAATCTTCTCAGTATCAGTCATTTCTGTGACAGAGGATATGATGTTTCCTTTGAGAAAGATAGATGTCAGATCCTTCACAAGAAGAATGGAAAGCCTGCTCTTCAAGAAGTAAGGAAAGGTGATTTGTTCATAGCTGATCTGCTCTCTTGATCCAAAGATGAAGTTACTTGTTTTTATGCTAAAGCTTCATCAGATGAAAGTTGGCTATGGCACAAGAAGATGTCTCACCTTAACTTCAAAACCATGAACTCTTTAGTCAAAAGGGAATTGGTTAGAGGTTTGCCTCAGATGGAATTTACACAGGAAGGACTGTGTGAGGCTTGTCAGAAAGGAAAGTCAAAGAAAGCTTCTCACAAGGGCACTAGCACATCGTCAATAACTGAACCACTTCAGCTACTTCACATGGATTTGTTTGGTCCAGTTAGTGTGATGTCCATGTCAAAGAAACAGTATGCACTTGTGATTGTTGATGACTATTCCAAATATACTTGGGTTTTATTCCTACATTCCAAGGATGAGACCCCACAGATGGTGATTGATCATATAAAGTTGATTGAGCTGGATTCGAGATTCCCTGTTAGAGCTATAAGGTCAGATAATGGAACTGAATTCAAGAATGCAGTTCTAAATGACTTTTGTGCAGATAAAGGAATAACAAGACAATATTCTGCCCCTAGAACTCCTCAACAGAATGGAGTGGTGGAAAGGAAGAATCGTACATTGATTGAAGCTGCTAGGACTATGTTAAGTGAATCAAGACTTCAAATGTACTTTTGGGCTGAAGCTGTGAACACTGCTTGTTATACTCAGAATCGAACTTTAATCAACAAGGATTTAATGAAGACTCCTTATGAGATCATGAACAACAAGAAACCAACTCTCAAATACTTTCATGTATTTGGTGCAAAATGTTTTGTGCTTAAGGATGACAATGTGACACGTGGCAAGTTTGAGGCCAAGGCACAAGAAGCTATTTTTATTGGTTATCAAGAAGATCATACAAGGTGTATTTGATTAATGGTCACCATATGAAGGAAAGTGTCAATGTTACATTTGATGACACTAAGCTCCCTAGTATCCAAACTGAAGATTCATCTGAACAACTGAAGTTTGATAACTTGCCATACTCAGAATCAGATGATGAAGCCCCACCTGAGAATATTGCTGGGAATGACAATAATAATGATGATAATGATCATGGTGGTGGTGGAAACATTGGTAACAATGGAGATACCACCAACACTGGAGAAGAATCATCAAGGCAATCAAGAAACAACTCAGGGGGAGGAAATGAAGGATCTACTAGTCAGTCACAACACCACAATGAATTTCAAGGCGAATTATCAAGATCAAATCTTCCAAGACAGACTGTATGGAATAGAGCTCATCCCTTTGAGCTGATCATTGGTGATCCAGGTGTTGGAGTTAGAACTAGAAGTGCTACTCAGAATGAATGTCATTATTCAGGGTTTCTATCTGAAATGGAGCCAAAGAAGACTGAGGAAGCACTGACTGATCCAGATTGGGTGATTGCTATGCAAGATGAACTCAATCAATTTGAACAACAACAAGTCTGAAAGCTGGTACCCAGACCAAAGAACAAGAAAGTAGTTGGTACAAGATGGGTATACAGAAACAAGCTAGATGAGGATGGCATTGTTACAAGGAACAAGGCAAGACTGGTTGCTCAAGGGTATTCACAAGCTGAAGGCATTGATTATGATGAAACCTATGCACCAGTGGCTAGACTTGAGGCCATCAGGATGTTCTTAGCATTTGCAGCTTATTCCAATTTTAAAGTCTATCAAATGGATGTTAAGAGTGCATTCCTGAATGGTGAGCTTGATGAAAAAGTGTATGTGGAACAGCCCCTGGCTTTGAAAATCAGGAGCTGCTGGACTTTGTGTACTTTCTCTTCAAGGCTATCTATGGTCTCAAACAAGCCCCAAGAAAATGGTATGACACTCTCTCTGGTTTTCTTTTAGAAAATGGTTTTGTTAGAGGTATCATAGAGAAAACTCTTTTTTCAAAGAAACACAAAAGTGATATGATATTAGTCCAAGTCTATGTGGATGACATCTATAATATTCTGCAATTTTCTTATTATTGTATTTTGTATATATATTATATTATATTATTTTTATTGATTATCTTTTATTTTCTATTTGTCTTAGTTGTTTTTGTAAATATTTTGTATATATTATTTCTGCTCTAGCTCTTGCTTAGCTGGAACTTCAGTGCCAAATCCAATTCAGGTATTACTTTCTATCTCTCAATCCACTTCTTTTACTGTTGCTGAACCCAAGTGGTTGTTAGGGCTGACCAAGGGATTTTAGATCCACAATCTTTATCCCAGGTCTTAGAGCCAAACAATGAGTCTACAACCTTCTTGACCTCTCAGCCTGAACAGAAATCAACTGTTAAACAAATAAGTATTTTGATTGAAACAGTGAGTGATCCCACAGCTCTGCCTACTCTAAAGAAATTCAAATATACTGAGGCATCTGTTAGCCGATCTGTATCCTCCCAACAGGATATGGACTTTGAAATGACCAATGAACTATTTCTAGAGACATTCTCTCAACAGAATGAATCTATTGAAATTCGTCATGGCACTTTGTACTGAGTCAAGCACACTCTCATTACTCATAATGGGAGAAGACAATTCCATTAGATGAGACTCAGGACACAGTGAAAGCAGAGCACCTGCAACTGGTTACAGTGCCTACCATTGTTACGGTAGAAGTGCCTTCATAGGCATCTGAGAGAAAATTTGATTCTTTGCCAAATCAAATAGAATCATTTTCTCCCCTCCCAGAGGGAACATCTCTGGCTCCCTTAAAAGGATTTTCCACTCGCAGATTTATCTGGAGAAAGTGGAAGGCAACTTGGTTAGTCTATCACTAAAGCAATTCAGATTTTAATTCCAAGTGATTTGATAGACATGATTGAGGATCGGGATTTGCGAACTCCCATTGCACCACCACTAACCTCTCTTGAAGAGGCTAGGGTGTTTTTCAATGCAGGTATTGATCTAAAAGGAGCAAACAGACAGCTAATGTTGAGTGATGCGAGTCAAACACTGAGTGAAACACATGCACGTGAGATGAGTGATACACTTACAAGAGTAATTCAAGTGAGTGCACGCACAGACACATACACTGCAATGTAGTTAGCTCACATAGCTGATATACAGGAACATCTATTCAAAACCCAGACTGATAAAGAACTTTTGCAAGCACAAGTGGTTGAACGGTCTTCTTCTTCCACCTCTGTCAACAATCAGCTGGGACTACTCAAGGAAATCTTTAAGACAAATTTACTTCCCAAGATCAACTCCATCAACTATCTCAACTCCTACTGGCTTCAGAGACTCATAAAGTTAAATCTGTAGAGAATTCCTCAACTAAGGGGGAGAAGTTTGGAAAAGCTAGAAAAAGGGAGCTGAAAAAGATATAAAAGGAAAAGGAGGAGTTTCAGGGTAGTAAAGGAAAATTAGCTCTGTTTTGTAAATGTCATATGTATAGAGCTTAGGTAAATCAATATAGGATCAATGTATACACATGTTCAGTCTAGAGGAACATCTATCTTGTATTTATCTTTACTGTTTGAATATGGATAATGTTTAATGAAATCCAAAACTTTGTGTTATTATTTACTTAACTTTTAAAGTCTTATTTTTACTTGTTTAGTTAGTTGAGTTATCCTCTAGGTATTTGCTTGTTATTTTCTAACAAACAAGTAGGGGGAGATTGAAAGGCATATGTTTAGGCCTATTTGTTTACATCGAGGATTCAACTCAACTTAAACAAGTTTGTAATAAGTAAGTAATAATTCAATTGTCACAGGCACATGAATCTCAGAAGATCATATCTGTCAGAAGAATACAGATTAAAGTCATCCTACAGACTTGAAGAAATACTACATTGAAAGAAGTTCAATTAATTGATCAAGCCTCGGTGAAGTCTTCAAAGAAGTGGATTTATTAAAGTGACAGAGGTTTCAGATTTGTGATAACAAATGTACAGGTTACAAAGGTTGAACAACAGTCAAAAGTAGACAATGGACCACAACTTAAAGTCAAGATGAAGAACAGACATTGAAGTTAGTCATTTATGAACCAAACAGTGCATCAAATGACAACCTCAGACAATGGATATTCTTCAGCAGTTCAAGTGGTTCAAGGATTGGTTATACTATCTTGTAAGAATTTAAATTCTCTTTTAAATTAGTTATTAATTTATTTATTAAATTAATTCATCAGAATTAATTTATGAAATAAATTAATTATTAGAATTAATTTAAAATAGAATTAGAATTACTTAAATAAAATGAACTGGAATGACTATCAAGGATAGTCATCCCGGTAGTCATTCCAAGTCATTTTAATTAAAAATGAACTGGAATGACTATCAAGGGATAGTCATCCCGGTAGTCATCTCGGTAGTCATCCAAGTTCATTTTAGTTTATTCTAAATTAATTCTCCTAAATTCTGATAGTCATTCCAGTACAAAGCATAGTCATTCCAGGCTTAAAAATAGTCTTTTTAGACTATTTTGATAGTCATTCCTAGTGGAATGAAAAGCAAGAAACGTGCAGGCTTGTCAAGTGGATTAAAGTACAAAAGGAAAGATCAAGACACAACAAATATTAATCAAGAACATTACATCTTCAAAACTTTCTGTGAAGAACACTGCCGAATCATTTCTTCAGTGAATTAATTCTAAAAATCATAGTGTTAAATCTAAACCACCAGAATTCATTCACTTGTACTGCTTTGACTATCTAGCGGATTTTTATCCCTAGAACGTATATCAAATTATCAATTATTGTTATATCTTTTTATTACAAAAATAGATAAATTCATGTTGAATTTATTCTAGATTTGTTTTAATTAGTTTGAGATTCAATCTTGTAATCAGTACCATATTTGTAACACCTTTCAAGTTTAATATAAGTTATATTTAACTTGAATTCTGTTTCATTTAATTCCGCCATAATTTGTTCTTAAATTGTTTTATTCTAAAAAGAACAAATTCGATAAAACGGTATAGTTTGTACTCCCTTCTACAAACTTATTAGAACCTAACATACATATATAAAAGTACATGGTCTACAATTAGTCTTATATTTAAGGGTCTACATATAACAATATCATGTCCGCTATTATATTTTAATTATTATATTTATAGTAAAATAAGCTTAAACTCGGATGGAGATTACAAATATCAAATTTTTATGTATATAAGCATAACACTTCAACAAATTAGGGGACCGTTAACTTCACAACAATATTGATGTCAATATTAACTATCGTATAATTGATTTATCGCACATTAACCGTTTAGGTATACAACATATTTTTAAAAAAAGGAATTAAAAATATATTCGTATCTAGAGCATGCCCGTATGTAGGATTAAAAAAATAATTTGAAGGCATTGTTTAAACAATATATGCAAAAATTTGTCGTTTATCACTAATTAGATATTACCAAACCAGTGAACGTCTATGCTTAGTGACAACAACGGTAGAATTCAAAAAATTTAAACGCTTTCAAGCTACATCTCTAACGAACATCATCCATTAGCACGACAAGTCCTTGTACATAATGGAAGAAGTTGCATCTTACAATACAATATATATTCTATTTTCAAATTATGTACAAACTTTAGTGACATGTGAGTCTAGAGCATGAGGCACGGACGGTAAAGCTAGTTTTAATGTAAAATTCATACCCTATCTATTTTGAATTTGTATACTTAATTTCAAACACATATCCAATTTAAAAGGTATAGCGTATTATTCGTGTACATTTAATAAAATTAATAATTTAATATAATTAATATTTTTATATTACAAATATACAGTTTTATTTAATTTTTTTATGAAAATATATATTAATTATGAATGTTTACATAGAATTCTACAAAAATTTGTAAATATGTACTATTTTTTTATAAATGTATACTTTTATATAAAAATATAATTATTTATTAATAAATATATTTATTTCGTGTACATTTATGTCGTGTTGTGTACCTAAAGTGAAAACCTGTATCCTACACTAAATTTATAATGTATTAAAAAGTATGGTGTTATTGTTGTATACCAAATTACAGGATCTAATTACCATACCAGAACTGAATGGAAGGTCAAACAGAGATCGAGTTATCCGGGATATTTGCTAGAAATTTATTGCACATTCAAAAAATTTAATCAAACAAGGGGTGTTAGGCTTCCATTGACAACCAAGTATAGTAGGAAATACATAGTTGATTGAATCATTTTTGTCACTCCTAGTCCTACCCAAGCTATAACTGAGCTAAGGAATCTCTCAACTGTTCATCAAACGAGCAAATTATTTGTTTCTGACTAGGCTAAAAATCTAAAATCATATATACCAATTCCATGTTTATTTAAAGTGAAGTAGTGAACTACACTAGCTGGTTCGGTTAATGTAACGTACATAACGGTGTAGCTGACGGATCTAATAAGGAGTACGAGAAAATAAGTACGGGACACTTGTTCTTTAAAATAAAATTTAATGCTTTACTATTATAAAATATTTGAAACATAGAATGTGTCCATGCAAATATTTAAAATTTTAAAATTATTTTTCTAAGATTAATTCCGAACTTGTAAAGAAAAATTTCTGGATACATCCACCTAACGCTAGGGATAATAAAAATGATTGAAATTCTCAGTATAGTAGCTGTAGACTGTAGTGAAGGGCGGTTGATACATGCATGCTTGTCGCGGCCTAATTCAACTTTGCAAAAGTGTGCTAAGTTACAACCTAACCTACGTGCAGGAACTTGGTTCTTCTTCCATACAATGTTCATCATCAATCAATCATCAGAATAATATCTTTATTCTTTCATTAAAATAGTATACTATGATCAACAAGAATACAGGTCGGCAAAGGCAACTTTGTTGCCAGTTTTGTGACAGGAATTTTCAGAAAATTACTGCACGCCTAAACCTCCAACGTAGCAGCCGAAACTTCCATCGGTATAGTGTAGGTGTGACTTGGGGTACTCCCCTGATTATCCATCCACTAAATTAGTTTAAGCAACATAAAAGAAATTTGTCAATATTTAAGGTATAAAGTAAATAAAGTGAAAAAAAGTAATGGAAGTAGTTGATTTTTATATTATAAAACTTTATTATTTTTGGAAAATTTTGGAATGTAAAGAAATGAATGAGAAATCTCAAAAAGGAAAGTGTAAAGAAATGGATGAAATGGAGGGAGTACTTTTTTTGAAATGTATAGAAATGAGAGGGAAATCCCAAAATGAAAACTGTATAAAAATGAAAGGGACAGATAGAGTATCTTTTATCATTAATTTTTAGAATCATAAAAATATATTTTTATAAAAGTAAAATATATAAGGATATTTATTCAAAATTTACTCAATGTCTCATGAAACAAAATTTCTATATCCGTCCTAAGTGTGAGAGGTCGGGAATCCGAATTTTAATAAAAATAAAATGATCCATACATGACATGGGTAAACAGATGTTGTTGGGCGGTGAAAACTCAGGTACCACATCGATAAAACAAAAGAAAATTATCTTGTATATAGAGCAGTCGATTAATTCCATTAGTGTGAGATTTTTTGGGATATGTCCAAAAATAAATCTATGGGCATGATCCAGAACGGACAATATCAAACTAATTTGTGGAGTTAAGCCTTGCTCGCGACCCAACAAGTGGTATCAGAGCTCATGGTTCCGGACTTGGATCGTGGGGTAGGGGTTGTGGTTCTCCAGTGTGGGGAGTTCTCATTGGTGTTAATACGCGATTAGAGATTTGTCGACTGACTTGTGTCGAAAGTCTTCTTGATGCCATATAAACAAGTTTATCGTAAATGTAAAATCACGAAATTTGTGGTTCATGATTTGAGTGATGAATTATTGGATGATGTCAACTCAAGTAGTATATCGATGAAACAAGAGAAAATTTCCAAATAAATTAGTATGTGGAGTTAAAGATTACTCGCGACCACCAGTTGCTCGCGACCACTGATATTACGTGACAATTTTCTATGAACTTTATTTGCTGTTAAAAAAATTGTCCGTAGTGCAGTATAATAAGGATTTCGAAATCTAAAATGGAGGATACAGTGTCTCCATATGTGTATCACAGTGTATGCATCTACATAGGTGGAAGATTTGGTGGAATTTTATTATACTAACTTTCCACCATTTCGCCACCTTTTTATTTTTCAACGTAGCACATAATTAGGATTAATATGGAGCGCCATAATTTATCTTTGATTAAACCAAACAATTATGCCAAAATTGCAACGTAACTACCATTACGTGTCTATTAGAGTCTAGAATGCGCGCCTTTACGGAGAAAAGCATGGAGCGTAAGCTCGACACGAAGTGGGTGTTGGGTTTAAGACTTTGGTCCCGTTTCGTATTATTTTCACATTAAAAATTACTAGCTTAAAACCCATGCGATGCACGGATTATTATTAATAATTATTATTTTTATTATCTATGTTTTAATATTTTTATTAATTTGCATTTGCTAAAAAAAATAGGCGTGTTAATTTTTTTTTTAAATAATTAAAAGTATTAAAATAGATTTAAAAATAAATTAATAAATGTTTACCCGTTATATTTTTGGAAAATGAGAGGTCTTAGTAAGGAAAAATAGAAAAAGTAAAATGTTTTAGCTGAAAAGGTAAGTGCTCATAATTAAAAATATTTAAATAGGTTTCAAAATAAATAAGTAAGGATTTGCCCGGGATATTTTTTGAAAATTAGGGGGTTTAGTAAGGAAAAATAGAAAGATTAACATGCTTTTGTTAAAAAATATAACCGTCCGTGTTTTTTTTAGGAAAATAGAGAATTCTGATAGAAAAAAAAGGTAATGTATTTTAGTTGAAAATGTAATTAGTTATAAATAATGTTATTATTTAGTTATAGTTTTAAAAAAAAATAAGGGTACTTAAGTAAAATCACTAAGTACCGACCGTCCGTTCGTCCGACTACCAAACTTTTAATGTTTCGTCTTTAATAATACTAGCATTTAACCCGTGCGATGCACAGATGAATTTTAGAATTTTTATATTATTATATGTATTTTGATTATATAATTTTATTAGTAGAAAAATAAATTTTTAAAAATTAATAATGTATGTATGATGTTGGTGTAAGCATGTCTTTGTATTTTGAGGATAAATGTTTTTAATATATTGTCGACAGGAATACTATCTTGAACTTCTGAATATAGCTTAGGCAATATAAATATTTAATAATAATGTGTTATTGACGGGATATAACTTAGAAAAATAGGTAATATAAATATTTAATAATAATATGTTATTGACGGGATTCGAACCTTGAACCCGTGAGAACATTTTAAATATCTAAAAAGAAATATTTTTTAAACTATGTTATTGACGGGATTCGAACCTTGAACCCGTGAGAGTATTTTGAATATCAAGAAAGAAATATTCTTTTAACATTACATCTAACGGTTCTGCTTTTATCTCTCTTTCAATCTAACGGTTGTTATTAAAAATACTAACTAACCAACAACCAACCAATCAAATAGAGGCTAGTTTGCTTATAATAATATGAAAGAAATATTCTTTTAACATTACATCTAACGGTTCTCCTTTTATCTCTCTTTCAATCTAACGGTTGTTATTAAAAATACTAACTAACCAACAACCAACCAACCAAATAGAGGATAGTTTGCTTATAATAATATAGTATATTTGCTTATAATAATATGAAAGAAATATTCTTTTAACATTACATCTAACGGTTCTCCTTTTATCTCTCTTTCAATCTAACGGTACCAACTAATGAGACTACTGAGACATCTGCATATACTGGACACACTTCAAGTTTTAGAAACGGATAAGATGGATATCCTTGAGTGGTTAGAATGTTGTTATTAACTATTATTTATCTTGCCTATCTTAGTTATCAGTTAGGTGTTGATAAGAGATGTATAGGTTTAGAACTCTCACCTTTGTATTTATCAAGATGTCTTAGCTGCACCTATATACACTTGTAAAAAACATACTGCACGGTGTGCATAACAACATATACAATCACTGTTGTTTCAGCTCTTTTATGGTATCAGAGCCATTACACTCAAACGAGTAACACGATCCACAATCAACATCTTCATCATCAACGCTTCAAAACCACAACCAAAGATGAGTACTTCTATCGTGAATGTTGGCTCAGATGTTGTCCCAACTACTAATCAAATTATTCAATTCAACACCAGTTCTCAACTTCCAATCAAGTTGACTGGAAACACCAATTTTGCAGTATGGAAATCTCAAATGGAAATGTTGTTCCATGGACATGATTTATATGGGTTTCTAGATGGCTCGAACCCAGCTCCTGAGCAAAACCTCAAAGAAAATGAGAATATTACACCTAATCCAGCCTACAAACTATGGTTTCGCCAAGATAAGCTGATCCAAAATGCTTTGCTCTCTTCAGTTGATCCAACACTTGCCTCAACGGTGGCTATGGCATCTACTTCCAAACAAGCATGGGAATCATTACATGCAACATTTGCAAACAAATCACAAACTCGGATTTTTAGTTTAAGAGATCATTTGCATCGCGTCACGAAAGGTGATAAGTCCATTGCTGAATATCTTCGAGAGATTCGTTCTATTGTAGATGAACTCGCGATTGCTGGCTCACCAGTCACACAATCTGAACTGATTGTTAAAGTTCTCGCTGGATTAGGCCCAGAATATAACAACACCGCATCTGTTATTCGAGCACGAGACACGCCTATCTCATATGAAGACCTGTACGACAGACTCACTGATCAGGAGTTATGTATCAAATATGATGAACTTCAGAAACAAGTTCCTGTCACACCCGTGACTGCTGCTGTTGCCCAGAGAATGCCTAATCCTAATTCTAATTCAGGATTTCGATCATCCTATCAGAACCAACGTCGGTCTCCACAATATGGCAAGGGGCGCGGTTTTCAACCCAGAAATATGAATCAACAATGGCGTAATTCTGTCTCCCAATTTCAGCCGCAATTCACTTGTTATAGTGATAACAACTACCCTGATAATAGGCCACGATGTCAGTTATGTGAAAAAATTGGCCACGTTGCGAAAATGTGTCGTTCAAGGTCTCACAATCACATGGAGGCCAAAGCTCAATTTGCTCATCATCTACAGTCTTCCTCAGCACCGTGGGTTGTTGATTCTGGCGCGTCTCATCATATAGCATCAGATGTTAATAACTTTAGTGAGGTACAAGCCTACAATGGGCCTGCAGAAATCGCAATGGGTAACGGTAACATGATTCCGATTTCTCACACCGGCACTGTTAAATTAAATTCTTCCAAATCTGATTTTGTTTTGTCTGATATTTTATGTGCTCCAACTATCAAGCAAAATTTACTGTCTGTATCAAAATTTTGTTGTGATAATAGAACATCTATTGAATTTTTTCCCACCTATTTTTGTGTGAAGGATCTGAGTACGGGAGCAGTGCTGGCGCGAGGCCCGAATAATTCTGGATTATATGAATGGCAATCATCTTCATCGTCTCCAATTCCATGTGCTCATAGTGTGTCAGCTACAATTCCATTGTCCCGATGGCATCAACGTTTGGGTCACCCCAACCTTAGAATTCTTAAGACAGTTTTAAATGATTTTTCTTTACCTTTCTGTCATCCAGATAAATTTCACTCATGTAATTCTTGTTGCTGCAATAAAAGCCATCGTCTGTCTTTTTCTCATAATTCTTTGCAGAGTCAGCGTCCCTTACAAATATTGTTTAGTGATTTATGGGGTCCCTCCCCGGTTCTCTCTCTAGACAAAAAATTATACTATGTAATTTTTGTCGATCACTATACAAAATACTTCTGGCTATATACTATCAAAAATAAAAATGAAGTACTTCCAATTTTTCAACAATTTCAAACACTTGTTGAAAAATATTTTCAAACTAAAATAATGTCCTTTTATTCTGATGGTGGTGGTGAATTTCAAGGTATGAGTACTCACCTAACTTCACAAGGCATTGAACAATTAGTGTCACCTCCTTATACACCACAACGAGTAGCTTTAGCAGAACGACGTCATCGTCATATCTTAGAAACTGCAAAAACTTTGTTACATCAAGCTGCTTTACCATCAAATTTCTGGTCGTTTGCATGTACTTATGCCACATATCTAATTAATCGGCTACCCACTAAAGAGTCTCCACATTGTTCACCATTCCAAGCATTGTTTCAAAAGGTACCAGATTACTCTAAACTCCGCGTATTTGGATGTTTATGTTATCCTTGGCTGAAACCTTATACATCCAATAAACTTGAGCCGCGATCTACGCCATGTATCTATCTTGGTTTCTCAGTAAAGTACCATTCTCATCAATGTTATGACCCAAAAACATCTAAATTGTATCTTTCTCGTGATGTTAATTTTATTGAGGAGAAATTTCCATTCACCGAGTTAGTTTCTTCTATAGGCTCTAGGTTTACAAGTGTTAACTGGGTACCTGCTTTTGAATCCTCATCTGAGTCCTTCACTTCTGCCCCAAATACTACAAATAAGCCATATAATGTAATCCTTCCGTGTCTTCCTGCTGTTCATATGAAAAATTCGAATGCGCCCACTGCATCCGCTACTCAGATCGATCAAATGGATGCTGGCTCTCCGAACAATGTCAATGACTCTGGCTCCACACATCAGGCGGCATCCACTTTGCAACAAGATGCCACATCTGATAGAGCTTCTCAACCAGTTCAGCAAGCTGCTCCTTCTCGGCCTGTCACCCGTGCGCAACATAATATTGTTAAGCCCAACAGGTTTTATGGTTTTACAGCTTCTCCTTCTCCTATATTTACACCTGTCACATTTAAACAGGCACATAAACTTCCAGAATGGAGACTTGCTATGGATACTGAATACAATGCTTTGTTGCAAAATAAAACATGGGTTCTGGTGCCTCCTTCCACATCTCACAACGTTGTTGATTGTCGTTGGATTTATAAAATTAAGCATCGGTCAGATGGCACTATTGAACTATACAAGGCAAGACTTGTTGCCAAGGGGTTTACACAACGTCCCGGTATTGATTTTCATGCTACATTCAGTCCTGTAATAAAACCGACTACAATACGTCTTGTTCTTTCTATTGCAGTGCAACGACGATGGCCTATACGACAATTAGATGTTAATAACGCATTCCTGCAGGGACGACTTGAGGAGGATGTTTACATGCGCCAGCCACCAGGTTATGTCAATTCTCAGTTCCCTCACTATATTTGCAAGCTTAAAAGACCTATATATGGGCTCAGACAAGCTTCTCGTGGATGGTACACTGAGTTGAAATCTTATTTACTAGTGTTGGGTTTCATCATGTCACAATCAGACAATTCTCTTTTCATCTTGCATCGTTCGGGATTTACTATTTATATTCTTGTTTACGTGGATGACATTGTGGTTACTGGTTCTAATGATTCTATAGTTCAAAAGATTATTCAGGATTTATCCCGAAAATTTTCACTCAAGGATCTTGGCCCCTTGAATTACTTTTTAGGTGTGGAGGTTTCTTCTTCTCCAAGTGGCTTGTTTTTGTCTCAAGCAAAATATGTGCATGATTTGTTGACTGAAACTCATATGCATGAAAGTAACGGCGTTACAACTCCGATGAGCTCCAGTAATCCTCTTACACTTGATCCCGCTGGTGGCGCTGTCGATATCACTGAATATAGGAGGATCATTGGTAAACTCCAATATCTTTTTTTGACTCGGCCTGATATTGCTTTCTCTGTTAATAAACTGGCTCAATTTATGCATCATCCTCAGCAATCCCATTGGCAAGCTATTAAACGATTACTGAGATATCTTAAACATACATGTATGTTCAGTTTACACATCAGCTCTAAGCCTGATGCTTGTCTTCGTGTTTATTCTGATTCGGATTGGGCTGGTAATTTGGTTGATCGTACATCTACAACTGGTTTTGTTCTTTATTACGGTGATTCTCCTATCAGTTGGTTGTCTAAAAAGCAACGCACAGTTGCACGCTCTTCCACTGAAGCGGAATATCGTGCTATTGCTAGTTCTGTGGCTGAATCAAATTGGGTGACTAACTTGTTGACTGAACTACATCTTCCAGTTCCACGATCGCCTATTGTTTATTGCGACAATTTGAGTGCTACATATCTGTGCCAGAATCCAGTTTTTCATAGTCGCATGAAACATATAGCACTTGATTTTTATTTTGTTCGTGATCAAGTTCAACGCAAAGCTATTCAAGTCCAGCATATCAACTCTAAAGACCAAGTTGCTGATTTACTTACCAAGCCACTGCCTAAATCTACCTTTTACTTGCATTTTTCCAAGCTTGGCATAGTTGCCTCTACGCCATGCTTGCGGGGGCATAATGAGACTACTGAGACATCTGCATATACTGGACACACTTCAAGTTTTAGAAACGGATAAGATGGATATCCTTGAGTGGTTAGAATGTTGTTATTAACTATTATTTATCTTGCCTATCTTAGTTATCAGTTAGGTGTTGATAAGAGATGTATAGGTTTAGAACTCTCACCTTTGTATTTATCAAGATGTCTTAGCTGCACCTATATACACTTGTAAAAAACATACTGCACGGTGTGCATAACAACATATACAATCACTGTTGTTTCAGCTCTTTTACCAACCAACCAAATAGAGGCTAGTTTGCTTATAATAATATAGTATAGATTAAAAATACTAACTAACCAACAACCAACCAACCAAATAGAGGCTAGTTTGCTTATAATAATATAGTATAGATAGCTTAAAATCCGTACGATGCACAGATTGTTTTTAATAATTGTTAATTTTATTATTTATCTTTTATATTTTATTAATTGTATTAATTAAAAAAATAAGTAGACATGTTAAACATTTTTAAATAATTAAAAGTATAAAAATAGATTTTAAAATAAATAAGTAACGGTTTGCCCGTGATATTATGGAAAAAGAAGGGTTTTAATAAGAAAAATAGAAAGTAACATGTTTTCGTTGAATTTTAAAATATAAAAGTAACGATTTGCTCGTGATATTTTTGAAAAAATAGGGGTTTTAGTAAGAAAAATAAAAAAGGTGACATGTTTTAGTTGAAAAAGATAATTGTCAATTAAAATTATTAAAATAGATTTTAAAGTAAATAAGTAAGGGTTTACCCGTGATATATTTGGAAAATGAGGAATTTTAGTAAGAAAAATAGAAAATAGAACATGTTTTAGCTGAAAAGGGTATTTGTCCATGATTTTTTTAGAAAAGAGGGGAAATATAATTGCTTAAAATAGGTTTTAAAATAAATAAGTAAAGGTTTGCTCGTGATATATTTTGGAAATGTGGGATTTTAGTAAGGGAAATAGAGAAAATAACATGTTTTAGCTGGAAAAAACATTGTCTGTGATTTTTTTAGAAAAAAATGTTAATGTATTTTAACTAAAAGAGTAACTAATTATAATAATTTTTATAATAATTAAATAAATAATTAAATAAGGCAAGTGTCGTACCAAAAAACAGGTACCAAAACTTTCAATATTTCGTCTTTAATAATATAGTATAGATAGATAGATAAATTTATAATATTAGTATTTTATGCTATTAAATGAAATAGCCCGTGATATTTTTGAGGTTTTAGCTAAGAGAAATATTAGTTAGAAAATATAAAAAAAGAATATAAGTTTTGGAAAAAAAGCTAATCGATTAGTCATTAATAATTAAAATATTATTATTTTATTAAATAGAATTGTTCTGGATATTTTTGGAAAATGAGAGGTTTATTTAGGAAAAATAGAAAAGTATAAATTTTAGTTAGAAAATATAAAAAGAATATAAACTTTGGCTAAAAATGATATTGGGTTTGTTATTAGTAATTATAACATTATTATGTTATTTTATTAAATGAAATTGTCTGTCATATTTTTGGAAAATGAGATGTTTTAGTTAAGAAAAATAGAAAAGATATTCTATATAATAATTTTAATATTTTATCTAACGGTTCTCATCGATTTGATCAAAAATATCTAACGGCTATGAATGGAGTGACCAGACTACAAAAACTTTGATTACCAGACTACAAAACTTTCAATGTTTCGTCTTTAATATAATAGTATAGATAAGTTTTTTTCTGAAAAGTACGGAAAAAATTATTTGTAAAATTTTAAAAATCATATTATTTTGAAATGTGTTTTTGATTTAAAAGTTGTCTCGAGAGTAGGTCTCCCGCTTTTAAACACTGCTTTTTAAAGTTTGCGGAAGCTATTATTAATTTATTAAATTTTACAGGTTTTAGTGCATTATCCACTTCCTCTCTGCCGCCGCCCCTTCCCCATTCCCCTTCCTCTTCCCCTTCCCCTTTTACTTTTTCTTCTTTAACGTGAGCGACGGGGGCTTTCATCGATTTATCTCCGATGGAAAGCTCCAATTCTTTTCTTTTTTTAATTTGTTTTTTAATAATCTTCTTTTTTGGATCTAAGATCTTTTCATTTGCATTTTTTAGTTTGCAATTTCAGCACTGTTTTTCTCTCCATGGTGAGTGAGTGTTGTTTTCTCTCTTTTGTTGTGAGGGCTAGTTTTGATTTAGTGATAAAAGTTTGTATGGAATTGCAATCATGGTCGATAGCTCAAACAAATTACGATGAAGCGGGTGAAGTGAGTAAAACGGGTATATGTAAATACATCATCTCTAACAAATTGCTAGACTATCTTTTCAGGAGGATATGCAATTGTTTCGATTTTATGTTTGTTCGACTCGACTATTTTTGTAGATGTCGTATGACTTTTTATTAATGAATTGATTCTATTGTTCTTCAAAAAAACAGTATCAAGTTTTACGAAAATTAATATTATTTTTATATTATAACCAAAAATATGTGAAAATTAAAAAAATTACTAAATTTTTATTCCATTTTTCTAATATTACAATAGTTTTTATCAGTAATCCCAAATATAATCTTGGGATGTTGTGAGATAAAAATTTCCATATATATTTAAGTTTTAAAAAAAATCAAAACTTAGACTTTGTAATTAAAAAAGGATAATTTTGAAAACTTAATGCTATATTTGTTTTAGAAATAGAAATGAATATGTATTTAGGAACAAAATTTACATTTTGAAAATGGACATGCAAAAGAAGAAGATGAGGAAGCATTTGCGAAAGTCAGTGAAAAATTTTGTGTTTGCATAATAAATTTGAAATTCGATTAAATTTTAAATGATTTTATAAAATCGAGTAAGAAATATTTTTTTTGTAAAAATCGAATGGTCGATAAAAATTGGTTTCATCACTCAAAAACTGGATTAATCAATAAAAAATCGGCCTTATTGATAAAAATTAGTAAAATAATTAAAAATGAAAAAGGTAGAAACGTAAATGAAAATAAGAAAAAAATATGTTATTTTTGCATATAAAATTATTATCTGAGATGATTAAATCACGAACTCTCTTAATTTTTACTCTCAAACTTACCCCCGAATTTAAAAGTTAGATCTTGAAAATTCTATTTATTCTAATCACATATGTGTAACTAAAATAAGAAAATAATTATAGATGTAATTCTATTAAAGAAATTTTAATTAATGATTCGATTAATATTCCTATTAATTTTCAATTAATCTCTGAACGGTGCTTCACCAATTAATCTTAGAAATCGTTCAATTATAGTTGATCTTGAAACACTAAAGAATGTCATCCAAATAAGGCATTATGTTCTCTTTCACGCGCAAGCACCTTACAGATCGTTCATATATCTATTGAACCCTGAATAAGATAGAAATATAGATATAAATTTGTATATTAATAAATTTTTTTCTAAATTTAATAATAATTTTAATATTTGCATGTAGATGTTTAAACATGGCGGTAGCAGAATTCATTTTTGAATTATTCTACAACCTCTAGGTTCAGATATACTTAATCTCATATATCTAAATAATCAAAATCACACAGCTTAGATAAGATATTAACAAGCATGCATCATATTTACAATCATAGTTTTCATGAGTAGTTTTGGCTCACCGGAGTGCCATTTGTATGGTCTGCCTCTTCTGACTTCCCTGTCTTTGGGCTCCTGTTAATCCCAAATGACCTAACAGAATTGTAGAGGGCGGAGGGGAGGGGAGGGGAGGAGGGGGGGGGGGGGTTGAATACAATTCTAGATATTTCTAAACTTAAAACAACTTTTAAATAACTTAACACAGAAAATAAAGACACAAGCAAATATAAAATTTCAGTTGAATGTTTTGAGGATCCAACTGAGATGTTTTTATTTCGGGAATAATCTGTGTTACAAAAGTAGCACAGCTGCTCAGTTCCTAATGTAGAGTGAGAGTGCTCTTGAAAGAAGCTAATACAAAGTTATTCTATCTCACTCACTTACCTTTAAAATGAACTGCTACACTTGGTTATATATCCCAAGTTTACAATGTTATTTTTGGCTACTCTAAAATGTACTAAAGGTAACCGCCAGTAGCTTGTTTTTCATTCCTTTTGTCCAATGGTCCTTGGAGATCTTGTCTTTTGTCTTCATGCTTATTATGATCACACTCAAGAACCTAATTGGAAATTGGAATGTTTCCTCATTCCCAGTGTCCATTTTGATGGCTCTCAATGCAAAGTACACTTCTACATCACCTTTTGATCTGTCAGAAAACTGTCACTATCACTTTGTCAATTATTCAGAAAAGTGATAATGATTCGTTGATAGCAGTGAGATGTGTTTCGTTGATAGCTTTATTCTCCATTCCGTTGATGGTACATTCTTCATTCCGTTGATAATGTAATCTTCATTCCGTTGACATGTCTTCACTTAGGCAAAATTACAAGGCATAGTATATTTACAATTAACCAACCTATTTTGCATATCTAGTACTTAGTCAACATGACTTGGAAAACCTATCTAATACCTACAACAAATGCATATCAACCAGTGAAGTATTGTACAGTGCAATTGCTACATTACTCATTTCGTTGATGAGACTCATTCCGTTGATGAGCTACATGTCAACGAAAGCTGCAAAACATACCATTCCGTTGACAGTTACAAAAGTGACTTAACACAAAATCTACTAAGTGTTTTTATAATTATCATCAAGAACAACATATTCCTAACAGCTCCCAATCAGGTCTTATCTCCATGGACTACACCCATCCACCATAACTGCTCCATGACTTTTCTGATCATACTCACAATGCGCTTGTTCTTATTTCCCTTGTGCTTTCTTGATTACTTCTATATATATGATTATATAATCTTACTACTATTGGTTGTAGAAGAGGGGGTTTAGTTGGTCATATTGAATTGAGAGAGAGAGAGTTTAAGAGAAATTTTTTATTAATAGCTACACTTGTCGTAGCCAAACTTCTTGTAGGAAAAACTTGTTTCTAACTGATTACATTTCCTCCTTTTTATAGAGGATTTTTCTTTACTATTACAATAATTTTTCTGTATCTAGATTCTTTTAGTATTTTCATCCTTTTTCTTTTTCCTTTTTCATTTGTCTTCTTTCTTTTTTTTTCATCCGTCTTTGTCTTTTTTCTTTTTTCTGATGATAAGATTCCATTTGTTTCCTACTTTTTATCTTTATACTATTTTTTATTTGAGTGCTGTCTTTTCTTCTTTTTTCTCTTTCATTACTGTCTTCCTTCTTGATACTTCTGTCTTCATTGTTGTGTTATTTTCCTTGCTTGATATTCCTGCATAAATTTTTTTTAATATATTTTACAGTCACCAATTTTCATTGGGCTATAATATCATGTTTAATATTATACAGTCACCAATTTACATTGGGCTGTATGATCATGGTTAATATTTATACAGTCACCAATTTTCATTGGGCCCTATGATGATGGTTAATATTTATACAGTCACCAATTTTCATTGGGCCGTATGATCATTGTTAATATACTACAGTCACCAATTATTGATCATTGTTAATATACTACAGTCACCAATTATTCATTGGGCTGCAGAGTCATAAGTTATGGTCACCAAACTTTTGATTTGGGCCATAAGGACATAAATATTACATTAGGTCACCAATTTACATTGGGCCTAAAATATATGAATTTTACATTTTATTGAAAATGATTAGAACATCCTTCTTCTTTCATTGCTGGAGCCTTCAAGGTTATTATTGATTTCCTCATTTGTACAGTTAACATCTCCTGGTATATCTTCCTTGTTATTGGGGAATGATTGTATCTTAAATCTGATACTCTGGTATGCATTTATGTTAGTTTGGAAGTATCTGCATTTAAAACATCATTATTATAATATAAGGTTAATATTTCTTCAACATCTCCTCCCATTCTGCATCCTATTACGCATGCTTTTCTTCCATTGATAAGATCTTCCAACTTGGATTTTATAACTGCTATTCCAATTGCTCTTTTGTTGCATATCCAATCTTGAAATTTTTCTATAGTGCATGGCATAGGCATCTTCAAACTTGTATTATCTCCTTCTATTGTTTTATTCCTCCCAGACTTGAATATTTGACATATTACTATGGGTTTACCGGTTAAATCTGTACAAGCATCGAATACATGTACTCCATAGATTCCTCCTGGTCCATATGAGTCCTTCATAGCTTGAACACTTTCTACTATAAGAGATGGTAATCTTGATATACTTGCCAATGTATCATCTACGATAATCTTATCAATAAATCCAAATCTTAGTAAAAAATTTACTATCATTGGATCTGCATTTTCTTTACAAATATACCTTGGATACTTGCTAAATTTTCCATTGCTGAGGATAGTATCACTTGATTTGTAATCATAATACTTTGCTATCTTTTCAAAGGCTTCAATGATTTCTTTTGGGTATTTAACTCTGTCTGCCATTATAATAGTGTTTGGAGATTTTTCTGGGTTTGTTTGAATAATATGGTTTATCACTGGGGTTGTTGCTAATCTTGATATAAATGTTTGAGGTGAAGTTTGTAGGTTTTTGATAATTTTCATTTTTCTCTCGAAGGTTTTGGACGAGAGAATTTATATCTTGGTTGAAGGCTGTTATTTGCTCATTTTTCCTCTTGATTTCTAATAAAATTTCTTCCACCTGCTGAGTAATATTATTCCTTTCCATATTCTCTTCTAAGAAAATCTGCAAGAATATTCTTAGTACAAAGTTATAATAACTAAAAAATGCTTGCCATTTTATTCTTTTAATATTCTACATTTGCTTTTATATATATAGCTACTGTCTTATTCACTATAGTTGTCACTGCTACTAGTTGTCACTGCTACTATTATTACTTATTTCTTCTATATAACTTATATCTTCAGGTTCTGTTTCACTTATATAGAAATCTTCATCATTATACCAATTATTATTTTCTTCTTTTATATATATTCTAACTTCATAATAAATTCTGTACTATCTATATATTTTACTCCTTTTTGTTTTAGCTTTGGACATTTATTAGCATAATGACCTTTTTCATTACAATTCCAACATTTACAATTTATTATTTTATCATTTTTATTATCTTCCTTTACTGGATTTATATATTTCCTTTTTCTAAATTTTCTTCTATATCTAAATCTTTTTCTATTTTCTGGGGTATTTTTATATCCTCTAAATTTTCTTCTTTTAAACCTGTTATTATATGATCTATAGGGTATATAAGGTTTATTTTGATTATAATAACTATCTTGATTATTATAATTTTGTTTTTTATAATGTTTTTATAAATTTTTGGTTTTTTATATTTATCATTATTACATCCAAATACTAATTTTCTTTCTGTAAATCCACATATTTCTCTTAATCCTGTCTATTTATCTTTTTTAATTGATTGTTGTAATCTATAATCTTCACATTTTCGCATTAAATATGTTCTTAGCAATCTAATCCTTTCTCCTAATGTATTTTCTTTTGGTTCTAAATTAGTATATTCTTTAGATATTTCTGTATTATACGGAGAAGGTAAATGATCATAATAAAGCTATTGATATACTATACTTTCCTGAGGTAAAAATCTTGCTTCATAAAAGAATTTAGTAAAACTTATAGTATATTTTGGTAATTTATTAATTTTACAACATTTGGTATTATTAAGATTCATTATTATTTCTATTTTTCTTTCTGCCATTACTTCCTCTTGAGCTACAAACCATCTTTCTCCTAAAAATTCTCTTTTTAATATAATATCAAACATGTTTAACATATCTTTCCATGAATTAGTATAATTTGCTGCTTGTTGTTTTAATTCATAAGCAATACTTTCTATCCAAAAAGCTGCCTTTCCTATTATTGTTTTAGATATTAATTCAAAAACATAATCTAAATCTTCTTTTTCTTTTGAATTCATAAATGCTATATACATTCCTAAATTCCAATTTTTTATTCTTCTACTTATTTCTTGTTCATCATAAATATTATCTAAGTCTAAAAAATATCCATTTATATTAATTCCTTGTGTTACTGATCCTATAAAATCTTGAACTTTGTTGCCCAGTAATTAACAATTGTAAAAGGGCGGTTGAATACAATTGTATAAGATTCTCGACTTTAATAAACACAAATATGAATAATAACAGCTTTATTAAATCAGGTATAAAACTGTTACAAAACTCTCTCAAGAAATCCTTATGTTCTTGAAAACTTCTAGGTACAATGATACTCGTGTATATGATCGATATAAAATCAAAACCTAAACTGTGTTTATATAGTACACACAGCTGCTCTATCGATTACAAGATAAAACCAAATCAATTACAAACAATATTGATACATATCCTAACCGACAACTTCATTCCATAAACTAATAACCGACAAATCATCTTTCCTTATTTCTCTGAACTTGATAGTTATCTTGATGTAGTAATCCTGATCAGCTTCCAGTCCTGATGATAATCCTGATCACAGTCCTGATAGCAATCCTGATACTGACGCTCGTGCAATACTGATGACGTCAGCAATCCTGATCAGTAGTTCAGATCCTGACGATCATTGAATCCTGATCTAACAATCTCCCCCAATCTCATACCTTGTAAAATAAAGTATAGATTCCTAGATTCAATGATGCCAAAAACATATATACAAAATGTACAAGAAATAACAACAACTTATCTTTTTAAATTCTTTGATAGAACAGATTCATCTTCAAGAAGTTTGATAATAACTTTTCTTCTTTGTCTTCAAGAATTTGAATCAGTCTTTCCTTAAGATTTCTGAGCTCTTCATCTCCCTCATCATTCTGGTAGATAGCTGCTCTGAGATTATGTATGGAACTTCTTTGTAGATTGTATTCTTCAACCAGGAGATAAGCAATTTCCTTCCCATCGGGATTAATAGTCAATTGTTTCATACCAAAAGACATTTCTTTAACAGCACTGCCTTTTTGCATTTCAACTTCTTGATCTCTCAGATTTAAGTACATGGGAGTATAATCACCATTATAATTCCTTCCTTCATCAAATCTTCTCCTTATGGTTGACAGAATCATATCAGACCATTCTTTGCACACTCCATTCTTCCACTTGAGCAAATAATGAACATATTTCAGTTCCTTTGTAGTTTTAACTAGCAGCTCCTGAATGGATAACTTCTTAACACTTCCATCCTTCATGAAGTAAAGAAGCTTCTCTTTCTTTTCAACACCATCATGACAATCTAACACTATATCCACGACTTGTAAATTGTTCAAGTGTTCAGAATTTAAGTTACCTTCAATTTCAGTCAGTGAGTGAGGGTCAATATATGGCATGCTCAGAAACTCAGCATCTCTGTGACCTATACCTCCTCTTGAATTGTGTGGCATTTGCTTTAAGCTTGAAAACATTTGTAACCAGAGTGCTTTAGATTTTTGTAAACCAGAAAAGTCTGCAACACTGGAGACATTTGTTATAATACCACATGACTGAAAATTGACAGGTCTATTACACCTCAGAGTGTCAGTGTGCTTCCACTTCTTATCCTTTTCTTTCTTAAGAACATAGCTCTTCTCTAGCTTGTATTGTTGTCTTCTTGAATTTCTCCACAACAATCTATTTGAGTTTTTCAGCTTCTGCACATAGAGATTGAAATCTCTATCTGTTGTTCTTTTGATTTCTTTTCTTCTTGCTTCTTCTTCTTCATCAACTTCTTTGTTATGAGAATCAACCACAGTAGAAAGAATTAACAGATCAACCTCTTGTAGAATTTCAGATTCATCAGGATCTTGAACAGTGTCAGGATTAGAATCTTCAATTTGAGTTGTATTACTATTGAGAGTTGATTGTCTTGGTTTTCTCCTCAAAATAACTGTTGGTTCATAATCTTCACCCATATCTTCATCATGAATAATAGTCCTGACAAGTTGAGTATCAGGAACTATTGGAGTTTGAGTATCAGCAGGAATTTCTTCAATTCTTAACCCTCTAGACCTTGTCTGTCTAGGCATAGTTTGAGTTGATGAGCTTCTTCCTCTTGTAGCTCCTCTTCTACCTCTGCCTCCTCTTCCTCTAGCAGGAGCTGGATTATTAAAACTTTCCATGATTTCTCTTTGTTGAACCAGAAATTCTTCTTGTGAGAGATCAGGATATTCTTCAGTAGCAGTAGAGAGAGCTTTTCTTGCAAACAATTGTTGAACTCTCTTATCAGTATGATAAAGAGTAACAACCTCACCGGATTTTGTTTTGAACTTCTGGAATAGATTAGCAGCATCCTCAGGATTTTCAATAAGAAAATCTTCATCACCTTCAGGAATTGTAGATAAAGTTCCATGACCAGGCGTCAGGATTTGATCACATGTCAGGATTTGCTCTTCCGTCAGGATCTGAGATTTCACCAAGGTCCTTACTGTTCTAACTCCAGAATCAGAAACATGAGTTGACTGTATGGATTGACTTTGAGAAGTTTGTCTAATAGACTTCACCATAGCAGCATCAGAGGTTTCTCCTTGTCTTACCATATCATCGCCATCATTTCCAGTATGATCATCATCATTATTTCTTCTCAATACTAGATCAGGAGTACATTTTGACTGACTTACCTTCTCCCCCTTTTTGGCATCAGGATTTGATAACAAATTTAAAATTAAAGAGAAAGAGGCTTGGATATCAGTTACCTTAGAATCCAAAGAGTCAATTATGTTGTTGATATTAGACTGTTCAGTGATTAAAGACTTGACATGAGAATCCACTACTCGTAGTTGAAGAGCAGTAGGTGCCTTTGCCAAGCTCTGAGATATATCAGTCCTCACCAAATTGTTAGCAGTCTTCACAGAATCAATCTCAGCATTGAGGATCTTGCTTAACAGAGTTGTAGCCTTCAAGTGATTCCTTATGTCTTTATTCTGAATTAGACTTGCAGCATAAGAAACATGTTCCAGTGCACATGGATAGATGACAGGATCATCAGACCTGTACCATTCATTATCCCATTCATGCCTTCTGAGTTGTTCAGCAGGATCAATTACAGAAGGACCAGAAAAATCTTGACCAGAAGCCTTGCCAGACATGAATGTGCTTGAAGAACCAAAATTAGTTCCAAGACTAGATTTTATTGTTGTAGCAAGCTGATCCTTCTCAACATCATCATCATCATCACTGTTATTATCATCAGAATCATCAGAATGATTAGAATCAGGAATAACAACACCTTTGAGCTTATCCTGATGATTTGTGATATAATCTGTCATAGGCCTTGTGCTAAGTGGTTGTATCAGGATTGGCTCAGCATCAGGAGCGCCACTAGCATCAGGAACAACACTGTCAGGATTTGAATTGCTTGCATCAGTATTTACTACCAATGGTTCTTGTGTAGCTTGAGGTTCAGAAGCTGCTTCAACACTTTGAGTCAAAGGTTCTTGTGTGCTTCCCTCAGTGACAGTGTTCTCAACCGTATCTTCCATTTCAGGAATACCAGAAGCCCCTTGAGCATTGTCAGGAAACTCCCCAGAAACTGTAGTTGTCTTGCCTGTATCTTCACATTAAGAAGATGGTTCTTGTGTGGCTGGAATGCATATGTCTTCATTCTCCCTTTAAGAAAATGGTTCTTGTGGGACCATTCCATCAGCTATGCCTTCACTCACACTTTGAGTGAGTGGTTCTTGTGTGGCAGGATCTTCAGTAGCTGCTGAACCACTTTGAGGTTCAGGTTCTTGTGGGCTAGATCCTTTCAGTTTCTTCTGTCTCTGGAAAACTATCTCAGTTGCCTTCCTTTTCTTTTGCAATGAAGGTGTGAATCCAAGCTTGGAAGCAGTTTCAGCAACCTTCTCCCATGAAATTTCAAGAATCTTTTTAGTTGGAGAGGCTGGAGAGTCTGAGATTGAGACAATCTTGTTTTGGTCATCAGGAATACCAACGTCAGGATTAGCTTGAGCATCAGGAATTGATGACTCATCAGGATTTGAAGTGACCTGAACATCAGTATCCTGCTTTTGCAAAGGAATATGATACCTGCTTTTTATTAACTTCCTTTTCTTCCGTGGCTTAGCAAATGGTGCCACAGCTTCACTAGCAGTATCAACAACTTCCTTGTTCATCTTAAACTTGTAGGATAGTGGCATATCATCCTCAGAATCAGAATCATCTCCCAAAATCAATTTTCTCTTAACAGCAACCTCCTCAACCTTATCAGCCTTCTTCACCAGGACCCCTTGTACACCACCTTGTTTCTTCTGTTTAGTGAGTGGTGTAGAGGAGAAATCCTTTGATCCTGATTGCCTTCCAGACATATCAGAGCTAGCTGATTTCTTTGTTTTTACAACTAAAGTCTTTTGAGAGACAGTAGAGGTGGTTGTGGATTGTTTAGAGTGTTTGGGTTGGATTCTTGGGTCAGGAACAAGGTGTGATTGGCCTTGTCCCATAGCATCAGAGACTGATCCATATTGAGTAGGCATTTTCTCTTTCAAGAAAAGCCTGACCTCATCAGAAATGAAGGCATTGCCTTGAAAACCATTTGCCTTATCACTGTTGACTTAGGACTTCACATTGTTCTCAGTAATTCTACAAATTGGTAGAATTATATCCTCTTCAAATATAGCACCAGGACACAAGTGATTAAATATTAACTGAAAAAATCTAATAAAACAGATAGAACCTAACTTATCTGTTTTCCTATCACTTAAAGCTTTTAAAATAAATGACCCTTAATCAAAAACAGTAAAATAGATAAGAGAGTACCATATCTTGAGTGATCTTGATGGTAGAGCATCAAAGTTAGATGTCTTGTTCAGGAAGCATCTACTTATGGTGTCAAAGAAATAGTTTCATTCCTTCTTTAGCTTGGTCCTGAAGAGATTTCCATATCTCTTAACTTCGCCATTATAGCCCAGCTTTGTAACAAACTTGAACAAAGTTGAGTCAGAAACTACAGCAGTCGATTGATCATTTAAGGCAGGCAAGTGAAGTGCTTCCTCAACAACAACAGGAGTTACATAGTGAGTAAACCCATCAAACTCGAAACTCATCAGGATTGAGCCTGAGTGTCCTTTATCAAAAACAGTCGTGTTCCATACCTGCATCACTGATTTAAAAGAAACACTCGCAGGTTCTGTTAGAGCATACTTCAATGGACTTGAAGTTAAGAAATCATGGATAATGTGAAACTTAGTGGGAAAATCCTGATGATCTAAAATGGCCACAAAGTTATTAGTGGCAAAAGTAACACCACTAATTACTGTTTGTTTGTTCATGAATGATGAAGACGCCATTGATACAGTATGGAAAATTTGAGAATTGAGATTTAGAAATTAGGGTTCTTGAGCACAGAGAGAGAATGAAGATGAAAAACTGATGAGAAATTAGGCACAAATTAAGCAAATTAGAAATGCTGACCTGTCCATCAGGATTGACCAATTGACTTCTTGTCAGGATTGTATCCTATCAGGATTCGATCAAAATTACATACCTTACTGAATGACCATCAGGATTTGATAGTCATCAGGACTTCCTCTCTGTAGCTTTTCTCAGAAATTCTCAAAGTTCATCAATCCAAGTTCATTCACCAACTTGTTGAAAGTAGCTTCAGGCAGTGGCTTGGTGAATATATCAGCTAGTTGTTGATCAGTAGGATCAAAATGAAATTCAATTGTTCCTTCCAGTACTTGTTCCCTGATAAAATGGTACCTGATACTAATGTGCTTAGTAAGAGAATGCTGAACTGGATTTCCTGTCATTGCAATAGCACTTTGGTTATCACAATAAATAGGGATTTTGGAGTATGAGAGGCCATAATCTAACAATTGATTTCTCATCCACATTATCTGAGCACAGCAACTTCCTGCAACAATGTACCCAGCTTCTGTTGTTGATGTAGAGATAGACTTTTGCTTTTTACTGAACCAAGAAACTAGTCTACCACCCAAAAACTGACAACTTCCTGAAGTACTTTTCCTGTCTATCTTGCACCCTGCAAAATCAGCATCTGAGTAACCACAAAAACCAAAATCTGATTCCCTTACATACCAAAGACCAAGTGAAGGAGTGCCTTTGAGATATCTGAAAATTCTTTTGACTTCAATCAGATGAGGTTCACTGGGATTTGCTTGAAATCTTGCACAAAGACAGGTTGCAAACATGATATCTGGTCTACTTGCAGTGAGATACAACAGTGAGCCAATCATTCTCTTGTAATGAGTTACATCTACCTCAGTACCTTGATCAGGATCAAGTTTGGTAGCTGTAGCTATGGGAGTACTTGCAGTAGCACTATCTTGCATGTTAAACCTTTTCAATAATTTTTTTGTATACTTTGACTAATTGATACAAATGTCATCATCAATCTGTTTAATTTGAAGACCAAGAAAGTAACTCATTTCTCCCATCATGCTCATTTGATATCTTGACTGCATAAGCTTTGAAAACTTCTCACATAGCTTATTATTTGTTGACCCAAAAATGATATCATCAACATAAATCTGAACTAAAAGCAAATTCTTAACATGATTCAAATAAAATAGAGTCTTGTCAATAGTACCTCTTTTGAATCCACTTTCCAGTAAGAATTGAGTGAAGGTTTCATACCACGCACTTGGAGCTTGCTTTAGTCCATAAAGTGCTTTATCCAATCTGTAGACATGATTTGGATACTTTGGATCAATGAAACCAGAAGGTTGTTCAACATAGACTTCTTCCTCCAGTTCTCCATTTAAGAAAACACTTTTCACATCCATCTGGAAAACCTTGAATTTCTTGGGGGTTGTATATGCCAGAAAGATCATGATGGCTTCTAGCCTTGCAACAGGAGCAAAAGTTTCATCATAGTCAATTCCTTCTTGTTGAGAATACCCCTTTGCAACTAGCCTTGCTTTATTCCTGATAATTACTCCATCTGAATCTGTCTTGTTTTTTAACACCCACTTTTTACCAACAATTGACCTGTTCTTTGGTCTTGGCACTAGTTTCCAGACTTCATTTCTTTCAAATTCATTCAACTCTTCTTGCATTGCAGTAACCCAATCAGCATCCTTAAGTGCATCCTCAACTTTCTTAGGTTGCTCCTTGGATAGAAAGTTATGATAGAGACATTCATTTTGAGTTGTACTTCTTGTCTTAACACCTGCATCAGGATCCCCAATTATCAAATCAGGAGTATGACTTCTAGTCCATTTCCTTGCTGGTGGTAAATAATTCCTCGAAGTAGATGCTCCCCCTGGATTGGCGTTGTCTTGATTAAAAGAGTTTGAATCGGTAGAAGCTCCCCCTGAATTTTTGTTATCGCCTCCTGATGGATTATCAGGATTATCACTTGAATCATGTTGCCCAGTAATAAACAATTGTAGAAGGGGGGGGGGGGTTGAATACAATTGTATAAGATTCTCAACTTTAAACACAAATATGAATAATAACAGCTTTAATAATTCTGATATAAAACTGTTACAAACTCTCTCAAGAAATTCTGATGTTCTTGAGAGCTTCTAGGTTACAAAAATACTCGAGTGTGTGATCGATATAAATCGAAACCTAAACTGTGTTTATATACTACACAGCTTCTCTATCAAAGATAAGTCCTAATCAATTACAAAGATCGAAACCTATCCTAAATTGATAGCTACGTTCCTACAAACTAGGAACCGACAGAATAATCTTTCCATCTTTAACTAGACTCCAAATATAACTCGAAGTAGGAATCATGATCAGCTTCCAGTCCTGATGATCAATCCTGATCCCAGTCCTGATATGAAATCCTGATATCAATCCTGATCCTGATTTTCATGCAATCCTGATAGCTATGCAATACTGATGACGTCAGCAATTCTGATCAGTTGAGTCTAGATCCTGACGATCATTGAATCATGATCTAACAATCTCCCCCAATCTCATACTTTGTGAAATAAAGTATAGATTCCTAGATTCAATGATGTCAAAAACATATTTACAAAATGTACAAGTATTTATAGTAACAAACTTATCTCTTCAGATTTTCTGGTAGAACATATTCATCTTCAAGAAGCTTAACAGCAGATTTTCTTCTTTGTCTTCAAGAATCCTAATAAGTCTTTCTTTTAATTCTTTAAGTTCTTCATCCTCTTCATTAATCTGATAGATAGCTGCTCTCAAATTCTGAATTGAGCTTCTCTGTAGACTATGATCTTCAACCAGGAGGTAAGCAATTTCCTTCCCATCAGGATTAAGAATAAGTTGCTTCATACCAAAGGATATTTCTTTAATAGCAGTACCCCTTTGCATTTCCACATCTTGTCCTCTTATATTCATGTACATGGGAGTACAATCACCATTATAATTCTTTCCTTCATCAAATCTTCTCTTTATAGTTGACAGAATCAGGTCACTCCATTCCTTGCACACTTTATTCTTCCATCTCAGCAAATAATGAATATATTTCAGTTCCTTTGTAGTTTTCATCAATAGCTCTTGAATGGATAGAATCTTCACAGTGCCATCTTTCATGAAGTATAGAAGCTTTTCTTTCTTTTCATAACCATCATGACAATCTATAACTATATCAACAGATAATAAATTGTTCATGTTTTCAGAAGTTAAGTTACCTCCAATATCAGTCAAAGAGTGAGGATCAACATATGGCATGTTCAGAAACTCAGCATCTCTGTGACCTATTCCTCCTCTTGAATTGGTTGGCATTTGTCTTAGATTGGAAAACATCTGTAACCAGAGTGCTCTAGATCTTTGAGAATCAGCAATATTAGCAGCACTGAGAACATTTGTTATAATCCCTCCAAAATGATAAGTGATAGGTCTATCACACCTAAGTGTGTCAATGTGTTTCCACTTCTTATCTTTCTCTTTCTCATAAGAATAACTCTTGTCTAGTTAAGGTTGTTGTCTTCTGACGTTTCTCCACAACCCTTTATTTGAAGTTTTGAGTCTTTGTTTATAGATCTAAAAATCTCTATTTGTTGACCTTGTTATTCTTCTTCTTTTGTCTTCTTCTTCATCTACTTCCTTATTGTGAGAATCAACCATTGTAGAAAGAACTAATAAATCAACCTCTTGCAAAATTTCAGAATCATCAGGATCTTGAATATTGTCAGGAACAATATCAGGATTAGACTCTTCAATTTGATTTGTATTGCTGAGAGTTGATTGTTTTGGTCTTCTTCTCAATTCTGGTTCTTCTTCATTAATTCCATCATCACCAAAAGTAGACCTGTCAGGAACTAATAGAGTTTGAGTAGGTTCAGGAATTTATTCAATCCTTAATCATCTAGACCTTGTTTGTCTAGGCATAATTGGAGTTGATGAGCTTCTTCTACCTCTTTGAGTACTTCTTCTACCTCTGCCTCCTCTACCTCTAGCAGGAGCAGGATTCTTGAAACTCTCCATCATTTCTCTTTGAGCATTTAAGAATTCTTCATGAGAGAGATCAGGATATTCTTCAGTACCAGTAAAAAGTGCCTTTCTAGCAAATAACCGTTGTACCCTCTTATCAGTATGATAAAAAGTCACAACATCACCTTTCTTTGTTTTGAACTTCTGGAATAAGTTTGATGCTTCTTCAGGATTATCAATGATTACATCTTCATCACCCTCAGGAATTGTAGAAAGAATTTGTCCTTGACCAGGCATCAAGATTTGATCATCCATCATGATTTGATCACCTGTCAGGATTTGAGATTGCACCAACGTCCTCACTGTCTTTACTCCAGAATCAGAAACATGAGTTGACTGCGTTGTTTGACTTTGAGAAGTTTGAATAGTCTTCATAACAGCAGCATCAGAGGTTTCTCCTTGTAGTACTTTGTCACCACCATCATTTCCAGTATCATCATCATTTTTCCTTAATACTAGATCAGGTGTACATTTGTAGAACTTACCTTCTCCCCCTTTTTGACATCAGTATTTGACAAAATATTCAAAATTAAGGCAAGAGAGGTTTGAATACCAGTTACCTTTGAATCAAATGAATCAATTCTGCTGTTGATGGAGGTTTGTTCAGTAATGACTGACTTGACTTGGGATTCCACTATTCTTAGTTGAAGAGCAGTAGGCACCTTTGTGAAGTTTTGAGAAATGTCAGTCCTTACTAATTTTGTAGCAGCCTTGATAGAATCAATTTCATGTTTGAGACCTTTGGATAATATAGTAGTTGCCTTCAAATGATTCTTCAAATCTTGATTCTCAATCAACTTCACTACATCATAGGCATGATCCAAAGCATAAGGAAAGCTAACAGATTCAGAAGATCTATACCATGAATTGTTCCATTCATATTGTCTAAGTGCCTCAGCAGGAGAAATTTCAGAAGGAACAGAAAAATCTTGTCTGAGATCTTTTCCAGTAGTAGCCTTGCCAGCCATGAGTGTGCTTGATGAACCAAAGTTGGTTCCAAGACTAGCTTTGATTGCTGTAGCAAGCTGATCCTTCTCTTCATTATCATCATCACTGTCATCACTATCATCAGCATCAGAATCATCAGGAACATTAGGATCAGGAATATCAATACCTTTTAATTTATCCTGTGATTCTGTGATAGTATCTGTCATTGATCTGGAGCGAAGTGGCTGTATCAGGATTGGCTCAGCATCAGGAGCACCACTAGCGTCAGGAGCAACACCGTCAGGATTTGATAAGCCTGCATCAGGATTTGATACTGATGGTTCTTGTGTAGCATGAGGTTCAGAAGCTGCTTTAACACTTTGAGTTAAAGGTTCTTGTGTACTTCCCTCAGTGCCAGTGTCCTCGACCAATCTTTCATTTTCACCAGAAATCCCTTGAGCATTGTCAGGAAATTTCTCAGAAACTGTAGCTATATGGCCTGCATTTGCACATTGAGAAGATGGTTCTTGTGTGGATGGAATGTTGATGTCTTCATTCTCCCTTTGAGAAAATGGTTCTTGTGGGACCATTCCAATAGCTATGCCTTCACTCAAACTTTGATTGAGTGGTTCTTGTGGGGCAGAATCTTCAGTAGCTGCTGAATCACATTGAAATTCAGGTTCTTGTGGGCTTGATTCTTTCAGCTTCTTTTGTCTCTGAAAGACTAACTCCTCTGCTTTTCTTTTCTTTGCAATGGGATGTGAAAACCCAAGTTTTGAAGCAGTCTCAGCAACCTTCTCCCATGAAATTTCAACAATCTTTGCAGTTGGAGAGGCTTTTGCTGGAGAGTCTGAGATAGAGACAATTTTTGGTCGTGCATCAGGAATACCAACATCGGGATTCGGTTGAGCATCAGGAATAGATGACTCATCAGGATTTGATGTCTGAATATCAGTATCCTTCATTTGCACCGTCAAAGGAATATGATACCTGCTTTTTGATAATTTCCTTTTCTTCTGTGGCTTTGATGAAGGTGCCACAGCTTCAGTAGCAGTATCAACAACTTCCTTGATTATCTTAAACTTGGAGGAGATGGACATATCATCCTCAGAGTCACTTTCATCTATTAACCTCAACTTTCTTTTTGACTGGAACATCCTCAACAACCTTGTTAGTAACAATCTTAGCAGCTTTCTTCACCAGGACCCCTTGTACACCCCCTTTTATCTTCTTTTGAGTGAGTGGTGTAGAGGAAAAATCCTTTGATCCTGATTGTCTTCCAGACACATCAGATCTAGCTGATTTCTTAGATTTTACAACTAAAGTCTTTTGGGAGACAATAGAGGTGGCTATTGACTATTTTGACTGTTTGGGTTAGATGCTTGGGTCAGGAACAAGGTGTGATTGGCCTTGCCCCATAGCATCAGATAGTAAACCATAACAAGTAGGCATTTTCTGATGTAAGAAAAACCTAACCTCGTCAGAAATAAAGGCATTGTCTATAAATCCATTTGCCTTATCACTGTTGACTAAGGACTTCAAATTGTTCTCTGCAATTCTACATATTGGTATAATCACATCATTCTCAAAAACAACATCAGGACATAAGTGATTGAATATTAATTGGAAAAATCTAATAAAACAGACATAGCCTAATTTATCAGCTTTTCTATCAGTTAAAGCTTTATACACAAAACTACCATAATCAAAAACTTTAGAGTAGATAAAAGAGTACCCAATTTTAAGTGATCCTGATGGCAGAGCATCAAAATTAGATGTCTTATTCAGGAAGCATCTGCTGAGCGTGTCAAAGAAATAATTCCACTCCCTTTTGAGCTTCGTCCTGAAGAGATTACCATATCTCTTTACTTCCCCATTGTAACCTAATTTTGTAACAAACTCAAAAAGAGTCGAGTTTGAAACATTATCAGGAACAGCATCACCAAGAACATGTAAATGCAGGGCTTCCTCCACAATTGCAGGAGTCACACAGTGATTAACTCTATTCCAATCAAAGTTCATCAGGATTGAGCCAGAATCGTCTTTTCCAAAAGAAACTGTATTCCATACCTGCATAACTAACTTGAAAGAAACACTCACAGGTTCAGTTAGAGCATACTTCAATGGACTTGAAGTAAGAAAATCCTGGATTATATGGAACTCAGTAGGCAATTCCTGATGGTCTAGAATAGCTACAAAATTATTAGTGGCAAAAGTAACACCACTAATCACAGTCTGTTTGTTCATGAATGATGAAGACGCCATTAAAACAATATAGAAAGCTTGAGAATTGAGATTTAGAAAATAGGGTTCTTGAGTACAGAGAGAAAGAAGATGAAAAACTGATGAAGAGAGAGTAATCAGGAATTTATAAAAACAAAAGTATTTTGTTAAAACAAAATATTACTCTCAATGACAGGTGGCAAAATATGATTTGTGCAAAAATGATTAGTGGACAAATTACGTGGTTAAATAAACATAACTGCACCGCTTTTTATGTGTATCTATATGTATATATCTATCAGTGTGACACACGCGCACATACAGTTGTCCAACCAAAACTCAAACGTTTCTCATCAGATACTGACGAAAAATCAGGCACAAATTAAGCAATGAAATAATGACCTGTACATCAGGATTGACCAGTTGACTTCCTGTCAGGATTGAGTCCTATCAGGATTTGATAAAAATTACATACCTTGCAGAATGACCATCAGGATTTGATAGTCATCAGGATTTCCTCTCTGTAGCTTTTCTCAGAAATTCTCAAAATTCATCATTCCAAGTTCATTCACCAACTTATTGAAAGTAGCTTCAGGTAGTGGCTTGGTGAATATATCAGCTAGTTGTTGATCAGTAGGAACAAAGTGAAGTTCAATTGTTCCTTCCAGAACCTGTTCTCTTATGAAATGATATCTAATACTGATGTGTTTAGTAAGAGAATGTTGAACTGGATTTCCTGTCATTGCAATAGCACTTTAGTTATCACAATAAATAGGGATTTTTGAGTATGACAGGCCATAATCTAACAACTGATTTCTCATCCACATTATTTGAGCACAACAACTTCCTGCAGCAATGTACTCAGCTTCTGCAGTTGAAGTAGAGATAGACTTTTGCTTTTTACTGAACCATGAAACTAGTCTACCACCCAAAAACTGACAACTTCCTGAAGTACTTTTCTGTCTATTTTGCACCCTGCAAAATCATCATCTGAATAACCACATAAACCAAAATCTGATTCCCTTGCATACCAAAGGCCAAGTGAAGGAGTGCCTTTGAGATATCTGAAAATTCTTTTAACTGCAATCAGATGAGGTTCCCTAGGTTTTGCTTGAAATGTTGCACACAGACAGGTTGCAAACATGATATCTGGTCTACTTGCAGTGAGATACAACAAAGAGCCAATCATTCCTCTGTAGTGAGTTACATCTACCTCAGCACCTTGATCAGGATCAAGTTTGGTAGTTGTAGCTATGGGAGTACTTGCAATAGCACAATCTTGCATGTTAAACCTTTTCAATAAATTCCTTGTATATTTTGACTGATTGATAAAAATACCATCTTCAGTCTGTTTAACTTGAAAACCAAGAAAGTAACTCATTTCTCCCATCATGCTCATTTGATATCTTGACTGCATAAGCTTAGAAAACTTTTCACACAGCTTATTGTTTGTTGACCCAAAAATGATATCATCAACATAAATCTGAACTTAAAGCAAATCCTTACCATGATTCAAATAGAACAAAGTTTTATCAATAGTACCTCTTTTGAATCCACTTTCCAGTAAGAATTGAGCTAGAGTTTTATACCAGGCTCTTGGAGCTTGCTTTAGTCCATAAAGTGCTTTATCCAATCTATAAACATGATTTGGATATTTTGGATCAATGAAACTAGGAGGTTGTTCAACATATAATTCTTCCTCCAGTTCACCATTTAAGAAAGCACTTTTCACATCCATCTAGAAAACTTTGAATTTCTTGTGAGCAGCAAAAGCCAGAAAGATCCTGATGGCCTCTAGTCTTGCAACAGGAGCAAAAGTTTCATCATAGTCAATTCCTTCTTGTTGAGAATACCCCTTTGCAACTAGTCTTTCTTTGTTTCTGATAATTACACCATCTGAATCAGTCTTATTTTTTAAAATCCATTTTGTACCCACAATAGACCTGTTCTTTGGTCTTGGTACTAGTTTCCAGACTTCATTCCTTTCAAATTCATTCAATTCTTCTTGCATTGCAGTAACCCAATCAGAATCTTTAAGTGCATCTTCAACTTTCTTTGGCTCCTCCTTTGACAGAAAGTTATTATATAGACATTCATTTTGAGTTGCACTTCTTGTCTGAACACCTGCATCAGGATCTCCAATTATCAAATCAGGAGTATGACTTGCAGTCCATTTCCTTGCTGGTGGAAAGTCATTCCTTGATGTAGATGCTCCCCCTGGATTGGTGTTATCTTGATTAGAAGAATTTATTTCATTAGAAGCTCCCCCTGAATTATTTCTATTTCCTCCTGATGAATTATCAGGATTGTCACTTGAATCAGTATCTGAAGAATTTTGTCCCGATGATTGAGTTGACTCTGTATTTGTAGTAGTTTGCTGTTGCTCCCCCTCAACATTTGCACTACTAGATGAATCATCATTATTTGCATCATCGGTATTAGCACCATCAGTAATTGGTGCTCCATCAGGATTTGGTGTGTCATCAGGATTTGATGGATCATCAGGATTTGGTGACCCATCAGTATCTGATGAATTATCAGGATCTGATTCATTTCCTTCAGGTTCCTTGGTAGCTTCATTTTCAAAAACCAATTTATCATGTGAGTCTTCATTCAATCCAATTATCTTCTTGTCATCAAAAGATACGTGTATTGACTCCATGACAGTCCTTGTTCTCAAGTTAAAAATTCTAAAGGCTCTTGATGCAGGATAGCCTATGGAAATTCTCTCATCAGCCTTTGTTTCAAATTTCCCTAGCTGTTCAGGATGAGTTCTGAGAACAAAACATTTACAGCCGAACACATGCAAATGCTTCAAACTTGGTTTCTTCTCCTTGAGAGATTGATAAGGAGTAACATCATGTCTGTTTATCAATGTGAGATTTTGAGTATAGCATGTTGTATTGACTGCTTCTGACCAGAAATATATAGGCAATTTAGCTTCTTCCAACATAGTTCTGACAGCTTCAATAAGAGTTCTATTTTTCCTTTCAACTACTCCATTTTGTTGAGGTGTGCCAGGAGCAGAGAATTGTTGAATAATCCCTTTGTATTTGCAAAACTCTTTCATCTTTGAATTCTTGAATTCATTACCATTATCACTTCTCAGTATCTTGACTTTGTACTTTGTGGTTGTCTCAATCATTCTCACATGATCCAACAGTATTTCAGGAGTTTCATCTTTTCTGTGCAGAAAATACACCCAGGTGAATCTAGAATATTCATCAACAATTACAAGAGTGTACCTTTTCTTACTGATGGACATAATGTTGACTGGTCCAAATAGATCAAGATGCAGCATGTGATATGGTTCTTCAATAGAGGATTCTGATTTACTCTTGAATGATGTCCTTCTTTGTTTAGCCTTTTGACAAGCATCACAGAGTCCATCAGGAGTATACAAATCTTAAGGTAATCCTCTCACTAAATCTTTCTTAACCAACTCATTGATATTGCTGAAGTTGAGATGAGAAAGCTTCTTGTGCCAATTCCAACTTTCATCTATTGATGCTTTACTGATGAGACATGTAAGGGAGCCATCAGTATTTGAGAGAATGTTGGCTTCATAAATGTTACCATGCCTGTAGCCAGTCAATGCAATCTTTCCTTTTTCTTTGTTGACTACTTCACAATGTGTGGAATAGAAATTGACATGATAACCTTTGTCAGTGATTTGACTAATACTCAACAGGTTGTGTTTTAGTCCCTTCACTAGAGCTACTTTTTCAATGATGACATTGCCAATGATTATATTCCCATATCCCAAAGTTTGTCCAATGTTGCCATATCCATAAGACACAGTTGGGTCAGCTTTTTCCTCATATTCTGATAACAGGGCTTTGTTTCCAGTCATGTGCACAGAACATCCACTATCCATGACTAACACATTTTTCTTTTTACCCTGCAATCAGAAAGTTAAAACACTAGTTAGAATGTTTAGGAACCCACACTTGTTGGGTTCCTTTTACATGCATTTTATTAATTTTAGCAGCAAAAGACTTTCTGATTTTAGCAGTCCTGACAGGATTTACTCCATCAGGATTTGCTTTGTCAGTATCAGTATTAACAAAAACATGCTTCACCTTGACATTCTTAAGGCTACAATAATTTGCACTATTATTAAACTTAGGTAGTGGATCATAAAAGTTATAGTACAAATCATGATATTCTTCACATGTACAAATAGAATGTCATTTACTACCACAATGAAAACAGTAATTCTGTGGTTTATAAAATACTGATCTATTCCTAACATCAGACCTAGGAATTTCAGTAACCTTCTTTTTACTCTTTCTGCAATCAATAGCAAGATGATTAGAGTTACCACAGTTAAAGCAACATTTTCTAGGTGCATTTGGGACATATTTATAACCATTTTCTTTATTAATCCCAATTTTACCATTCCTGTTTCTTTTGACACTAGGTTCCTTCTTCTTATCTGTAACTTCACAGATTTTATTCTTGAGTTGTTTCTGAGACAGTAAACCTACATTCTTAGTAACTTTACTCATGACAGGTTTAGACTTAACAATTTTAACACTTTGAACAGAAGTAGATCCCTTTTCAAAAGTTGAATTGGAATCCTTACCAAAAACAAAATTAACAGGAGTAATCTTAGATTTGGTTTTGTCTATAACATGTCTATAGGTTTTTGGACTAACTGTCTCATCAAAAACAATTTTCTCTTTCAATTTCTTATCTTCATCTGACTTATACCCTAGACACTCTTTCCAATTCTTATAGGTATTAAACTCATGAAATTTTCTACCAGAGTCTGTCCATGTTCTGATTTTCTCATTAGCATATTCAAGTTCCTTTTCAAGAGCAGTACATTTAAATTTCATCTCTAAGTACATGTGTTTAGCATAATCACATTCTATCTGTACTTTTTGCATAAAAGAAAATTCAACTTCTAAATGCTCATTCCTTTTCCTAACTTCAGACATTTCAGATAAGATTCTAGTATTTTCAGCAGTTTGACTTCTAAAGCTAATATGCAATGACTTTAGAAAACGTCTTAACTCGGAAGCATTATCAGTATCAAAATCAAAGACAGTATTTAGTACCTTATCATCAGGAATAACAGTGTCATCAGTATTGGCCATTAGGGCATAGTTGACCAACTCAGTATCCGATTCTGAGGAAGAGTCCATCCAGTCCTTGCTTGATGTGATGAGTGCCTTTGTCTTCTTGCACTCAGTAGCAAAGTGTCCCATACCATTACACTTGTAGCATCTAACCTTTGACTTGTCAAATTTGCTACCCTTGCTATCCTTTTTGATGTATTTGTCTTTGTTAGTATTGAAGGTCCTTTTCTGGAAGTTGCCTTGTCTTCTAGCCTTCCTAAACTTCATCTTTTTGAAGCCTCTGACTATCATAGAAACCATATCTTCCATCTCTGAGTCAGAAGAATCATCATCAGCATTGGCATCAGAATTGCCATCAGTATCTGATGATGAATCATCAGGATCTGACTCCACCATTCTTAATTTCCTTCTAGAGACCTCCACAGCTTTTCCTTTTGATTTAGCCTCTACATTCAAAGCAATAGACTTTGCCTTGCTGCTTCTCTTATTCTTTCTCTGTTGAACTTCAAGATCATGAGTTCTTAGCATTCCATAGACTTCATCAAGAGACACAGTGTTAAGATCATAATGATGTCTAATGATCGAGGTTTGAGTATCCCATTCTTCTGGTAAAGCTCTCAGAAACTTGGTATTTGAATCTTCAGAAACATATTCCTTGCCAACTAAAGATAGACTATTCAGGAGTGTCAGAAATCTATCATATAAATCAGTCAGGCTCTCATCAGGTCTAGCATCGAACTGTTCATATTCTTGAATCAAAAGAGCCCTTCTGTTTTTCTTGACAGATGCAGATCCTTGGCATTGAGTTTCCAAAGTATCCCAGATTTCTTTTGCAGACTTGCATGCAATCACTCTGTTGGACATGACAGCATTAAGACTATTGTGCAGGATATTCTTTATCTTTACCTCCCTGAGTACATGAGCTTTTTCTTCTGGAGTCCATTCACTCTTGGCCTTTACCACATAGTGTTCAGGTACAGTTTCTGTTCGTTCTATAATCCTGGTAGGAATATATGGTCCATTACGAATCCTGTCCAAATAATCAGGATCCATAGCCTCCAGGTACATCAGCATCTTTACCTTCCATGTTGGATATTCAGACTTCTTCAGAATGGGAATTTTCATGCTTTTATACTTGGTTGTCGACATCTTAGATCGTATCTGATTCAAATTTAAATCAGTTTGCTCTGATACCAATTGTTGCCCAGTAAATAACAATTGTAGAAGGGGGGTTGAATACAATTGTATAAGATTCTCGACTTATTAAAGTATATATAACAAATATGAAAGAATAATAACAGCTTTATTAAATCTGATATAAAACTGTTATAAACTCTCTCAAGAAATTCTGATGTTCTTGAGAGCTTCTAGGTTACAAAAATACTCGTGTGTGTGATCAATTTAAATCGAAACCTAAACTGTGTTTATATACTACACAGCTTCTCTATCAATTACATGATAAGTCCTAATCAATTACAAAGATTGAAACCTATCCTTAATTGATAACTACGTTCCTACAGATCAGGAACCGACAAACTAAACATCCTTATTTAACTAGACTCCAAATATAACTCGAAGTAGAAATCCTGATCAGCTTCCAGTCCTAATGATCAATCCTGATCCCAGTCCTGATATGAAATCCTGATATCAATCTTGATCCTGACGATCTTGCAATCCTGATGACTATGCAAAACTGATGACGTCAACAATCCTGATCAGTTGAGTCTAGATCCTGACGATCATTGAATCCTGGTCTAACAGAGTCCATTAGGAGTATACAGTGCTTTAGGCAATCCTCTAACCAAATCTTTCTTAACCAACTCATTGATATTGCTGAAGTTGAGATGAGAAAGCTTCTTGTGCCAATTCCAACTTTCATCTACTGATGCTTTACTGATGAGACAAGTAGGAGAGCCATCAGTATTTGATTGAATGTTGGCTTCATAAATGTTACCATGCCTGTAGCCAGTGAGTGCAACTTTTCCAGATGCTCAACAGGTTGTGTTTTAGTCCCTTCACTAGAGCTACTTTTTCAATGATGACATTTCCAATGATTATATTGTCATATCCCAATGTTTGTCCAATGTTGCCATCTCCATAAGACACAGTTGGGCCAGCTTTTTCTTCATATTCTGATAACATGGCTTTGTTTCCAGTCATGTGCACAAAACATCCACTATCCATGACTAACACATTTTTCCTTTTTCCCTGCAATCAGAATAACAATTCACTAGTTAGAATTTTTAGGAACCCACACTTGTTGGGTTCCTTTTCCATGCATTTTACTAAATTTAGCAGCATAAGACTTTTTGACTTTAGAAGTCCTGACAGAATAAAATCCATCAGGATTTGCTTTGTCAGTATCAGTATTAACATATGCATGCTTCACATTGACATTCTTAATGATACCAGAATTTGCACTTTTATTAAACTTAGGTAAAGGATCATAAAAGTTATGGTACAAACTATGGTATTCTTCACAAGTATAAATAGAATGTCATCTACTACCACAATGAAAACGGGACTTCTGTGGTTTTTAAAATACTGATCTACTCCTAACATCAGACTTAGGAATTTCAGTAACTTTCTTTTTACTCTTCCTGCAATCAATAGCAAGATGATTAGAGTTTCCACAGTTAAAGCAGCATTTTCTAGGAGCATTTGGGATGAACTTGTAGTTATTTTCTTTATTAATCCCAACTTTACCATTCCTGTTTCTCTTCACAGTAGTTATTTTTTGTTTACCAATTGCATCACTAATTTTATCCCTAAGTTGTTTCTGAGACAATAAACCTACATTCTTCTTTGATTTAACAGGTTTAGACTTCACATTAGAGACTGAGTTATCAGAAGTAGATCCCTTTTAAAAAGTAGAATTGGGATCATTACCAAATACAAATTTAACAGGCTTAATCTTTGATTTGGTATTGTCTATAACATGTCTATAGGTCATTGGACTTACTGTCTCATCTATTACAACTTTCTTTTTCAATTTCTTATCCTCGTCTGACTTATACCCTAGACACTCTTTCCAATTCTTAGAAGTATTTATTTCATGAAATTTCCTTCCAGAATCTGTCCAGGTTCTGATTTTCTCTTTAGCATCCTCAAGTTCTTTTTCAAGAGCAGTACTTTTAAATTTCATCTCCAAATACATGTGTTTAGCATTATCACATTCTATCTGTACTTTTTGCATAAAAGAGAATTCAGTTTCTAGATGCTCATTCCTTTTCTTAAGATCAGACATTTTAGATAAGATCTTTGTATTCTCAGCAGTTTGACTTCTAAAACTAATATGCAATGACTTTAGAAAACGTCTTAACTCAGAGGCATTATCAGTATCAAAATCAAAGACAATATTCGGTACCTTATCATCAGGAACAGCAGTTTCATCATTATTGGCCATTAGGGCATAGTTGACCACCTCAGTGTCAGATTCCGAGGAAGAGTCCATCCAATCCTTGCTTGATTCCGAGGAAGAGTCCATCCAATCCTTGCTTGAAGTGATGTGCTTTAGCCTTCTTGCACTCAATTGCAAAGTGCCCCATTCCATTACACTTGTAGCATCTAACCTTTGACTTGCCAACTTTGCCACACTTGCTGTCCTTTTTGTTGTACTTGTCTTTGTCAGCATTGAAGGTCTTTTTCTGGAAGTTGCCTTGTCTTCTAACCTTCTTGAACTTCATCTTCTTGAAGCCTCTGACTATCATAGCAACCATCTCTTCCATGTCTGAGTTAGAAGAATCATCATCAATATTGGCATCAGGATTGCCATCAGTATCTGCTGATGAGTCATCAGGATCTGACTCAACTATTCTTGATTTCCTTCTAGAGACCTCCACAGCTTTTCCTTTTGATTTAGCCTCAACATTCAAGGCAATAGACTTTGCCTTGCTGCTTTTCTTATTCTTCCTTTGTTGAACCTCAAGATCATAGGTTCTCAGCATCCCATAAACTTCATCAAGAGACACAGTGTTTAGATCATACTGATGCCTAATGATTGATGTTTGTGTATCCCATTCTTCAGGTAAAGCTCTCAGAAACTTGGTATTAGAATCTTCAGATACATACTCTTTGCCTACTAGTGATAGATTGTTCAGGAGTGTCAGGAATCTATCATACATGTCAGTAAGACTCTCATCAGGTTTTGCATCAAATTGTTCATACTCTTGAATAAGTAGAGCCCTTCTGTTTTTCTTCACAAATGCAGATCCTTGGCATTGAGTTTCCAAAGTGTCCCAAATTTCTTTTGCAGATTTGCATGCAATCACCCTGTTAGACATGACAGCATCAAGGCTGTTGTGAAGGATATTCTTTATCTTTGCATCTCTGATAACGTCAGTTTTCTCTTCAGGAGTCCATTCACTTTTTACCTTGACCACGTAGTGTTCAGGTACAGTATCTGTTTGTGCAACTATTCTCGTGGGAATATATGGTCCATCACGTATCTTGTCCAAAAAGTCAGGATCCATAGCCTCCAGGTACATCGGCATCTTTACCTTCCATGTTGGATATTCAGTTTTCTTCGGGATGGGAATTTTCATGCTTTCATACTTTGTCGACATCTTAGATCGTATCTAGGGCTGATCATTCGGTTAATTCGGTTAAAAACCGAACCGAATTAGAAAAACCGAAAATCCGAAATATCGATTTTGTGAAACCGAACCGAACCGAAGTTTTACTAAAACCGAACCGAAATAATTCGGTTTTTCGGTTCGGTTTATAAAAAAACTGAAATTTAAAAACATTTTTTTAAAAATTTATTAATTATTATTAAATAGTAACATTATTTATAATCAATTACTTTTTTAGCTAAAATACATGGTTTTTTCAAACAAAATTCCCGCTTTTTCTAAAAAAATTACAGAGAATTACACTTTTTCAACTAAAACATGTTACTTTTTCTATTTTTCCGTACTAAAATACTTTCTTTTTCAAAAATATCACGGACAAATCCTTACTTATTTATTTTAATAACTATTAAAACATAAAAGTAACAATTATTACAAACAATCTTTGCATCGCACGGGTTTTAAGCTAATATATATATAATTTTAAAAAACATATAAAAATATTTCGGTTTTTTGGTTTTTAACCGAACCATAATTCTGAAAATCGAACCGAACCGATTTTATTTCGGTTTAATCCAAAAAACCGAAATAACCGAAATCTTCGAAAAAAACTCAATCCAAACCGAACCAAAATATTTCAGTTCAGATCGGTTTTTCGGTTTCGGTTCGGTATTGCTCAGCCCTAATCGTATCTGATTCAAATTTAAATCAGTTTGCTCTGATACCAATTGTTGCCCAGTAAATAACAATTGTAGAAGGGGGGTTGAATACAATTGTATAAGATTCTCGACTTAATAAAATATTGATTACAAATATGAAAGAATAATAACAGCTTTATTAAATCTGATATAAAACTGTTATAAACTCTCTCAAGAAATTCTGATATTCTTGAGAGCTTCTAGGTTACAATATACTCGTGTATGCAATTGATTAATTAAAATCAAAACCTCAACCGTGTTTATATACTACACAGCTTCTCTATCGATTACAAGATAAGTCCCAAACAATTACAAACAAAATTGAAACATATCCTAACCGACAGCTACATTCCTATAAACTAGGAACCGACAAAATAAACTTCCTTCTTTAACTAGACTCCATAAATAACTCGAAGTTGTAATCCTGATCAGCTTCTAGTCCTGATGATCAATCCTGATCATAGTCCTGATAGTAATCCTGATACTGACGCTTGAGCAAATACTGATGACGTCAGCAATCCTCATCAGTTGAGTCTAGATCCTGACGATCATTGAATCCTGATCTAACATTTATTCTTCCTTCTGAATTACTCATTTTTATAAACTCTTTTTCTCCATCCTCCTTCAATATTTATCCAAGTTTTTATTATTTTAGGTTTATTTATATGTTCTTTTAATTGTTCTATTTCTTTTCTTAATTTTGTTTGTTCATCAAAGTATCTTAAATATTTTTGTTGAGATAAAATTAAAGTTTCTGTTACTATGTTTTCAAGAATCTTTAACTCTTTTTCTTTTTTCTCTAATTCCTTTCCTAAATTCATATTCTTTCTATAAATCTTGTTTTATTTTGGTCATTTATTTCTATTCCTTCATTATTTATATTATAATCTATCATATCTAAGAAATCTATTCCTAATAATAATTGACAATTAACATCATATTCTATTACTCCTAAATTTATCCTATATTCTAAATCTTAAATTTTTTTTATTCTTAACATTATACTTTTAGTTATTATTAATTCTCTTGATGAATTAGGTTCACTTAATATTTGTGGCTCTATTTCATCACATTTATCTTCATCAATATCAGTTATATGAACTAAACTTTTGGTTGTACCGGTATTTATTTCTGTTATACATTCCTTAGCATATGTTCCATTAAATACAATAGTTTTTATTTTTAATTTATCAATTTATTTATAAGGATTTTTAATTAAATTCATTCTTCTAGACATACTTCTAGATAAACTTTGCTCTTTTTTAAAGCTTATCCTAGATCCTTCTATTATTGGCCTAATTCTTTGTATATGTACTATTTATCTATTATTAAAATCTATGCTTATTAAGTCTTCAAAGTCTTGTCATCTGACATGTAGGAGTCTGTGAAGTGATAGTCACTTCTTCATCAAACCTTATTCGTTTCTACAGTTTTCTAACTCAAGTTTTATTCTCTGTTTCGTCTTCGTTGGTCTTTTATGGATAAACAAAAATCGCACATACAGGAGATGGAGGAGGCCTTTGCTGCAATACAAATTTAAGATGAGGAGTATGGGGGTCTAAGTTATGAGAATGACAATGAAGATCTTAGTGAGATGGAAATGCGATGGTGCCTAATAGGAAGGTTTCTTACTGATTCGCATATTGATTTTCAGGCCATGCAACATAAAATGGCTTCTCTTTGGAGGCCAGGGAGAGGTCTTTACGTTAAACAACTAGATAGTAATAGGTTTATCTTCCAATTTTACCATGAAATTGATATCAAGAGAGTCATTGATGGTAGCCCATGGACCTTTGGTCGTTTTCATTTGGTGATGGAACGCCTCAAAGACGGGGATAATCCTAGAACTATTGAGATTAACAAGATAGATTTGTGGGTGCAACTGCATGGAATGAGTACTGGTTTCATGTCGTAGAGGGTAGCAACGGACATCGGAAATTATATTGGCACATATGTGGAGGGGGATCCAAATAACTTTATTGGAATATGGATAGAATATTTACGTATAAGGGTGTCGATACCTCTGAACATTCCTATCAAAAGGAGAATGAAGCTTAAGAAGTCTGCAAAAGAGTGGTGTTGGGTTAATTTCCAATATGAAGCAATTCCTACATTCTGTTTTATATGCGGTTTAATTGGTCATGGTGAACGTTTCTGTGATAGGATCTTCGAATCTCCGGTTGAAAGCATTGAGAAGCCTTATGGTGCTTGGTTGCGTGCAGAGCCAAAACGAAGGTCTCACACTATGGGTTCGAAGTGGTTACGTAACGGAGGAAATTCTCAGGGACATTTTTCCGGCGATGGAGGAAAGTCGGAAGGAGATAAGGGTAATCCCGTTAATGGTGCTCAGGGGAAACAGAATAACGATAATCTAGGAGCTAATTCGCTGGTAATTAATAAAGGAGATTTGGCAGGCGATATTGGTGGAAAGATAGAGGGAATCAACCAAAAGGGGTCAAAGCAGATAAATATCCAAAATTCAAAATTTCTTTTGGAGGCAAATGAGTTTGGGCCGGACTCAGCTGATTTAATTATATTGGACCCTAAAAGACGCAGGGTGGGTTTGGACTTAGAGAATAATACGAACATAACCCAGGAACAGGACACGGAGATGGAAACACAATGGAATCAAAAAACGAACTAATGGCGGGTGCTGCTTTGCAGTCCCGCCAGTCATTATGAATGTTTTAGTATGGAACTGCCAGGGCATGGGTTCACCTGGAAAATTTCAGTTCCTTCAAGATGTAACCCGTTCGGAGAGACCTACATTTGTTTTTCTTAGCGAGACCATTAGTAGTTATTTGAAGATGGAACATTTGTGCAGTAAGTTAGGTTATGATAGTTTTATTGCAGTAGAGCCTATGGGTAAGAGTGGAGGGGTAGCGTTGTTTTGGAAGAATCTAGGAGATGTCAAACTGATGAGTATGTCTCGATTTCATATTGATGTTTCAGTTGTTGCGAATAATGATAGTTGCTGGCGTTTAACGGGTCTGTATGGTGAGCCTGCTAGATCAGAAAGACACAAAACCTGGGAGCTTCTCAGGAATCTGGCTCGTGATGCTAACCTCCCTTGGTGTGTGATGGGGGATCTTAATAATATTACTTCTCAACAGGATAAGAAGGGAGGCATTCTGTATCCAAACAACCTAATCAGTGGCTTTAATGATTGTTTGCATGACACAGGTCTATGCGACATGGACAGTTTGGGTCACTAGTATACTTGGGAAAGGGGAAGAAGCACAGATCATTGGATTGAGATAAGGTTAGACAGAGTTCTAGTCAATGCACAATGGTTAGAGCTATTTCCAACGGCGAAAGTCTTTAACCTTGAGGGGTCGCCATCTGATCATAGTCCCTTGTTATTAGTTCCAGAATCGCAGCATAAAGGGGTTAAAAACACAAATTTCGGTTCGAGAATGCGTGGCTCCTGGAACTTGCATGCTTTCAAATTGTCAAGGACTGTTGGGACGACCAAGGTACTCATAATGTTATGCATAAACTGAGTAATTGTGCTGAAAGTCTATAGGTATGGGGTCGTGAAATTACAGGTTACAGGGTGTTTTCAGAAGCACATCAAAGATTGTAAATGCAAACTTAAATTGTTGAGAAATACGAGAGATACTCAGTCTGTAGAAGAGTATGAGGCTACAAAGAAGCAGTTATTCTTAGTGCTGGATCAAAAAGAGATTTTCTGGAGACAGAGATCGAAACAATTGTGGTTGCAGGCGGGGGAAAAAAATACCAAGTACTTTCATGCCTCTTGTAACAGGAAGAGGCGAGTAAATCATATCCAGAGGTTAAAGAACGATAATGAAGAATGTATTAGTTGGGATGGAGGGTTGCAAGAATTAATTAAAGACTACTATCAACAACTATTCACGGAAGGTCTGAATCAAGGAGATGAAGTGGTGAATTGTGTATCGACCAACATCACAGCAGAGCATAATAATATTCTTCTAGAGCCAGTGACTGATGATGAAGTCAAGCAAGCTATTTTTAGCATGCACCCTGACAAAGCACCGGGGCCTGATGGCATGACCCCGGCTTTTTTTCAAAAAAACTGGTCATTGGTAAGGAATGAAGTGATTCAATTAGTTCGAGATTTCTTTTCAAATGGTGAGTTAGTGGAGAAAATGAACGCAACCAACATTGTTCTCATTCCTAAAAAGAAGAACCCAACCTTGTTGACAGAATTGAGGCCCATTGCCTTGTGTAACGTGGTGATGGAAATTATCACGAAGGTTCTTGCCAATCGATTGAAGAAAGTGTTGGAGGTGGTAATCTCAGATTCCCAAAGTGCATTCTTGCCAGGCCGTCTTATCTCTGATAATATAATGGTCTCCTTCGAGATCATGCATTATTTGAAACGTAAAAAGCTTGGAAAAGATGGTTTTATGGCCTTAAAGTTGGACATGTCCAAAGCTTATGACCGTATTGAGTGGAAATTTTTACAAGAAATCATGTTGAATATGGGATTTAGTAATTGGTGGACGTATTTGATTATGCAATGCGTTTCTTCAGTGGAATATACCATCAATCATGGTGTTTACGAGATAGGTCCTATTAAGCCTAGTCGGGGGTTGAGACAAGGAGACCCGTTGTCTCCTTACCTCTTCATCATTTGTGATGAAGGGCTATCATCATTGATCAGGTACTATGAAAGGAAGAACTGGTTACAAGGGGTAAAAATCTGTAGGAGAGCGCCTACGATTAGCCATATGCTATTCGCAGACAATAGCTATTTATTTTGCAAGGCTGAAGTGCACCAGGCTTCTAAAGTTATGGAGTTACTAGCTAGTTATGGGCATGCCTCGGGTCAGAGAATCAACAAGAATAAATCCTCTGTTTTCTTCAGTGCCAACGTCATTGACTATAACAGGGACTTGATTTGTCAGGAGTTGCAAGTTCAACAATCAGATGAGTTCACCAAGTACTTGGGACTGCCAAATATTTTGGGGAGAAATAAATCTGTGGTTCTGGGGTACCTAAAGGAAAAGGTGAAGGCTAGCATTAAGAGTTGGAACGAGAAAAATATCTCCAAACCTTCAAAAGAGTTGCTAATCAAAACGGTGGCACAATCATTGCCAACTTTTGCAATGAATGTTTTCTTTCTTCCTCTTGAGCTGATCAGAGAAGCAGAAAGGGAAATGTCGAAGTTTTTTTGGAGCTCCTCTAACAAGAACAACTCCCGTATAAGCTGGATGTCTTGGGATAATATGTCAAAACACAAACATGTAGGAGGCTTGGGCTTTAAAAATTTACGTGACTTTAATATGGCTATGCTGGGCAAACAATGTTAGTCTGGTTGCTCGTGTGTACAAAGCCAAATACTATGCACATGAAGATTTTATGAATGCAAAGCTGGGGGGTAGTCCAAGTTTTATTTGGAGAAGCATCCTCGAGGCAAAACATGTAATTTCTGCGGGTTCTTGTTGGCGAATAGGCACGGGGAAAGATATCAAAATTAGGAATCAGCCTTGGCTCAGGGACTTGGATAATCCCTACATTACTACTGAATCTCCATCAATTGAGAACGAAAATGTGGATTCGTTGTTGCAAACGAATACTAAAGAATGGGACCTGGAGGTTATAAGGGATATCTTTAATGACAGAGATCAATATCACATCATCAACACCAAGATTGAGCAAGATTTAGAAAGGGACACTCTATACTGGAAGCTAGAGCAGTCTGGCAACTATTCTGTTAGAAGCGCTTACAAGCTTCTACAGTCTCAGAAAGGAGAGTGGAATGATAATGCCAATACTAAATTCTGGAAAACTATTTGGAGTATCAAAGCCCCTCCAAAGGTGCTCAGTTTAATCTGGAGAGCTGCAACAGCTTGCCTTCCAACTAAATCTCAACTTAGACTGAAACATGTTCAAATTGATAGCTCTTGCCCAGTTTGTGACAATGGGGTGGAATCAATTTACCATGCTTTAGTCCAGTGTGAAGTGGCAGCCGGTTGCTGGAACATTTTCAGTCCAAACATTGACACACAAATGGGCATAGACTTTTCTCATTGGATGGAGAGTAAAGTGGCTGGTCAATCGAGTATAAAGAAAGCTAAGATTATCACATTATGTTGGTCGATATGGCGTGCCAGGAATGATCTTGAATGGAATAGGAAGAGATGGACACCAGTGAGAATTGTTGCTAAAGCTTGGGAGTTTCTATCACAGTGGAAAGAGGCCCAGACTCGGAATTTCAAGGTACCAATCCAGCCTATGCTTACAGGGGATGGTGCTATGTACTGGGCAAGACCTCGACAAGATGTTGTGAAGATCACAGTGGATGCAGCAATTTTTACTGAACAGGGTGCTAGTGGAATTAGTATTATTGCTCGAGATCATGCAGGTGGTATGCTGGGGGCTAGAACGCGATGCTTTGCAGAAGTGATGAACCCTTCTATGGGGGAGACTATTGCTGTCAAGGAGGCGTTGAGTTGGGTTAAGGAGACGACGTGGAACTCCATCATCATTGAATCAGACTGTCTTCTGGTAGTGCAGATGATTCGAAGCTTGACACCTATGCGTTCAAGGTTTGGAAAAATAATCGAAGACTGCAGGAGTATGATTAGTGAGTTAAACAACTTAGAGTTGTATTTTATTAAGCGATCTGCGAATATGTCGGCACATGAACTTGCTCAAGTGTCCCATATGTATCCTGATCGTGACTTTGACTGGAGGTCTGTTCCGGTTAAGGTCAAGAAGTGTATTTTGGACGATTTAGTCGAGTAATGAATTTGCATTTCGTCAAAAATAAAAATAAAAAAATCTATGCTTATTTCTTCTGGTATTGTTATTCTAGATTCTTCTTTATGTTCAATTCTTTCTAATATATCCTGATATAATTTTGGTACAATTGTACACGTTTCTATTTGTTTTTTAACACAGTGATTTCCTGTTATCGCATATACCATTTTTGTTTCTATACTTATTACTTTACTTCCTTTTGGCATATTTATTCCATCTAATTTATAATATAAAGTTAAAACTCTTTATTTATGTTCATCTTTTAATGATATACTAAAATCATGTTGTATTGTAAATTTTAATTTTTGATATATTAAATTTCCTTTTACTACTGATATTATAACATCTTGCAAACTTCCTAATATTCTATCATCTACAATATATATTTGTATGGGGGTATCAATATTTTTCTGAAAATATGCTTTTATAGTAAACTCTATTCCTCCAAAATAAATATTTTTTAACTTGTTAACTTCCTTATTTGATAATTTAGATAATTCTCTTTTTATTAAATCATCAGTTATTAGATTATTTTTTGCTCTCCCATTTATTGTAGTAATATCTATTATATTCTCAGGTTTTTGTGCAATATATCTTACTTCTTTATTTCTTTCAAAATAATTGGTTTTAAAAATCTGTTTTATTGTTAATTCTTCTGTCTCACTTTGTATTTTTCTATATATTTCTGGTTTAAAACTTAATGTTTGAGATGTTCCTCCTTCATATTCATCCATTTGGTAATATGATTCTTTAGTATTTTCTATAGTTTCTTTATTTTTATTTATTTCTTCTCTTAAATTATTTATTTCTTTTTATTTATTCATAAATATAATTTTATTTGTTTTTCTATTTTCTCTAGTTAAATTAGCTTTTTCTAATAGAACTTCTTTATACCATTTTACTTTTACCCTATCTATTCTTTATATTTCATACCTTTTTTCCTAGTGCTAAATATAATCTTTTCCTTTCTATTAAAGTTTCATCTATCCAATTTATTGCATCTAATTTTTCTTGAATTCTTTCTATATCTTGTTTTACTTTATTCTGAGATGATAAAAAATATTTTAATATTTTTGCCTTTCTTCTTATAGCATTTGGATCTGTCCAATAAGCATTATTCATTTTTTCCTAATTTTTATTTATCTTTTCCTTTAAATTATTTATTAATTTATATTATTCTTCAAGAACTTCTCTTAATTCTTTTATTTCTATATCTTTTCTTAATATTCTTATAAACTCTTCTTTTCTATTTATTAGATATTTTTCTTCTAATTCTCCTATTTCTTTATCTTTTCTTGTTAACATATTTCTTAATATATCTATTGTATCATCTTTTTGATTTATTATATCAATACTTATTTTACAGCTTTCAATATGTTGATTAATATCTTTATTATAGGTTAAATTCTTATCAGCTATTTTCTGAATTCTTTCTAATTTCCAATCTTCCATTAATTTTATTAACAAATTAATTCTTTTTTAATAAGTTTTTTACACATTTTTTGAGTATCCTTATTATTTGTATTAAATTTGATTAGTAAGAGTGCAATTATTTTAGATTTTATTTTGTTTCTTATTATTGTCTTAAGCTTACTAGGTGCTCACATTTTTAGTTATTATCAAATGATATATTTATATATATATATATATATATATATATATATATATATATATATATATACACTATTTCCTTACTATTTAAAATATTATTCATTTTTACTATTCCTAGTGGATTTACTATTTAAAATACTATTTATTTTTACTATTCACTATTTACTTTTACTATTCCTAGTGGATTTACTATTTGCATTTCCGTTTCTAACTTTTCATATTTCTAAATTTTGGTTTTAATGATTGTAACTATTCTGTAATAGTTATGTTTGTTAGTGGTTGTAACTATTATGTAATAATATGTGTCTTGTTTTTTCCTTTACAGGCTCTGATACCAATTTCGGGGGATCGTTCCTATATCTATTAAACCCTGAAGAGGGTAGGAATATAGATATACATTTGTAAATTTATTTCTAAATTTAATAATAATTTTAATATTTGCATGTAGGTATTTAAACATGACAGTAGCGGAATTCATTTTTGAATTATTCTACAACCTCTAGGTTCAGATATACATAATCTAATAAATCTAAATAATCAAAATAACACAGCTTAGATAAGATATTAACAAACATGCATCATATTTATAATCATAGTTTTCATGAGTAGTTTCGGTTCACCGGAGTGCCTTTTGTACGGTCTGCCTCTTCTGACTTCCCCGTCTTTGGGCTCCCAATCAGGTCTTATCTCCATGGACTACACCCGCCCACCATAACTGCTCCATGACTTTTTCGATTATACCCACAATGAGCTTGTTCTTATTTCCCCTGTGCTTTCTTGATTACTTCTATATATATAATTATATTGATCATATTGAATTGAGAGAGAGAGAGAGAGAGAGAGAGAGTTTAAGAGAGATTTTTATTGATAGCAAAACTTATCGTACGAAAAACTTGTTTTCCAACTGATTACATCTCCTCCTTTTTATAGAGGATTTTTCTTTACTATTACAATAATTTTTCTGTATCTAGATTCTTTTAGTCTTTTCATCCTTTTTCTTTTTCCTTTTTCATTTCTCTTTTTTTTTCATCCGTCTTTGTCTTCTTTCTTTTTTCTGATGATAAGATTCCATTTGTTTCCTGCTTTTTATCTTCATACTGTTTTTTATTTGAGTGTTGTCTTTTCTTCTTTTTTCTCTTTCATTGTTGTCTTCCTTCTTGATATTTATGTCTTCATTGTTGTGTTATCTTCCTTGCTTGATATTCCTGCATAAAATTTTTTTAATATATTTTACAGTCACCAATTTTCATTGGGCCGTAATATCAAGTCTATTACTATATATAATAGGCCAACACAAGGGCAAAAGTTGCCAATTAAATGGCCATGAAATTACTGTTTTAACCTTTTCTTTTGAAAAATAACAAAAATGTCAATCGTATATTATTATACAAATTTTTTTTAATAGATGTGTTACTACAAAGATTCGAACCTCCAACCTCCTTCTAAGATATCCATGGGCTTAACCACTATGCTACATACCTTTTTTAGTTTATTTCAAAAAACTTATTAGATAACCCACGTCTTTTATCTCTTATATTATTTTTTTTTACTTTGATGTTTGAATAAATAAAATGTTGGTTTGAATTATTTATATAAATTTGTTTTTCTTTTTTCCTTTTCAGCAAAATTACCGTTTTACCCTTTTTTTTGAAAAATAACAAAAATGTCACTCGTATATTATTAAACAAAATTTTTTTAATAGATGTGTTACTACATAGATTCGAACCTCCAACATCCTTCAAAGATATCCATGGGCTTAACCACTAAGCTACATGCCTTTTTGAGTTTATTTCAAAAAACTTATTAGATAACCCACGTCTTTTATCTCTTATATTTTTTTTTTTACTTTGATGTTTGAATAAATAAAATGTTGGTTTGAATTATTTATATAAATTTGTTTTTTCTTTTTTCCTTTTCATGCCACTCATATATTTTTATACAAATTTTTTTTAATAGACGTGTTACTACAAAGATTCGAACCTCCAACCTCCTTCCAAGATATCCATGGGCTTAACCACTATGATACATGCCTTTTTGAGTTTATTTCAAAAAAATTATTAGATAACCCACGTCTTTTATCTCTTATATTAATTTTTTTTTTTGCTTTGATGTTTGAATAAATTAAATGTTGGTTTGAATTATTTATATGAATTTGTTTTTCTTTTTTCCTTTTCGTAATTTTATATATCTATATATTCAATCACTATATATTATTGTAGTTGTATGTTTTCAATTTAATATATATTAATTATGTTGATTATAATTCATAATTTATATTATACTTTATTTGAATTAAATTAATTATTCATGCATAAAATATACTATTAAAATTCGATCTAATATAAGAAATATTATACACATTATATCTCTCATTATTAGTTATTTCTATAATTTTTAAATTAAGAACATTAGCATTCAAATTATACAAAAACATTCGTCTACCTACTCTGTTCGTCGCATCCATTTCTTAACAATTTTCTTTTCCAGAATGTATTGTTCATTTATTAACATTTTCTAAAGTAACATGCCATTCTTTATTAACTTATCTATATTTTTTTCACCTTTCTAACCCCCTCCCCTTCAACCCCAGTGACGTTCGTGTCAAAAATCGGGGTGAGTTTTTAAAATATAGGATATTACATAGTATATAATTACATAATGATCAGTGAGACTGTTAGTAGACGATAAAGTTTGGGAAAATTGAAAATTACAAGTTTTGAAAATAGAATTTCAAATTGTATTCCAAAAATTATTGTACGATGTTAAAAAAAAAAGTATAATCTTTCATAATAATAATAGAACTTTATATAATACATTAAATTGATTCGTAATGTCATATAATCATTTTGATAAAATTAAATTCTAAATAGGGTTTGTGGGTCCTTGACGACATCCTCTACAACATATACAATATTTCTTATATTAGGTCGAATTTCAATAGTATATTTTATGTATGAATAATTAGTTTAATTCAAATAAAGTATAATAAATATATATAATATAAAAGTATGAATTTTAAACAACATAATTAATATATATTTAATCGAAAACATACAACTGTAATAAAATTCAGTGATTGAATATATAAGTATATAAAATTACAAAAAGAAGCCTCCGGGCCTGTAGATGAGTTGGTGAGAGCACTGGTTATTGACCAAAGCATTCAAGGTTTGATTCATGAGAGCGTGGGGAATTCTTCCTGCACTCTAGGGTCTGGCGTGATACCGGTTGGGGTGTCCGGAAAATAAATTTTTTGACCAAAATTACGAAAAGATGAAAAGAAAAACTGATTTATATAAATAATACAAACCAATATTTTATTTATTTAAACATCAAAGTAAAAATAATATAAGAGAAGAGAAGAAAGACGTGGATTATCTAATAAATTTTTTGAAGTAAACTCAAACAGGCATGTAGAATAGTGGTTAAACCCATGAACATCTTAGAAGGAGGTTGGAGGTTTGTTTCTTTGTACTAACAACTATTAATATATTTTTGCATAATAATATATGAGTGACATTTTTGTGACGACCATTTAATTGGAAATTTTTGCCCTTGTGTTGAGGTTTAATATATAGTAATAAATTGGATTAAAATGTGTAACTGTAAAACGATATTTCAAACACATTCTTAATGCATTTACTAAGTGTGTTAATATAATTTAATATAAAGATGAACACATGAGAGGAGTGCAGAATCAGTTCCCAAGTAAAAAATCAAAAACAAATAGGTGACATGAATACTCCAAACTGTAATAGGTGTTCATCTCCCAAGGTGTTTATCACAAACTTGGGTGATGTGAGGGTGTGCAAAGATGCGTCGGCCTTCAGCTTCTTTTTAAAACCCTCTATCTCATTCATGCATGTTCGATTATATTACAACAACATTGCATGCATATAACCTATTCATAACCTAGATTGCAAAAAAAACAAAAAAAACAATCAATTCCCGAAAAACATATAACAACCGCTCTCTAACGCAAATTACCAATCTACAAACTATCCTTTCTCTGACACACAAAACACAGGTAAACCTGCTTATAATCACAAGAAGAACAATAGTACATTCGTGCTTCAAATTCTACATTATTTCAATCTGGTCTCAAAATCAATAATAGTCACTATAAACAAGTCTTAGAGCCTTGGCATAGTTACGTTTGTGATTCAAAGTAATTACACTATTCGCCAAAAAAATTCTTTACTCCTCACTATGCATGAACCATACTTCTCATTTTACGCTCTCAAACTTAAGACTACACAATCCTTAATCTAATAAATCGATCACGACCAACTTTTTCACGATAAAAATTATTGACATCTCTATGCAGGCCCGTGCCTTGCACGGGCTGTTACGCTAGTTTAATATTATACAGTCACCAATTTACATTGGGCCGTATGATCATGGTTAATATTTATACAGTCACCAATTTTCATTGGGTCGTATGATCATGGTTAATATTTATACAGTCACCAATTTTAATTGGGTCGTATGATCATGGTTAATATTTATACAGTCACCAATTTTCATTGGTCCGTATGATCATTGTTAATATACTACAGTCATCAATTATTCATTGGGCCGTAGGAACATTATTTTGTAGTCACCAATTATTCATTGGGCCGTAGAGTCATAATGTATGGTCACCAAACTTTTGATTTGGGCCATAAGGACATAAATATTACATTAGGTCACCAATTTACATTGGGCCTAAAATATATGAATTTTACATTTTATTGAAAAGGATTAGAACATCCTTCTTCTTTCATTGCTGGAGCCTTCAAGGTTATTATTGATTTCCTCCTTTGTACAGTTGACATCTCCCGGTATATCTTCCTTGTTATTGGGGAATGATTGTATCTTAAATCTGATACTCTGGTATGCATTTCTGTTAGTTTGGAAGTATCTGCATTTAAAACATCATTATTATAATATAAGGTTAATATATCTTCAACATCTCCACCCATTCTGCATCCTATTACGCATGCTTTTCTTCCATTGATAAGATCTTTCGACTTGGATTTTATAACTGCTATTCCAATTGCTTTTTTGTTGCATATGCAATCTTGAAATTGTTCTATAGTGCATGTCATAGGTATCTTCAGACTTGTATTATCTCCTTCTATTGTTGTATTCCTCCCAGACTTGAATATTTGACATATTACTATGGGTTTACCTGTTAAATCTGTACAAGCATCGAATACCTGTACTCCATAGATTCCTACTGGTCCATATGAGTCCTTCATAGCTTCAACACTTTCTACTATAAGAGATGGTAATTTTGATATACTTTCCAAAGTATCATCTACCATAATCTTATCAATAAATCCAAATCTTAGTAATTTTTTTACTATCATTGGATCTGCATTTTCTTTACAAATATACCTTGGATACTTGCTAAATTTTCCATTTCTGCGAATAGTATCATTTGATTTGTAATCATAATACTTTACTATCTTTTCAAAGGCTTCAATGGTTTCTTTTGGGTATTTAACTCTGGCTACCATTATAATAGAGTTTGGAGATTTTTCTGGGTTTGTTTGAATAATATGGTTTATCACTGGGGTTGTTGATAATCTTGATATAAATGTTTGAGGTGAAGTTTGTAGGTTTTTGATAATTTTCATTTTTTCTTGAAGGTTTTGGATGAGAGAATTTATATCTTGGTTCAAGGTTGTTATCTGCTCATTTTTCTTCTTGATTTCTAATAAAATTTCTTCTACCTACTGAGTAATATTATTCCTTTCCATATTCTTTGCTAAGAAAATCTGCAAGAATATTCTTAGTACCTTATATATTTTTAATAACAAAATCATAACAACTAAAAAATGCTTGCCATTTTCTTCTTTTGTTTAATTCGGGTAGAGGATCAATTTTATTAACTATAAATGATCGTACTTGAGTATTATCAGTTCTTACAATAAATTTTACAAGAAGTAAATGATAATGAAATCTTTTAATTCCTAACTTTACAACTAATAATTCTTTTTCATTTATATGATAATTTTTCTCACTAGTCTTCCATGTTCCAGCTCCATAACCACATATTAAAGGTTTTTCTTTATCTACATATTTTTTTTCAAAGGCTATTAATACTGCTCCCCAACCTATATTACTAGCATCAATATATAATTCTATTTGACCATCATCTTTAGGTAATCTTAATTTTGGTAAACTTTCTACTTTAGTTTTTAATAATTTTATTGCATATGTATGTTCTTGTTTCCAATCAATTTTTTTATTCTTTTTTATCAATTCTTGAAGGGATTTTCTAAGTTTTGGTAAATCTTTTATATAATCTGAGGCATAATTAATTATTCCTAAAAATTGTTGTACTTCTTTTTTATTCTCTAATGTTTCTTTGAATTTTTTTATTTTAGTAGCTATGTGTTCTTGTAATTGGACTCCTTCAGAATCTATAATATATCCTAAATATTCTATTTTATTTTTAAATATTTCTGATTTCTTTTCTGATAATAATATACCATGTTTTCTAATAATTTGAATAAATAATTCTAAATGTTTTATATGATTTGATAAAGTATCACTAAAAATTAATATATCATCTATATAAACTATACATAAATCATTCATATTTCTAAATATTTTATCCATTCTTCTTTGAAATATTTGAGGTGCATTCATTAATCCAAAGGGTGATCTATCCATTCATATTGTGCTTGGGGTACGCTAAAAGCCGTTAATATTCTTGATTCTTTAGTAAATTTAATTTGCCAGAATCCACTTTTACAATCAAATTTACTAAACTATTTCTTGTTAACTAATCTATTAATTAAATTTATTTTATATGGTAAAAAATATCCATCAAATATTGTCTTTTTATTCAATTCTCTATAATCTATTACCATTCTAGTTTTTTCTCTTTTTATTTCACTATGTTTTCTTACCAAGAATGTTGGGCTACTATGTGGACTCTAATAATTCTTTTACTTGGGCTTCTAATTCTTTTTGATTTGTTGGACTATATTTTATAGGCCTATTTCTTACTACTTCATTGGGATTTATTAATTTGATTTCTGCATAAACCTTTTCTTTTTCCCATAAACTCATTGGATTTTCTCCAAAATTTATATTTAATAACTCTAAATATTTCTGTTTTAATATTACCAAATTATGTTCTCTTTCTTTTATTATATTATTTATTCTAAGGGATTTTACTGGTATTACTCTTTTTAATATTATCCATTTATCACAAGGTGTTAATAAACTTATAGTATTATATTTTATTACTTGCGTTTTAAATGAATTTAGAAAATTATTTCCTAATATAATTTTTTGTTTCATATTATCTTCTTGATATACTATAGGTAATCTAAATCTTGTTTTATTTAATATAAATCATACATTTTCTGCTACTATATCTAACTAGCTTTATAGCCCGTGCGAGGCACGGGCATGCCCTAGTTATGTTTAGTTGCTTGAGATTTGGATGCACACTAAAAATGCAAATACCTGTTGTATTGTGAGCGCACTTTTCTGATTTCACTGTTACGTTTGCATGTTGTTATCTGTTGCAATGGATGAGCTCCTAAGCTCATTTCTTTGGCTTCTTTTCCCCGTACAAAAGAAGTAGTTTCTGGGCTCTTATCAAAAGTTCATTTTCTATTACTGACATCAATCAACTAATTTCCATAACTAAAATATTGAATAGATACATTGTATTAAGCAAATGCATCATAATTATTTTAGAACTTGAAAAATATCATACAATTCTATGTAAGATTCGATGGTGTGACAAAAGGAGTTGAAACTAAAGAAAGAGAACAAAAAGAACAAATTTATCAATAAGCTTTAAAAGGTACCAGAACCTTGAGCCTAGAGTAGTAAAAAATCTAGGTTATCTTTGTGTACCGTCCATGGTTTCCTACTACTGATGCGACTGCACTTGTACCCGTGCATGGCACGGGATCGCTCTAACCGACAGAACTTGATGTCATTTTGTGACGATATTTTCTAGTTCACGTCAGTTTAATTTTGCGATGATAAGTATTCTTCAGTTTGTTGTGGTGATCCTGCTACCAGTTTGAACTTGTTGGTGACACTATGTGACATGATTGAGAAGATTTGCAAGGAAGATCGGTTTGGTATTAGTCCGAAGAAGATTTTGTTTTTAGTTGAATGTATTTGATGATTAGTTTTATAAGCTAATTAATAATCAGATAGGAATTAGTTAAAGGTGTCAAATAAAGGCTCCATTTTGAAAGTACCAATACTCTCCGGTCTCCATAATTCTCTATAAGCGGCCGGAGTAGTATACTTGTCCTTAATGCATGAGGTGGCGGGATTGAGATGCACACAAATTCGTATTCGAAAAAAACTGTTAGAACTGGTTAAAAAAATCGGAAAAATCTGATTAAAAAAAAGTCCACCTCAATTGGATCCAGCCCGCAGGCTTAAACGGATCGCATATTTTTCACAAAACCCCGATCCGGTTCGAGCTGAATAAACCCAAATTTAATCTCGATTTGGACGTAGTCTTGATCAGGATAAAAATCCAATCCAAAAAGTTAGAATTTTCAATTAAATCTCGGATAAAAGCTTAAATTTTTTAATTAAATCCGAAAAAATAAAAAAAAGTTACAGTTAAAGTTATCAATATCTAAAATAATTTGTAAAAATCCGATTTGGCCCCTCCTGACCCGACCCTATCTACAGGTATAAATATTTTAGAGGAAATTTGTCTCGATTTAAAAAAGCCCGGCCCTATCGGATATCGAAAAATCCGACCTGAATCCGGATTACATTCATCTCTATTCAGGGTAACAACTATAGAGGTGCTTATATTATTACTTATATTATCTGATATGTATGAACATAGTTGAGACAAAATGATTACTATTTTGTATTATTTTGTATTATTGGATGCTCGGACTAAAAAGTGATATTATGTGACTAAAAATGCTTTTGTACTTTGTCTTAAAATTGTGAATACAAAGGAAGAAACATAATTAAATTTAATTAAAGAGATACGTGTCTATTGGATATACTTTATACCAATAACCACTTTTATTAATAATCAGACAAATAAAATTATCATGAAAGAATCTTGAATAAAAAATAAAGTGTAAAATAATATTTGTGAAAGACATTACCATACTAATGGGTTTTATACCACAACAAAAAAGCCCAAGTAGCTCAATGGTTAAATTGGTGACTTGAAATTCTTAGTAATTAGTATTGAAGTGTCTTAGGTTCGATTCCCATCAAGATGAAAATTTTCTTACATTTTTATAACATTTGACTTTGGAGGGGTAGTTATGTAATTTCAAGTTGTTGAATAAAATGTTTCACAAAGTCCTTGGAGTATAAGATATATAATAGATTCTTTCAAATGCTCATTAAATCATGTTACTCTAATTTTATGAGTTTTTGTTCTTTTCCATATGTGTTGAGCTAATACTTCTTTTTTAGCTAAACAAATATCTGCTCCACTATTTATAAACATCTTTTGTTTAATATATTCATTAGGTTTATATTCTACACTAGCTTCTATATATATATATATATATATATGTACCATCTTATTCACTATAGTTGTTACTGCTACTATTATTACTCATTTCTTCTATATAACTTACATCTTCAGGTTTGTTTCACTTATATAGAAATCTTCATCATTATACCAATTATTATTTTCTTCTTTTATATATTCTAATTTCATAATAAATTCTGTATTATCTATATATTTTACTCCTTTTTCTTTTAACTTTGGACATTTATTAGCATAATGGCCTTTTTCATTACAATTCCAACATTTACAATCTACTACTTTATCATTTTTATTATCTTCCTTTACTGGCTTTATATATTTCTTTTTTCTAAATTTTCTTCTATATCTAAATCTTTCTCTATTTTCTGGGGTATATTTATATCTTCTAAATTTTCTTCTTTTAAACTTGTTATTATATGATCTATAGGGTCTATAAGGTTTATTCTTATTATAATAACAATCTTGATTATTATAATTTTGTTTTTTATAATTTTTTGGTTTTTTATATTTATCATTATCACATCCAAATACTAATTTTCTTTCTGTAAATCCACATATTTCTCTTAATCCTGTCTTTTTATCTTTTTTAATTGATTGTTGTAATCTATAATCTTCACATTTTCGCATTAAATATGCTCTTAATAATCTAATCCTTTCTCCTAATGTATTTTCTTTGGTTCTAAATTAGTATATTCTTTAGATATCTCTGTATTATATGGTGTAGGTAAATGATCATAATAAAGCTGTTGATATACTATACTTTCCTGAGGTAAAAATCTTGCTTCATAAAAGAATTTAGTAAAACTTATAGTATACTCTGGTAATTTGTTAATTTTACAACATTTCATATTATTAAGATTCATTATTATTTCTATTTTTCTTTCTGCAATTACTTGCTCTTGAGCTACAAACCATCTTTCTCCTACAAATTCTCTTCTTTTTTTTTTTTGACGAAAATGCAATTTCATTACTCATTCAAATCATTCAAGATACAATGCTTGACTTTAACTGGAACAGACCTCCAGTCAAAAATGCAATCAGGATAGATATGGGACACCTGAGCTAGTTCATGTGCCGACATATTCGCAGATCGCTTAATAAAATACAACTCAAAGTTGTTAAAACCACTCCTCAATCTCCTGCAATCCTCAATTACTTGCCCAAACCTCGATCTCATTGGTGTTGCGCTACGAATCAGTTGCACCACAAGCAGGCAGTCTGATTCGAGTATAACCGAGCTCCACTGTCTGTCCTTAGCCCAACTCAAAGCTTCCTTTATGGCCATGGCTTCCACCATAGAAGGATTCAACACCTCTGCATACTGTTTTGATTTAGCTCCCAGTAAGCTGCCATCATGGTCCCGAGAGATGATGCCAATGCCACATGTTCCTTGGTCAGAAAAAATTGATGCATCCACCGTTATCTTTACTACATCAGTTTTAGGTTTTGCCCAGTAAACCGCACCATCCCCAGCAAGCATGGGTTGAAGTGGTACCTTGTAGTTTCTGGCCTGAGCTCCATTCCATTGAGAAAGATACTCCCAAGCTTTTGCAACAATCTTCATTGCCGACCATCTCTTCCTGTTCCAAACAAGATCGTTTCTAGCACGCCAAATCGACCAACATAGCGTAAGCATCTTAGCTTTCCTCGACATCGTCTGGCCATTGGTATTAGCATGTAGCCAATCCGAAAAACTCATTCCCGACTGCACTTGCAAATCAGTATCGAAAATATGCCAACATTCAGCAGCTACAGTACATTCAACCAAAGCATGAATAATCGACTCCACACCATTATCACAAACTGGACATCGATCATCAATATGAACATGCTTCTCTCTTAGCTGAGTTTTTGTGGGGAGGCAATTATTAGCAGCACGCCAGATCAAATGCAAGGCCTTCGGTGGAGCTTTTGTGCTCCAAATTGTCTTCCAAAAAGAAAGATTGTTATTTACATTCCATACCCCTTTCTGCAACTGTAACAGCTTATAGGCACTTCGAACAGAATAATCCCCCGATTGCTCATGCTTCCAGAAGAGAGTGTCTTTATCCAGTTGATGTTCAACTATGGTGTTGAGAATGCACCTCTGATCTCTATCATTAAAAATATCCCTGATGATTTCCAAGTCCCAATCTCTAGTGCCCGTTTGAAAGAGTGAGTCGACAGTTCTACCCACAATTGATAAGGACTCAGTACTGATATAAGAATTATGAGAATCTTGAAGCCAAGGCTGATTAGAGATCTGAACGTCCTTCCCCGATCCAATACGCCAACAAGCTCCAGAGGAAATCACTTGCTTTGCTTCGTAAATGCTCCGCCAAATAAAACTTGGGCTGCCTCCCAACTTTGCACCTAAAAACTCCCCCTGAGCATAATACTTAGCTCGATAAACCCGAGCCACTAAACTATCTGGGTTTGTAATCAGCCTCCAGCATTGCTTCCCAAGCATCGATAGATTAAAATCGCGAAGGCATTTGAAGCCCAGACCTCCAGCATGTTTATGCTTGGCCATTCGTTCCCAAGACATCCAAGAGATGCGAGAGCTATTTTTGTTGGAAGAGTTCCAGAAAAATTTTGGCATCTCTTTCTCTATATCTTTGATCAATTCCAAAGGAAGAAGGAAAACATTCATCGCGAAATTTGGAAGTGCCTGAGCAACAGTCTTTATAAGAAGCTCCTTCGACGGCTTTGACACATTTTTAGCTTGCCAGTTTTGAATACTAGCCTTAACTTTGTCCTTCAAGTAGCCAAGAACCACCGATTTATTTCGCCCCAACATATTTGGCAGACCTAGATATTTAGTAGAGTTATCAGCTTGCTGCACTTGCAAAGCCTGACATACCAGCTCTCTATTATACTCAATCACATTAGCACTGAAGAAGACAGATGATTTGGCTTTATTAATTTTCTGACCTGAGGCTTGCTCATACAAAGCCAGCAACTCCATGACTTTACCTGCTTGATTTTCCTCCGCCTTACAGAACACATAGCTATCATCCGCAAACAACATATGGCTAAGCACTGGTGCTCTCCTGCAAATTTTGACGCCCGCAATCCAGTTCTTCCTCTCATAATGTTTGATAATGCTAGACAGCCCTTCAGCACAAATGATGAAGAGATAAGGAGATAGTGGATCTCCTTGTCTCAATCCACGGCCTGGTTTTATTGGACCAATCTCATGAGCCCCATGACTGATAGTGTACACAACTAATGAGACACATTGCATAATGAGATGCGTCCACCAATTATTAAAACCCATCTTGACCATAATCTCTTGTAAAAACTGCCACTCTATACGATCATACGCCTTTGACATGTCAAGCTTTAGAGCCATGAAACCCTCTTTGCCAAACTTCTTTTGTTTCAAATAATGCATAATTTCAAACGCAATCATAATGTTGTCAGAAATAAGGCGTCCCGGAATAAAAGCACTTTGAGTGTCTGAAATTACCACCTCTAATACCTGCTTAAGTCTATTGGCAGCCACTTTCGTAATAATTTTCATCACAACATTGCACAGCGCAATAGGACGAAGTTCTGACAATAGGGAGGGGTTCTTTTTCTTCGGTATTAAAACAATGTTGGTGTCATTCATACTCTCCATAACTTCTCCAGTTTCGAAAAATTTCCGAACTAACTGAGTGATTTCATTCCCTACAACCGCCCAATGCTTCTGATAAAACGCCGGGGTCATGCCATCCGGCCCTGGCGCTTTGTCAGGGTGCATGCTAAAAATAGCTTGCTTAACTTCACTGTCCGATACTGGCTCCAAGAGTATATTGTTATGCACATCTGTGATTGTTCGAGGAACACACTCCAGCACCTCTCTATTCTGGCACGACCCTTGTGTAAACAGATGTTGATAGTAATCCCGAATAAGGTCATGTAAACCCCCATTCCAATCAATCCATTCTTCGTTTTCATTCTGGAGCCTTTGAATGTGATTGGTTCTTCTCCTAATGTTACACGAGGCATGGAAATATTTAGTGTTCTTCTCTCCCGCTTGCAACCATAATTGTTTCGACCTTTGACGCCAAAAAATTTCTCTCTGATCAAGCACCAGAAAAAGCTGTTTCTTTGTCAGCTGAAATTCCTCCACAGACTTGCTATCACGCTTATTTCTCAAAATTCGAATCTTATACTTACACTCCTTAATACATTTTTTGAAACAGCCTGTGATCTCACGACCCCAAATCTGTAAATTCTCAGCACAACCTCGGAGCTTTTGCATGACTGAAAGTGAGTCCTGACCCTCCCAACAATCTTTGACAATTTGAAAGCAAGCAGGCTCCAGTAACCACGCGTTCTCAAAACGAAACTTGTGTTGCCGAACACTTGTCAACTGGCTCTCAGGAATCACCAAAACTTTTGGTAATAACCCGAATTTTTGGTAAAATTAAAACTTTTCTTATTATGATTAAGTGCATCAGTGAATAGTGAATTGGTGGATGAATAGTGATTTTGAGGGTTAAGAAAATTTTTCATGCCACCTATGTTCGAGACGTAGTGTGGATATTCCGAAGTCATATTAGTGATCTACGGAGTAAATAAGTGAATGCAAACACGATCGGAATTCAGAAATTCCAAATTTTATTTTGGTGTAATATTCGACCGGGCAGCGAATTATATATTATTATATTCAAGGAATGAGATATTAAAATTGAGGATTTGAGGATTTAATATTTTGGAATTTTATTATTTTATTAAAGTCGATTTAAGGATTCGATTGTTGAAGTGAATAGTTATTATTCACTGCGAGAATCGCGTAGAGTTTTATTCGCTCTTTTTGGGAAATATTTCGAATCGTTTCAAGAGGAACAAGACAACATTTACATGATTAAATATAGACATGGAAGTAACATGTAACAAGATTAATTCGAGGGATGCAACATTTGGATCATCCATGTGAAAGGAAACGAACAGTAAAGCTACTTTATCTAAGCGAGTGCATGTTGGACAAGTGTCGGAAGATGAGACAACCATAGGTGATGACTCACCCCCTTTTTAACCACAAAATATCAGCATTATCCTTAATTGATCAAAACAAAGAAAAGAAAAAGGAGAAGAACTCTCCCCAGATTTTCTGCTCAGCAGAAACAGAGTTCAAAGACAAATCCATAACTCCATTTCTATCCATCCTTAAATCACCAAATTTTAACCATAGCTTCTCCACTCCATGGGTAACATTCGTCCAAAATTTCATGGCCAACAAAGGAGTGTAGCCTAGGCAAATCGCTTCCCCAAGTTGGAGAATCCAAACTGTCCAGTTTCTGTCCAGCGGGAAGATGGGACTCAAAACCCTAGCTAGGAAGCTTTAAATTTGGCGATCTATAGCTCAAAAGAAAGCTTATGAAGAGTACAAGGTCTGGTAAAAATCTTAGAACCAAACTCTTGTTTTTCGATTTTATATGGAGTTTACAAAGTAATGATGAATAGTAACTCCGAAAGTTGTTAACTTGTTTTCTTGATTGAATCTTAAGGTTTAAGCTTTGTAAGGAGTATATAAGGCTTGTTGAGTGGTTGTGGCCACTGGTTAGTGTTGGTAGAGCATCAAGGAAGGTATACCACTCATCCACCCTTTGATTTATGTTGAGATTTAAGTGAAGTTTCTAGTAATGTTTAAGAATAAGCATGATTATGGAGTTTGGAGTATGTATGGTTAATTCTTGATGGATACTTGTTGTTGGTTGATGTTGGTGATATGTTCTTGAAGTATATAAACTGATTATGTTGTAAAGATGGTTGTGTTGTTGAATTGATTTGGTTTTAAGAGGTTTTGACATAACAAAAACCGGGAAACGTTACGATTATAGCCGTCGTAATGCCCATTTTATTTAAGGCTGTTTTGAGCAAGAATTACGAACTGGTCTTGGAATATTTTTGAACAACACCGACCATGAACATGTAGGTTTTGTTTTAAGGGTTGTTTTGGTATAAAGATCATGTCTATACGAATAAGAGAAAAGTGAGTTTTAGTAAACGCCGTTCGGAGGAACAACCCATCTCTGGTCAGTCACTTTGAGGTTATATTTGGACCACTTAGAAGCCATATTAAAATGTGAAACTTTGAGGAATAATACTAGAGACAGTTATGAAGGCTCACGAAAAATATTCGGATTAAAAAGATTATTTTTCGATTTTATAAAAATGTTTTAGCCGAGGTCGCGCAAGTGAAAACCACTAAGAACATGACTTAGAAACCAATGTTGTAAATGGCTTAGTATAACTTGTATTCGAGGATCGATTTCGGACTAAACCTACGACTTAAGTAATTGTCGATTAACATGGACTTAGTATGAGCCTATGACGAGCTAGTAATGCCTTGGTTGTGTTTCGCTTACGTGTTTAAGCATTGAGTACAAGTGGATTATCCAGGGGATTAATCGTACGTTTTCTTTGACTTTGTCTAGATTGTCCGGCATCGTCGCGAACCCCTATCACTTCTCGAGCATCAGGCAAGTTTACTAAACCTTACTCTATTATTCAGAGTATGTATATTTTCCAATGTTCAATACTTGTGTATTCCCAATTTATATACCAAATCTTTGTTGCAAGTATTGTGGCAAGTTTTCTAAATCTATACTTTGAAGTATTGATTATATATTACTGTTTTTGCCATGTGTGGAGTTATACAGTTTTGCGATACATGTTATATATTGTATAAAATAGAGTTTGATTTTGGTTTATATATGAGCTTTGAGATAAAGTAGTTATAAACCGGTGTACCTTGTAGCTCTATAGATAAGAGCAGGTTTATTGTTTCGACTCTAGACCGGGAGTCGATATTTTGTTATATAGATAGTCGTGGAAACCCGGAGGGATTCCAGTGGCAGAGTACTATTCATCTTGAGGAATATTATTATTAAACGTTATTTATGTTCCGGAAAGTATTTATTTCTTGGAAATGATTTGATTATGGGCTTCTAAGCTAAATATGGGATATTAGTTAGAAGCCAGGTTTTTATAAATGCCCTAGGATAAGGGCGGTTGATTTCTCTAAGATCAGAAGTAATTATGCTTGGTATATGTTAAAGGTTATTTTTCCGATAAAGATATCGGGTAACTGTTATTCGAGGGTTAATTATTTTATTTAAGGAATATTATTTATGAATATTCATTTGAGGATTATTGACTTTAAGAATATTATTTATTAATATCCATTTTAAGAATATTATTTATTAATATTCATTTGAGGATTATCGACTTACTGAACATTATTTATATTCATTTGAGGATTAATTATTTATTTAATGAATATTACTTTCGAATATTCATTTAAGGATTATTGACTTTAAAAATATTATTTTGAATATTCATTTGAAGATTATTTTATTATTTAATGAAAATTACTTTTGAATATTCATTCGAGGATTAAGTATTTATTTAATGAATATTATTTGTGAATATTCATTTAAGGACTATTTATTTAATGGATATTACTTTCGAAATTCAAATGAGATTTATTAATTAAGGAATATTATTTCAGATATTCATTTGAGGATTACTTACTTAATGAATATTATTTTCGAATATTCATTTGAAATTTATTAATTAATGAATATTAATTTGAATATTCATTTGAGGTTTACGTATCGAGAATTATTTATTTATGAACAATATTTTGAGTATTCATTGAAGGAGTACTTATTTCATAAATATTATTAATTATTTTCAAACCAAAAGAGGTTCCCAAAACACTATTTTTCCATTTAAATCTGTCTTTTAAGAAGATTTAAATGCTCACTCAACTATCAAAAATATGGGAAACCTGATTTAAGTGACTACTACTCTTTTTAAACTCTCAATTCAAAAACTGTCAAGGGACGGATATTTTCTTGGAGCAATTTAATTGCTGTCAGTCAAATATTGTGTTACCACCTCAATGATCGAGGGGTAAATTCATGGAACAAGTCTATATCCATTAACAAGCCTAGCTTGGGAAATATTGGGGAATCTTCCTTTCCAACCTAGATATAACTACTTAGTGGAGTCGTATCAACAAGTGTTACACTTGGGGAAAGGAGGACGACCTTTACGTTTCAGAGTCATGGATTTCATCTGAACTAGGAGTGGTGTAAGTGGTCCAGTTGCGATTGACCCATCCAACTTTTATGGCCCCAAATGGGCCGGGAGGTCACTGGAAGGCGGTAGACAATGTCAGGCCGTCGTGATTCTTCCATCTACATGTAGAAAACATATTTGAGCGGTGCGACCTGCTACTGATCATAGCAAGGTTAGGCACAGCGGGCGCGGTAGCAACTCCAGTATTAGTTCATCATCCAATTTGGATATTCCTGCAACATGCATTGGGATAAAGAACCAATCATGTTGGCAGGGGGTCGAAAAGTGTTTGGAAATGAAGTGACAATAAATCCATATAACTTCATCTTTTATATCATATGACTATGTGGATACCTTACATAACATGAGTTATGGTAAGGAAATTGTTTATACTGAATCACCTTATAACTTCATCTTCTAAGTTATATGTTGATATTCTGCTTACATGGCAGATATTTTTTCGGAAAGGTTATATTTGGTTTACTTTGAAACCTCATCTTTTATACTAGAACTTTGTTCATAATATAGCACAAGTTTGCAGAAATATTATGAAAATGATATTTGAAGTACAATAATGGTACTGTTTTTGGGAATACATTCCGATAAGGAAATAATTTCAGTATCGAGATATTTTGACAAATTATTGTCTTATACCCGCTTTATTCTGGGTTGAGTTAAAGGCAGAATTATGCCATACTTTCATTTCCTTGTTGAGCTATCGCTCACTCTTGCTATTGTTTTATATATATTATATAGCAGCGAAGTAGGATGCCAATGGGACGGCACATACCCCGCAAGGCGTTTCCATAAACAGTTTCTAGCAGTGATCCCGAGAAAAGTACGAACCAATCGAATCAGGCTACAGCTTTTGGTATTCAACTTATGTATAGATATGAACGGTATGAGAGGAGTGTGAGCATCAGAAGGCTAAGTTGGTAATGTAACATTACTTAGAAATTGTATCAGTGACAGATTCAAAGACATTTGGGTATTGTAATAAAAATTATTTATTCCGCAGTTGTTGTATTGTGTCGTTTCTGAGACTCTAACCTGTGTGTGTGAGTGAGACATATGTTGTGGGGTCATGAGCAGGTGAATTATGAATGGTGTGAGTAATACAGGTAAGGCAAGGAGTACATGGATCGTGACTACCCTAAATCCCTGACCCCGGATTTGGGGCTGTTACAGAAATGGTATCAGAGCGTTAGGTTACATTCCTCAAAAACGATAGGAGATCGAGTCTTACAATACCCTTAATAATGATAAGAGCATCTAGAGCTCAAATTAAGTTTGCAGTCGAGTTAGAAGACATGACCCTGACTGTTTAAGATAAAGCCGAGAGGGGACTTCTTCTGGGAAACCGTATTTAGGACTTCGTGATTAGTCACCTCGAGTCGTATGAGTTATAGATTGATGGGATTCTGAGATACCAGACCCCGAGGCCTTCGAGTAGGCAATTGAAGATGCGTTCCTTGAAATGGACGGAGACCCGATAGAGGAAGATCCATAGGAGGATCTAGAGGAAGACCCCATAGTGGGTCAGGGAAAGAATCTTGTAGAGGACGTGTTGATTGATAAAGATGTAGTATGTTACTTGAGGTCGTATAATAGGACCAGACGAACCTTCAAGGGATAAATAAGTGATGAGACGAGGGTTTAAGGATCGTTCATGATTCATCAAGAGATATGACAAAGAAAATGGAGTAGAGTCTCCAAAGCAGAAGAGGTAGAGGTAGTATAGCCAGTATCAGTGGATTGCTTTGACTTGAACGAAACCTGTTACTCGTAGTCGGTTATAGTTGCCCATAAGGAGGCGGCATACGTAAGAACCAAGATGTTCAGATTTTCACGAACGATTAAGGGTACTTAGTTGCCTAGAATAGTGAAAGGAATTGCTTTGGCTATGAGGTTTCAATCCCCCACGACCAGTGATTCCACTAGAAATATTGTCTATTACATCATTGAGGGATTTTATTATCTCAAGGAGAATTTTGGGTATATGTACCATGCAAATGTTATTGTAAGACAAGCACGCTAAGACAGAATCGAGGACGAGATTTACCACCCTCAGGAAACCAGGAAGGAATTATGAGGATAGAACAGAAAGGTCGGAAATCAGACCCGAGCATTACTAGTAGGTAAATAGATTGATCAAATTTCCCAGATTTGGAGAGAAATTCAGCAAATTTTGGCAAACCTTGTCTTTCTGATTACTAGAGGATGTCACCAAAGAGAGTGGAAATTAGAGCGAACCCTGTGGATTGGATAAGATAGTTGTTATATGGGTTGGTGGACAGACCCTGATTGCTATAATTGATTGTAGAGATTAAATGATGAAGTTGAGATTGGACGGTAAAGGCGAAATATATTTAAGGACCAAGACGGACTGAGAAATTCCGGGATTGACTTAAATGAAAAGGCTATTGTGCCAAAAGTGTTAAGCTTATGTAACACACGGGATTGATATGGGAGAAGGAATATTGGGTATAAGGATGATTGAAATAGAGACCGGATTTAAGCTTGTAGTTTCTAACGATCTTCCGAAGTACCGCCCAGTCGACATGTGGAATTATCATTGCTACGGGCGACCACAGTATCGAAGTCTTCTTATAGAACAGAACGCTTACTTGAGATGTTTGCGCCTAGTCGAATAGAATTCCCTGCGATTGCAAAGGTCGATGGTTGAATCCTTAGCGACTATTATGAGTCGGCAATAACGTAAGTATCGAGCACCTTAGGGTATGCCTGGAGAAGAAAGCTTTGGAATTGAACGATTATCCATCAGAGGAGCCGACATGGAAGGCATCCGTAGAAACTTTGGTAGTACCCTCCCCATTTGCAAATTATATGGGGTACCTCCCCAATCTATGATCTATCTTGACCTCCCTCCAGGAAAGAATTCTGATAAAGGGTATATTCCCTTTTCGAAGTTATTTTATAACACTTGTGCTAAACCATATTCAGTTTCACTTGTGCCAGAGGCTGTCACAATGCCTACTTTCAGGTTTTCGAAGCCCTGTCAAATGATGTTATTTAAGCTTTTACTTTTCTTCAAATAATGAATAACCCTATGGTGATACCTCACCACTTGCTTGTTAAGTACCTGTATCTTTTTGGTTATTCTTTTCTTTGAAAAACGCACCTTTGGAATCTGTTCAATTTTAATCCAAGGTGTTCCTTTGAGAAATATTGTCGAAAGACGATAATCCTTAAATTGATCTCGAATTGCTTTCATACTTTTCAACTTCCACTGAGACGAACAACCCTATACTTATAAGGGCTACAAGGACTATCTGTCTGTGTGATAGAAGTCTGATGGGACGCCATCACTTGTAAGTTGTGAAATACAAGAAGGCTAATTACCTTTAGTAATGTCTCAATTGAGGCATACAACGTTGATTTCTTATGATCATGTTGATCTCTCGGTAAATTCTTCTACCTCCGATAAGGTTACCTTAAAACTCATAACCTTATGATCACAAGTGTGTGAATTTTCCTTGATATGGGAGCTGGCTTTTCAAGGCCCCATGATTTTTGTTATCCTCATTGAATTCTAAGGGGAGGCCAACCATGTCAAATAAGTCAAAATTCGCTGATAGGAATTAGATTCGCAACGAAATCGCCTATAACAGGAGCGAATCCCTAAGACGAATAGAATGTTAGTGACATGTCAATGAAATTGGTTCATTCTCCCAAGGATATTATGATAATGGAAAGCGTGTCAATCGATATATGTGAAAGGAATAGCGATGTGCCGTGAACTCCAGTGACAACGGTGTTAGATAGATGCCCTATAGTGGAATTGAGATTTTGGAGGAGTTGTTCATGAATGGACACTACCTCTGGGTTAGCAAGATAAGTACTGGCAATGGAGTCAGAGGGAGCTGGTATTGTGACTTGGGAGAGGTGCAGCGTGTGTTGTTTTTAGAGGAATAATTTTCGGAAATATATGGAGACCCGAATGAAAATGAAAGTTAAAGAGTTAAAACAAGAAACCATGACTGTGACCGAGTATGAGGCCAAGTTTTCCGAATTATTGAGGTTTGTTCCGGAGTTTGGGAACACAGAGTAAAAGAAAGCCAGTAGGTTTCAAGCAGGGCTACCTCCAACCAGCAGCCCACTGTCAGGACCTTTAAATAGCAGATACCCTTCTATACTGTTTAGACAGATCTAATGTATCGTTGTATATCAAGAAGTTGCATGACAATTAAACCTTAAGGCCGAGCCACTAAGGGAATAATTACAAGTAGAAACAGTCAATCGAGGGATTTTCCCATAAGACTGGTACATCCAGGTTGTGAACTAGAAATATGAGGTCGACACTTTTGATAGACCTGATTCCTTTCAAGTTGGGAGAAGTTGATATTATAATAAGAATGGGTTGGTTGACACCCAATGGAGCCTAGACTGATTGTAAGGAAGAGAGAGTAATAAATAAATGATGGAGACAGATTCAGAGATTCCTGAATATAGTCCAGACTAATAAACTATTACGCCAGAGATACGAGGCCTAATTAGCCCTTATGGCTGACGCCAAGAAAAGAGACACCAGTATAAAGGAAACTACAGTGGTTTTGGGAGATTGTACAAGGTTTTAATGAGCTACCAGATATCGATTTGGATGACATGAGAATGAATACCGAGTATTCAGAAGTATAATGGGAATGGAAGGGTTAGTGACTCAGTTACAAGAATTGTTGTATAAGGGTATGACAAGACCCAGAGTACCACCATGGAGAGCCCGGTGTTGTTGTAAGAAAGAAAGATGTTAGCACAAGATTATGTATCGAACCTCGAGAGTTGTATGAGTTCGACATGGAGAATAGGTACCCTTGTAAATGATGGTTTGATCAGCGGAAGAACGCTGTGTATTTCCAAATTTATTTAAGAACTGGGTATCACCAGTTGGAAGTTAAATCAGAGGATATACCCAAGACTGCGATTCGTACTAGGAATAGACACTTCGAGTTTTCAGCGAGGTTATTTTGGGTTGACTAATGCACCAACAAATTTTATGGAATGTAATGAAGTGGTTTTCAGTTATCCGTGATAGTAGATAACATGAGATGGAGAAATGGCTAGAATTGACCTAGAATTATGACTACGAGGTACACTACCATCCGGGGAAGGCCAATGTGGTGGCCGATGCCCTTAATTAAAATGAGACAGAGATGGATTCCGAATGATCGGGAATTAAAGGATGAGATTTTACATAAAACCCAAGTTAGTCCAACAAACTAGAAAGACAAAAGATTTCACCAACAAGCGACTAGTGACAACAAAGACAGACATAGAAAGCATGCGGACTAAGCCCGCGAGTATAGAGATAGTACTGCTATTGATAAGCTAAATGGCAAGTTAATGAATGACAAGCAAGTTTATGCTGGTGTATTTCTGTACAAACAAGATAGAGAATATGAGGTTAGAGATTCGTGATGCTAAAGGTATCTCCATGGAAAGAATTAATGAGATTTGGAAAGAAAGGGAAGTTGAGCCCGAGATTCATTGGGCCATCTGAGATTTAAAACGCGTCAGGAAGGTGGCCTACGAGCCAGCCTTACCCCCCCCCCCAAACTTGTAGAATGGTCATAACGGGGTTCATGTGTCAATGCTACGTCAGTATACTATAGATGCCCAGCATATGTTAGAGTACGAGCAGGAAGATATACAACCTGGTCTGACTTACAAAGAGCAACCTGTGGAAATCACGGATAGAAAAGAGCAAGTGCTAAGAGACAAGGTTGCCAAGCTAGTGAGAGGTTTGTGGAAAATCAAGAAGTAGAAGAATCCACTTGGGAGTTAGAAAGTACAATGGGAGAGAAATACCCCCAGTCATTCCAAAGCTGATTCCGGGACGGAATCCTTTTAAGGAGGGGAGACTGTAATAACCCGAATTTTTGGTAAAATTAAAACTTTTCTTATTATGATTAAGTGCATCAGTGAATAGTGAATTGGTGGATGAATAGTGATTTTGAGGGTTAAGAAAATTTTTCATGCCACCTATGTTCGAGACGTAGTGTGGATATTCCGAAGTCATATTAGTGATCTACGGAGTAAATAAGTGAATGCAAAGACGATCGGAATTCAGAAATTCCAAATTTTATTTTGGTGTAATATTCGACCGGGCAGTGAATTATATATTATTATATTCAAGGAATGAGATATTAAAATTGAGGATTTGAGGATTTAATATTTTGGAATTTTATTATTTTATTAAAGTCGATTTAAGGATTCGATTGTTGAAGTGAATAGTTACTATTCACTGCGAGAATCGCGTAGAGTTTTATTCGCTCTTTTTGGGAAATATTTCGAATCGTTTCAAGAGGAACAAGACAACATTTACATGATTAAATATAGACATGGAAGTAACATGTAACAAGATTAATTCGAGGGATGCAACATTTGGATCATCCATGTGAAAGGAAACGAACAGTAAAGCTACTTTATCTAAGCGAATGCATGTTGGACAAGTGTCGGAAGATGAGACAACCATAGGTGATGACTCACCCCCTTTTTAACCACAAAATATCAGCATTATCCTTAATTGATCAAAACAAAGAAAAGAAAAAGGAGAAGAACTCTCCCCAGATTTTCTGCTCAGCAGAAACAGAGTTCAAAGAAAAATCCATAACTCCATTTCTATCCATCCTTAAATCACCAAATTTTAACCATAGCTTCTCCACTCCATGGGTAACATTCGTCCTAAACTTTCATGGCCAACAAAGGAGTGTAGCCTAGCCAAATCGCTTCCCCAAGTTGGAGAATCCAAACTGTCCAGTTTCTGTCCAGCGGGAAGATGGGACTCAAAACCCTAGCTAGGAAGCTTTAAATTTGGCGATCTATAGCTCAAAAGAAAGCTTATGAAGAGTACAAGGTCTGGTAAACATCTTAGAACCAAACTCTTGTTTTTCGATTTTATATGGATTTTACAAAGTGATGATGAATAGTAACTCCGAAAGTTGTTAACTTGTTTTCTTGATTGAATCTTAAGGTTTAAGCTTTGTAAGGAGTATATAAGGCTTGTTGAGTGGTTGTGGCCACTGGTTAGTGTTGGTAGAGCATCAAGGAAGGTATACCACTCATCCACCCTTTGATTTATGTTGAGATTTAAGTGAAGTTTCTAGTAATGTTTAAGAATAAGCATGATTATGGAGTTTGGAGTATGTATGGTTAATTCTTGATGGATACTTGTTGTTGGTTGATGTTGGTGATATGTTCTTGAAGTATATAAACTGATTATGTTGTAAAGATGGTTGTGTTGTTGAATTGATTTGGTTTTAAGAGGTTTTGACATAACAAAAACCGGGAAACGTTACGATTATAGCCGTCGTAATGCCCATTTTATTTAAGGCTGTTTTGAGCAAGAATTACGAACTGGTCTTGGAATATTTTTGAACAACACCGACCATGAACATGTAGGTTTTGTTTTAAGGGTTGTTTTGGTATAAAGATCATGTCTATACGAATAAGAGAAAAGTGAGTTTTAGTAAACGCCGTTCGGAGGAACAACCCATCTCTGATCAGTCACTTTGAGGCTATATTTGGACCACTTAGAAGCCATATTAAAATGTGAAACTTTGAGGAATAATACTAGAGACAGTTATGAAGGCTCACGAAAACGATTCGGATTAAAAAGATTATGTTTCGATTTTATAAAAATGTTTTAGCCGAGGTCGCGCAAGTGAAAACCACTAAGAACATGACTTAGAAACCAATGTTGTAAATGGCTCAGTATAACTTGTATTCGAGGATCGATTTCGGACTAAACCTACGACTTAAGTAATTGTCGATTAACATGGACTTAGTATGAGCCTATGACGAGCTAGTAATGCCTTGGTTGTGTTTCGCTTACGTGTTTAAGCATTGAGTACAAGTGGATTAATTAGGGGATTAATCGTACGTTTTCTTTGACTTTGTCTAGATTGTCCGGCATCGTCGCGAACCGCTATCACTTCTCGAGCATCAGACAAGTTTACTAAACCTTACTCTATTATTCAGAGTATGTATATTTTCCAATGTTCAATACTTGTGTATTCCCAATTTATATACCAAATCTTTGTTGCAAGTATTGTGGCAAGTTTTCTAAATCTATACTTTGAAGTATTGATTATATATTACTGTTTTTGCCATGTGTGGAGTTATACAGTTTTGCGATACATGTTATATATTGTATAAAATAGAGTTTGATTTTGGTTTATATATGAGCTTTGAGATAAAGTAGTTATAAACCGGTGTACCTTGTAGCTCTATAGATAAGAGCAGGTTTATTGTTTCGACTCTAGATCGGGAGTCGATATTTTGTTATATAGATAGTCGTGGAAACCCGGAGGGATTCCAGCGGCAGAGTACTATTCATCTTGAGGAATATTATTATTAAACGTTATTTATGTTCCGGAAAGTATTTATTTCTTGGAAATGATTTGATTATGGGCTTCTAAGCTAAATATGGGATATTAGTTAGAAGCCAGGTTTTTATAAATACCCTAGGATAAGGGCGGTTGATTTCTCTAAGATCAGAAGTAATTATGCTTGGTATATGTTAAATGTTATTTTTCCGATAAAGATATCGGGTAACTGTTATTCGAGGGTTAATTATTTTATTTAAGGAATATTATTTATGAATATTCATTTGAGGATTATTGACTTTAAGAATATTATTTATTAATATCCATTTTAAGAATATTATTTATTAATATTCATTTGAGGATTATCGACTTACTGAACATTATTTATATTCATTTGAGGATTAATTATTTATTTAATGAATATTACTTTCGAATATTCATTTAAGGATTATTGACTTTAAAAATATTATTTTGAATATTCATTTGAAGATTATTTTATTATTTAATGAAAATTACTTTTGAATATTCATTCGAGGATTAAGTATTTATTTAATGAATATTATTTGTGAATATTCATTTAAGGACTATTTATTTAATGGATATTACTTTCGAATATTCAAATGAGATTTATTAATTAAGGAATATTATTTCAGATATTCATTTGAGGATTACTTACTTAATGAATATTATTTTCGAATATTCATTTGAAATTTATTAATTAATGAATATTAATTTGAATATTCATTTGAGGTTTACGTATCGAGGATTATTTATTTATGAACAATATTTTGAGTATTCATTGAAGGAGTACTTATTTCATAAATATTATTAATTATTTTCAAACCAAAAGACGTTCCCAAAACACTATTTTACCATTTAAATCTGTCTTTTAAGAAGATTTAAATGCTCGCTCAACTATCAAAAATATGGGAAACCTGATTTAAGTGACTACTACTCTTTTTAAACTCTCAATTCAAAAACTGTCAAGGGACAGATATTTTCTTGGAGCAATTTAATTGCTACCAGTCAAATATTGTGTTACCACCTCAATGATCGAGGGGTAAATTCACGGAACAAGTCGATATCCATTAACAAGCCTAGCTTGGGAAATATTGGGGAATCTTCCTTTCCAACCTAGATATAACTACTTAGTGGAGTCGTATCAACAAGTGTTACACTTGGGGAAAGGAGGACGACCTTTACGTTTCAGAGTCATGGATTTCATCTGAACTAGGAGTGGTGTAAGTGGTCCAGTTGCGATTGACCCATCCAACTTTTATGGCCCCAAATGGGCCGGGAGGTCAATGGAAGGCGGTAGACAATGTCAGGCCGTCGTGATTCTTCCATCTACATGTAGAAAACATATTTGAGCGGTGCGACCTGCTACTGATCATAGCAAGGTTAGGCACAGCGGGCGCGGTAGCAACTCCAGTATTAGTTCATCATCCAATTTGGATATTCCTGCAACATGCATTGGGATAAAGAACCAATCATGTTGGCAGGGGGTCGAAAAGTGTTTGGAAATGAAGTGACAATAAATCCATATAACTTCATCTTTTATATCATATGACTATGTGGATACCTTACATAACATGAGTTATGGTAAGGGAATTGTTTATACTGAATCACCTTATAACTTCATCTTCTAAGTTATATGTTGATATTCTGCTTACATGGCAGATATTTTTTCGGAAAGGTTATATTTGGTTTACTTTGAAACCTCATCTTTTATACTAGAACTTTGTTCATAATATAGCACAAGTTTGCAGAAATATTATGAAAATGATATTTGAAGTACAATAATGGTACTGTTTTTGGGAATACATTCCGATAAGGAAATAATTTCAGTATCGAGATATTTTGACAAATTATTGTCTTATACCCGCTTTATTCTGGGTTGAGTTAAAGGCAGAATTATGCCATACTTTCATTTCCTTGCTGAGCTATCGCTCACTCTTGCTATTGTTTTATATATATTATATAGCAGCGAAGCAGGATGCCAATGGGACGGCACATACCCCGCAAGGCATTTCCATAAACAGTTTCTAGCAGTGATCCCGAGAAAAGTACGAACCAATCAAATCAGGCTACAGCTTTTGGTATTCAACTTATGTATAGATATGAACGGTATGAGAGGAGTGTGAGCATCAGAAGGCTAAGTTGGTAATGTAACATTACTTAGAAATTGTATCAGTGACAGATTCAAAGACATTTGGGTATTGTAATAAAAATTATTTATTCCGCAGTTGTTGTATTGTGTCGTTTCTGAGACTCTAACCTGTGTGTGTGTGTGAGACACATGTTGTGGGGTCATGAGCAGGTGAATTATGAATGGTGTGAGTAATACAGGTAAGGCAAGGAGTACATGGATCGTGACTACCCTAAATCCCTGACCCCGGATTTGGGGCTGTTACACTACATATTTAACTTCATTTTATGTTCTTTATGTTAGTGCTTGTGCCCTAGAGACAATACTATAATGTTCTTAGGGAAGACATTTTGATTATTAATAAATATGTTCTATGAATTTTCTTTCAATTATTTATTATGTCTTTATTAACTGCGATATAAATGTTAGAATAATAAATGTCCTTGGAATATAAGCATGAATTCTATATCTCTAAGTATGTGACTTAGAAATGAGATTATATGAGTAGTGTTTATAATCCTAAAAGATCCCTAGTCGAGTATTATTATTAGAGGACAATAATAATGCATTAAGACTAGTATGTTTGTTGACTGATGACCACTTCTCATTGGTCATAAGTATGGTGATACTAAAGTCAAAGACATAAGTGCATGTTATCAGAACATGGCACTGGATAGACCCACCGTGTGAATTCTTCATGGTAAATGTTATCAAGTGTCATAAGCAATTCTCACAGTGATAATGGTGTAATGATCCTTAGACTTGAAATCATTATATTTCTATATGAGAATTAATATACTTTGATTCTACTCAAAGTTGCCTTTGACCGGGTAATGATAAAGGTGGACATTTGGTATATTATGAATCATATGAGAAATATGAATGATAGATATAGGATTTAACCCTCCTATTTTAGGAGTGATATTATTGGCCTCTTGATTGAGTGAGACTATGAAATGCATGGTCATGCTCAAATTGTGATTTGTTTAATAGTCTTCTCATCGATCAAGTAAACCGGGATTAAATGTTGAAGAGGATGACATATACCATGCCTCGAGTTTAATCTATAAGATAAGGTTAAAATGATTATATTACATGGAACATTATTCATTAAAGGTTTAATTGGATCACCAATTATTATTATTACTTGGGTAGCTGTTAGATATAATTGCTGACGTTTGTTCATCAGTGTTTAAGTACCAGGTACATATCAGAGTTTACATGGAAGCCGGTCAGAGTTTGTTATAGTCTGACAGGGTGATAGTTGACTTAAGCTGTCGGTGCAAAGATAAAGATTCTAGAAGCAATATATTCTGAAGATGGAAAGAAGCAGAATATATTGATACAGCTAAGGAAACGGAATAGAAGACTGAAGCAATCCTTAATTGATAATAATTATATAGCTAATTTATAGGAATATCAATTAGAGATGGATTGTAAGTAGCTGTGTACTATATAAACACAGATAGGTTATCCCTAGAAGGGACACGCGAACATTGAATATATTATTCTTGTAACCTAGTAGCTCTTTGTGATTCATTAACATCACTAAGAGAGAAACTGTTAATATAATTACAGTTTGTTGTTTTATAAAAAGAGTTCTTGATTGTTATTCTCGTATACATACTTGATTATATTGTGTAATCGGCCTAACAATTGGTATCAGAGCCAAGGCTGTTTAATATATACAGTTTTACGATTCAAACACAGTAATAATCATGTCTGAAGAAAATCAAACTGCTCCTAAGGCTGAACAGGTTAAGTCCAATTCTGTGAGTCGATATGAAACAATCAGGGTTCCAATTCTCAGGCCAGTAGAGTATCCGATTTGGAAGGTGAAGATGACCATGTTTCTGGAGGCTACAGATCCAGAATACCTTGACAGAATCTATGATGGTCCTCATATGCCGACTAAATTGTCCCCTGTTGTTGATGGTCAAGAACAAAAGACTGTTCCAAAGGAAAAGAAAGATATGACTCCTGAGGACATCTCATCAATTTCAAAAGATGCAAAGGTTAGACATCTTCTCCACAGTGCTTTAGATAATGTTATGTCTAACAGAGTAATTGGCTGCAAGACTGCCAAAGAGATATGGGATGCTTTAGAAGTCAGATGCCAGGGAACAGGTGCTATTAAGAAGAACAGAAAGACAATACTCACACAGGAGTATGAGCACTTTGATTCAAGACCTAATGAAACCTTGACTGAGACTTATGACAGATTTTGCAAACTATTGAATGATTTGTCTCTGGTTGATAAAGAATATGAACTTGAAGAGTCTAATCTCAAGTTTCTGTTATCTCTACCTGAAAAGTGGGATTTAAAGACAACCACAATAAGAGATAATTATGAGCTTGCTGATACAGATCTTGATGAAATCTATGGGTTGTTAAAAACTCATGAACTGGAGATAGAACAAAGGAATAGAAGATTAAGCAAAAAGACAAAATCTGTTGCTCTCAAAGTTGAGGAGAAGCCCGTCAAGAAGGAACTTTCAAGAAAGAAAGCCAAAGGAAAGGCTTTAGTCATCAAATCTGACAGTGAGTCATCAAACTCTGATGATGGCTCAAATACTGATGATGAAGCTTCTGATTCTGAGGATGATGAAGAAGAGATGATGAAGATGGCTGCTTTAATGGTGAAGACTTTCAAGAAGATGGGATTCAAGAACTTTAAGAAAGGAAAGAGATTCTCAAGGAAAGATTCAAACTTTGAAAGGAAAAGTTTTAGAAAGTCTGATGGAAGGGAGACCAAGTCTGGCAAGAAGGATAAATCTGAAATCCAGTGCTACAGGTGTAAGGAGATGGGTCACTATGCCCCAGAGTGCAAGAAAGGCAAATCTGAGAAAGCACTCATCTCTAAAGGCAAAGACTGGGCAGATACTTCAGACTCTGATGATGGAGAAAATTATGCTCTAATGGCAACTGTCAGAGATGAGACTGAATCATCTGAAAATAAGGTACCCCTAACTACTTATGCTTATGATACTGATAATATATCTGAGTTAAGAGTATATCTGAAAAGCGTACATGTTAGCTATAGGGATCAGACTTTAGAGAATGAGAGAATTAAAGCTGAGAATCTTAGTTTTAAAGATAGAAACAAGTTTCTTGAAGGAGAACTTGAAAAGATGAAGAAGATTCAAAAAGAAAGAGATGATGCTGTTTATGTAGAACAGGAGTTGCTCAAAAGATATAAGCAATTAGAATCTGATCTAGAAAAAGAAAGAAAAATAATCAAAACTTGGACAGATTCTGGAAGAGACACTCATCAAGTGTTTCAGACAGATTCTGTAGGTTTAGGCTATTGTGAAAATGATGAACTTAGGTTTAAAGACAAGGTTAAGGTTAAACCACAACTTAAACCTGTGATATTTGTTCCAGAAACCAATAAGTTAAAATCTGTTGTAATAAGAGAAGCTGATATGGTATCAGATGAAGCCTGTGAAAGACAGGAAAATATTATAACAGAAAAACTTATGGAAAGAGAAGCTGTTAGAAAGCCAGTAAAAACTTGTGAAAAACAGGTTAATGTTGGTTTGATGACAGGAAAACAGTTCAATCATAAGCTGAAAGAGGTAAAATCTGCCATGAAACCAAAAAGGTCCAAGAAGAATAGGAATGGAAAGATAGGCATAAATAAAAGAAATAATCATTTGCCTAATGCTGCTGCTCCAAGGAAAACATGTTATAATTGTGGTAGTTCTAATCATCTTGCTAATTACTGCACAAAGAATAAAAATATCAATTCTTTACCTTCTACATCAGGAGTAAAGAATGATTATGTTAGGGTTAGACCACAGACTTTATGCACACACTGTGGGAGCACTTGGCATTCCATTTATACTTGCAAGAGTTATCATGCTATTTATCACAACTATTATGAGCTAAAACCCAATCTGAAATGGGTTAGAGCAAACTCTGCAAGTGTAAAGTCTGACAATGTTAGTTTAAACTCTGTTGATAGTAATTCCGCTGCAAAAACTAACACTGTTAAGAAAGACAAAGGATCCAAGCAAGTCTGGGTCCTTAAAACTAACACTTAGTGTTTGTTTGTGATTGCAGGGTATAAAAGAGAGCAAACTTATCTTGGACAGTGGATGCTCAGGACATATGACTGGAAATAAGGCCCTGCTATCAGACTTTAAGGAGAAGGATGGCCCAAAGGTTTCCTATGGAGATGGCAACATAGGACACACTCTGGGATATGGTAATATTAATCTTGGAAGTGTCATCATCACTAATGTAGCTCTAGTCTCAGGACTCAAGCATAATCTGCTATCTGTGAGTCAAATCTGTGACAGAGGAAACCATGTAGATTTTCACACTGAATACTGTGAAGTTATCAGTAAATCTACTGGAAAAGTTGTTCTAGTTGGACACAGGCGCAACAACATTTATGAAGCAAGTTTGGTAACAAACTCTGATGGAAAAACAGTGTGTCTGACTGTAAGAATGTCAAATGAAGAGAGTTGGAATTGGCATAAAAAGCTCTCTCATCTCAATTTGAACAACATCAATGAGCTAATAAGAAAGGATCTTGTAAGGGGACTCCCAAAATCAATACTCAGTCTAGATGGCCTATGTGATTCTTGTCAAAAGGCCAAGCAAAGGAAGTCATCTTTCAAGAGCAAATCTGAATCTTCAGTAGTGGAACCTTATCATCTTCTACATGTTGATCTCTTTGGACCAGTGAATGTGATGTCTATGGGCAGAAAGAAATATGCTCTAGTAATTGTTGATGAATATACTAGATATACATGGGTATATTTCTTATCAAAGAAGGATGAAACTGCTCAAACTCTGATGGATCATGTAAATCTACTGGACAAAGGATCACAGCACAAAGTCAAAATTATAAGGAGTGATAATGGAACTGAATTCAGAAACTCAATCATGGAAGCTTTCTGCAAGGAAAGAGGAGTGAAACAAGAATTTTCTGCACCTGGAACTCCACAGCAAAATGGTGTAGTTGAAAGAAAGAACAGAACTTTAATTGAAGCATCCAGAACTATGCTTGAAGAAGCAAAATTACCAACTTATTTCTGGGCAGAAGCTGTTCAAACTGCTTGTTTTACTCAAAATGCTACACTAATCAACAAGCATGGAAAAACACCATATGAGATGGTGAAAAATAAGAAGCCAAATTTGAAATATTTGAAATATATTTGGATGCAAATTCTTTGTGTTGAAGACTCATCCTGAACAGTTGACCAAGTTCGAGTTAAAAGCTGATGAATGAATCTTTGTTGGTTATCCATTGTCAACAAAAGCATTCAGAGTCTACAATCTGAGAACTAAAGTGATCATGGAATCCATACATGTGTCATTTGATGACAAGAAAATAACTGGACTTGATGACTTAGATGGATATGATCAACTGCGTTTTGAAAATGAAGGTTTATTCTCTGATGATGTAAACTCTGATGAAGCAGTACCGACAAACTCTGATGAAGCGGTTCTGACAAACTCTAATGAAGCATACTCTGAACCTCTACTGGTAAATACTGGAGAAACTGAATATTCTCAAATTGAACAAAATAGAGAATCAGTTGAGGGGGAGCGTGAAGAAGCTCAACAAGACACAGAAAATGAGTCAGTTGAGGAAACTGATTCAAACTCTGACAGTTCAAACTCTGAGTCATCCAATTCAGGGGGAGCCTCAGATGCTGCAGAAAGTCAACTTATGAATCAGGAGAGCATGGATCAAGGGGGAGGATCCAATAATGATGCAAGAAACCACTTACCAACAGCAAGAAAGTGGACACAGGCACACACACCTGATCTCATAATTGGAGATTCTGATGCTAGTGTGAGAACTAGAAGTGCAACAAATAATGAGTGTCTGTATCATGCTTTCTTGTCTCAAACAGAACCAAAGAAAGTGGAGGAAGCTCTTCAAGATGCTAATTGGATTACAGCAATGCAAGAAGAGTTAAATGAATTTGAAAGAAATGAAGTCTGGACACTTGTACCTAGACCAAAGAATAGATCAATAGTAGGTACAAAGTGGGTTTTCAGAAACAAGACTGACAGTGAAGGTGTGATTACAAGAAACAAGGCTAGACTTGTGGCTAAAGGTTATTCACAACAGGAAGGGATTGACTATGATGAAACCTTTGCTCCAGTTGCAAGATTGGAAGCCATAAGAATTTTTCTGGCCTATGCTGCACACAAGAAGTTTAAAGTCTTTCAGATGGATGTAAAAAGTGCTTTTCTCAATGGGAAGCTTGAAGAAGAAGTGTTTGTTGAACAACCACCAGGATTTGTAGATTCCAAGCATCCAGATTATGTCTACAGGCTTGACAAGGCATTATATGGACTAAAGCAAGCACCAAGAGCATGGTATGAAACTCTTGCTCAATTTCTTTTAGAAAGTGGGTTCACAAGAGGTACAATTGATAAAACCTTGTTTTATTTCAATTCTGGTGATGATTTGCTTTTAGTTCAAATTTATGTAGATGATATTATCTTTGGATCTACTAATGACAAACTTTGTAAGAAGTTTGCAAAGCTTATGCAATCCAGGTATCAAATGAGCATGATGGGAGAGCTTAGTTATTTTCTAGGCTTACAGGTCAAGCAAACAGATGATGGTATTTTTATCAATCAAGCAAAATATACCAGAAATCTTCTCAAGAAATTTGGTATGCTTGATAGTTCATCTGCTACAACTCCCATGGCTACAGCAACAAAGCTAGACAAAGACACAGGAGCCTCAGTAGATATGACAAACTACAGAGGAATGATAGGGTCTTTACTGTATCTTACTGCAAGTAGACCTGATATCATGTATGCAACATGTCTTTGTGCTAGATTTCAAGCAGATCCCAGAGAGCCTCATCTAACAGCTGTAAAAAGGATTTTCAAATATCTCAAAGGAACCATAACCTTGGGTTTGTGGTATCCTAGAGAATCAGAGTTTAAGCTAATTGGTTACTCTGATGCAGATTTTGCAGGCTGTAAGATAGACAGAAAAAGTACAAGTGGAAGCTGTCAATTCTTAGGTGACAGATTGGTTTCTTGGTATAGCAAGAAACAAAAGTCTATTTCCACATCCACTGCAGAAGCAGAGTATATAGCTGCTGGTAGCTGTTGTGCACAGATTCTGTGGATGAAGAATCAGTTGCTGGATTATGGTTTGAAGTACTCTAAAATACCTATTTTCTGTGATAACCAAAGTGCTATTGCTATGACCGGAAATCCAGTACAGCACTCCATGACCAAGCACATCAGCATAAGGTATCATTTTATCAGGGAACATGTGGAAGAAGGAAACATTGAGCTTCATTTTGTGTCTACAGACCAACAACTTGCAGATATCTTCACCAAACCTTTGAGTGAAGCTACTTTTACAAGATTGGTAAATGAACTTGGAATGATCTCTGGTTTCGACTAGAGATACGGGTTAGACTCAAAAACTATACATGTTTGATTTTTTTTTGCTCATGATTCCTTGCATGTATTAACTGTTATGAGTACCAGTATCATAAACTCTGAAAGTAAACTCTGCTGCTAAACTTTGTTAGTCATAAAGTGTTGGTCATACTCTGATAGTAAGAGTCTAATGCTATACTCTGATTGTAATTTTGTCTGAAACATATGGACCAATGAAGAAATTTGTATGAGGCATAATTCTCAGTAAGTAATTATGAATCCTTAAGAGTTATATAGATTCTGATCTCAAATATGTGCAGTAAGTTAACACAGCATGATACTGTCTCTATATTTATAGCATCTCTTAGTTTATTGATCCTATACACTGAGTCTGTATTAGCTGTTTGCATTTTCTCTCATAAATTAATTGTATTAACTGATGAAAAGTCTAAACTCTGATTATTAATTGCAAATAATTCACCCTCAAATCAAAAGATGCCAAAAAGAGCACAAATTCCTTTGAGATCATGTTGTGCCTAGGAAGATCCAGGAACTTATTGTATGAAATAAGGGCTAAAATCTTTGATTTTTGGTGACTAGTGCCAACCACTGATTACTGGAAAAATAAAAATTTAATTAAATATATATATATATATATATATATATATATATATATATATATATATATATATATATAAATATATATATAAAGGGGGTGAAAAATAAAAGATATATCCAAATGAAAGGATATCAGTATTACAGAGTTTAGATATAAAATCAGATTTTATTTTATACATGAGAGTTTAAGCAACCAGTTTTTACTGCTTTAGTTTGTGGATTTTATGCACTTTGAGATGATCTAAATATTGATTTCGGTAAACTCTGCTATTGCACACACAATTATTCACACCTGTACAGTTTGAGAAAAGAGTTTATTGACAAAGAAGGACAAATGGTAAACACTGATGTATTGTGTGAAATACGCCGAGGTAACATTGTTTTAATCTCTGATGGTTAAAATGATTTCTTTGTTTCAGACATTTTATAATTTTGAGATTAGACATTTGTTTTGAAATTCAAAGGAGTATGATAACAAACGGTTCATATTTGTATTAAACAGAGAGAGAAAGGTTGAGTGTTTTGAACAATGTGATAAGCGGTAATAATGGCTATTTTTACTGCGCATGTGTATTGGAAGTTGTTACATACAGCTGTCAGCATATGCACGTTTGACATCTGTCCCACTCACACACTTTTCAAAGAAGCCTGCTGTGTGTAGTAATGATTAAAACGTTTGAGTTTTAATCTTCACAGTTCTTATTTAAATATACTACACATAAACGGTTTAATCTTTTACACACCTCAACTTTTCATAAGCTTTTACTCACACACATTGTCTCAAACACTTTCACTGCATACACTATAATCTATTCTCTGTTTGTTTTCTTCTAAACTGTTCTAATGGCTACAACAATGTTTATTGCTTCTGGGTTAGAATTTGTTCCTAACAATTACTCAGCTCCTTTAGCAAATGAGAACGCACCGGAGGCGTTTCATTTGATTCAGAGTTTCTTGACAAACTCTGATATCGGCACTGCTCTCACCGCACCGTCGAAGCTGTCTGCGTCACAAATAAGGACTTTTTGGCAGACAGGTACTTATGATGATGGAGGAGAGTCTGGATCTCCATCTATCATTTTTGAGATTCAAGGAGAAGAATTTATTGTTACTCCTACTACTGTTCGTGATGCTTTGGGTCTTGAAGATTTCAATGCATTCACAACTGTTGGTGACTTTGAGTTAGTCAGAATGATGAGGGAGATATGATACTCTGGACCGTTGTCAAAGATAGGTCAACTCAAAAGGCCTCTTTTGCGCAAGGAATGGAGCTTCTTTTTCGATTGCATTACTCGGGCTTTTGGAAAGAAGTGCACGAATTGGGATGCGATTCCCACGGATAGTCTGCAGATCGGGTATTCTCTTCTCTATGGTAGTCAATTTGATGTTGCTAGATTAGTTTTAACTAATATTGGTGAGAAAATGCTAGAGAATAGGAATGTTGTTTACTTCTCTAGATTTTGTCAGTTAATATTCAACTTTTGTTGTCCTAATGTTGAGATTTTAGAGGATGATGTTATCCTCTCATTTAGATTGCATAAACGCATATTTTCTGATCTCACTAACAAGGATAACAAGAAAGGAGATGTTGGTGTGTTACTGTTGCATGAGTCTGTGCAACAATTCTTGGTAAACTTACAACAACAACAACAACCACAACTCGCAAACACTGAAGATGGACCTTCTGTGTCTCAACCACAGAGGTCAAAGAAATCTAAAGTAAGGGATGTTAAGTCTGTAAGGATAAACACTGAAGCTGGGGCATCAAATGCTGATGATATGCCTCAGAAGAGAAGAATGAAGAAAAGAAGAGCCAATAGGGCAAAGTCTGATATTGTTGATGAAGAGACTGAAACTGATGAAGAAACTCTTCATCAGAGAAAGAGAAGATTGGTAGCAACACATCTGTTTGGTGCTGAGAATATCTCTTCAACTGTTGTTGAAGATCTTGAAATTGAGATTCCTGAAGATGAAATTGTTCCTGAGGACAGAGTTTTTATGGAGACTGTTTTTCAAGATGAAGCTCCTACATCAAATGCTGATGTAGTTGAGGAAGCTGCACGTGAAGCTGCAGATGAAGCTCCTGAAATTCTTGTTCAGGAGGCTACAGAAAATGTTGAGCCACAAGGATTTTATATGGACATTGAAGCAAATCTCTCTATAAACTCTAAACATTTCCCAGAGGGTTTGGAAGCTGATCAAGATACTGTTGAACTTGCAGAATCTATGGCTTCTCACACTGAAATAATTTCTTTTGATCTTGAGAAGGGTGAGGAAGTCGATCAGACTTTGGATGCTAATGTTACAGAAACTGTTGCTACAAATTCTGATGTTGCTGATAAGGATGCAACAGAGAATGTTCCTGTTGAAGCAGAGTTTATTGTAAACTCTGAGGATGTTCTTGTTCTTGAAGCTCTACAACAATCTGTTGTTGAGATTGTCACAAAAGAAGCAGAGTTCCTGTATATTGCAAACTCTGAGATTCTAGAACCTGATGCTGAGAATATTCCTGCAGAGAATACAGCACAGAATGATACTGATAATGATAATGATAGTTCTAATCATTCTCAAGCGGAGTTATTTGAGAGTCATGCAAACTCTGATGAGCTAAGAGAGGTTAATCGCGCTACAGCTGAGCATTTTCAAGATATGTACTACAATAGATGGGCTGCTGCGGATTGTATCTTTTCAGCACAGAGGGCTGCTGATTTTCTTGGAGATTCTGTGAAGACAATTTCAAGTCCTGATATTCTTACAAGTCTGAAGGCTACTGTGATTCAAATTAAATCTCTCCACAACAGATTTGATGAGTCTCATAAGGAAGTCACTGCTTTGAGGAATGAAGTTGGTCTGAGAGATCTCACTCTGAAGAATGATAGGACTTACTACAATTCCATGTTCAAGAAGCAAGCTAAGGACTCTGATGACATTCAGAAGAGGCTTGGGAAAGTTGAAGACAACCAGACTGCTATGTCTGCCCAACTGACATCAATTTATAATGCAATTGAGTTGTTGACATCAGTACTACTTTCTGATGATGTCAAAAAGGGGGAGAGTGTACCAAGTGACAAATGCAAAGACACTCAAACTCTGAGACGGAGGGATGATGGTAATGATGGTGGAAACAAGGGAGGAGATGGAAAGAGCTTAAGATCAAATGATGATAGAAGACTACTTTCAAGAAGATCAAACTCTGATAAAAGATCAAACTCTGGAAAGGGACATGTAAACTCTGCCAGTGGTTCAAGATACAAAAGTTTGATAATCTCTGATAAGCCATCTACTGATGAGGAAATTGCTGCTAAGATGTTTATGGCAGAACATGGAAAAGGTATTACAATTGAAGATATCCAAGCTGAAGAGCAAATGCTTGCTGAGGAACACAAGAAGAATGTTGAAGCTGGAATCTACAAGAAGAAGGAAATCAAGGCTCCTAGAAAGAAAGAAAAAGGAATTGTTATCAAAGAGAATGTAAACTCTGATCAGAGTTTACAGTACTCAAGGAGGCCTGTGATTAATAATGCTGACAAAGGAAAAGGTAAACTGGTAGAAGAAGAACAGTTACCTAAGAAGATTTATTCAACCTCTGACATTGCTCAAGTTGAAACAAGATTAGCTAAATCAACCTCTGACGCTGCTCAAGTTGATGTTTCTACTAAAGTTATGACAACCTCTGACGTTGCTCAAGTTGTACAGAAATCTACACAACTTTCAGGATTCACCAAACCTAAAATTCTTGAAGACTTAAAGCCTGAAGCTGTGAAATTCTTAGAAACCAGAACTGTATTGGGAAAAGAAGCTTTTGATAAATCTGGACTGGGATCACACAGAGAGAGAAGAACAAATAACAGATCTCAAGATAACATTTCACTGGCAGAATCTGGTATTGGGGTTACACAAGAAAATCTTGATAAGTTAGAATCTGTTCAGTTGATTTTTCACAGAATATTGAAGAAGCAGTTTTTGTTATACTTCATGAGTGATGGAAGAGTTTATAAAGTTGGAGAATCTGATGTTAATCTCAAATCATGGGAAGAACTGGAGTATGTACTTTATCTTTTAAAAGTCAAAAACAGATATACTCATGATGTTGCTCAAGTGTTGAGAGAAAAGATGCTGAGATCTAAAGCTATGCTTGGAGGAGGAGTATCAAGTGTCTACATTCCAAAGTATAGGGATCATACTGGAAAGTTGGTGGAAATGAAGAAAAATAGTGCTAGATTCAGGACTGCACTAAATAAGAAAGTTCTAGAGTTCAATCTAGAGTCTGATAAGGCTTTTTATATCAGACTTGGCAATGAAATGAACAAGAACAGCATCTATTCTTTAAGGGCTGCCATTTATCAAATTGGTGAAGATGAACCAGAATTGAAGGAGCTGAAGAAGGATATGATTGCTGAACTAGACCGAGCTGAGAGAAAGCTGCTGATTGATTATCTCAGGACAGTACCTGATATTGAAGAAGTCAAGTAAAGTCTGACTGTAAGTTTTTTTTTGTTTTCTATTCTAAGTTAAATTTAAACTCTGTTTTAAAATTAAACTCTGACATATTTTAAACACTGCATTTGTTATATGTTTTGACATCATCAATTATCTTTTTAACTTGTACATTTTTATTATGAACAAGTTGGGGGAGATTGTTAGATATAATTGCTGACGTTTGTTCATCAGTGTTTAAGTACCAGGTACATATCAGAGTTTACATGGAAGCCGGTCAGAGTTTGTTATAGTCTGACAGGGTGATAGTTGACTTAAGCTGTCGGTGCAAAGATAAAGATTCTAGAAGCAATATATTCTGAAGATGGAAAGAAGCAGAATATATTGATACAGCTAAGGAAACGGAATAGAAGACTGAAGCAATCCTTAATTGATAATAATTGTATAGCTAATTTATAGGAATATCAATTAGAGATGGATTGTAAGTAGCTGTGTACTATATAAACACAGATAGGTTATCCCTAGAAGGGACACGCGAACATTGAATATATTATTCTTGTAACCTAGTAGCTCTTTGTGATTCATTAACATCACTAAGAGAGAAACTGTTAATATAATTACAGTTTGTTGTTTTATAAAAAGAGTTCTTGATTGTTATTCTCGTATACATACTTGATTATATTGTGTAATCGGCCTAACAGTAGCAATGATGTATTACTAGATGCCGCTCATTGTTTATAATTTTATTATGAGATATTAAAATTATTGCCAACGTAATAATAACCTAAAGGGTCACACACAAAGAACGTTTTAAACGGAGCATTAATTAAATTTCGAATTTAATTGAATTATTATTATATTGAATTATTTGATTAATTAAGTAGGATTTGATTAATTATATAATAATTCAAATATGATAAATAATACTACTAATAATCAGATTGGGTTTTAGAAGCCCAATCAGATTAGGTATAGGCCCAGAATTCTCTCTATATAAATATATTAAGATGTATTGTTTTAGGGTTAAGAGATAGAATACGTTTTTTTTTAAAAACCCAAGCAGCTCTACATCAAAGAGAGGCTAGAGAGAGAGAGAGAGAATTCCAAGGGCATTTTTTGGCTAGTACCAACTCCGGTGATCGTTGGACGATCGGGCGTTCGTGTGGACTGATTAGAGACGTATATCGCAAGGCGGGATACGTGGTGATCATAGCAGTGTTTTATGTTTTTTTATTTATTTTCTGTAAAGTTTTTTAATTCTCGGCATTTTTCTTTTTGGTTAAATCTGTTTTTATTCATTTTCCGTTAGTATTACTAGTTTTGAACTAGTAGTACTATCGGTAGTACTATCCAGTGATAGTACTACTAGTTCTTTTTATTAGTCATGCCAGGTTTTATTTTATTTTGTTTTTGTTTTTTTTCTTTTTGCCATAGTACTACTGTTAGCACAAAATCACGCAAGCGCACGTGGTCACAAGTAATATACGAATAAGTCAAGTTCGTTCCCACAGAGATCTAATGAGGTGTTCAATTCAATTAATGTACATATGCAACAATGTATGATTTTTATCCACTGCTAAGACAATTAACAATTTGGGTTTGATTATCTAAAATTAACTAAACAAATTACCAAGACTATATTAAACTAAGATTGATATTGAATTACTTATGAGAATAAAACATGGGATCCTAACTTCATTAAATACTTCATCTAGAGTCTTTTGTCTTTAATCAATGCGTGTGACAATTGTGATAACTAATCGGATAACACGAAATCAGTACACGTTACCTTTCAGTATACGTATACCAAACTACTCAAACATCCACAAAAGAGATAGAAGTTGGGTAGACACCAATTATGCTTAGACCCTATATGTCTATAAGATTTGAAAACATAACGGTTTAACGAGCAAGTTATCCATTCAGATTACATAGGGCAGGTAAGATGGTTAAAATCACCTACGAATCATGCATGACAAACATACATAAACCTATGCTAGCATGGCAAGTTCTAAACCTCTATATCCACTTTCGCATTCAATAGAGATTAACAAACAATCTTAGATGTTAGCTACGCATCCAAGAAGAATAAGCACAACCAAACTAGGATATCAATTAGCCATCACACACACATCTTTAAAACAATTAACTACTAAAATCCATAAATAAATCCGTTAGAATCCCACGACAATGATTAGTTCATAATAGAACCGTTCATCATCGTGGGTTCTGATGAAAGCATGATGAAAAACAAGACTCGAATAATATGGATACTAAAGTAATAGAGTTGAGAAAACAAATCCCAAAAGCATCCAAGAGTATCGCCAAAAAATACAAAAGAAAAGTAGATCTAGAACTCCGTTGCTTGTCACGCGCGTAGGAATCCTTCGTCAAACTTGAATCTCCGTGTCTCGGCTCTCTCTCTATTTGTTGCTGGGAATATTTTTTGATTATTGGTGAAGGGTTGTGTTTATATAAACTCCAGGAGGCTTTTTCAGCAAGATATTTCCATATTTCCAATTAAAAATCGAAATTTCCAACTATTCTGCCAGGCGGTCGCGCCCTAGGCGCGCCCCCGCGCGTTTGGCCGCGCCCCCGCGCGCCAGGTTACTGTTCAGAATTATAGAAAATGTTGTCCTCTTCGCGTGAGCTGTAAGATCGTCAGAATCGGACTTGTAGAACTCCAGATATGGCCAAAACAGTGAAGACTGCGCAACCTACCCGGAAAATCCGAATTTTAATCAAATTAACCTCCAACTCTTGGTTCTGCAAAACTTAATGAAAACACATTAAACACACCACATACTTGAGTTCAAGTCATCAATTTAAGCCGATATGAAGCATTCCAAGTAGATATAAAATCCACTTATCACACCCCCAAACTTAAATCGATGCTTGTCCTCAAGCATAAATAATATAACTATATACAACTAACTAGTACCACTTCCGTAGGTGATCACGGTTGCATTTGGCATATGCAACAAGCCCTTTAAACCCCTAGGCAGCCCTAGTGGACGAGTAAGGTCTCGTGAGGGCCTATAGCGAATGTACCCACAAAATCCATCTACTCATGCAACTAACAATGCAATGCATGTATGCAACTAATATGAAAATGCAACGATCCCTTCAAACCAACCAAAACCAATCAACGAGCCAACATCTCAAAGAACACAGTCTTCCAAACAGAGTTCGACCAAATTCCCATCGACCAACAAGACAAACACAGAAACGTGCGTGTGTGCGATGCTCACCAATATACTCCCAAACTAAATCAAGACCATACCTACTCTTAGCCAAAACAACCACAAGCTTACAAACAGAATGAACTCTAGACACAAGAAACCACTTAAAGACACCTCAATATCCACTTGAGTTAGACAGGAATTCATGCTTTTATTACAGAACAACATACTAAACACAATACACATGCTTATTTGACCGTGCAATGGTTAAGACCCCAAAAGGCTTATACAATAATACCCATGTAGCGAGCTTTAGGTTAGTGGATCCCAGACCGGAAAAAATCTTAGGTCACTAGGCACAAAGTCCCCTAGAACTTAATTGCTCGAGTATTAAAGAGCTCAACCTGATCAATTCTGCATAAAACAACTAACACAACTCTTTTTTTTTTCTTTTTTTTTTTCCTTTTTTTTCTTTCAACAATTTCGGAATGAGTGCTCTTCGCCTTTTTTCTCATCCACCCCAGACTACTCATTTTTTACCAATGAGCGGCTACTAGCCATTTGACGCCTAGCCTTTATTACAACTAGCATGAAATCCCTGGTTTCCCCCAAACTTATACATAAGTGCTCCTTCATTTTCAAGAATCTAGCCAACATTCTAAATGTAAACAAGTGGTTAAATTCTAACACCAAACAAGCATGGTATGATCAAATTCAAAAGCAACCAATGAGACTTATGAAATAGATTTGTTTCTGGCATGCAAGTCAATACTTAGAAACTTAATCAACCCTCTATTCATCACAACCACACTCCAATCAACATCGACTCACCAACGGAAATAGTCAAGTCCTACGGGATCATGAAATATGAATGCAACTAAAATGGACTCACATAATAAAATAAAAACTATGCAAACAGAATGCCCTATATGACATGAACATGCAAAACTACGAATAAACTACAACTACACATGCAATATGAATCCTACATGAGACACACACTAACTATACAAACCCATACATCACCCCCAAACTTAACATATTCAATGTCCTCATTGAAGGTAATAAGAAAGATAGTAGAAACATACCTAACACATGGGTTGCCTCCCACGAAGCGCTGTCGTTAATGTCATTTAGCCGGACAAATGTGAATCAAATCATGGTGGCTCGAAGATCGCATTTGACTTGTCCTTAGCAGAAGGACCATTCACCCATTGTTTGATAACCTTCTTGCTTTCTTCCCACATCTTTTCCAAATCAAACTTCACCTTGACTTTTCCACCAATCGATTTTTTCTTTTTCTTCTTTACACCTCTAAGGTGTTTATGCTTCTCCGTCGATTGATAAGAACACTCTTTTACCTCATCATCCTTGTTCCACCTTCTCAACACATTATCTTCACACTCTTTAAAAATTACCAACTCATCATTCAGAAGGACATACTTCAAATGTGGTGGAAGTTTTCCAAGCTTGACATTCGAAAGATCTCGAATGGAAGAATTGTCAATGGAATCACTGATGTGATGCTCGAACTTGTGCATGTCCAAATTTTTGCTCAACAGCTGATCGAACTCCTTTCTCTGACCCGTATCAACCATCTTCAAGCTAAAACACTTTTCCTCCTCTGTCGGAAATTTCATAGCCTTGAACACATTAAAGATGACCTTTTGATTACTCACCCTCATTGTGAGTTCTCCTTTCTGAACATCGATCAACGCTCGGCCAGTAGCCAGAAAAGGTCTTCCCAAGATGATAGGAATCTTCTTATCCTCCTCAAAGTCAAGAATAACAAAATCAGCAGGAAAAATCAGCTTATCCACCTTTACCAAGACATCCTCCACTATACCCCTCGGATATGTGATCGACCGATCAGCCAACTGTAAGGTCATATTAACAGGTTTCGGCTCAGGCAACCCAAGTTGCTTAAAAACAGACATTGGCATTAGATTAATGCTAGCTCCCAAATCACATAAGCATTTGCTGAAAAGTTGATTGCCAATAGTGCAAGGTATGGTAAAACTTCCCGGATCTTTAAGCTTCGGTGGCAATTTCTGCTGTAGAACTGCACTACACTCCTCTGTCAAAGCAACGGTGTCCAAATCCTCGAGTTTCAACTTCCGAGATAGAATACCCTTCATGAACTTAGTATAGCTCGGCATCTGTTCAAGAGTTTCTGCAAAAGGTATGTTGATGTGTAACTTCTTGAAAGCCTCGAGAAATTTGGCAAATTTTGTGTCAAGATTCTGCTTCTGTAGCCTCTTTGGATATGGAGGAGGAGGATAGATCTGGTTACTCTCTGTAGTCTTCTTCTGGAGCCTCTTTGGGTATGGAGGAGGTGGGTAAATAGTCTGCTCCGAAGTAGACTTGTCAGCAGAATTTTTTCTCTTTTCAGCCTCACCGTCCAACTGCTTAGCTGCCAAATCAAAAATTGGCTTTTCCTTAGAAGGTTCCACCTGATGCTGCTGAATTTCTTCCTCTTCTTTAACTGCTGATTTTTGATTGCCCGTGACCTTTCCCGATCTCAAGGTAACTGCTTTCACATGTTCTTGGACAACTGTCTTTCCTGGTTTAGGCTCCGTATCGCTAGGAAGAGTTCCCTGAGCTCTGCTGAGTAAGGCACTTGCCAACTGCCCCATCTGATTCTCCAAAGTCTTGAGCGATGCCGCCTGGCTTTTAACTATCATTCTCAACTCATCCAATTCAGATTTTTCATTCGAAGACTGCCCCGCACTAGCATGCGGTTGTTGCGGAAATCCTGGTGGCTGAAATTGTTGCCTAGGAGCATACTGTGGCTGAAAATTCTGCCCTTGCTGCTGCTGAAAATTCTGAGGATTGTAAGGCTTTGCTCCAAATTGCTGACCTTGGAATGGCTGATAAGGCTACTGAGATTGTTGATTGTCGCTCCAGCTGAAATTAGGATGATTCCGGCTATTGGGATGATAGGTGGCTGGAACTGGCTGTGATGGTCTCTGAAAGTTGCTCACAAACTGCGCCGACTCACTAGATATGGCACAATTATTCGTCTCATGTGCGCCCGCACAAAGCTCACAAACACTAGCCACCTGCTGAACTCCATAATTCGTCAAAGAATCCACCTTCATTGTCAAAGCCTTCAACTGGGCTGCTATAGCTGTAGCTGCATCAACTTCAAGAACTCCTGCTACTTTGCCTTGTGATAATCTCTGAGTAGGATTCTGATATTCATTCGCAGCCATCATCTCAATTAACTCATAAGCTTCCTCGTAGCTCTTAGCCCATAGAGCTCCACCTGATGCTGCATCAAGCATTGGTCGAGATTGACCTCCCAAACCATTATAAAAGCAATTGATCACCATCCAATCAGGCATTCCATGATGAGGACACTTCCTAAGCATCTCCTTGTAACGCTCCCAAGCTTCACATAAAGTTTCTCCAGAATGCTAAGCAAACTGAGTAAGAGCATTCCTGATTGCAGCTGTTTTAGCCATGGGGAAGAATTTAGTGAGAAATTTCTGAGCAAGATCCTCCCATGTAGTAATAGAACCTGCTGGTAGAGAATGTAACCAGCCCTTAGCCTTATCCCTCAGAGAAAATGGGAAAAGTCTCAGCTTCACGGCATCTTCCGACACTCCGTTGGTCTTGAAGGTGTCGCAAATCTCGATGAAATCCCTAATATGCATATTAGGATCTTCCGTTGGAGCACCCCCAAACTGCACTGAATTCTGCACCATCTGAATCGTGCCAGGCTTGATTTCAAAAGTATTGGCTGCAATAGCCGGCCTGACAATGCTAGATTGAATGTCATTGATCTTTGGCTGAGAATAGTCCTTCAAAGCCTTAGCTGCAGGTGCTACTCCTTCTGGAACGTCTCCCATCTTTACTAACTTTAATCTTTCTTCTTCCAATTTACGAGTCTGAGAACGTGTTCGCATACACGTTCAAGTACCTGAAACACACAGAACAAACAACTACAATCCGAGTCAGTGAACTCTAACGACCACTGATGACAAGCACATAAACTAAAATAAAACACCGATGATCCCCGGCAGTGGCGCCAAAAACTTGTTAGCACAAAATCACGCAAGCGCACGTGGTCACAAGTAATATACGAATAAGTCAAGTTCGTTCCCACAGAGATCTAATGAGGTGTTCAATTCAATTAATGTACCTATGCAACAATGTATGATTTTTATCCACTGCTAAGACAATTAACAATTTGGGTTTGATTATCTAAAATTAACTAAACAAATTACCAAGACTATATTAAACTAAGATTGATATTGAATTACTTATGAGAATAAAACATGGGATCCTAACTTCATTAAATACTTCATCTAGAGTCTTTTGTCTTTAATCAATGCATGTGACAGTTGTGATAACTAATCGGATAACACGAAATCAGTACACGCTACCTTTCAGTATACGTATACCAAACTACTCAAACATCCACAAAAGAGATAGAAGTTGGGTAGACACCAATTATGCTTAGACCCTATATGTCTATAAGATTTGAAAACATAACGGTTTAACGAGCAAGTTATCCATTCAGATTACATAGGGCAGGTAAGATGGTTAAAATCACCTACGAATCATGCATGACAAACATACATAAACCTATGCTAGCATGGCAAGTTCTAAACCTCTATATCCACTTTCGCATTCAATAGAGATTAACAAACAATCTTAGATGTTAGCTACGCATCCAAGAAGAATAAGCACAACCAAACTAGGATATCAATTAGCCATCACACACACATCTTTAAAACAATTAACTACTAAAATCCATAAATAAATCCGTTAGAATCCCACGACAATGATTAGTTCATAATAGAACCGTTCATCATCGTGGGTTCTGATGAAAGCATGATGAAAAACAAGACTCGAATAATATGGATACTAAAGTAATAGAGTTGAGAAAACAAATCCTAAAAGCATCCAAGAGTATCGCCAAAAAATACAAAAGAAAAGTAGATCTAGAACTCCGTTGCTTGTCACGCGCGTAGGAATCCTTCGTCAAACTTGAATCTCCGTGTCTCGGCTCTCTCTCTATTTGTTGCTGGGAATATTTTTTGATTATTGGTGAAGGGTTGTGTTTATATAAACTCCAGGAGGCTTTTTCAGCAAGATATTTCCATATTTCCAATTAAAAATCGAAATTTCCAACTATTCAGCCAGGCGGCCGCGCCCTAGGCGCGCCCCCGCGCGTTTGCTGCGCCCCCGCGCGTTTGGACGCGCCCGCGCGCGCCAGGTTACTGTTCAGAATTATAGAAAATGTTGTCCTCTTCGCGTGAGCTGTAAGATCGTCAGAATCGGACTTGTAGAACTCCAGATATGGCCAAAACAGTGAAGACTGCGCAACCTACCCGGAAAATCCGAATTTTAATCAAATTAACCTCCAACTCTTGGTTCTGCAAAACTTAATGAAAACACATTAAACACACCACATACTTGAGTTCAAGTCATCAATTTAAGCCGATATGAAGCGTTCCAAGTAGATATAAAATCCACTTATCAACTACCGTAGTCTTTTGGATAGTACTACTAAGCTATTTGTTTTTATCTGTTTTTCATTTTCTTTTTTATTCTGATAGTACTACTAGGCATTTCTATTATTTATTTGTTTTTATTTTTTATTTCCTGATAGTACTACCGAGTTTTTGTTAGTACTACTAGGTGTTTTTTTTTTTTTTTAAATTTTTTTTATGATAGTACTACCGTTCTTTTTCTTAGTACTATCAGGTGTGTTAATAAACATATACGTTTTTTTTACTTATTCACCATAGTACTACCAGTTCAAGTTTTTACTTAACTGTATTTTCATTCTCTCTCTCTTTTATTCATAGAAGAGAATTGCTGTCCATTTCTTTTTCAATTTCCGGATTCGTTTCTTAATTGTTTTAGAATCTGAAACCATCACTGAACACATCTAATCAAGCCCGTTAATTCAAGTTCTTAAAATCAAAGTTTCATTGAGTTTTTAGTTTTTGGGTTTTTTGAATTTCAAGGGGTTCTTCATTCGTTTTTAGTGATTAAGAGAGTATTTTTTTTTTGTTTTAAAAATAGCATTGTGTGTGGTTTGTGTCAAGGATTAACATACTAAAATTTGGTAATTTTTGGAAAACTTTGAAATTTTGGATTTTTAATTAATTTTTAATTAATTTTAAAATCCTTAAATTCGAATTTTTCATAAGTAGTTGAATTTTTATTTTTCTGTGTTAATTCTTACTTAGTTAATTATGGCTCAGAATTTTAAGGTTGTTAAAAACAATTTTATTGGGTATTTTGATCCTTTGAAATGCCCGGTTGATCGTTTTCGACCTTGGATTCAGTTTTTAAATTCGCAGTGTTCTGTTAGTCGTGCTATATGTTTATCTGCTGATTTAAAGATTGAACCACTGAGATTATTGTGTTCTAGTGCTGTAATTTCTGATGATTTTAATTCTATATCTTTCACAATTGAGCACACACAATACACTATTACTGAGGGTTTGTTTTGTGAAGTCTTTCAACTTCCTCGGGACAACTTTGATAGGACTCCTTCTGATATTGAATTAATTCAGTTTTTCAACAAAATTCATTATCAAAGTCCTTTGGAGTTGCCCAAACTCAGTAAAGCTAATTTAGTCTGTGAATGGGATGTCTTATTTGATACTTTAGCTAAGGTTTTCAGCAATTGTACTAAAATCAATTTTCAAAATATTCCATCTTTGTTACAGTACATTGCTTATGCTATTGTGTTTAATGTTAGACTTAACATTGGTCATCTTATCTGGAGTCTTATAGTTAGGAGAGTATCTAATGCCAGGATTGATCATGATAGTGGTAGAAAATTCAGGTGTTTCTATCCTAGATTTCTCACTATCTTAATCAATCATGTGTTATCTGATGCTCACAAGGAGTTATTTTTAAATGTTGTATATGTTCCTTCTCCTACTTCTGCTAGTAAGTTCTATCAAAGACTCCACACTTCTCAAAAATTGAACATAACACCAGTGGTTGTAAGCCAATTCATGGCTCAGTTCATTCACCTACCTACCTTTGAACCTTTTGTTCCTGATCAACAACTAGTCATTGCAGCTGGAACTTCAGAGGAACTGCCAATACAGGTAATACATCCTATCTCTGGATCATCTGGAACCTTTGCTGAAACCCAAGTGGTTGATAGGACAGACCAAGAGGTTGTAGAACCACAATCTCTATCCCAGGTCAGAGAGCCAAACACAGTGTCTAATCCTTTAACCTCTCAACCTGAATCTGCTTCAATGTTAAGACAAAGGTCTAGTAGTGAACAAACAATGAGTGCACCCACAGCTCTGTCTCCACCACTAAAGAAAAGAAAAACCTATAGAGAGACATCTGTAAGCCCATCCATGTCCTCCCAACAGGATATGGACTTTGAAATGGCCATTGAACAGTCTCTGGAGACATCCTCTCAACGGGATGAATCTATTGAAATTCGCCATCGGGCCCTGACAACCTGTAATGAGTCAAGCACTCTCCCATTACTCACAATGGGAGAAGACATCCAAATAGAAGAAACTCAAGACACGTTGTTAGGAGAGCACTTAGGATCTGAAACAGTGCCTACCATTGTCACAGTATAAGTGCCTTCACAGGCATCAAAGGGAAAATCTGATTCTTTGCCACTTTTAATAGAATCATTTTCTCCCCTCCCAGAGGGAAAATCTCTGGCTCCCCTAAGGGATTTTTCACTCGCAGTTTTTACTGGAGAAAGTGAAAGGCAACCTGATGAGTCTGTCCCTGAAGCAATTCGGTATACAATGTCAAATATTATGACAGACTCAACCAGGGATCAGGAATTGTGAACTCCCATTGCACCACCACTGACCTCTCTTGAAGGGGCTAGGGTGATTTCTATTGCAGGTACATCATCTGAGAATTTGGATAGACAGCTAGTTATTAGAGATCAATATCAAACAGAGAGTGATACACAAGCACGTGAGTTGAGTGAAACACCACTGAGAGAAATTGAAGTGAGTGCACACTGCTTCTTTGTTAGCTCAAATAGCTGCTCTACAGAAACAACTGAAAGAAACCCAGGCTGAGAAGGACATTCTTAAAGCACAAGTGGTTGAACGGTCTTCTTCTTCCACCTCTGTAAAAAATCAGTTGGGTTTGATTAAAGATGATATTGAAAGCATGAAGACTACTGCTCAAGTGGATTTTATTCAGCAAACTGTTGATGAAAATCAGTGGTTTAATGATCAAAGATTCTCTAAAATTGAAGGTGGAATGGAGCATATGAACGAGGGGATGAAGCATCTGTACTACATGATAAGGAATTCACATCAACCTACTGAAGAGCAAAGAACATTCTTTGAGGGAGATGATGATGATGTTGATGAAGGAGGAGATAGAAGAGAAATATGAGAGATAAGGAGAACAACTGAGGTGAATCCTAGGGCTTCCAAAGCTCAAACTGTAGAGGATTCCTCAACTAAGGGGGAGAAGGAGAAAGAAAGAGGAAACAAAGAAGCTGGAGGAGCTTCTGGAAAGGACAAAGGGAAGGGTAAACAATCAATGGAGGAGTCTGCTTTTGATGATGCCTACTACTACCATGGTGAACAGGATGACTTCCAATATGACACATCTGGTGATCTGGAGAAGACCATACCTGAAGAAGCTTTTGGTGATGAGGAGGTTGAGGAGGCAGCCAACTTTGATGATTGGGAAGATGAAGCTGAATTATATACACATGACCCTTGGTTTCAAAAGGAGTTGAAGAAGCAGCAATCAGAGTTAAGGAGAAAGGAGGATGAGAATTCTAAGGTCTCCGACATCATATCTCAAAAGCTAAAGATTCAAAAGGCTAAACATGAAGACAAACAACGTCTTCATAGTATTCATGTCAAAGAAAGGAGATTGGATGTAAGGATGAAGCAAGGAAGCAATTGGGATAAAGCAAGGGAGATGTTTGATATCCCTCAGAGAAGCACAAACAATGATGCTACATTTCTGAAGTTGCTTGAGAAGATCAGAACTGTTAATCCAGACAATTCATTATACATGAAGGCATTGAAGGAAGACATCCTAAGGATTACATCTGCATTTGATCAAGTGAGGCAAGAACTATATATCTATGTGTCAAGTGCTCTTGAAGGGTCATTCACTGTTTCTCTTGAACTACTCCAAAGAAGATCTCTCTCTGAATTGTGGATTCTAATGAGTATGGTAAAGAGATCTTCTTGCTTGAACGAGCTTCTATATGACCGACTAAGAGATTCTGCTATGAAGGCCAGACCTCAAGTTGTACACTTTCCTTATGATGTCAAAATCTACAGAGGTACAACTTTGGAGACGGTAAGGCTGGATCCTGATTCTTTGAAGCTGCAAACTGCTATGCAACTGGTGAAGTTGGAGAATCTTCTAAGAACTTCTGGGTTTACCACTGAAGATAAGTCTGAGGTTGCTGATATGATCTCAGACTACTGCACGGAGAAAGTTCCAAGGTATGCTCAGATGAAGAACAGATTGAAGAAGATCACCACTCAACCAGTAATGCCAAGTGGTGTGGTTTCTGAAAGTGATCGTGTCCTTGACAAAGATCTTCTAGTCACCTTGCAAGAAGCCAAAGAAGGTAAAATTAGAGACTAAAGGCATGATGTAGTTAGCTCAATTTGTAAATGTTAAATGTTTAGAACTAGGTAAATCAAGATAGGAAAATGTATCATTTGTTCAGACTAGAGGAACATCTATCTTGTATTTATCTTTACTGTTTGAATATGGAAATTGTTATATTTAATCCAGAACTTTTTATTATTTGCTTGGCTCTTAAAAGTCTTATCTTTTCTTGTTTTAGTTGAGTTATCCTCTAGAGTATTTGGTTGTAATTGTCTAACAAACAAATAGAGGGAGATTGAAAGACATATGTATAGGCCTATTCGTAAACACCGAGGATTCTACTCAACTTTAATTAAGATGTAATAAGTAAATAATAAAAATCAAATGTCACAGGAATCTCAGATGATTATATCTGTCAAAGAATGAAGATTAAAGTCATCTACAGACTTGAAGTTATTCTACATTGAAAGAAGTTCAATTTATTGTTCAAGCCTCAGTGAAGTATTCAAGGAAGTGGAACTATTTAAAGGTGACAGAGATTTCAGAAGTGTGACGGAGAAAAAGTACAGGTTACAGTCTTTTGTTTAAAAAGAAGGAGAAAAGAATCACAGCTTAAAGTTAAAGATGAAGAACAGTCACTAAAGTTAGTCACTCATGAACCAGACAGTACATGGAGTGTCAACGTCAGCCAGTGGAAGTTCGTCATCAATTTTAGTGGTTCTAAGAATTAGTTTAATTCTCTTTTAATATTATTCTATAAGATAATTAATTTAATCTATGAATTAATTCTTTCAGAATTAATTCATATATTAAATTAATCAATCTAGATCTTAAGTAATTTAATGTATAAATTAATTCTCAAGAATTAATTTATTTATGAAATTATTTGAGTCATTTATTTAATTTATTTAATCAGTGAATTAATTCTAAATGAATTAATTCATTTATTAAATCAATTAAAAGTAGAATTTATTAAAACAGATTTATCCTAATTCTAATTAGTACTAGTAGTACTATCTGATTTGTACTAGCAGTACTATATGTGTTAGTACTACCGATAGTACTACCAATACAAATTGATAGTACTACCGATAGTACTACCAGTTATATTGGTTAGTACTATTAGTATTAATCTAAATGAATTAGTTTGGCGCGTGCATTTGTTTTGAGTCAGTTGTTTAAATACATTGTATTTGATCAATTGGCCACAACACACAGAAAGCATTCAAGACAGAAATAGAAAGAAAAAGCATCAAACCTCTTTACTTCTGCCATTAACGCAAACCAACTGCAAAGCTCAATTTAATTCCTGTAATAAATTCTAGCCAGCAAAGTTATATTCAATCAACTAGAATTCAATTACTTGTATTGCTTTGACAATCTAGCGGATCATAATCCCTAGAATTTCAATCGAACTACTTTTTAGTATTCGATCCTTTTATTATAAATATAGATAAATTCATGTCGAATTTATTCTAGATTTGTTTTAACAAGAACTCTGTAATCTGTACACAGAATTGTAACACCTTTCAAGTTCAATAGAGTTTTATTTAACTTGAATCTTGCTTCATTTTATTCCGCAGATAATTTGTTATTGTAATTGTTAAATCTACTATCAATACAAATTCGATTAAACGGTACTGTTTGTATTCAACCCCCCTTCTACAAACATATCAGGACCTAACAATTGGCATCAGAGCCTTTTGATTGATATACAAATCAAAGATCCAATTGTTTTGAGATTTTTTTCTTAAACTCTGAAATTTTTATTATTCCTAAAAATTTCAAAAGATGTCTACTACACAGAAAGTGGGTATAGTCAAAATCCCCATGTTCATCAAGGAGCATTATCCTATGTGGAAGAAGAAAATGCTCATATTTCTTAAAGTTGCTAATGTTAAATACATTGATGTGCTGAAGAATGGTCCCAAAGTCCCTATGATTATTGAGGGAGAACTAATAGAGAATCAGGTTGTTACTAGGGCTGCTAGGATGTACCCTAAGGATCCCAAGGACTACACTCCTGATGAAAAAGAGGATGTTACCTTGGATGTATGTCTACAGTTGATCCTTGTTGATTGTCTTGATCCTATCATGCATAATCATGTCCTAAACTGTGATACTGCCAAACACATTTGGGAAACCATAGAGATAATCAATGAGGGGACAGAGGAAGTTAGAGAGAATAAGCTGGAAATTCTCACCTCTCAATATGAGCATTTCAGATCAAACCCCGGTGAAGGTATCTCTGAGGTTTTTGAGAGATAAAACAAATTAATCAATGATCTGAATCTCAATGGGAAGCGCTACACTATCAAGGAAATTAACAAGAAGTTCCTACTTACACTTCCACGTCATTTGGAGCACAGAATATCTGCCATTAGAGAAGCAAGAGATCTGGGAGAGATTGCTTTGGAAAGACTGTATGGTGTTCTGAAGACCTATGAGCTGGAGCAGATTCAACAGGGTGAGTTATATGGAACTGGGAAGATAGTTAGTACTTCTACTGCATTGGCTGCTGAAGTCCCACAGAAACTGGAAGTGAAGGTTGTTAAACCTTCCAGTTCTAACATGAATGTTATTGATGCTGAATATGGATTAACATCCATTGATCAATCTGGTGGTGACTTCTATTCTTTAGAGGAACTTGATCAGCTAGAGGATGGTGATTTGGCTTTGATAGTCAGGAAGTTTGGGAAGTTCAGATTCAAAAGGAATCCAAGTCTTAAGTTCAGGCCCAGATTTCAGAGAGGTGGATCTTCCTCTTCAAGTAGCACAAAGGGTGGCTACAAAACTGGAACTGTGGAAAGGAGCACAATCAGGTGCTACAATTGCAATGAGTTGGGTCACTTTGCTACAGAATGTAAAAAGCCAAAGCAAGTGAGAAGGAACTCATTTGATTCTAGCAAGAAGAACAAGATTGTGAAAGCTTATGTTGCTGAAGGAAAGAGTTGGGATGACATTGACAGTGATGAAGAAGCGGGTGAGATTGGGAGCCTTGCTTTAGTGGCTAAAGAGGCAAGCACTTCATATGCATACATGTCAGAGGTAAAGTTCACTGACACTGAAATGATTCGTCATCTTAGTGGTACTATTTCTTGTGCACGCACTGAAAATGATAGAATAATTCTTTTGAACACAGCTCTTGAAAGGAGATAAAAGAATTAAAACTTGTGCATGTTAATCAAAATGAACTTACTGAGAAAATAGCATTTCTTGAGAATAGGGTTAAATGTTATATTCAACTGGAAACCATTCTCAAGGATCAGATTAGTGAGCTTAAGACCAAAGCTAATGCCTATTTCAACTCTTGTAAGACTGCTAAAGAAATTATCAATAAACAAAGTATTAGTCAGACCGTAGGAATAGGGTATGACTATAATGAGTCTAATGGTAAATTAAGCATACATACCCCTAATAGAGTCAGTCTTGAAGAAAGGGGTATTCCTGATGTGCTTAAGGGTATTGATAAACCTTTCTTTAGAAAGTCCCAAGTAGATACTCTGAATGAATACTCTATCATCATTGCAGAGGAGATACGTGAAGAAGATCTTGCTTTTGAAGTTGAAAAGTCCAACAAGTGTATATCTGATATTCCAGTCAAAGTTGTTACAACTAAAAAGACTAAATCATATATCCATAAGTTGGATCAAAACAACTGTAGTACTAACATGCCTGCTGGTAATTCTTCTCATAAAGCATGTGGTGTGATTAATTGCATATCTTGTGCTTTCAATGTTATGTATGCTTATTTTAATAGTAAGCATGTATCTAGTGATAAGACTGCTCCACGTCAACATGATAATAATAAGAAGCATGTTAAAGCTAAGACTACTAGTCCTCCTAAGACTAGAGTGGATTCATTTATCCCTAAGTCTACTCAGAAATGTGTTAAGGCTGGGTATAAATGGAAACGCTCTTTTGTGAAAGAGGTTGAAGTAGTTGTAGCTAAAAAGGTTGTTTTGCCTGACAAAGGCCAGTTCTTTAAGTATGCCGGACCCAATCAAGTTTGGGTTCCGAGGAAGGACTAATCAATTTGATATTGCAGGGAGTTAAACAGGTAAACCGTGTTATGTGGATTCTTGACAGTGGCTGTTCAAGGCATATGACCAGAGATAGAGCCCTGCTATCAGATTTGGTTGAGAAAGCTGGCCCAGTAGTTACCTTTGGAGATAACAGCAAGGGTATTACGAAAGGATATGGCTGTTTGAAGTTTGGAAATGTTATCATTGAAGATGTATCATTTGTGGAAGGTCTGAGGTTCAATCTTCTCAGCATCAGTCATTTCTGTGACAGAGGATATGTTGTTTTCTTTGAAAGAGAGAAGTGTCAGATCCTTCACAAGAAGAATGGAAAGCCTGCTCTTCAAGGAGTAAGGAAAGGTGACTTGCTCATATCTGATCTGCACTCGGGATCCCAAGATGAAGTTAATTGTTTTTATGCTAAAGCTTCATCAGATGAAAGTTGGCTATGGCACAAGAAGATGTCTCACCTTAACTTCAAAACCATGAACTCTTTAGTCAAGAGGGAATTGGTTAGAGGTTTGCCTCAGATGGACTTTACACAGGAAGGACTGTGTGAGGCATGTCAGAAAGGAAAGTCAAAGAAAGCTTCTCACAAGGGCACTGACACATCATCAATAACTGAACCACTTCAGCTACTGCACATGGATTTGTTTGGTCCAGTTAATGTGATGTCCATGTCAAAGAAACAATATGCACTTGTGATTCTTGATGACTTTTCAAAATATACATGGGTTTTATTCCTACATTCCAAGGATGAGACCCCACACCTGGTGATTGACCATATAAAGTTGAATGAACTGGATTCTAGATTCCCTATTAGAGCCATAAGGTCAGATAATGGTACTGAATTCAAGAATGCAATCCTAAATGACTTTTGTGCTGATAAAGGAATAACAAGACAGTATTCTGCCCCTAGAACTCCTCAACAAAATGGAGTAGTGGAAATAAAGAATCGTACATTGATTGAAGCTGCAAGGACTATGTTAAGTGAGTCTAAACTTCCAACGTACTTTTGGGCTGAAGCAGCGAATACAGCTTGTTATACTCAGAATCGAACTTTAATCAACAAGGACTTAATGAAGACTCCTTATGAGATCATGAACAACAAGAAACCAACTGTCAAGTACTTTCATGTATTTGGAGCAAAATGCTTTGTGCTTATAGACGACAATGTGAAACGTGGCAAGTTTGATGCCAAAGCACAAGAAGCTATTTTTGTTGGTTATTCCAGAAGATCTTACAGGGTCTATTTGGTTGGCAGTCACACAGTAAAGGAAAGTGTCAATGTTACTTTTGATGACACTAAGCTCCCTAATATCCAAAAAGAGGACTCATCTGAAAATCTGAAGTTTGATAACTTGCCAGACTCAGAATCAGATGATGTAGCCCCACCTGAAGTTATTGCTGGTAATGATAATATCAATGATGATAATGATCATGGTGGTGGTGGTGGAAACACTGGTAACAATGGAGATACCACCAACACTGGAGAAGAATCATCAAGGCAATCAAGCAACAACTCAGGGGGAGTAAATGAAAGATCATCTAGTCACTCACAACATCAAAGTGAATTTCAAGGCGAATCATCAAGATCAAATCTTCCAAGACAGACTGTATGGAATAGAGCTCATCCTTTTGAGCTGATCATTGGTGATCCAGATGTTGGAGTTAAAACTAGAAGTGCAACTCAGAATGAATGTCATTATTCAGCATTTCTATCTGAAATGGAGCCAAAGAAAACTGAGGAAGCGCTGACTGATCCAGATTGGGTGATTTCTATGCAAGATGAACTCAATCAATTTGAACAACAGCAAGTCTGGAAACTGGTACCCAGGCCAAATAACAAGAAAGTAGTTGGTACAAGATGAGTATACAGGAACAAGCTAGATGAGGATGGCATTGTTACAAGGAACAAGGAAAGACTGGTTGCACAAGGGTATTCACAAGCTAAAGGCATTGATTATGATGAAACCTATGCACCAGTGGCTAGACTTGAGGCCATCAGGATGTTCTTAGCATTTGCTGCTTATTCCAATTTTAAAGTCTATCAAATGGATGTTAAAAGTGCATTCCTGAATGGTGAGCTTGATGAAGAAGTTTATGTGGAACAGCCCCCTGGCTTTGAAAATCAGGAGCTGCTGGACTTTGTGTACTTTCTGTTCAAGGCTATCTATGGTCTCAAACAAGCCCCAAGAAAATGGTATGACACACTCTCTGGTTTTCTTTTAGAAAATGGTTATGTTAGAGGTATCATAGACAAAACTCTTTTTTCAAAGAAACACAAAGGTGATATGATATTAGTCCAAGTCTATGTGGATGACATCATATTTGGGTCTACTAATGATGATCTCTGTAAGAGATTTGCTAAGCTAATGCAGAGTAAGTTTGAAATGAGTATGATGGGTGAGCTGAAGTTCTTTCTTGGATTGCAAGTAAGTCAAAGGTCAAATGGTATATTTATTTGTCAATCCAAGTATCTCAAAGAACTCCTCAAGAAGTATCACATGGAGGATTCAGCATCAGCAAGGACTCCATCTTCAACAGCCATCAAACTTGGAGCTTCTGACAATTCTATCAAGGTAGATGTTACAAGCTACAGAGGTATGATTGGCTCCTTACTCTATCTTACTGCAAGTAGACCAGATATTATGTATACTACATGCTTGTATGCAAGGTTCCAAGCGGACCCTAGAGATTTACATCTTGTTGTTGTTAAAAGAATCTTGAGATATCTTAAGGGTACACCTAACTTAGGTATCTGGTACCCTAAAGATTCTGGTTTTCATCTTGTTGGATATACAAATTCTGATTATGCAGGTAGTGTTGTGGATAGAAAGAGTACCTCTGGGAGTTGTCAATTCCTAGGAGGTAGGTTGATTTCCTGGTATAGCAAGAAACAGCAAACAGTTTCCAATTCAACAGCAGAAGCTGAATATATTGCTGCTGGAAGCTGTTGTGCTCAGATCTTATGGATTAGGAATCAATTAAAGGACTATGGCTTTGCATTAGACAAAATTCCCATTTTGTGTGATAATACAAGTGCCATAGCAATCTCCAACAACCCTGTGCAGCACTCGAGAACGAAGCACATTGATATCAGGTATCATTTTATCAGAGAGCATGTCATGAATGGAACTCTGGAGTTACACTTTGTACCCACAGAAGAACAAACTGCAGATATATTCACTAAATATGTTGATGAATCCACATTTACCAGGTTAGTTGGTAAATTGGGTATGTTAAACAGTCTTAGTGATTGATAATATATCTGTTATGTTTGTTCTCTCTCTTGTTGATTAATAAGTGATATTACTGCTCATTCTTGTTTGAAATTGCTTGTTTGTTAATTTAAATGTTTCTGAATATTTTATTTTCTTTAAAAAATATTTTTCTCACATTTTTTAAGTGGAGAAATGTATTTTTATTGAAAATATATTTATTCAGAATTATTTAGATGAGTTTCATATTGTAAATATTGTTGTTTAAATTTTTCTGCAAGTTTATATTAATTTTATGCATTTCTCTATTATTCTGCATATTTTTCTAGGATTTATGGAATTTTCTGTGAATTTTTCTAGACTTGTATCTATTTTTTATGTTTTTTTATTTATTTTCTGTAAAGTTTTTTAATTCTCGGCATTTTTCTTTTTGGTTAAATCTGTTTTTATTCATTTTCCGTTAGTATTACTAGTTTTGAACTAGTAGTACTATCGGTAGTACTATCCAGTGATAGTACTACTAGTTCTTTTTATTAGTCCTACCAGGTTTTATTTTATTTTGTTTTTCTTTTTTTTCTTTTTGCCATAGTACTACCGTAGTCTTTTGGATAGTACTACTAAGCTATTTGTTTTTATTTGTTTTTCATTTTCTTTTTTATTCTGATAGTACTACTAGGCATTTCTATTATTTATTTGTTTTATTTTTTATTTCCTGATAGTATTACCGAGTTTTTGTTAGTACTACTAGGTGTTTTTTATTTTATTTTATTTTGTTTTTCTTTTTTTTATGATAGTACTACCGTTCTTTTTCTTAGTACTATCAGGTGTGTTAATATACATATACGTTTTTTTTTACTTATTCACCATAGTACTACCAGTTCAAGTTTTTACTTAACTGTATTTTCATTCTCTCTCTCTTTTATTCATAGAAACGAATTGTTGTCCATTTTTTTTCCAATTTCCGGATTCGTTTCTTAATTGTTTTAAAATCTGAAACCATCACTGAACGCATCTAATCAAGCCCGTTAATTCAAGTTCTTAAAATCAAAGTTTCATTGAGTTTTTAGTTTTTGAGTTTTTTGAATTTAAAGGGTTTCTTCATTCGTTTTTAGTGATTAAGAGAGTATTTTTTAGTTTTAAAAATAGCATTGTGTGTGGTTTGTGTCAAGGATTAACATACTAAAATTTGGTAATTTTTGGAAAACTTTGAAATTTTGGATTTTTAATTAATTTTAAAATCCTTAAATTCGAATTTTTCATAATTAGTTGAATTTTTGTTTTTCTGTGTTAATTCTTACTTAGTTAATTATGGCTCGGAATTTTGAGGTTGTTAAAAACAATTTTATTGGGTATTTTGATCCTTTGAAATGCCAGGTTGATCGTTTTCGACCTTGGATTCAGTTTTTAAATTCGCAGTGTTCTGTTAGTCGTGCTATATGTTTATATGCTGATTTAAATATTGAACCACTGAGATTATTGTGTTCTAGTGCTGTAATTTCTGATGATTTTAATTCTATATCTTTCACAATTGAGCACACACAATACACTATTACTGAGGGTTTGTTTTGTGAAGTCTTTCAACTTCCTCGGGACAACTTTGATAGGACTCCTTCTGATATTGAATTAATTCAGTTTTTCAACAGAATTCATTATCAAGGTCCTTTGGAGTTGTCCAAACTCAGTAAAGCTAATTTAGTCTATGAATGGGATGTCTTATTTGATACTTTAGCTAAGGTTTTCAGCAATTGTACTAAAATCAATTTTCAAAATATTCCATCTTTGTTACAGTACATTGCTTATGCTATTGTGTTTAATGTTAGACTTAACATTGGTCATCTTATCTGGAGTCTTATAGTTAGGAGAGTATCTAATACCAGGATTGATCATGATAGTGGTAGAAAAGTCAGGTGTTTCAATCCTAGATTTCTCACTATCTTAATCAATAATGTGCTATCTGATGCTCACAAGGAGTTGTTTTTAAATGTTGTATCTGTTCCTTCTCCTACTTCTGCTAGTAAGTTCTATCAAAGACTCCACACTTCTCAAAAATTGAACATAACACCAGTGGTTGTAAGCCCATTCATGGCTCAGTTCATTCACCTACCTACCTTTGAACCTTTTGTTCCTGATCAACAACTAGTCATTGCAGCTGGAACTTCAGAGGAACTGCCAATACAGGTAATACATCCTATCTCTGGATCATTTGGAACCTTTGCTGAAACCCAAGTGGTTGATAGGACAGACCAAGAGGTTGTAGAACCACAATCTCTATCCCAGGTCAGAGAGCCAAACACAGTGTCTAATCCTTTAACCTCTCAACCTGAATCTGCTTCAATGTTAAGACAAAGGTCTAGTAGTGAACAAACAATGAGTGCACCCACAGCTCTGTCTCCACCACTAAAGAAAAGAAAAACCTATAGAGAGACATCTGTAAGCCCATCCATGTCCTCCCAACAGGATATGGACTTTGAAATGGAGATTGAACAGTCTCTGGAGACATCCTCTCAACGGGATGAATCTATTGAAATTGGCCATCGGGCCCTGGCAACCTGTAATGAGTCAAGCACTCTCCCATTACTCACAATGGGAGAAGACATCCAAATAGAAGAAACTCAGGACACGTTGTTAGGAGAGCACTTAGGATCTGAAACAGTGCCTACCTTTGTCACGGTATAAGTGCCTTCACAGGCATCAAAGGGAAAATCTGATTCTTTGCCACTTTTAATAGAATCATTTTCTCCCCTCCCAGAGGGAACATCTCTGGCTCCCCTAAGGGATTTTTCACTCGCAGTTTTTACTGGAGAAAGTGAAAGGCAACCCGATGAGTCTGTCCCTGAAGCAATTCGGTATACAATGTCAAATATTATGACAGACTCAACCAGGGATCAGGAATTGCGAACTCCCATTGCACCACCACTGACCTCTCTTGAAGGGGATAGGGTGATTTCTATTGCAGGTACATCATTTGAGAATTTGGATAGACAGCTAGTGATTAGAGATCAATATCAAACAGAGAGTGATACACAAGCACGTGAGTTGAGTGAAACACCACTGAGAGAAATTGAAGTGAGTGCACACACTGACACAAACACTGCTTCTTTGTTAGCTCAAATAGCTGCTCTACAGAAACAACTGAAAGAAACCCAAGCTGAGAAGGACATTCTTAAAGCACAAGTGGTTGAACGGTCTTCTTCTTCCACCTCTGTAACAAATCAGCTGGGTTTGATTAAAGATGATATTGAAAGCTTGAAGACTACTCTCCTACCAAAGATCAATGTGGTTTAGCAATCTCAAGTACTTTTGGCTTCGGACGTCTCTGATCTTACAACGTCAAATGTTGATCAGTTTGCTGCCATTACTGCTCAAGTGGATTTTATTCAGCAAACTGTTGATGAAAATCAGTGGTTTAATGATCAAAGATTCTCTAAAATTGAAGGTGGAATGGAGCATCTGAACGAAGGGATGAAGCATCTGTACTACATGATAAGGAATTCACATCAACCTACTGAAGAGCAAAGAACATTCTTTGAGGGAGATGATGATGATGCTGATGAAGGAGGAGATAGAAGAGAAATAGGAGAGATAAGGAGAACAACTGAGGTGAATCCTAGGGCTTCCAAAGCTCAAACTGTAGAGGATTCCTCAACTAAGGGGGAGAAGGAGAAAGAAGGAGGAAACAAAGAAGCTGGAGGAGCTTCTGGAAAGGACAAAGGGAAGGGTAAACAATCAATGGAGGAGTCTGCTTTTGATGATGCCTACTACTACCATGGTGAACAAGATGACTTCCAATATGACACATCTGGTGATCTGGAGAAGACCATACCTGAAGAAGCTTTTGGTGAGGAGGAGGTTGAGGAGGCATCCAACTTTGATGATTGGGAAGATGAAGCTGAATTATATACACCTGACCCTTGGTTTCAAAAGGAGTTGAAGAAGCAGCAATCAGAGTTAAGGAGAAAGGAGGATGAGAATGCTAAGGTCTCCGGCATCATATCTCAAAAGCTAAAGATTCAAAAGGCCGAACATGAAGACAAACAACGTCTTCATAGTATTCATGTCAAAGAAAGGAGATTGGATGTGAGGATGAAGCAAGGAAGCAATTGGGATAAAGCAAGGGAGATGTTTGATATATCTCAGAGAAGCACAAACAATGATGCTACATTTTTGAAGTTGCTTGAGAAGATCAGAACTGTTAATCTAGACAATTCATTATACATGATGGCATTGAAGGAAGACATCCTAAGGATTACATCTGCATTTGATCAAGTGAGGCAAGAACTGTATATCTATGTTTCAAGTGCTCTTGAAGGGTCATTCACCGTTTCTCTTGAACTACTCCAAAGAAGATCTCTCTCTGAATTTTGGATTCTAATGAGTAAGGTAAAGAGATCTTCTTGCTTGAACGAGCTTCTATATGACCGACTAAGAGATTCTGTTATGAAGGCCAGCCCTCAAGTTGTACACTTTCCTTATGAAGTCAAAATCTACAGAGGTACAACTTTGGAGACGGTAAGGCTGGATCCTGATTCTTTGAAGCTGCAAACTGCTATGCAACTGGTGAAGTTGGAGAATCTTCTAAGAACTTCTGGGTTTACCACTGAAGATAAGTCTGAGGTTGCTGATATGATCTCAGACTACTGCACGGAGAAAGTTCCAAGGTATGCTCAGATGAAGAACAGATTGAAGAAGATCACCACTCAACCAGTAATGCCAAGTGGTGTGGTTTCTGAAAGTGATCGTGTCCTTGACAAATATCTTCTAGTCACCTTGCAAGAAGCCGAAGAAGGTGAAATTAGAGACTAAAGGCATGATGTAGTTAGCTCAATTTGTAAATGTTAAATGTTTAGAACTAGGTAAATCAAGATAGGAAAATGTATCATTTGTTCAGACTAGAGGAACATCTATCTTGTATTTATCTTTACTGTTTGAATCTGGAAATTGTTATATTTAATCCAGAACTTTTTATTATTTGCTTGGCTCTTAAAAGTCTTATATTTTCTTGTTTTAGTTGAGTTATCCTCTAGAGTATTTGGTTGTAATTGTCTAACAAACAAATAGGGGGAGATTGAAAGGCATATGTATAGGCCTATTCGTAAACACCGGGGATTCTACTCAACTTTAATTAAGATGTAATAAGTAAATAATAAAAATCAAATGTCACAGGAATCTCAGATGATTATATCTGTCAAAGAATGAAGATTAAAGTCATCTACAGACTTGAAGTTATTCTACATTGAAAGAAGTTCAATTTATTGTTCAAGCCTCAGTGAAGTATTCAAGGAAGTGGAACTATTTAAAGGTGACAGAGATTTCAGAAGTGTTACGGAGAAAAAGTACAGGTTATAGTCTTTTGTTTAAAAAGAAGGAGAAAAGAATCACAGCTTAAAGTTAAAGATGAAGAACAGTCACTAAAGTTAGTCACTCATGAACCAGACAGTACATGGAGTGTCAACGTCAGCCAGTGGAAGTTCGTCATCAATTTTAGTGGTTCTAAGAATTAGTTTAATTCTCTTTTAATATTATTCTATAAGATAATTAATTTAATCTATGAATTAATTCTTTCAGAATTAATTCATATATTAAATTAATCAATCTAGATCTTAAGTAATTTAATGTATAAATTAATTCTCAAGAATTAATTTATTTATGAAATTATTTGAGTCATTTATTTAATTTATTTAATCAGTGAATTAATTCTAAATGAATTAATTCATTTATTAAATCAATTAAAAGTAGAATTTATTAAAACAGATTTATTCTAATTCTAATTAGTACTAGTAGTACTATCTGATTTGTACTAGCAGTACTATCTGTGTTAGTAATACCGATAGTACTACCAATACAAATTGATAGTACTACCGATAGTACTACCAGTTATATTGGTTAGTACTATTAGTATTAATGTAAATGAATTAGTTTGGCGCGTGCATTTGTTTTGAGTCAGTTGTTTAAATACATTGTATTTGATCAACTGGCCACAACACACAGAAAGCATTCAAGACAGAAATAGAAAGAAAAAGCATCAAACCTCTTTACTTCTGCCATTAACGCAAACCAACTGCAAAGCTCAATTTAATTCCTGTAATAAATTCTAGCCAGCAAAGTTATATTCAATCAACTAGAATTCAATTACTTGTATTGCTTTGACAATCTAGCGGATCAAAATCCCTAGAATTTCAATCGAACTACTTTTTAGTATTCGATCCTTTTATTACAAATATAGATAAATTCATGTCGAATTTATTCTAGATTTGTTTTAACAAGAACTCTGTAATATGTACATAGAATTGTAACACCTTTCAAGTTCAATAGAGTTTTATTTAACTTGAATCTTGTTTCATTTTATTCCGCAGATAATTTGTTATTGTAATTGTTAAATCTACTATCAATACAAATTCGATTAAACGGTACTATTTGTATTCAACCCCCCTTCTACAAACATATCAGGACCTAACAGACCTCTCTAATCATTATAGGATAACACCAACTGGATTCGTGTCCCCACCTTCGGACCTCTGTCTATTGTGGTATAATACCACCAGTATTTGTGTCCCCATCTCCGGCAACTTGACGAATCAAGATTTCGAGAGTTGGCTATGAACCAAATGTGACAACCCGGGTCAAATCCCAAGTCTTTTCTGAAAATCGTGTCAAATCCCAATTCTTTATCCGAAAATAAACCGAAGTACAAAGACTCAAATTTAATAACTTGGGTTATCCACAATCCCACCACAGACTCCCAAAAAATCTTGATTTGTTGGTGCAATTAGTAGTATTACTTTCCCTTATAAACTGAATTAAAATCTCAAATCTCCTCGATGTGTGATTAGAGTGTTACACTTATTGTCTAATTGCTAGTGTAAGGTTCTTTAATATTCAGAAGTACCTTCTAAATCTCAAGTGACTTATATGCATTAAGTGAAATCTTCTCGTCTCTCCATTTTCTCTCCACTTTTGATTGTAGCCTTCTTTGTTTCTTCCCCCAGAACGTGATAATTTTGTCTAGGATATAAGATCTTTATCTATAGAATGACGTAATTCACATATTTAATTACAATAAAATTGAGTTCCCTAAATAAATGGGATTTTTAATATAGAAATTCGAACTTGTTGCTTCTGATCCTTCTATGTCTAATTTTCAATATAAGTAAAATTTGATTTGATACTTGAATAGTATCTTTTCTTGAGTTTTTCAATGGTGTATGGATGGTCTCAATATGACAGCTAGATCTCTAGTTGAATCCAAAATAGAGAACATTATACAAGTTGTCTCGAAAATTGGGTCAAAATCAAAAAATCAAGTCGCATCTAAACAAATTTTTGAGGCTTACTCATTAATCCACACAAATCAAACGATATATATATATATATATATATATATATATATATATATATATATATATATATATATATATAGTTTGTCATGAGTATACAAATAGAGTGATGAGATTATGTTGATTCCAGTTGCATAAGAATAAATAAAGAGGTGTTTTTGTATGATTTAAAGATGGGTGGTTTAGGATGGTTAACATGAAAGACAAGAATAACATAGGCAGTTGAACAAGAAAATTGAGGAAATGTACATAATGAGGATCAGTTGAGGGGCGCATGTATTAATGATCACTAAGTAGGAGAATGATTGGAGAAGTGACATGGGCCATAGCTATACAAGCCCATGGACCACACCTATACTTGCCTAATTAATGTTGTGTAATATACTAATGTGTTGTGTAGATATAGTATATTTATAAATTAATATTTAAATTATCTGATTATTGCTACAATTAATTGTTTCGGTTAATTCCCAATTTATTGATTACTCGCTAATCGATTGGTTAACCGATTAGGTCCAATTAAAGATTTTTACAACAATGACTTTCAACTCTAATCATTAAACTACAAAAAACTGAAACATATTTATTTAGAGAATTTATTCATTTAAAATATAATTTATAACTGTAATAATCTGCATATGGGTTGATAAATACAATTTTATTTGAGGTAGAATATAAATTTAAGAAATTATGGCATATTATTTTTAATTATTCTAGTTGCAATATTATATATATGTATATATATATAGGTCAATGCTCTATGAAAAACACTCTTATATAAAGAACAATAAAGAAAACCATAGAATCTTACATAAAAATTGCATTTAGATTTTATTTTTCACGCCAATTTTTTTTTTATGAATAAAAAAAGAATCTAACAAAAAATTAGCATCAAATATAACATGATTACACATAATTTCATTGTTACAAATATATAGATAAAATTTTGCACTTGATTCTATACTGGATTCTGTTTAACTTTGATTTTTAAATTTAGATGAGATTCTACATTAAATTCGATATTGTTAGGCTTTATTTTTGTTATATTTTGTGATTCAAATCTTTACAAATCAAATTTTACGAAAAATAAAGTGTTATGATGCTGTTATTTATTGTTCTTTATATAGAGTGTTCTTTCTAGAGTGCAACCCATATATTTATATATACTGGTTCAAAAATTATTAGTCAGGATCAGGGGGCGCCTTAATTGGTATCAGAGCTAAGGTTAGAAGAGAGTGGTATTAAAACGCATATCAAGTTTCAGATTTCTCACGAATGAGGTTGAGAGAGGTCAACTGATAAGAATAGTTGTCGAGGATATTGAAAATGGAGAATAGTTGTCAAGGATCATCAAGTATTAAGAGGGTTGGATAGATGGATTAGAGACCAAAAGATTTTTAGTTGCAAATTTCGAGGATGAAATTCTTAAATGGGGTAAAATTATAATATCTTGCATCCGGAATTGATAAATACAACTTTATTTAATAAATGGGCTCAAATGTAATTAGTCGGAACCATGAGTGCCACAATAACTTTGCGAAAAGTACAAAGCACCAAATATGATAAGAGTGTATATATTGATGTTATTCCCAAACAATGTAATCACAGGATTGTAGAAGAGGGGGGGGGGGGGGTTAAATACAATCCTATAAAATTTACCAATTCTTTTCCAATACAAGACAATAGAACAAAATTAATTATTACAGTAAACAAAGAACACAACAATAAAAAATTCAGGTGGATTTTATGTTCCACCTGAGAGATTTTTATTTGAAGAAATCTCTGTGATGTTTTGAACTAAACACAGCTGCTTTACAATGTTTTTGCTTCAGTAATTTACAGAAAGTTTATTTCTTAGGCTTTGAGAGATATTTTTGATATCTTAATCTTCAAAAACATTGTACACTTGGTTATATACTCCAAGTTTACAAACATCCTAAACTACTTAGAATTGTACAATAGACTAAGGCCATGAGTTTGCTTTTCCACTCTAAGTCTACTGGTTTCTTTGATGATTTACCTTTTTGGCTGAATGTCCTTCAATCATCTCTATTGACCAGATGAAAACAGAATGCTTCTTTTTTCTTCAGGATTTCCCAAATTATTGGTTTCCATCTCCTTTTATTCCAATAATCCATGTGATCTGTCAGATGTGTCTCCATCACATTGTCAATTGCTAATTATTGGAATTACATCCGTTGAGGTTGATTGGACTCACATCCGTTGATAGCTTCTTCATATCAGTTGATAGTGTGTTGACTGCATCCGTTGATGAACAAAATCACATCCGTTGAAGGTTGAATTGTATTCGTTGATGACATCTTCACTTGTACAGAATTACACGGCATAGACTATTTACAATTAACCAACCTATTCTGTATATCCATTGATAGTCAACATGACTTATTCAAGCCTAACAACTCTACTATCAGCTGCTATAAAAAACAAAATTAAACATGTTACATATAGTCTTATCCGTTGATAAGCTACCTGTCAACGGATACTGTATACACATGTTATCTATTGACAGCTACATTCACTTATACAAATTTTGCTGAGATGTTTAGTTATCATCAAAAATCAACATAATTCCTAACAATCTCCCCCAGTTTATGCCTGGTTAGAAATCATACATACTCCTTAATAATTTACAAACATTAAAAAAAAATCAAAAATTGTATTTTGCTGCATAAATGTACAAACATGATATAAAGAGAGTTAAAAGAATTTATAGAGAGTTGTGCTCCTCTAGCCTAAGCAGGTCTATTTATGTTTCTTCTCTCTGTCAGACAATATCCTTTTTTCCCCTTGCTTGGCATAGTTGGCCTCAATCTGCTTATGAAGTTTCCTGTAGAAAATTTCTTCTTCTTCAACTTTTGGATTCAGATTAGATTGCAATCATCTAAGGTATTTAGTGCTAGCCTTAGATAATTGATCCTCCAATCTGAAAAATCTTTTACATTCATCTTCATCCCTGAATTCCATCATCCAAAAGAGTTCGAGATGAATTTTCTGACCATTGAATGGGATCTTCAGCTTCTTTGGCAAACTTTCAGGTGAGTTCCAACTTGCCCTAATCTCCTCAATCCTTCTTAAAACCTCACCCTTGGCAATTTTAGAGAATCATGTAGATCTTCTTATATTTGAGAATACCTTGGTTAATGTCTGGTATCCTTCCCTTAGAATTTTCTACAGAAGCCAGGTTCTTTCTACACCACCCTTGTAGACAAAAATGAGTCGTTTTGGCAGATGTTTAAATCTATTAATGCCCCTGACTTTAGTTATTTCATCCAAAAAGAGCTCTAAATCTGAGTACTCTTGAATGTCAGGCTGATATAAGTAGTCATATTTGTTTTCAGTAACAGTTTGTCTAACAATCTGAGGTACATATGGTATTTTGATATGACCTTTTTGAATCTTTCTCCTTGGTGCCCTCTTCTTCTTTTCAGCTTCTAGAATGATTTTAGGGAATACCAAGTTGTCAAACTCAATGGGTTCATCCTTTGGTTCCACTGGGGTCTCATGAAAGGCGGTGTTATGAAAGATTTTCATTGAGATGTTTTCAGCAATTGGTATAGATATGCCTTCAGTTTTCTTCACCTCTTCTTCTTTTTCTTCTATTTCAGGGGAGACATGTCTTTTGGCTTTTCTCTTTAATTATCTCACAGGATTCCTTTTGGAAACTGTTTTGACCTCTCCCTTTTTCTTCTTTGGAACATAGGCCTCTTTTTTTTCAGCTTATTTTGCCTCATAATCTAACTCATCTAACAGCTCTTGTGCCAATCTTGCTCTTAGGAGAGGTTTCATATGTGTTATCATTGTCACCAAAAGTGTTTGGATGAGCTTCTCTAAGCAGCCTTGTTGTCTCTTCTCTTTTAGCTTCAACAAAATTTGGATGACTCCTTGTTATGTGTAGAGCTTTGCCATTTCTGTAGATGACAGTCATGCTTTCCTTTCTGATCACATCAGTATCCTCCTTCAATTTTATGATGGTTTTTCCCATGACTTTTCTCTCATCAGGCTTAGATAAAGGATAGTCCAGTTGAAGTTTGTTCTTGTCATGATGCTTCTCTGGAGAGTGAGTTCTACCATCTCGAAAGGGCTCAAAATCCTTGATTAATGAAGGCTCACCATCTAAGAGCCTTTGAAGATAGATGATTGAAGGTGTTAAAATTCTTAGTATGGTGGTATGAATGGTTATAGGCTCTGTAGAGGTTGGCACTGTAGGAGTTGATGAAGAAGGCAAGGCTCTTGAGATAAACTAATTTATCAGCCTCTCGGATCTTAAAATCCTTTCATTTATGGCTTCATTGGATTTCCTCAATGCTTCTTGTCTTGTAGCCATTTCTTCTGAACTTAAACCTCTGAAGTTGATCTCAAACTCATTTGGATTGACTATGATTTGAGGTGTCAGAAGTGGTTGTTCCCTCTTACTTGATGGCACGGCTTTGATTGTAGACTCCGCCTCAACTAATTGAAATTGTTGAGTTAATGTTATTGCTAGTTCAGAAACTACTACCACATTCTCCCCTTTTTTGTTATCATCAAGGGTTTGAACTGTGACAGGAATTTGAAGCAACTATTGAAGGAGTTTAGTCTGCAATTTCTGATTCCCCAAGTAGTTGTCCATTTATTGCTCAACTTTTGTCATCCTAGTGGCAAGGGACTCCACAGACTGAGAAAGTGTGTCATCCCTTTGAAGCTTGAGCTTGATGTGATTGATGGTAGAAGGAGGAAACACATTGTCAATCCTCTTCTCAACGGCATCCTTGATCTCATTAATCGTAGTTTTGATCTCCTCAGTATGAACTCTGTGCTGGAGGAATTGCATCCTTTGGAGGTGGAGAGATGCCATAAACTTAGACAAAATAGCTTTTTGAGTGGGGGTGGTTGTTTGGTGTTCATTGAAGGTTTGTTGATATTGTTTGATTAACTCCATGTTGACATCTTTCTGAGTGAAATTTGAAGAAAACAACCAATAAGGAGTGTCTTCTAAGGTGGAAGGACCTGCTTCTCCTCCTTCACCACCATATAAACCTGGGGTTTCACCACTGTCTTCACCTTCACTGTTTTCACCTTCATATTCAAAATCTTCACCAGCTCCTGGAGGAAAATTTGTGATTGCATCTTTAGCTCTAGACATTGATTCAGTAGTGTGTACCAAATTCAACATCCTTTCTGCCTTCACATTGCTCTATCCAGCCAAGACTTGATAGGCTGGCTCAGGATGAGTAAATGTCTCAGCATTCAGGTTAATTTAACTTAATTCATATTGATAATCTAGTTGAATTTGTCTTTCCCTTTCAGCATCACTGACATCCATTAACTCACTAGCAATGTATGTGTCCTCCATCCCTATCTCTCATGTACCTGCATTTCTCTCATTTTCTCTATTTTCTTGCATCAGGGGCTCCCCCTGGCTCACACACCTCACACCCTCACCTTCACCTACTAAGGTGGTACTCTCAGTGCTCACTCTTACTAAGCTGGAAGAAATAGCTTGTCCATCATGCTCTCTCTCTCTCCTTTTGCCTGGCAATCTCAGTAACTTCACTCCCTGCCCTCAGACCTAAAAGTGTTTCAACAACTACCAAGTCCTCTACACTTGTTATTGGAATTTTAGTATTTAATTTTACAAGTGTAGATGACTCTGTCAATGGATGTGAGATATCCGTTGAAGGTGTAGTTGTAAGCGTCAACGGATAAATGTTGTGAGGCATATCCGTCGATGAAGAAACACTTGTCAACGGATGAAGGATATTCGTTGAAGAAGTTAAAGAAATAGCAGTTGATGAGGAAACCAGAGTTGAATATGCAGAGATTGATTTTATGATTGGTGCCACAGAAGCAACTAAGGTTTCAGAAATGATAGATTGGTGATCCAACAAATCATCTAAAAGATGATAACTACCAATTTCAGAGTGGGGCTCCTCCATGAATTTAAGAGATGGAGAATCAGGTCTTGATGTTTGAATCATATCAACATCCAGAGATAGAGTTGGTGAATTATGAGTTTATGTTTTAATTTGGATGTTTAAAGAGTGGGGTTGTGACTCCACATTTGTTGGAGCCACATCAAATTGAATTTGAGATGGTGCAGACACAAAATCAAGGATTTTGTCCTGCACTGTGTGTGATCCATGTGCACCCTCAGAGGTTTTAACCATTTTCTCCTGTCATAGGTCTTGGAGATTGATTTAGTGCTTCTTGTGCCCATATCCCACTTGTGTTGTGTTCCTGGTTGGGAACTCTTTTCAATAGTGACATCCTTTTGAGAGGATTTCATTAGGGATGTGTTTGTTTCCTATTCAACCACTGTATCCTTTTGAGAGGACACATGGTGGCTAGGCTGGGATTTACTCATCTCTCCCACCTTATCCTTGGAGTTTCTTTGATGTTCACCCCTTCCCTCACCCCTCACTACCATTTGTTCACTTCCCTCAGGTTGTTTAGTAGATTTTGCAACATGTGCTTTTTGAGAAGCACCTGAGGTTGGCCTTTTTGATTTGGATTTTGTAACTTAGGTTTGGCCACTTGGGTAGGAGGTGAACTTTAGGTTTGGCCACTTGGCCTTTTTGAGAAGCCTCCATTGTGACACTTGTAGGCAAAGAAATTGGGGGATTGGAAATAGAGGTAGGATTAGAAGATACCTGAGTTGCTTCCATGATTGGCAAATATACCAAATCAATTGAATTGTAGAGATCCTTTCTGTTCAGGTCAGCAATGACCCTCTTGTCTTGGATCTAACACTTCATTTGATTGGTTGGATGTTCAATCACCAGGTCCTTGGATACATGGTTAGCCAACAACATAATAAATCTAGCAAAATAGATTTCTTGGTCCTAGATTCTTTATGCCCTAACTTAGCAGCTAGTTCAATTAAAATCATGGACCCTAAATTAAAATATTTATCATTTAGAAGCATGTATATCATGTCAAGCATTGAAGAGGTAACAACATCCCAGTTACTAATTTTACCGAGAAGACCTTAATGAAGGCATCACAAAAGAAACTCCATTCTTTTCTAATGTCAATTCTCTGGATTTTGCCTAAATTATCCGTCTCTTTAGCATATCCTATGGACTTAAGCATATCAACCACATCACTACCATTATGCATCTTTAAACAGTTATTTTCAGGCAAATCAAAGCATGTAGTGATAACATCAACATTAATTATACGTTCCTTACCTTTTAAAGAGAATGTCAAGGTGTTGTTTTCAGAATCATACTCGACAAAAGTCCAGATTTCCTCTTTCACCTCACAGTACAGAATTGGAGTCTCAAGCATGGCATACGAGAGTTTGGAGTTCTTGATGAACTCCATCATTTTGTGGTAGGCTTGTGGATGATTCTCGAAGTCCACTAGTGCTGTGAAGTTGTTCTTCTCATAGATGTAACCAGTAAGAGACATGATTTTGTTTTATGGTGCCATTTCTAAAGAAATTAGGTAACAGAGAAATAGGTTTTGCTTTTAGAGAGACAAGAGAGTTTTTGCCTTAGTGAATTTAGGGGTAAGATAAAAGTGAATTGTTAGAATTAAAAAGGCTTTTATACTTCCCACAAATAATTCACTAAAATAACCAAGTAATTAAAAGAAATTACATGATTTGTGAAAAAAGTAACCGTTAAAAAATAAATCAAGAGAGAAAATAGCCACGATTTATACATACATGACTATATGTATAGATTAACAGATAGCATCGTGGTTTTCAACGGTTAGGATTAGAACTCAACTAATCAACAGATAAGAAAAATAACCTTTTGAGATTCAGCATATCCGTTGATTAAGTCGATAGCTGATATCCGTTGAAGAAGAAAAATCCAGTAGTATATTAGACTGTCAACGGATAATTATATCCGTTGAAAGAGTAATTTTGACTTAGACAAAATTTTCACTTTTTTTTAGAATGACAATTCTCTAAAAAATATTACATACTTCTGGCTACATTTCACACTTGCAAAATACTCGAGATGATTAAGAGAAATTAAGAATACCTAGCTCACTTACTAATCTTGAGAATGTTGATTCATCAAGTGGCTTGGTAAAGATATTTGCAAGTTGGATTTCACTTCGAACAAAATGTAGTTCCACGGTACCATTTATCACATGTTCCCTGATGAAGTGATACTTGACAAGTGCCATTCATCACATGACACAAGCTTGTTTCCTAAAAATTGACAAGTGTTGTAGTACTTTTTCTGTCAATTTTGCAACCTGCATAGTCTGCATCTGAATAACCAATTAGATCAAAACCAGATTCTCTAGGGTACCAAATGCCAAGGTTTGGTGTCCCCTTGAGATATCTAAAAATTCTCTTAATAACAATTAAATGAGACTCCCTAGGATCAGCCTAAAATCTAGCACATAAACATGTAGCAAACATAATATCAGGTCTACTAGCTGTCAAATATAGAAGTGAGCCTACCATGCCTCGATAGCTTGAAATGTCCACATATTTTTCCATAGTATTCAATTCAAGCTTAGTAGCAGTTGGCATGGGTGTTTTTGCAGGAGAGCAATCCATTAAGTCAAAATATTTTTTAAAGATCATAAACATACTTGGTTTGACTTAAAAAGATTCCCTTTTTCACTTGTTTAACTTGTAAACCAAGGAAATAGGTAAGTTCACCCATCATGCTCATTTCATATTTGTTTTTCATAAGTTTGGCAAATATTTTGCAAAGCTTTTCATCTACATATATTTGAACAAGTACACTAGAACCATTAACATTTCTAAAGAAAAGAGTTTTGTCAATAGTGCCTCTAGTGAAGTGATTCTCTGAAAGAAACTGTGATAGAGTATGTTTGGAATTATGTTGATTTTTGATGATAACCAAATTAACTCAGTAAAATTTGTACAAGTAAAATGTAGCCTTCAACGGATAACATATGTATACAGTATCCGTTGAAGGGTAGCTTATCAATTGATAAGACTCATTGTAACATGTTCCTTTAGTTTTAATAGTAGTTGAAAGTATAAGTGTTAGGGTTGAATAAGTCATGTTGACTATCAATTGATATGTAGAATAGGAAGACTAATTGTAAATATTTGATGCCTTGTAATTTTACATAAGTGAAATATACTTCAACGGATACAATTCAGCATTCAACGGATGCAGTCAATACACCTTCAATGGATGCAACCAAGATACTTTCAACGGATGATGGACAAATCAACCTCAACTGATACAAGGCCAATAATTAGCAGTTGAAAGTGTGATAGGGACAGTTCTGACAAGTCACATGGGTTAATGGAACAAAAAGGAGCATGGAAACCAGCATTTTGGGAAACCCTGAAGAAAAGGAAGCATTCTATTTTCATCTGGTCTATAGAGATGATTGAAGAAGGATATTCAGCTAAAAGGCAAATCATTTCAAGGACCACTGTACTTAGAGTGGAAAAGCAAGATTTTGGACTTTACCTACTATACATTCCAAGTAGTTCAATTTAGCTTGTAAACTTGGGATATATAACCAAGTGTAACAATGTTCTTGAAGTTAAGAAATTTGTTTTTAGTTTTCTAGAGCTGAATCAAATATTCATACTTGTAATTTGCTGAAGCAAACACATTGTAACTGCAGCTGTGTGTTTTTTCCAAACATCACAGAGATTTCTTCAAATAAAATCTCTCAGGCAGAACAATCAATCCACCTGAATTTTTAATTCCTGTGTTTTTATTTACTGCAAATTTAATTTATGTTCTAAAGTCCTTTGTCTGCAAAAGAATTGGAAATTTTAAAGGATTTTATTCAACCCCCCTTCTACAATCCTGTGATTACATTGTTTGGGTATAACAGAGTGTCATACTGGGCTCTAGGTGCTTGCTTCAAACCATAAAGTGCCTTGAGTAGGAAATAGACAAACTCTAGATAATTTGGATCTTCAAAACTAGTAGGTTGACAAACATATACCTCATCTTCCAGTTCCCCATTAAAAAAAACACTTTTAACATCCATTTGATAGACTTTAAAATTGGCATGGGCTGCATAGGCTAGGAAAATCCTTATTGCTTACAGTCTTGCAACATGAGCAAATGTCTCATCATAATCAATTCATTCTTCCTGAAAATAGCCTTTAGCAACCAGTCTAGCTTTGTTCCGTATGACTATGCCATTTTCATCAATCTTTCTTATGAATACCCATTTTGCATCTTCTTTCTTTGGTTCTTCTTGAGAGAGAAAGCTAATGTATAAATATTCATCTTGAGTGGCTCTTCTAGTTTGGACTCTTGTAGATGCATCACCAATTATCAGTTCAAATGGGTGATCTCTAGTCCATTTCCTTTGAGGTGGAAGTGTAGATCTTGAAGAAGTTGCTTCATTTTCATGAGTGTGATCATTTTGGTTTGACATTGAATTGTGACTTTGAGAAACTCCCCCTGAGTTTATTGGTCTTGTAAAACTCATTTCAGGTCTTTCAACGGATTCTCCAAAATGACTGTCAACGGATACACCATGTTGACTGTCAACGAATGCACTGTTATGTCTGTCAACAAATGTCTTAAAATGCCTATCAACAGATGCTCCATTTATACTGTCAACGGATGGATTCTCATGATTTTCACTATCCAAATTATCCATTGATGAAGCATTAACCCTTGGTGGAATTTCTTCAATATCATGATCATTGACCTCATCATCTTCTTCATTGTAGAGTAAGCTTTCAACCTCATTTTCAAATTTGAGAATTTCATGAAAACCCTCATTTGTAAGCCCTTGAATCTTCTTATCATCAAAAACAACATGTACAGATTCCATAACAATGTTGATTCTGTGATTGTAAACTCTATAGGCTTTGCTAGCTGCATATCCAACAAAAATGGTAAAAGAATGGAGCTTTTTCTTTGATGTCATTCTTAAAGTTTTCTCTGGTTAGATTAGCAACTATGATGCCATAACTTTTTCTATGCTAGACATTTTTTACATGCTCTTAAGTGATAGCTATTATAATCTAGGGTCCTTAATTATGTTTGAGCTAGGTGCTAAACTAGGGAATAAGGCATCTAGAAGTAAAAATGTCTATTATCCTAGATTTTTCATGTTGATAGCTAACCATGTAGAAAGTAATTTGGTCATCCAATTCCCTGCAAACTCCAAGGAGTGTTGGGTTCAAAATAAGAGAGTCCTTGAGGACTTGAATAGGATGAACCACAACAGTGAGGTACAATTGGTATACCTACCAATCATCAATGCTGCTCGGGAGGAACAGGTAACTCAGGTAACTTCTTCTATTGTACCTTCATCTGTACCTTCTATTTCTTTGATTTCAAGTACCACAATGGAGACTGGAACTGTCCAACAGCCTCATACCCAAGTGGCCACTTCTAAAATTTCCAAATCCAAATCCAAGAAGCCCACCTCAGGTGCCTCTCAAAAGGCACCTGTTGTAAAAACCACCAAACCACTTAGGGGGAGTGTGAAGGAGGTTGTGAGTGGTGAGGGAAGGGGTGAAAATCAAAGAAACCCCAAGAATAAGGAGGGTGAGGTAAGTGAGTCCCAGTCTAGCCACCATATATCTTCTAAAAAAGATACAGTGGTTGAAAAGGAATTAAGCACATCCCTAGTGACATCCTCCCAAAAGGATTGCTATTGAAAATAGTCCCCAACCAGGGACACATCACAAGAGGGATAGGGACACTAGAAACCCTAAAGACATGTCAAAGGCCTATGAAAGGAGAAAAAAGTCTAAAACAACTGGGGTTGCACAGGGAACACACACAATGCATACCACAGCTTCAAGTTATGTTTCTGCACCATCTCAAATTCAATTTGATGTGGCTCCAGTAAATGTGGAGTCACAGCCCCACTCTTTAAACATCCAAATTGAAACAGAAATTCCTAGCTCACCAACTCTTTCTGTAGACGTGGACATGATACACACATCTATTCCTGATTCTCCATCTTTGAAATTCTTAAAGAAGCCCCACTCTGAAATTGGTGGTCATCATCTTTTAGATGATTTGTTGGACCACCAATCCATTCTTTCTGAGACTTTGGTTCCATCTGTGGCACTAAATTTAAAATAAATCTCCACAGATTCAGCTATAGTCTCCATTTCTAAAGCTGCTCCTTTTTCTTCGTCTACGGATATATCTCATCCGTTGACAAGTGTTTGTCTACCTACGGATATGCCTCACAGTTGCTATCCGTTGACACTCACCTCTACTATCTCTACGGATACTCCTTTCGCACTTGAACAACAAACTTCAAATATTACAACATCAAGTGTGGATGAGTTAGTAGTGGTTCAAACACTTCTAGGACTGAGGGAAGGGAGTGATGGAACTGAGAGTGAGAGGCTGGTTTGCTACCGGGCAAAAGGAGATGGAGAGAAAGAGAGACATATTATTTCTTCCAGTCTGGTAAAAGTGAGCACAAAGGGTTCCACCTTAGTAGGTGAAGGTGAGGGTGTGAGGTGTGTGAGCCAGGGAGAGCCCCTGATGCAAGAATATAGAGAAAATGAGAGAGGTACATGAGATATAAGGATGGAAGACTCAGCCATTGCAAATGAGTTAATGAAAGTCAATGAAACTGAAAGGGAAAGACTGTTCCAGTTAGAATACCAACATGAACTGGATCAAGTCAACCTGGAACCTGAGACTTTTACTCATCCTGTTCCAGCCTATCAAGTCTTGGCTGAACAGGGCAATGTGGAGGCAGAAAGAACATTGAACTTAGTACACACAACTGAGTCAATGATGAGAGGAAAAGAAGCTGCCAGTAATCTGCCTCTAGGAGCTGGTGATGATTTCGAATATGATGAAGATTTTGAAGAGATGAAAGAGGACTCAGATGGTGGTGAATGAGGTGGTGAAGGCTTTTCCACCTCAGGAAGCACACATGGATGGTTGTTTGACAATGAAGCTAAATTTGATGCAATCAACCTGGTGATCTTAAAAGAATATCAGAATGCTTCCACTGAGTTTCGGTCAGTCAATCCTTCAAGGCAACTCATACTGTCCAAGTTCATGACACATCTACAACTTCAAAAGATGCAGCTTCTACATCACAAAACAGAGACAGATGAGGTCAAGGAAAGAATTGACAATGTTAAGGACAACATCAATAAAAGGATTGATACTGCATTCCCTATCACCAATATCAGAACCATTCAAAGAAGAGTTGTGGAAGAAAACACTCTCTCTAAGAGTGTAGAGTCTCTATCAAAGAGGGTGGACAGGATGGAGGAGAAGATGGACCTCTTTCTGGAGCAACAAAAATTGCAAACACAACTCCTCCAACAATTGCTGCAGGCTCCTGGTGTTACTCAATCCCTTGATGATAACAAAAAAGGGGGAGAGTACACTAGTGGTCTTTGAACCAGCTAGGATGGAAGTGGTGACAACATCAACTGAGGGGGAGATTCCAGAAGTAATAGCCAATCCAAGTGAAAGACTGATCAAAGAGTCAATCTTTAAAGCTGTGACTTCAACTCCCTTCTCTAATACAGAGCCTGCCTCTACTCATCCAACCACTACTACAATTCTAAAAGTTCTAACTCCTGAAGTTGTGCTCCCAAAAAGCTTTTATGATGCTGAGCCATCTTTCAACAAGGAGTGTGAAGGCATATGGAGTGGTAGGTTTGGCTCTCCAACCAAGAAGCATGACAAAAATAAACTCCAAGTGGATTTTCCACTTCCCAAGCCAGGTGCAAAGAAACTCTTGGGCAAAGACATCTCAGCATTCAAAGAAACCAGGGATGTGTTAGCCAAAGAGGGGATGGTTGTGATCTTCAGAAATGGAAAGCCAATTCACATTACAAGCAACCATCTCAGGTTTGTTGAAGCAAAGAGAGAGGAGATAGCTAGACTTGCAAGAGAAGCCAATCCTGAGGGATATGAGTCTACTCTTGAAAAGCATGCTAGACTGGCTAGTGAATTAATGGAGGAGCTAGAGAAAGAAGATGCGGCCGAAGAAGAAGTAGTCACTGCTCCTAAGAAGAACAAAGGAAAGACAGTGCCTAAGAAAAATCCTATTAGTAGGAGGCTAAAATTCAAATCCAAAAGGCCTGTCTCTCCAGAAAAACAAAAGGAAATTGAGAAACCAAAGAAGAAGACCTTCACAATTGATGTTCTTATCAAACCTTCAAGCCTGTCAAACACAACTGTTAGGCCGAATACACAATATATAATCAATATATGTATGAGAATAACAATCAAGAACTCTGTTTATGAACAATAAACTGAATTATATTAAATAACTCTTCTCTCAGTGATGTAAATTATCACAGAGAGCTGCTAGGTTACAAAAATAATGTATTCATTATTCGCATCCCTTTTAGGGTTAACCTGTCTGTGTTTATATAGTACACAGCTACATAGATTCAATCTCTAATTGATATTCCTACAAATTAGCTATACAATTTATATCAAATTAGGATTGCTTCTGTCTTCTGTCCCGTTTCTTTAGCTATCTCAATATATCTTGCTTCTTTCCATCTTCAAGATATATTGCTTCTAGAATCTTCATATTAGCACCGACAGCTTCAGCAAACTTTCACCCCGTCAGACTTTAACAAACTCTGACTGGCTTCTATCATAAACTCTGATGAGTACCTGTTGCTTAAACACTGATAAACAATCATCAGCAATTATATCTAACAATCTCCCCCAACTTGTGCATAACAAAAATGTACAAGTTAAAAGATAATTGATGATGTCAAAACATACAACAAATGCAGTGTTTATAACATAACAGAGTTTATTTTTAACTTAGAACAAAAAACTTTTAAAAACTTATAGACTTCAGTTACTTAATCTCTTCAATGTCAGGCACAGTCCTGATGTAGTCCTGAAGTAGTTTTCTTTCAGCTCTTTCTAACTCAGCTATCATTATTTTCTTTATCTCCCTTAACTCTGGATCACTCTCTCCAGTTTGGTAGATAGCTGCCCTTAGTGAATAAATGTTGTTCTTCCTCATATCATTTCCTAGCTTTATTATGAAGGATTTATCTGATTCCAGATTAAATTCCAACACCTTTATGCCAAAATTTGTTCTGAGTCTTGCACTGTTTCTTTGCATCTCAACAAGCTTTCCATTGTAATCTCTGAACCTTGGTATGTAAGAGCCAGCAGACTTTAAACCAGAAAGAATTCTAGCTTTCATCATTCTGCTTCTTAACACCTCGGCTGCTTGATGAGTTCTTTGATTTTTAACTTTCAACAGATACAACACATATTCCAGTTCTTCTTTCATCTTTAAACCAATATCATCTTCACTAACTCTGTATACTCTGCCATCAGATTTGAAGTATAACAGAAAATCCTTCTTTAACCCTCTGTGGTATATTAACTGAACTGATTCTAGAGTATCAAGATTTTCTTGAGTTACCCCAACACCAGGTTCAGCTAAAGAAGTGTGATCCATTGGACTATTGTTCACTCTTTTCTCTCTATGAGATCCAAGCCCAGATTTATCTCTTGATTCTTTTCCCATGAGTGTTCTGCTTTGGAGAAGATTTATATTTGCTGGAATCAAAGAGTGTTGAACAGTGATTGGCTTGGCAAAAGTCCTTTGTAATTGTGAAGATAATTGTGTCTATACAACTTAAGTAGTATCAGAGGTTGTCACAGCTTCTATTGTTTGAACAACTTGAGCAATGTCAGAGGTTGTTTGAGCTTTCTTCTGTACTAGTTTTTCTTCAACTAGTTTCCCTTTACCTTTATCTGAGCTAGCTTCAACAGGCCTTCTTGAATATTGTAAACTCTGTTGAGAGTTTACATTTTCCTTGATTACAATTCCTTTTTCCTTTGGCCTTAAAGCCTTCTTGACTTTCTTCAACTTCCCAGACTTTAACTTCTTTTCATCCTCTTCAGCTAGCATCAATTCTTCAGCTTGAATGTCTTCTATGGTTGCATCAGCACCATGTTCTTCTATAAATAGCTGAGCTGCAATCTCTTCATCAGTGTTTGGTTGAGAAGTAAGCAATAAGCTTCTAGCTCTTGAAGAAGATTGAGCACCAGTGTTTGTCCTTTCAGAGTTTGTAGAATCAAAGTTTGATGTTAGCTTTCCTTGCTGTAGAGTAGATTTAGATTTGAAATCTTTTCCATTTGCACCACCATCAGTAGAATCATCCTGTCTACTCAGAGTTTGAGACTTTTTGCATTTGTCTTTAAGTACTCTCTCCCCCTTTTTGACATCATCTTGAAGTAACACTGAGGTGAGCAATTCCAGTGAAGCAGCAATAGTATCAAGCTTAGCAGACATTACAGTCTGATTGTCTTCAACCTTAGTCAATCTGTTCTTGAGAACTTCTTGATCTTTGACCAGAGTAAGAAGCATAGACTTATCTTGCTTTAGAGACATATCTCTAGCAACCACATCATTTCTCAACCCAGTAACTGACTTCTGAGTTTCATCAAAACGATTGTGAAGAGATTTGACTTGAACAATAGTTGCCTTGAGATGTGTAAGAAGTTCTGGATTCGTAATTGATTCAGCAGATTGTGTGACAAAGTCAGCAGCCCTTTGATCAGTGAATATGCAATCCTTGTTTGACCACTTGGAAAAGTACATATTTTGATAATGAAGTTCAGTGGCATGCTGAATGTCCCTTTGATTTGGTTGAGCAGAAAGTCTTTGAGAAGATGAATCATCATGATCATCATCAGACTTTGTAGAAGACTTAGCATTTGAAGAATGAGGAATATTCTCAGCAAATGTTTCTTGAGCATCAGCATTTACGATCTGTTCAGAGTTTATTTTGTCTTGAGCATTGTCTTCATTTTCAGCATGAACAGCAGTAGATACAACAACAATATCTGCAGTTGCTTCAAGATTATTCTCTGCAGTTTCCTCAACAATATTTTCTGCATCTACAGCCTTTGCTGTCTGATCAACCTCTTCACCTTTTTCAATTACATGGTGATTAACAGAGAGAATCTCTGTATGAGTAGCTAGTGACTCATCTATGATAAGTGTAGGTTGATCAGCTGCCACATCCTCTGTTTCATTTATACTTCCAAACTCTTCTAGAGTTGCAGAGGGATGTGCTTCAATTTCATTTTCAAAATCCATTTCTAAGATGGGTTCAATAAAATCATCATTAACAACATCATTATTATCAGTATCTGCTCTGGCTTCCTCAGGCACAATAGCATCTTCAATTACAACCTCAGGAACTTCAACATTTGTAGAATCTGAAGCCAAAGTTTGAACTATATCATCAAATAGGTAAGTAGCAACAAGCTTCCTTTTCTTAGCATTAGCAGTTTCATTTTCTTCAGAAAGCACATTAGCATCAGAAACAGGTCTATTTGCTCTCTTCTTTCTTCTTGAAGTACCAACAGATACTGTAACATCATCAGTATTTAGAGTTGTAGCAGTCTGGACAGCCTTTAACGCTCTATGTTTAATCCTACCCCCATCCCTTGGCTTTTGAGATGTAGATGGAAGAGGCTCAGAGTTTAGAGGCTGGTCAGTTTCATGTTGTGCTTGTGGTTGTGGTAGAGGGTTTAAGAATTGTTGGACTGAAACAGGAAGCATCAAGTCACCAACATTTCCTTTCTTGATATCTTTATTTGTGAGATCAGAAAATATTCTCTTATGCAATTTAAATGAGGGAATTACCTCCTCCTCAGCTATCTCAAGCCCATCAACACACAAAGAAAAGATTAATTGACAGAAACGAGCAAAGTAAACTACATTCCTATTCTCTGTCATCTTTTCACCAATATTAATAAGAACTAGTCTACTAAAATCAAAATGAGTACCATAGAGAAGAGAATACCCAATTTGTAGACTATCGATTGGAATAGCATCCCAATTTGTACACTTCTTTCCAAACGCCCTTGTAATACAGTCGAAAAAGAAACTCCACTCCTTCCTCAAGAATGGTCGCTTCAGATTACCTGTCCTTGCCAAAGACCCAGAGTAACCAATCTCCCTCATCATACGCTGGAGATCAGAGTCACCAACAGAAATGGTGAACGCATTGAAATCTTCACATCCAAGAGCATCTCTAACAGTGGTTGGAGTAACCACATACTCTTGTTTAGCAAATTCAAAGACAATCGAGGGAGTGCCCGATTCACCTCCATCATCATATACACCTGTTTCCCAGAAGGCTTTGATTTGAGTACCAGATAACCTTTGCTGGTTCCACTAAAGCTTGGCCAATATCAGATTGAGCAAGAAAAGTTTGAAACAGGTGAAACGCCTCTGGGACGTTTTCAGTAGATAGTGGTGCTGCATAGTTGTTAGGAACAAAATCGAGACCAAAAGACTGAAACATAGTTGTTGCCATTAGAATATTTCTTTCTTTCAAGAATGTGTTTGAGAGATGTATGCAGAAAAGTGTTTGTGAAAATGTGTGTGTGATAGTAAGAGTATGAATTAGAGTAAGTTGTGAAAAGTTCAAACGAATTTGTGTATTGTATATTAATACAAAAAGAAAGAATTAAAAAATGAACAGTTTCTAATCAATACACACAACTGTCTTACTCCGTGAATCGTGTGAGTGGGACACGTGGCACACATGCAATGACTGACAGCAGTAATTGGCAGTTTCCAATGCGCATGCGCAGTAAAAATAGCAATAATTACCGCCTTTTACACTTTCCTAGACACTCAACCTCTCTCCTCTGTTTAATACACTCTTGAACAACTATCCAATCATTCTCTTTTGAATTTTCAAAACAAATGTCTTTTCTCAAAATCATAATATGTCTGAAACAAACAAAATTTATTTTAATCATCAGAGATTAAAATTAAATTACCTCGGCGTAGAGTACACAGTTCATCAGTGTTTACCAATCCTCCTTCTGTATTCATAAACTCTTTTCACAAACTGTACAGGTGTGAATAATTGTGTGTGACTTAGCAGAGTTTACTGAATATAAATATTTAGATCATCTCAAAGTGCATAAAATCCACAAAATAAATCAGTAAAAACTGGTTGCCCAGACTCTCATGTATAATATAAAATCTGATCTCATCTAAACTCTGTACTTCTAAATTTATTATTTTCACCCCCTTCGATTTTTTATTTTATTTTATTTATTTTTCCAGTAATCAGTGGTTGGCACTAGTCACCAAAAATCAAAGATTTTAGCCCTTATTTCATACAATAAGTTCTTGGGTCTTCCTAGGCACAACATGATCTCAAAGGAATTTGTGCTTATTTTGCATCTTTTAATTTGAGGGTGAAATATTTGCAACTAATTATCAGAGTTTAGACTTTTCATCAGTTAATACAATTAATTTATGAGAGAAAGTGCAAACAGCTAATACAGACTCAGTGTATAGGATCAATAAACTAAGAGATGCTATAAATATAGAGACAATATCATGCTGTGTAAAATTTCTGCACATTTTAAAATCAAAATTCATATCACTCAGAAAGATTCATGATTACTTACTGAAAATCATGCTTCATACAATTTTCTTCATCGGTTCATATGTTTCAGACAAAATCACAATCAGAGTTTAACATCAGAGTATAACTGACAGAGTATGACTAACAGAGTATTAGTTCAGAGTTTGACAAACTGGTATGAATGACAGTTAACATATGCAAAGAATCATGAGCAACAAATCACAGAAGTATAGATTTTGAGTCTAACCAGTATCTCTAATCAAAACCAGAGACCAGTCCAAGTTCATTTACCAATCTTGTAAAGGTAGCTTCACTCAAAGGCTTGGTGAAGATATCTGCAAGCTGTTGGTATGTAGACACAAAATGAAGCTCAATATTTCCTTCTTCCACATGTTCCCTGATAAAATGATACCTTCTGCTGATGTGCCTGGTCATGGAGTGCTGTACTGGATTACCTGTCATAGCAATAGCACTTTGATTATCACAGAAAATAGGTATTTTAGAGTACCTTAATCCATAATCCAGCAATTGATTCTTCATCCATAAAATCTGTGCACAACAGCTACCAGCAGCAATATACTCTGCTTCTGGATCTCCAATTATCAAGTCAGGTGTATGGGCTTGTGTCCACCTTCTTGCTGTAGGTAATTGGCTTCTATTATTATTATTAGATCCCCCCCCCCCTTGATCCATGCTTTCCTGATTTTCTTCTTGACCATTTGCATTCTCTGAGGCTCCCCCTGAATTTGACTGTTCAGTATTTGAACTTTCAGAGTTTAACCCAGAGTTTCTATTTGATTCTTCAGCTGACTCACTTTCAGAATTTGAGTCATCATTTTGAGATGTTGCTGAAGTATCTTCACGCTCCCCCTCAACTGGTTCTCTATTTTGTTCTGTCAGAGAAACTTCCTCAGTGTTTACCAGTAGAGGTTCAGAGTATGCTTCATCAGAGTTTGTTGGATTTGCTTCATCAGAGTTTACGTCATCAGAGTTTAGATCTTCATTTTCAAAGCGAAGTTGATCATGATATTCTTCATCTTCTATTCCAGTTATTTTCTTGTCATCAAATGACACATGTATAGATTCCATGATTACTTTAGTTCTCAGATTGTAGACTCTGAATGCTTTAGTTGACAGTGGGTATCCAACAAAAATTCCTTCATCAGCTTTTAAGTCAAACTTTGTCAACTGTTCAGGATGAGTTTTCAACACAAAGCACTTACATCCAAAAATATGAAAATATTTCAAATTTGGCTTCTTATTTTTCACCATCTCATATGGTGTTTTCCCATGCTTGTTGATCAGTGTCGCATTTTGAGTAAAACACGCTGTTTGAACAGCTTCTGCCCAGAAGTAGGTTGGCAATTTTGCTTCTTCAAGCATTGTTCTGGCAGCTTCGATTAAGGTTCTGTTCTTTCTTTCAACTACACCATTTTGCTGTGGAGTTCCTGGTGCGGAAAATTCTTGCTTCACTCCTCTTTCTTTGCAAAATTCTTCCATTATTGCATTTCTGAATTCAGTACCATTATCACTCCTGATAATTTTCACTTTATACTGTGATCCTTTGTCCAATAGCTTTACATGATCCATTAGAATTAAGGCAGTTTCATCCTTCTTTGCTAAGAAATACACCCATGTGTACCTAGTGTACTCATCAACAATGACTAGAGCATATTTCTTTCTGCCAAGAGACATTATATTGACTGGACCAAATAGATCAACATGAAGAAGATGATAAGGATCCACAACTGAAGATTCAGATTTACTCTTGAAAGATGACTTCCTTTGCTTGGCCTTTTGACAAGAATCACACAGACCATCTAAGCTTAGTATTGACTTTGGAAGTCCCCTTACAAGATCTTTTCGAATTAGCTCATTGATGTTGTTCAAGTTTAGGTGAGAGAGCTTCTTATGCCATTTCCAACTCTCTTCATTTGACATTTTTTGCAGACAGACACACAGCTTTTCCTTCAGAGTTTGTTACCAAACTTGCTTCATAGATATTGTTACGTCTGTGTCCAACTAGAACAACTTTCCCTGTAGATTTACAAACAACCTCACAGTATTCAGGTTGAAAATCTACATGATATCCTCTGTCACAGATTTGACTCACAGATAGCAGATCATGCTTGAGTCCTGGGACAAGAGCTACATTTGTGATGATGACACTTCCAAGATTGATATTGCCATATCCCATAGTACGTCCTATGTTGCCATCTCCATAGGAAACTTTTGGGCCAGCCTTCTCCTCATAGTCTGATAGCAGGGCTTTATTTCCAGTCATGTGTCCTGAACATCCACTGTCCAAGATGAGGGTACTTTCCCTTATGCCCTGCAATCACAAACAATTACAAAGAGTTAGATTTAAGGAACCAGACTTGCTTGGATCCTTTAGCTTTCTTAACATTGTTAGCTTTTGCAGCGGAATTACTATCAACAGAGTTTAAGCTAACAGTATCAGACTTTACACTTGCAGAGTTTGCTCTAACCCATTTCAAGTTGGGCTTCAACTCATAATAATTGTGATAAATAGCATGATAACTCTTGCAAGTATAAATGGAATGCCAAGTGCTCCCACAGTGAGTGCATAAAGTCTGTGGTCTAACCCTAACATGATCATCCTTCACTCCAAACTTTGAGGGTAAAGAATTAATATCTTTGTTTTTCGTGCAGAAACTTGCAAGATGGTTAGTACTACCACAACTATGACATGTCTTTCTAGGAGCATCAGAATTAGGCAGATAATCATTTCTTTTATTAATGCCTACTTTTCCATTCCTATTTTTCTTAGACACTTTCTGTTTGTTAACAGACTTTACCTTTTTGAGCTTATGTTTGAATTGTTTTTCTGTCATCAAACCAACATTAACCTGTTTATCACAGATTTTTACTGGTTCTTTAACAGCTTCTGTCTCAATCTGATTTTCTGTTATTAAACCAATATTAACTTGTTTTTCACAAGTTTCAACTGGCTCCATAACAGCTTCTTTCACAACCACAGATTTTAGCTTACTGGATTCAGAAACAAATTTCACAGGTTTAAGTTGTGGTTTGACTTTAACTTTATCTTTAAACCTAAGTTCATCTTCCTCACAGTAACCTAACCCAACTGTATCTGTTTGAAAAACCTGATGCGTGTCCTTTCCAGAATTAGTCCAGGTTTTAATCACTTTCCTCTCTTTCTCTAATTCAGATTCAATTTGCCTATATCTCTTTAACAACTCTTGTTCAATATAAACAGCATCATCTCTTTCCTTTTGAACTTGTTGCATGTTAACAAGCTCTTCTTCAAGAATTTTATTTCTATCTTTAAGCTTAAGATTTTCAGATTTAATTCTCTCATTTTCTAAAGTCTGATCTTTATAACTAACATGTATGCTTTTAAGATAAACTCTCAATTCAGATATATTATCAATATCATAAGCATAAGTTGTTAGGGGTACCTTATTCTCAGATGTTTCAGATTCATCTTCAACAGTTGCCATGAGAGCATAGCTGACATCTTCATCAGAGTCTGAAGTGTCTACCCAGTCTTTTCCTTTAGTGATGAGTGCTTTCTCAGATTTTTCTTTCTTGCACTCTGGAGCATAATGACCCATCTCTTTACACTTGTAGCACTGGATCTCAGACTTGTCTTTCTTTCCATACTTGGTATCCCTTCCTTCAGACTTTCTAAAACTCTTTCTTTCAGAGTTTGAATCTTTCCTCGAGAATCTTTTTCCCTTCTTGAAGTTCTTAAAACCCATCTTCTTGAAGGTTTTCACCATCAAAGCAGCCATTTGCATCAGTTGTTCTTCATCATCCTCAGATTCAGAAGAAGCATCAGAGTTTGAATCACCATCAGAGTTTGATGACTCATCTTCAGAGTTTATGACCAAAGCTTTTCCCTTAGCTTTCTTCTTTGATGTTTCTTTCTTTATGAGTTTTTCTTCAACTTTGAGAGCTACAGATTTTGTCTTCTTTCCAGACCTTTTGTTTATTTGATCTATCTCAAGTTCATGAGTTTTAAGCAACCCATAAATTTCATCAAGATCTGTTTCTGCAAGATCATAATTATCTCTTATTGATGTTGCCCTTAAATCCCATTTTTCAGGTAGAGATAGTAGGAACTTGAGATTTGACTCTTCAAGATCATATTCTTTATCAACAAGAGACAAATCATTCAACAATTTACAGAATCTGTCATATGTATCTGTCAAAGTTTCATCAGATCTAGAGTCAAAGTGTTCATATTCCTGTGTTAAAATAGTCTTCCTGTTCTTCTTTATAGCACTTGTTCCTTGACACCTGACTTCTAAAGCATCCCAGATTTCTTTGGCAGTCTTGCAACCAATAACTCTGTTAGACATGACATTATCTAAGGCACTATGAAGAAGATGTCTAACTTGTGCATCCTTCGCAATTGATGAGATGTCCTCAGGAGTCATATCTTTCTTTTCCTTCGGAACAGTCTTTTGTTCTTGACCAGCAACTACATGAGACAGTTTAGTTGGCATATGAGGACCATCATAGATTCTATCAAGGTATTCTGGATCTGTGGCTTCTAGAAACATGGTCATCTTAACCTTCCATATTGGATATTCAACTGGTTTGAGCATTGGAACCCTGATTGATTCATATCGACTTACAGAAGCAGATTGAACCTTTTGAGCAATAGAACCTTCCTGAGAGTTTTCAGTCATGATTATACTTGTGTTTTAGATCAATAAACTGTATATATTAAACAGCCTTGGCTCTGATACCAATTGTTAGGCCGAATACACAATATATAATCAATATATGTATGAGAATAACAATCAAGAACTCTGTTTATGAACAATAAACTGAATTATATTAAATAACTCTTCTCTCAGTGATGTAAATTATCACAGAGAGCTGCTAGGTTACAAAAATAATGTATTCAGTATTCGCATCCCTTTTAGGGTTAACATATCTGTGTTTATATAGTACACAGCTACATAGATTCAATCTCTAATTGATATTCCTACAAATTAGCTATACAATTTATATCAAATTAGGATTGCTTCTGTCTTCTGTCCCGTTTCTTTAGCTATCTCAATATATCTTGCTTCTTTCCATCTTCAAGATATATTGCTTCTAGAATCTTCATATTAGCACCGACAGCTTCAGCAAACTTTCACCCCGTCAGACTTTAACAAACTCTGACTGGCTTCTATCATAAACTCTGATGAGTACCTGTTGCTTAAACACTGATAAACAATCATCAGCAATTATATCTAACAACAACCTTTCATGAAATCCTAGTAGAGCCCAAAGATGAACCCATTGAGTCTGATAACTTAGTATTCCTAAAAATAATCTTAGAAGCTGAAAGGAAGAAAAGAACAAGGGAACCAAAGAAGAAAACTCCAAAGGGGCCAATCAAACTTCAAATTGTACCTCAAGTTGTCAAGTAAATAGAAGACAAAGTTGATTATCTCTACATTGCTAACATACAAGATTTTATAACTTTGGACCTCTTTCTAGATGAATTTGTTGAAGTGAGGGGCATTGATAAACACAAGAATCTTCCAGAAAGGCTAGTGTGTGTCTATAGGGGTGGAATGGAAAGGACATGGCCCTTGCAGAGAATTATAAATGAAGGATATCCCACATTAGACAAAGTCTTTTCAAGTTTCAAGAGCTCAAAGGGATTTTCTCCAACTGCAAGGAGCCTAGTGATGAGAAAGATTGAAGAGATAAGAACTAGTTGGAATCAGCCTGAAAGTTTGCCAAGGAAATTGAAGATCCCATACAATGGTCAAAGAATCCATCTCCAACCTTACTGGATGATGGAGTTCAGAGATGATGAGGGATGTAAAAGGTTCTTCAGACTAGAGGACCAACTGCCTAAGGCTAGTTCCCAATACCTTAGGTGGTTGCAATCCAAGCTAGATCCAAAGATAGCAGAATAAGACACCTTCTATAGGAAGCTTCAGGAAAAAAATGAAACCAACTATGCCAGGCAAGGAAAGAAGAAGGTTCTACCTCCAAGAGAGAAGAAAAGGAATTAAATCTGCTCAGCCTAGAGGAGCACTCTCTATGTAAATTTCTCAACTTTAAGTCCTTCAATAAAGTAGCTAAATACAATTTTTGATGTTTACTGTTTACTTGTTAAAAATGGTTTTGTTATCACCAAGACTCTTAATTTATGTTTGATTCTCAACCAGGTATAAATTGGGGGAGATTGTTAGGAACTATATTGTTTCTTGATGATAACTAAACTAACTTAGTGAAAATTGTATAAGTAAAAATGTAGCCTTCAACGAATAACATGTGTTTACAATATCCGTAGAAGGTTAGTTTATCTACGGATAAGACTCAATGTAACATGCTTGTGTAATTCTGATATAGAAGTTGGAGTATTAGTTTTAGGTTGAATAAGTCATGTTGACTGTTAATGGATATGTAGAATAGAGAGGCTAATTATAAATAGTTTATGCCTTGTAATTTTACATAAGTGAAATTGACTGTCTGCGGATAGCAGTACTAGCCTTCTACGGATGTGGTCAAAATACTCTCAACAGATGCAACCCAAATAACCTCTACAGATGCAACTCAAATAACCTCTACGGATGCAGCTCAAATAACCTCTACGGATGCAACCTGTACTTTGTGAAAAGGACATGTCTAACAGAGCACATGGGTTGACAGATTTCACAAAGCATGGAAACTAGTATTTCTGGTAAACTCACTAGAAGAAGTATTATGTTTTGTCTGGTCAAGTATAGCAATTCCATAAAAGACAATTAGCCAAAAAAGGGAAGATACCAACACAAGGACCACTATTCAGAATGGAGAAACAAGTGTTTTGGACAAAGTTACTTTTTGTATTATTAGCTGTTCGAAATATCTTGTAAACTTAGGTTATATAACCAAGTGTAACACTATTTTAGAACTCAAGAAATCAGTTAGGCAATTTAGAGAGCACAAGACAATATCACTTATAAATTGCTGAAGCTAAAATAGTGTGTATGCAACTTTGTGTTTATTCATAAACATCACAGAGATTTCTTCTAATAAAAATCTCTCAGGTAGAATAATCAATCCACCTGAATTTTAATTCTTGTGTTAGTTTTATTCTGTTTGTTTTTCTGTTCTTGATTTTACTATCATTTCTTTTCTGTCAAGATCAAAGAAATTTTTAAAGATTGTATTCAACCCCCCCTCTACAATCTTGATTCATTGTCTGGGAATAACAGTATTGTTGATAACCCAATTGATATGCTCACCAAGCCGGTTCCACATAGCAAGTTACAACATTGTTTGGACTTGCTAAATGTCCGGAGTTGTTGATTGCCCTTTTAGGGCAAAAATCTGAGGCATAAGAGTTTTTTTCTGGTACATCTGGCATTATTATGGTGCATATGGTACATCTGTTTTTTTGTGAGAGGATTTAAGTCAATGTGGAGATTTGTTAGAATATGTCTTGAATCAGTAATTGCCCGTTATGATATGAAAATAATTCCTACAAGGAAGGATTTAGAATTAATCTTTATCCACCGTCAAGGATAAGACTTATCCTCAAGATAAGACTTATCCTCGGGATAAGACTTATCCTCCAAGGAAGTGATAATACTTATCCGCCTAGAGAGTGATATATAAACTCTTTAGGGCATAACGTATCTGTATCTGACTCTCTAGGTTATAACCTAGATATGTATCTGTATGATGTAATCCGTATCCTCAAGATCAATAAAACTTTTATCTTCTGCCTATTTGTGTTCTTTCTTTATGTCTATTATAATCTTTCTTGCTTCCATTATACCAGTTAGTTTATTTGATATTTAAAGACTTTTTAGAGGATCATAATCCCTAATATTTATCTTGAACTGCTTTTTAGCATTCGATCTTTTTATTACAAATATAGATAAGTTCATGTCGAATTTATTCTATTTTTTTATAATTAGTTTGATAATCAATCCTTGTAATCTGTACTATAACTGTAACACCTTTCAAGTTTAATATAAGTTATATTTAACTTGAATCTTGTTTCAATTTATTCTGCTTAAATTTGTTCTTGGATTATTATTTCACGAACCAAAAAAATCGAGAAAACAATATCGTTTGTATTCAACCCCCTTCCACAAACATATTAGGACATAACAATTGGTATCAAAGCTAATTGATTGACTCACAAATCAAGATCCTTACTTTTGTGATTTATCAAGAACGGTTGAATTTTTACTTTTCATAAAAATTCAAGTTGTCTACCCAAAAAGTTGGAACTGTTAAAATTTCTATGTTTAGTAGAGATCACTATGGGATGTGGAAGAAGAAGATGTTTTTATTTCTTTAAGTGGCAAATTCAAAATATCTTGGTGTATTGAAGAAAGGTCCAAAAATTCCAATGATTATTGAACTGGAGCGTATTGAGAATGATCTTGTTGTTGATGTTGTTGTTTTTAAAATGATTCACACATGATGAAAAAGAAGATGCTTCACTGGATAATCAATGAAGGGACTGAAGAAGTCAGAGAGAATAAACTGGAAATTCTTACCTCTGAGTATGAGCACTCCAGATCAAATCCAGGTGAAGGTATCTCTGAAGTTTTTGAGAGATACAACAAATTGATCAACGATCTGAACCTTCATAGCAAGTACTATACACTCAGAGAGATAAACAAGAAATTTCTACTGACACTTCCAATCCATCTAGAGCATAGGATTTCAGCTATTAGAGAAGCAAGGGATTTGAGTGAGATTTCATTGGAAAGACTCTATGGTGTTCTGAAAACCTATGAACTGGAACAGATTCAGCAGAAGGAAATTTACGGGAAAGGAAGAGTAGTTAGTACGTCTACTACACTAGTAGCTGAAGTCCCACAGAAACATGAAGCGAAGGTTTTTCTAACTTTCAGTTCTGACAAGGATGTAATTGTAGCTGAGTATGGTGTTACATCTACAAGTCAATCTGATGGTGATTTCTATTCTATGGAAGAGCTTGAACAGTTGGAAGATGAGTCAATGGCTTTGATAGCAAGGAACTTTGGAAACTTCAGATTCAGAAGAAATCCCAATTTCAAGTTCAAGTCCAATGCTAACAGATTCCAGAGAGGTGGTTCTTCATCCTCAAATAGCACAAGGGGTGGCTATAAAACTGGAATGGTGGATAAAAGCACGATTCAATGTTTTAATTTGTAATGAGTTGGGACACTTTGCAACTGAATGTAAAAAGCCAAGGCAAGCAAATAAAACCTCTTATAATACAAATCATAAGAGCAAATCTGGTAAAGCTTATCTTGCTGAATAAAAGAGCTAGGATGATTCTGAAAGTGATAATGAAGAAGTTAGAAATCTTGCACTCATGGCACTATTAGACAACACTTCATCTTATAAGTCTGAGGTAACTTTTACTGACGCTGAGATGGTTTATCATCTTAGTGGTACCTTAGATTGTGCACGTTGTGAAAATGATAGAATAATTCTTCAGAACACTGCTCTTGAAAAAAAAGTTAAAGAATTAAAATTAGTGCATGTTAATCAAGATAAACTTAAAGAAGAAGTAGCCTTTCTTGAGAATAGAGTTAATTGTTACAAACAATTAGAAATCAATCTTAAGAAAAAGATTACTGAACTTGAGACTAAGGTTAGTGCTTACTATAACTCTTGTGTTACAACTAAAGAGATCTTCAATAAGCAAGTTGTTAGTTAAACTGTTGGAATATGTTATGACTACAACGAGACTATTGAAGAGTTAGGCATTAATACCCCTAATAAAGTTAGTGCTGAAGAAATGGACATACCACATGTGCTTAAGGGTATTAACAAACATCTCTTTAAAAAATCTATAGAAGAACCTCTAGATAAATCTTCCATCATTTTTCAAGAAGAGATGCGTACTGAGGACATTGCTAGTAAGAATGTCAAATCCAACAAATGTGTGCCTAAGGATACAGTCAAAGTTGTTCACACAACGAAGACCAACTTAGACACTCATAAGTTGAAACAGAACAACAACATGTCTAACATACATAACATGCCTAGTGTTGATTTATCTCATAAAGATTGTGGTGTTGTGAATTGCATGTCTTGTGCTTTTAATGTCATGTATGCTTATTTAGTAGTAAGCATGCGTCGATTGATAAGACTGTTCCCCGTCAACATGTTAATAACAAAAAAACATGCTAGATCCAAGACTGCTAGTCCTCCTAAAGTTAGGGCGAAGACATTTTTATCTAAGCCTAAACAAAATCTTGATAAGGCTGTTTAAAAGGTGAAATGTTCAGTCACTGAGAAAGATGATGTTGTTAAGATCAAGAATGTTATTTTGCCTGACAAAGACCAATTCTTTAAGTATGTCGGACCCAATCAGATTTGGGTTCCGAAGAAGGTCTAATCAGTTTAATATTGCAAGGTGTGGAACAGGTGAACCGAGTTATGTGGATTCTGGACACTGGATGTTCAAGACATATGACTGGAGATAGAGCCCTGCTCAAATGTGGTTGAGAAAGCTGGCTATGGGCTAGTATTATTTAAAATTATTGTATAATAAAAATATATAAAAGTGGCATGTGTTTCGCACGGGATATAAGCTAGTATTAAAATAATAATTATAAACTTGTACTATTAAATTATAAGTACAGTAATGTATTTTAATGTAATGTCATGTGAACCTGGTTAATATTTTGGTATTTGTAAAAACTTAAATTAGATGGGTTGATGTGTAAGAAAGAAATTAGAAATGGTTAAAGTGTAAAACATATAGAAGTTGGGGGTATTTTGAGTAATAACTTAAAATTGAAAGGAAAGGTAGCATAGTTTTAGCCCTAGGAAGAGCAGAAGCAGCTTGTAGAGGCACCCATTTCTATCCAAAATTATCGAAAGGATGACGGAAGTGGCGAGCTCAGTGATTCATCAAGTTATTGGTCAACGTATTCTAGACGTTGACCAACCAATTGTTGATTACATTGTTAATGTTCTCGCTGACGAAGATTTCGATTTCGGCGATGAGGGTGAAGGTGCTTTTGATGCTTTGGGTGAACTTCTTGTTGATTCTGGTTGCGTTTCTGATGATTTGGAATGCCGTTCTGTATGCTCCTCTCTCTCTCTCTCTCCCACTCTCTCTCTCTCTCTCTCTCTCTCTCTCTCTCTCTCTCTCTCTCTCTCTCTCTCTCTCTCTCTCTCTCTCTCTCTCTCTCTCTCTCTCTCTCTCTCTCTCTCTCTCTCTCTCTCTCTCTCTCCCTCCCTCCCTCCCTCCCTCTCCCTCTCCCTCTCCCTCTCCCTCTCCCTCTCCCTCTCCCCCTCCCCCTCCCCCTCCCCCTCCCCCTCCCCCCTCCCCCTCTCCCCCTCTCCCTCTCTCTCCCTCTCTCTCTCTCTCTCTCTCTCTCTCTCACTCTCCCTCTATCTCCCTCTCTCTCTCTCTCCCTCTCCCACACTCTCTCTCCCTCCCTCCCTCCCTCTCTCTCTCTCGTTTGTTTAATATCTTAGTTTAGGGTTTGATTACTTACAAATTGAGTTGGTACTTGTAGCTTATAGCTTCTGTTTGTATGTATGTGTGTTTAAATATCAATTTTTAAATTTAAATTACTAAGTACCAGCTCATCCAATCCGTTGGTTGTATGTAATTAAGCCGTTTAGGTGATATAGTGTCAATTTAGTGATTGTGTATCCGTAAGTGGCGAGTGTTTTGTAGAGTTTCGAGGTGGTTAGGTTAAGGTACCTTTTACTGGATAATTAATCGGGATGGTAGTATGGGATTTGTTGAGCATTGGTAATATCACAGTACATAACATATACCAATATCCAATATCACTAGAGAGATGGAACCTCAACGACCAGTGGTGGAAACAGAATTTGCGGAAAGGGGGGGGGGGATATATTTACACTCTAAATGTGCGTTTTTTTTTAAGTCCACTCTTTTAAAAAAAGTACAAAAGCATCACATCTATTTATTATGTATAATCCACCGGTGTAGATAATATGTGAATGATTTGCTTAAGCAGGAATTTTTAGTTTGCGTGGACAAAAGGCCTCTCTTTGTGGATTGATGGTTTATTAAAAATATGTTATAGGTCTGCACCAAACTTTGTGACAAATTCCAAAGGCATGGATTGGTTAAAGCTGCTCCTGCAGTGAGAAGCCTTGCCGCACCAATGAGAATGTATGACGGTATGGATGATGAGGCACCAAAGAAGAAGCAGCCTGAGGTGTTAGATGGTCCTTTACTATCTGAGCGTGACAAATTAAAGCTCGAAAGGAGGAAGAGAAAAGAGGAACGTGAAAGAGAGGTAAACAAACATAATATTTAAGCATATGGAAATTAGTCTAATTGATCCCTAAATATGTAGGTAATTGAACCATTATAGTGTAATGTCCTGTTCCAACTGGAATGAACTTGCCTATTACTCTTTCTAGAACGGGTTTGAGCAAACGTAGTTCAAAATTCATCAGTTCATAATAATTAATAGTAAATACCATTTTACAGATTCAATACCAAATTCATTTAGCTGAAATGGAAGCTGCCAAAGCTGGAATGCCTGTTGTATCCGTCAATCACGACAATACTGTTGAGGGACCAGTTATCAGGGATATCCGTATGGAAAACTTCAATGTCTCTGTTGGTGGTCGTGATCTTATTGTTGACGGCACCGTCACACTTTCCTTTGGCCGACATTATGGTGAGACAAATTGACACTCATTTTTGCCCTTTCTCCTCCAATTACATATGAATATAAACTAAAATTGTCTTTTTTGCGATCAAAGCTCGTAATAATTGAGCTATTTGCCGAATGAATTGCATCTACTTCTTAAATTTCATTGTGTTACCCTTTTAGAATAGTTGGTAACTGATTCTATAACTTTGTTATAAACTTGATGAGATTCAGTAACTATCTTTTAATGTTTTGTCATGGGCGAGTAAATTACAGTCCACAGTAACACTTACTCTTTTACTATATTAACAATAACATGGATGCTTTCACGATCCAAGTGCCTTGTCAATTTTATTGAACATAGGAGATTTGATTCTGCCAGAGTTTATCCTTTGTAGGTTATAAATGTTTCTTTTGCTATATACCTGTTTTGTAAGTTTCCATTTTTCATCAGACATTTAGCAGGTTGCCTTAGTTTCTTTTTGATGGGAGATAATTTTGACCTGTCATCCTTATTTATATGTGCTAGAGCATGTTTATCTAGCTGGTCAATGGTATATAATCAACATGCATTGTTATAAACAATTTGCATTTCTTGAATGAACTATTTTAGTTCCCTGTAATATAGGGTTTAAGGCAGCCCTCCCCCATTATAAAGGACACGGGCGCAAATCCCCAGTGCTCCCTACCCAATACAAATATGTTTAACTTATTAAAAGAACAAACACTCACACAGTCACACACTGTACGCACATATGTACCTATATTTTCTTGGGAATACTTCAGAGGCATGTAATTATATTTTCTAAGAAATCTGTTCTCTTACGTTGAGAATGCTGCAGCACTATAAGTGCATTAAATTGTTTTCTCTTTATGCAGGCCTTGTTGGAAGAAATGGTACAGGAAAAACAACATTTCTCAGGTACATGGCTATGCATGCCATTGATGGTATTCCAAAAAACTGCCAAATTTTACATGTAGAGCAAGAAGTTGTTGGTGATGATACATCAGCTTTGCAGTGTGTCCTTAACGCTGATGTTGAAAGGACCCAACTTCTAGAAGAAGAAGCTAATCTGCTCGCATTGCAGGTTTCCAACAATATGTTATTGTAGTTTTAGTTTCTGATTACCTCCTTGGTTTCGCCCTTATATATATATATATACTATATTAATCGTTTGCAATTTTCGTACCTATGTAATTATTTATTGTATGAAATCTCACGTTACCATTATAAAATTTATCTGAAGAGAGAATTGGAGGTAAATGGACTTACAGGAATAAACAAAGGGGACTCCAGTGTGGAAATAGAGAACAATAACATTGCACAAAAGCTTGAACGGATATACAAGAGGCTTGAGTTTATTGATGCGTATACTGCCGAGTCACGTGCAGCTTCCATTCTTGCGGTTAGTTATATCTCGGTGTTCACTTTAGATATTCCTGGTACTTGATAGTAATCTTGGATGTGAATAAATGTTTCTTTCATTGTGTATATTGGATAACTGAACATAGATTTAGTGCTTCGAAGATATTAGAAGCAGAATTTGGAAAGATAGGATCTGGATATTATTTAAAATATATTAGATGATAAATGGTATGGTATTTATCTCAATCAGTAATAGATTATGACAGTTTTATGTTACCTCTCCGTCCTTTTCCTGATTTTAATTAGTATATTATCACATCTGCTGACTAAAAACGTTACAGGGTCTTAGTTTCACCTCAGATATGCAGAAGAGGGCTACCAGAACCTTTTCTGGAGGATGGAGAATGCGAATAGCTCTTGCTCGTGCACTGTTTATTGAGCCTGATCTCTTACTACTTGATGAGCCTACGGTATATATATTAATTTCTTCTCTTAATTTAGTACAAGGGAGCTAGAGTTTGATTTCACAGAAGTGCAAAAAATACACAGTGAAGTGAAATAGAAATTTTGAATTTAAAACTTGCATTTGTTTATTTGCATGGCAGAATCATCTTGATCTTCACGCAGTGTTGTGGCTGGAGACATACCTAGTGAAATGGCCAAAAACTTTTATTGTGGTTTCTCATGCGAGAGAATTCTTGAATACGGTACCAATTTTATTTCTTATATATTCTTGCAAGAGAATATTGTTGATCTTTGTGTAAATGTACATCTAGTAATCTTACTCCTTTTTTAAATATCCCATCAGGTGGTCACTGATATCCTCTATCTCCAAGGGCAGAAAATGACTGCCTACAAAGGAGATTATGATACATTTGAAAGGACTAGAGCAGAGCATATGAAGAATCAACAGAAAGCATTTGAATCAAATGAACGTTCACGGGAACATATGCAGGTTTTCTTTCGGAAGCATCTACTCTATCAGATGTTGATCATAACGCAATTATCTAGTTTTTCATTGGTTCTATACCTTGTGGTTTTTCCCCTTAATGTAGCTTTTCATCTGTTAAATGTGCTAAATCAACTTGATTGTTCTAATTCCAATCTGTATCCAGATAATAAGTCAATTACTTGTGTAATTTCTCGGTGTGATGAGGGAGGAATAATGCTACAGGAATTATGATACAGCGTCTTTCATTGTGATATGTTATGAGTCTTTCGTAATCTGTGATCGAATATTTATGATTAGGATATTTAACACTCTTTGTTTATATTAAATCATTCTTTATCTGTGATTCTCTAAACTTCTGTTGAGCAAGGAGATTGTGATGGGGACCATATGGTCCCTAGCCTGGAAATACACTTTCTTTTTGTAGTGACATTATTGTATGATTGCATCAAGCATTGTATAGCATAGTTAATATTTATCCGTGTATCTCATTCGATATGTTCTTAAAGGTGTATTATGGTTATCCATGGTTAACTTATTTTAAATGTTTTTTTATTTGTGTAAAAATCTAAGTCTCTTTCCTGTAATGTTTCAGGCATTTATTGACAAGTTCCGCTATAACGCAAAGCGTGCATCTCTGGTTCAGTCCAGAATTAAGGTATATATTACCGTTCCTAGAATATGGTTTCAAAAAAATTGTGGTTGAATTCTCGTTTGCCTGAGCTGTGCACTTGACGCCAAACATATTATTTCCATCTTCACTTGGCCATTTTTTGTGGGCCTTGTAAAGTTCAAATAATCTTAATCTTTTCTTTGTGTTCATAACTTGTGGAATGTGGATACTTAAATAATTTAGTTTTATCCTTTTGTCTCTCAACCATGCTTTCTGTTTATCGTTCTAGAGCTAAAGTTATCGAATATTTTTTTTTGTGTGTGATTTTGTTAGGCTCTGGATCGCTTAGGTCACGTGGATGAAGTCGTTAATGACCCTGAGTATGATTTCTTCCTTTTCTTTTGTGCCATATTTAAAGTTCCAAGAATTAACTTTGCACCTTTTTTGCACGCGTCTCTTTGGTATGCAGCTACAAGTTTGAATTTCCTACTCCTGATGATAGACCTGGAGCACCTATAATAAGTTTCAGGTTCGGCTTCATACTTAGTACCTATGGTTCTTGTTGTGTAGATTTATGTGCTCACTTGTATTGTATTAATTTCATTTTCATTTTCATATATTATCTTACTTAACCTTGGAAAAATTAACCTTGGAAAAATTGACAGTATTTTTTAATTTTTATTCTTAAGAACTTATTGCATGTGAAGAGCTTACATTGAATGATGTTTTATGCCCTTCAATTGCAGTGATGCTTCCTTCGGTTATCCTGGGGGCCCAATACTTTTTAGGAATTTGAATTTTGGAATAGATCTTGATAGTCGAGTAGCAAGTAAGGATTTATTTTCTGCATTTCTTATTATATTTTTTGTGTAGCTTTTCATTGAGCTCGGTTATGTATACTAATAAAATGGTTGATTAGTTAGTTTGTAGGGACTATATAAAAAGAAATGTAAATCTGTATTTGGGTTTTTCCTTTTCTCCATGTGCTTGCCAAATCTTAGGAGTTGCACAAAGTTGAAAGTAGTAACTTTCTGTTTAGTTCCAAATCTAGCATAACAGTTGGTGTCTGGATATCTTTCTGAAGCTAGGTTTGCACTTTTCTTTGCAGTGGTAGGTCCAAATGGGATCGGAAAGTCGACCATACTCAAGCTGATTTCAGGGGATCTTCAACCGAGCTCTGGGACAGTCTTTCGATCAGCCAAGGTATCAGTATATATTGAGTATACTGCCTAATAGTAAAAGTTGGAAAGGTCTTATTATCCTCTCACCTTTTTAAGGAATTTTTTGGTGCCAAAATTCTGCTCTTAAAAACTAGGAATAGCGTTTTGACCATCTTACATTAATTCTTTGTTCTTAGAGATGATATAGTTTGCTTTTTTTTCTTTTCTGAAAACCTGATTGTGTAATTGTAATTCTTTACCTCCTTCCAACTAGTTCTTTTCATGTGGTACTATCACTATGGTTTAATTTGCTTACGAATACACCTTTCTACAGGTTCGCATTGCCGTATTCAGTCAGCATCATGTTGATGGGCTTGACTTGTCCTCAAATCCCCTTCTCTATCTGATGCGTAGCTTCCCAGTGAGTGCTTTTTCTTGCAAAGCATTAATATTTTGCCTTGTTATGGTTTTAGTTAGAATTTATCTATGCATATTTTCCTTAAAGCTATGGTTGTTTTACACACTGTAAATCTACATCCTTGGGGTTGATGCCTTGAAGGCTCAAAATAGCCTTTGACGGTGCTACAAATTCAGCTGATGACTCCCATACCAGTACAGTCTCTATGCTACACGTCATTTATTATGGCGGCAGTCAAGGCATTTAGGCATGGCAGTAATTAGTGTCTGAATGCCTAGTTTCTAGATGTCAATTTGGTAATCAGATAAGTCTGCGTTGTAGTAGCTCATCTGAAAGTTAGCTGACAATTAGGTGACACCTTGATTGCCAAATCCTGTATTTTTATGTTGGGTACAACTTCTGCAAATCGTCTATTAAGTTTATATGTCTGTTGGTGAACACATAAGAGGATTATATAGCCAAGTCATTTTGGTATTAGAGTTCATATTGGATGAAAATTTGTTATATGATAAAGTACCGATAGCAGTGTTTCTAAAGCAATAGGCCCACTGAGGTGACCTTGGCATACTGAGGTGACCTTGGCCCACTGAGGCTCAAAGGTCGCATAGGTTCTTCTGAAGCCTAGGCTCTACCGCCCATGCCTTATTGAAGAGAGGCGCCAAAGTTGCACTAGATCAAATACCCTTTGTAAAAAGCTAGATCTAGACTAAGTATATACATAATTCACTGCCCCATAGTGGTCAACTTAGTATTTGCCCTGCATGGCTTTTAAGTTGCAATATGATCAATTGATCAGTAACTCACAGTAAGCATCATCATATCTGAAGAGTAGGTCCTGTAGATAGTCTTTGATGAGCATGTCTAATGTTAATTATATTTCTATTTTCTCTTTCGATATATATTTTCTTGGCAGTTATTTACTTTCTTGCTATGTTTATCAATGATTTTCTTTTCCTTCCTGCAGGGTGTACCTGAACAAAAGCTTCGAAGTCACTTAGGTTCTTTTGGAGTGACCGGGAATCTTGCCCTTCAGCCTATGTATACTTTATCAGGTACTCTACATTTTAAATATTAATCAGTCCTGATCGTTCAGAGAACAAGATATATTCTCTCTCTAGAATCTTCACTTGGAAACATAAGCGGCTATATAATACTTGATGGAGTTCAGTTCATTGTGAAAAAGGTTATCATTCTGATTGGGCACACTGATGAACCAGTTGGAGTATATTTTACACTACTGCTTACCTTGTATAAATGCTGAGGTTTCTCATCTGGTGTGTCACAGGTGGTCAAAAGAGCAGGGTTGCATTTGCTAAGATAACCTTCAAAAAACCTCACATTATATTGCTTGATGAACCGTCAAATCATCTTGTAAGTTCTTGTTATTTTTATAGTTGCTGCATTATGTGGTCACATTGAAATGGACTGCCAATACTATGCACTTAAAGCAAAGTTAAGTCAATGAACTGACTTTGAATTTTGTATGCCTGTACTTGATTACTAAAATTGTATAATTATTTGACCAAAGCGAAAGAGATAAACTTCATAATTAATATAAAATATTATTTTAAGAGAGACCATTCATATTTGAGAATTCGTTTTGCACTATTACTATTTACAACTGGATTACTTGAAGGATTTCTTGATGAAAAAGCAAACATTCAGAATTCTGTACACTTAGGGTGGAATAGAGTGGAATTTCTTGTACTATTACTTTATATATTATTTTATATCTTGACTGGAGTTTTCACACAAGTTGTACACTTCGGTGGTTACATTTTCTGGCTCTGAGTTGACTAAATATCGTTGAAATGTAGGATCTGGATGCCGTCGAAGCATTGATCCAGGGTCTTGTTCTGTTTCAAGGAGGAGTTCTTATGGTATATCATTCTTTCATTTTTTCCAGAAAAAAATGTATACTACAGTTATGCACTTAACGGTTTTGTAATATAATTTGAATTCACCTGCATCTTTATTCACTTGCAGGTAAGTCACGATGAACATCTGATATCCGGAAGTGTTGATCAGCTGTGGGCTGTATCTGAAGGCAGGGTGACACCTTTTGCTGGGACGTTCCAGGATTACAAAAAATTGCTCCAGTCTTAGGATATTAGTTACTGTCCAATCATCTTCTGCTGTGTGCGAAACTCGTTGAGTTTTTTTTATAGTAATATGACAGAACACATACATAATGGTATGTTGTAGAAAAATTTTGTTACCCTTATATACCAAAATTGGCAGCAACTTTCTGCATTAAGATGCACTATACATTTCGAAAAGCAGTAAATTAAAACTCTTGTGTGGATCACATTTATTGTCACTAAAGAGATTAAAGTATTTTGTTATTCCATTTCCGGATAATTTAAAAGTGTAGTACATTGTACCTGGACTACTGAATGGGCATAGTGCTCCTGAATTCTGATGTTCATTTGTTATTGCTGTAAAGGAACTGGCAAAATGTCTAGAAAGCAATGTACAACTAAAATTGTGCAAACCAGATTCATATATATGTAACCTGTGTGTAAACGGATAAATCTTCCAACTCTTGATGCAAAATCTTATGTTTTTTCAAGTAGAGAAAGTGCATATATACAAGTGATGGACTGTATATGCGTTTGTGATAGCAGATACGCATATGAGCAGCTCCGGTGGTGTACTAGATCACTCTCCATGTTCATGCCAGCAAAGTAGCTTGTAGATACATTGTCGAATGATGTAAAGCCTCGCTCTCGTCTCCTTGAAACGCTTGCTTCTCGGGGCCTCACGAGCTCGTCCTGCTTCGTTTTGCTGTTTGCAATCGGAGGAACCCAAGGCTTCCATCGAGCTTTCCTATACTATGCACTTAATACATCTTACCCATCCCTATATCTTATTTCTACTTCTCTAGTTAGCTTGTACATTTATACACATGAAAAATGCATAATGAGGCCAACATTGTTTTTCAGTTTCCTTGAAGTTTGTGATTGAGAGTGGGTTTCATTTGAGCTGTTCGCTGTTTTCCCCTCTGTTAATATGCAATATAAACTGTAACGTACGAACTTTAACGGCCAGGATTAGTGAAGATTGTAAGACTATAAATGTGAGTATCGTATTATATCTCTTCACCAACTACTACTTCCGTCCTTAATTAGTTGTCGTATATGACTTTTGAATGATCAATTTGACCAAATTTTGACTAAATATTGCATATATTATATCATTAGAAAGTATATTTAATGTACTTTAATATATATTTTTCAGATTTTGCAAATTATATAATAAAAATATGTAAATGATATTAGTCAAAGATCAATCAATTTGATCGTTGAAAATCAAAACAAGACAACTAATTAAGGACGGAGTATAATTTAACTTCTTATTACCAGATATGACAACCAAGTTGGGGAGCCCACTTGACGGTTTCATATTGTACCTGTCGAGTTTTTCAAAATGCTGATTGCATTACATAATTTACATTTACTTCCCTACCTATATTGTTCACTTATCTCGTACACGTGTGTGAACTTGTTTGATATTAACCGAGAGTGGGTTCATACAGAGGCTATTTGGCTATGGTTTTAAGCCGCAACTTAAAAAGATTTTTGATTTAAAGTAAAAAAATAATTTAAAATCAGAAGTTGGTTGGAGATATTTTTTTGAATAATTTATTTTGTTTTTATAATTTTATTTGATAAAAGTTAATATCATCATTCAAATGTATTATTTATCTAATTTAATTTTATTTTTTCATTTTTAATAACTTATAAGTTACTCATAATACAAATGTACCCAAATAAATATTAATTTAAAATATTCTCATTTTACTTATAACTTTAAACGAATTTAAGCAAATTTAAAAAAATTTAAATTATAAGCAATAATTTTAAATTTATCAAAATAGTCGAGTAATCGACTAACATAACATTTCCACTAAAACGTGCCAATTTAATTCTTAAGGTAAAACTAAGGGCCCAAGTATATGTATGTTAGTGTAATAGATGATTAGTTTTATTTAACTTTTCCCTCCATTTCAAAATTATAATATCTTCATATTTAACACATACATTCAAGTGCTCTAATCATGTTGTTCGCATTTTTTTCAATTACATAATTTAACATAATTAATTTAACATAATTAATTTCAATTATAATCTAATATTCAGAACTTTCGGTTGCATCGGGACATGTAATAATTAATTGTGCGTGGTAAATTGGTAATCAAAATAAAGGTACATAATGTGCCGTGTATGACGAGGCCCAAATAAGGATTGTATTTGTGGCCACACAAAAGAGTAAATACTCATACTACACGTTTTGTTTGGGTCCAACCCAACGCCGCCTTTGCCCAATTTCCATGTGAAGATATGAATGCACATTCATTGTACAGTCGTCTAAAATCACGTCTATTTGTTATATCAAATTTTATACGGTAACTTCTTAAAAATAGTCACTTCCATGCATTTCAATGCATTTGGTTGAAATATTTATAAATAATATTTTTTCAATTTTTTTGATTTGTACAAAAGTATAAATCCTATATTTTTATATAAATTAAAAAAATATTATTTAAAAGTATCTCAACCGAGCACATTGAAATACGTGAAAAAGTCATAGAGTAGCTTTTTTGAGACGGAGGTAGTATCAAATTTTATAACTATTAAAAATATTTATTTTATTTACTGGGAAAAAAATAAAAAGTTAATATCTGGGATATTCTATTTTTCACCGTCTTATTTGTTGGTATGTACTATATGTTTTGGTTTTTTAATTTATAATGGTAAATTTTTATCGAGAGATATTTGCTTGCATTAAGAGACCACGCATTTTTCACCAATCTATTTTTTTTGTTGTAGATATTTCACATTCAAGTGTGAATTGAGCTGTGTAAAACTGTAAAATGACTGGAATTTGTTCTTTATTCGATATATGTTGGTATATATTTTTGAGTTTTTTTCATAAATACCCACCCCTAAATATTTTTTTTCAAAAATACTATGTTTTTTTTTAACTTTTTACAAAAATATCAACTTTTGAAAATATTTTCAAAAATACTGGTTGAACTTTTGAATATATAAATAGTGGTTGCAACTTCTGCAACCAAGTTTACAACTTCTGAAACCAAGAGCAACCACAATCAAGTTTGAAGCAATCCATAGCAACTTATAGCAACCCGAAACACAGACAATTTAGATTGGAGATTTAAGATTCAAATCAACCAAAATCAAACAAATCTAATTACAAAAAAGCAAAAAAAATCAACTCAATGCAACTAAGTTGTCATCAATCTATTACAAACCTACTTTCAAACTATGTCAATCAACATATAAAAAAATCAGAAGCAACTAAGAGCAACCACAATCAACTTCGAAGCAACCCATAACAACTCATAGCAACCCGTACCACAACCGAAAATTCAACTTTAAAAATTTCACAATTCATCAAACTGTCCCGCGAGACCAATTTACTGAACAACTAGAAGCAACTATTGCAAACAAGATTGCAACTAATTTGAATCAACTAAGATCTACCAATTGCCTAATAACTTGCACAACTTTCCATAACAAGTTGTATTCGGCAGAATCACCAAACAAATATATTCAAACAAATGCAACTTCATAAGCACCAAATACAATTTTCAATCTGTTGGAACCAGTTTTCTGTCGGGTTGTATTCCAAGAAGCTCTTCGGGCCGACCTGTCAAAAGAGAAGAATGCGAGGGATTGGGCCCCCGATTCACCTCCGGTGTGAGAATAAGTTAAAGGTTCCAATTAGGTTTAAAAGAACGTGTAAGTATTTGTGAGCGTAAAATGAGTATATCCTCAACATAAAACCTGTCATGTGCCTTTATAGGCACTCTGGTACCGGCTCGCCCGGATTGTTCGGGAGCAACCGCCACATACGTGGTCCTGTTCTTACGCCTGAATAGTCGGGTGACTCGGTCAAGCAACGGTCAGATCCAACGGACCGATCCGAAGGAATGGGCTGTGACCATTCGGCCCAATTAGTACTCGGCCCAATCGCTATTCGGCCCAATCCCAGTTGGGCCACCAACATGTCCCTGGACTTCGGTCGGATTTGTTAATGCGTTCGGAGTCCTAGCTTTCCACCTCTCTTCGGGATGGATTCCAACAGTTTCGTGCTTATCCGTTGTGACACGTCACCTAGAGAATCGTGCCGTAATTAATAATGACAGCCGTAATTTCTTGAGATTAGTGTTGGATCACCACCGTTGAATCCCAAACGGCTTTGATCGTACGATCAAGATTAAACGTACGCGCTTTACTGTCCAAACGTCACATTCTTCCGTATAAATAAAAGAAATTCCCCCCAAACATCGTCACTGATACATTCAAAAGCAACCTTATTTTGCCGGTTTCTCTCCAGCACCTCTGTTTGCAGATATCGACGATTTCGCTTGACAAGTTCGAATCCTCCTCAAATTCCTATCACCAGTAAGTTTTCTGTATTCCACTACGCAATTTCCCATTTCATGTTGAGCTTTTCCGAATATGTCCACTATAATTTAGGCATAATAGTATTTTTGCTTTGGGTTATACTTGCTGTCGAAAATGTAGCTATAATTAGGTCGGTAGTCAGACCAGTAGATAAATTCACCCTAAGAACAATTTCCGAGGCCAATTTGTCCCTAGAACGATCTTCGGAATGAATTCGTCCTTAGAACAACCTTCGGGACGGGTCAACCCTTAGAGCAGTCTTCGGGCTGCGTAGTTCCTTTAGAGATTTCTCTTTTTCCATTGGCTTAGAAGCTAGTAATTCCCCGACCGATCCAAGCCCCCTGTACTCGGCGACCACTTTTCTTTTCTTCTCTTCCTTGTTCATGTCCGAGTACAAGGCTAATTTCTTCATATTAATGCAGGAATTATGGATCGGTCGGCTTCTATATCGGGACAGTCTCCCAGATCCATATCCCCGGAAAGATACCCCTTTCATGATATTGATGAATTCCCTGCGGCGAATCACCCTACTCGGTTGTCTGAGGACAGGGTGGCTAAGATACCGAAAGAGTTTGATATCCCGACCGGTGCCTGACATACGTATTTGCCGAGAGCTGTTGACCGGATATGGTTCAACCCTCCCGTCCCGAAGGGATACGGGAATGTTGCTACCGGGATCTCTGAGGCCACTTTAAAATGCGGTTTTCGGGTCCCGATGCTCCCGCTGGTGAAGCAACTGTTCGCCCAGATGGGTATAGCTTTAGGCCAAATGGACCCGAACGGGTTCCTACATATGAACGGCTTTCAGTGCCGATGCCTTGCGGCCAACGTCGATCCGAACCCCGCACTGTTTTGGCACCACCATGACTTTCGAAAGAATGGTAAGAGTAAGGGTTATTACTCCATCGTCCGTCGTAATAACAGAGTTGAGTGGGTGGAAACCAATTCCAACAACAAAGACAGCCATGATAAGTGGTGTTACATCTCGGGCCCGAAGATAGCCGCTTTGTCTCAATGGCGTGTGGTTGATCCCGCTGTTCAGGTGGTTAAACCCGCACTATCGAGGGCAGAGCTGGACGATTACCAACGTCTATGTAATTTTGATATGGGCCGAATCCCTTTAGAGGACCTTCGGGATAAGCAATGGCTTTTCGCCCTTTGGGGTAATGGTAACATACTTTACCCTTTGCATTTAATTTTTGTTTTCTTCTATTATTGTGTTTCCTGTCGGCCTGCTGATACTCTCGATTTTAATGTTTAACCCTTTTCTTTTCCTCTTACAGTGTCTTCTCGCCAAGCCATCGTTGAGCGGAAAAGGGCTAAGTTTGAGGCGGAGCAGGCAGCCTTAGCGGCTAAGGCGGCTGAAGCGGCTGAGGCGACCGGGGCGAGTGCTGCTACCAGCCATGGTCGCCAGGAGGGCAGCAAACAGGCGCCTGAGCAATCGGAGCAGGCGACCAAGACTGAGAATGCGGAGCAGGCGACCGAGACTCCCCTGGTTAGAAAGAGGGTTCAGCGGGGGGACGTTCTGAAGACGTACGTCCCTCAGTGGGCGATCTTGGAGTCCGATGCTGTCACCTCGGCCGACCCTAAGGCGATCAAGGAGATAGCTCCTGATTTATGCCGGGCTTTGGTGCTTCCGGCTGATCGCCCTAACTACGATCGGTTGGATATCGCCGATGCCTGCGCCGACATGATGGCCTTCCTTTCTTTGGTAATATATTTGCTTTTCCTTTCAATTTCTTGTCCTTGCATTTTTCTAACCAAGCTCTTTTTCCTTATTTTAGGCGACGCCGATGGCTGCTGTCATCACCGACAAGGTGAAGGATATGCAGGGTAGATTCGACCAACTTCGGGAACTGGAGGTTCGGTCGGTCCGATCGGAGGCTGCTCTCCGCCAAGCTGTTGGCGATGTGGAAAGGCTAGAAGGCCAATCTGTGGCGCTAAGGGCTGACTGGGAGGCGATGCAGAAGGAGCTGGATTCCCTTCGGGCTAGGCTGACCCGTCAGAACCTGTCCCTCAAGGCTTCGAGGAAGCTGGCTCGTAAGGAGACCAAGCTGCGGCTAATCGCCGAAGAGCGGTGCTACCAGATGGGCCACGACGAAGTCGTGAGGAGGGCGGCCGCCATGGGCTTGGATCATCAGCCCCTGATAGAGCCTGGTTTCAGCGATCCCGTCGGTCGCCCTGATGAGGACGAGCTTCCGGCGGTCTCCTCAGGCGAAGATGAGGATCTGTCAGATTAGGCCTTCGGGCAGTAATATTTCCCTTTGTAGCTTGTACTTTATTGAGCCTTCGGGTTTTAACTCTTTGTATTTTATTAAGCCTTTGGGCCTTTTATTAGTGAGTTTTCGGCTTTATTCTGCCTTTAACATAATTTATAAATTTTATGTGTCTTTGGCTTATCAACTTCGCCTCAACATAACAAAATTTTATGCGTCTTCGGCTTTCAATCATTGCCTTAACATATTTTATAAAATTTATGTCTTTGGCTTATCGACTTCGCCTCAACACAATTAACAAAATTTTATGCATCTTCGGCTTATTTTTGCCTTGACATAATTTATAGACTTTATGCGTCTTTGGCTCATCAGCTTCGCCTTAACATATAACAAAATTTTATGCGTCTTTGGCTTTCAATCATTGCCTTAACATATTTTATAAAATTTATGTCTTTGGCTTATCGACTTCGCCTCAACACAATTAACAAAATTTTATGCATCTTCGGCTTATTTTTGCCTTGACATAATTTAAACAAAATTTAACCATTATATGTATCTTCGGATTTCTTTTTCGCCTAACATGGTCTGGATTCTCCCAAAGTTTGGCTGTTTGGTTATCCAATCGCCAAATTTATCAAACATTATTCAAGAAGTCTTGTGGCATTTATCGTTTCTGGTCATCCCCAGATAAATGTCCGACTTATAACATTATAATGCATAACTGATAAAATAAGTAGAGCAGGGAAACATGTATTTTATTGATAAAATTTTCAACTTTACATGCTTTTCCGAAAAAAAAAAAAACTTAGTATGAAGTGAAAATAAGAACTTGAGTGGCGAGCACCTTTTGTTCGGCCATATTCCTCTAGATTGAATGAAGGCTACTAGTAATATCTTCGTAACCTGGAGGCGTGCCATGTGTTCTTGATCGGGTCGCCAGACGTGGTTGCTAATTTGTAGGTACCAGGTCGAACCACCTCAGTTACTTTATACGGGCCTTCCCAATTTGGCATTAGTTTTCCCTGCTTAGCCGGCATAGAAGTCGCCAATTCCCGCAGCACCAAATCTCCCACCATGAAGGTCCTTTTCTTTACTCCGGCGTCGTAGTATTGGGCTGCCTGGAGCTGATATTTCAAATTCCTTAGGTGAGCTGCCTCTCTCTCTTCTTCCAATAAATCCACATTGGCCCGAAGGCCGAATTCGTTTGCTTCGACGTTGAATACCTCCGTTCGATAGGAGTCCAGTCCGACCTCGACGAGAACCAGGGCGTCGGTCCCGAATGCCAACTTGAAAGGTGTTTCTCCGGTTGATGAACGTGGGGTTGTTCGGTATGCCCACAACACCCAGTTTAACTCTTCTGCCCAAAGCCCCTTGGCATCTCCTAGTCGCTTTTTTATTCCATCGAAGATGATTTTGTTTGCAGCTTCGATTGCTCCATTTCCTTGAGGATGACCGACCGAGCTAAATTTCTGTTGTATTCCGAAATGCGTCAAGAACTTCCGAAATTTGTTCCCGATGAATTGGGTCCCATTGTCGGATACACAGACCTTCGGGATCCCGAACCTGAGTATGACTTGCTCTAACATGAATTTTTTTGCTGCTTCTTCGGTTATGGTCGCCAGAGGTCTGGCTTCAACCCATTTGGTCATATAGTCGATCGCCACTATGCAGTACTTGGCTTGTTTCGTGCTCTTAGGTAGAATCCCCACGATATCTGCAGCCCACATGACGAAAGGAATGGGGCTTAGGACTGATGCCATTTCTTTTGGTGGCTGCTTCGGGATAGTACTGAATAACTGGCATTGTCGACACTTCTTTTCGTAATCGGCCGCATCTGCTCACAAAGTCGGCCAATAAAACCCCTGTCTGAGGATTTTGAAGGCAAGTGACCGACCGGCAAGATGTTATCCGCATATTCCTTCGTGAACTGTTTCTAAGGCCAGTATTTGTTCTTCGGGATCCAAACATCGGAGAAGGGGTTCTGTCGCTGACCTTCTATACAACTTGTTACCGATGATGGTGTAGCTTGCTGCCCTGTACTTCACTTTTTGAGCCTCTTTCCGGTCCAGGGGCAAAGTATCTTTTTCTAGATAGGCCCTGATCGGGGTCATCCAGTTAATGCCTTGGTGGATTTCCATGCATTGTTTCTTGTCGATTGAAGGGCTTTTCACTTCAGTCAGGTAGATGGATCCTGTGAGGTTATGTGTTTCGGCCGAAGCCAATCTTGACAGAGCATCGGCTCGGCTGTTATCCTCTCTCCCTACTTGACTTAATTCGAAGGATTCAAAGGAGACCGATGAGTCCTTTACCTTTGCGGCGCAAGCCTTGAGCCGAAGCTCTCTTTGTTCGTACTCTCCTGAAAAGTGCTTCACCACTAACATAGAATCACTAAATGCTCGTAAATTTCTTACCTCGAGGTTTTTGGCCAGGTTTAAACCGGCTAGCAATGCTTCGTACTCGGCCTCATTATTGGTTAGCGGGAAAGTGAATCTTATTGCTTGGCAGATTTCGAACCCGTCTGGACTTGAAAGGATTAATCCTGCCCCACACTTTGACCCGGCTACCGACCCATCTACGAACAATTTCCACTTGCCTGGCGATCGGACCAGCTGCTCTTCGGGAGCTAGGTCTTTTGGTCCTGAAAAATAGCATTCGACCATGAAGTCTGCCAATGCTTGGGCTTTGATGGACGTTCTGGGGATGTATTCCAAATCGTATTCTCCCAGCTCGATGGACCAAACTACCACCCTTCTGGACGCCTCTAGTCTTGTCAAAATTTTCTTGAGGGGTTGATCGGTTATAACCTGTACCGTTCGCCCCTGAAAATAATGACGTAGCTTTCGGGTCGCCATTATAAGGCCGTAGGCGAACTTTTCTGCATTTGGATATCTTGTTTCCGCATCCTTCAGCATGTGGGATACATAAAACACTGGGTGTTGAGAGCTGTTATGTTCTTTCACTAGTACTGCTCCAAGAGTTCGGTCGCTCACAGCTAAGTACAGCTGTAAAGTTTCCTTCGGATCGGGCCTCATCAGGAGAGGCGCCTTGGTGAGATACTCCTTCACCTCCTCGAATGCTCTCTGGCACTCCGATCCCCATTCAAAATTCTTCGATCCCCGGAGTGCTTCAAAGAAAGGCAGGGCCTTTTCTGCTGATCTGGAAATAAATCTTCGCAAGGCGGCCATTCGACCGGTCAATTTCTGTACATCCCGAACTGTCTTCGGCTGTTCCATGTCGATCACTGCTTGTATTTTTTCCGGGTTCGCCTCGATCCCTCGGGCACTGACCATGTACCCTAGGAATTTCCCACTGGAGACTCCGAAAGTACACTTGTTCAGATTAATCTTCATGACGTGCTTCCTTAATGTCTCGAAGCACTCTTTGAGGTCTTCCATGTGATCTTCGAACTGGGACTTAACAATCATATCATCCACATAGCATTCCATGTTTCTCCCAATTTGTTTATGGAAAATCCGATTGACCACTCTTTGGAATGTGGCTCCTGCGTTTTTCAGGCCGAAAGGCATTTTGATGTAGGCATATGTTCCTTTCGGGGTGATGAATGCTGTCTTTGGAATATCCTCGGCATTCATTGCAATCTGATGGTATCATGAAAAAGCATCCAAAAAACTAAGTACCTGATATCCAGCAATGGCGTATGTCAACTGGTCAATGCTAGGAAGTGGGTAGTGGTCCTTCGGGCATGCCTTGTTTAAGTCGGTGTAGTCCACACACATTCGCCATTTATTGTTAGCTTTCTTTACCACCACCACATTGGCTAGCCAGTCCGGGTATTCGATTTCCTCTATGAATTTTGCTTCCAAAAGTTTTTCCACTTCAGCTTCAATAATCTTCTGTCGTTCCATGGCGAATGTTCTCTTTCTTTGCTTTACTGGCTTTGCCTCGGGTTTAACATTGAGACAATGCTTCGCCATCTTTGGATCTAAGCCAGGCATATCCTCCGTCCCCCAGGCGAAGACGTCGTGGTATTGTCTGACAACTTCGATCACTTTCCTCTTGAGGTCGGGTTCCATATTTTTCCCGATTCGCACCATTTTTCCCGAACAGCCCGCATATAGCTCTACCTCTTCGGTTCTGCTGCTGGTTCGGCAATTGGGTTGGATAGGTCCGCACCAAATTTTTCTAACTCAATATTTAGGGTTTGGCGACTTCCGCTGATTTCGCCTTCGGCCCTTTTTCTCTTGCCTCCTTCGGTCATCTCAAAATCTTGATCCTTGTCCAGATCGTCCAACATGATGATTCGAGCAGTTTTTTGATCGCCCCTCATTTCCCCGATTCCATGCTCAGTCGGAAATTTCAATTTGAGATGGGGTATTGATGCTACCGCTTGAAAAGAAGTAAGGGTTGGCTTTCCGAGAATGGCATTGTAGGGGCTCTCCACCTGAACCACATAGAACTTGACCTGCTTTTCCACAGTATATGGAGCTTTACCCAAAAGGACAGATAGAGTGATAGTACCTTCAATAGGGACTGTCTGATTCCCGAAGCCGTACAGGGGAGCTTTGTGGCAGGGTTCCAGCTGTTCGCCTCCAAGGTTCATTTTACTATACGTCCGATGATATAGAATGTTCACCGAGCTCCCCCCGTGTATCAGAGCTTTCCATATTTTGTTTTGCCCGATCACCGGATTGATGAGCAAAGGGTCTTCATGAGGCCAAATCACATCCTCATAGTCATCCTCGGTAAACATGATCGGCATCGCCTGTTTGGCAGATTGAAACTGGTACAAATTGTAAACCTGTTTTGCGTACCTTTTCTTGGCCGTCTTGCTATCTCGTCCCAGGGTGCTTCCACCGAATATGGTTTTTACTTCGCCTCTGTACCTTTCGACCTCTTCGGGCTCTTTTCGTTTGTCTTCCTTCGGGGCTAGCTTGTCCCTCAGGTCTTTGACAAATTTATTCAGTTCTCCCTCCTTGATCATCTTTTCTATCAGCTTTTTTAGATGGTAACACTCATCAGTGTTGTGACCCTTGTCCTGATGATAATCGCAATACTTGTTACCATTTTTCTTATAATCGGGCATCTTCATTCGTGCCGGGCGAACGAAGCCAGGCTTTCCTTTTATCTCGTGGAGAATCTTCGAGATTGGTGCATTCAGAGGGGTAAATGCTGTGCCATCCCTATCTCTCCTTCGTTCGGCAGCTTTATCACGACCCTTCGCCTCATCACGCCTATCATCGAATCTTCGCCCTGCATCGTACCTGTCATACCCTTTTTCCCCCTATCTTCTCTCTTGGCTTCTTTAAATCCCCCGATGGATTCCATCTTCCGTCGGATACTCTCACCTCTCAAGTATATATCATTCAGGGATTTAGGGGGAATATCATAAAGAGAAGATCGGAATTTTTTACCTTTGATGGGGTCTAGTCCTGCCGATAAGAACCCAGCAGCCTTTACTTTGTCCAAATTTGTTACCATTCCAGCCTCTTCCTTAAACCTAGCCAAATAATCTCCCAACTCTTCGTTCGGCCTTTGTCTACAGTGTATTAAAGCTTCGATATCCTTCTCTCTTCGGCACAGATGCGAATAGTGCCTCAAGAATTTCCTTTTTAGCTGGTCGTAAGAACATATCGACCTTGGTTTCATTGACCTGTACCACATGGTAGCTGGACCCTTCAGGTATGTCTTGAACATCTTGCAAAGCATGACATCACAGTGCCCCATGCCTGTCATAAGGGACTCATACTTCTCGCAATGGTCTTCAGGGTCGCCTTTCCCATTGAATTCGTTCATCTTCGGGAATTGTCTTCCAGGGGGAGGTCTATACTGCTCGATTTCCTCCGACACTACCGGCTCGTGACTAATTCTACGATCGCCGAACATCGCCTTCTCCATTCGGCTCAGCCTGTCTTTCATGCGAGGATCTCCTTCCTCGTCGGTATCCGATCGTACGACCACCCTTGAACGGATCCTTCGGGGGTGTGATTCAGAATCCGAAGATCCATCTTCATCATTATGCACCCTCTTTTCTCTTCTGTGACTGGTCTGTACCAATAGTTGTTCTCCGGTCTCCACAGCATCTTGGAGAGCCTTTTCCTCAGCATCCAGCTCAGCCCTTCGCCTTTTAATTGCTTCCAGCTTAGCGAGATCCTCTTCCCTCTTCTTCGCCCTAGCTTGGGCTTCGGCCTCCAGCCTTTCCTTTTCCTTCTGCTTTCCCCCTTTGGCAGCAGTTTCCTCACGCCATTTAAGGATCAGGGCCTTTTGTTCTTCGGGTGTGGGCATCGGTCCCTCCTCCAAATCATCATCAAAATTGAGAACCCGATTAATGGGGGGTGTAGTCGTGGAGGGACCCTGGCGATGAGTTTCAGCAAAACCGAGTACCCTGTCTTCAGAACTATCGATTGCCATCGTTCTCAGCTAACGTCATGAATTGGCTTACACGTTTCCCACAGACGGCGCCAAATGTTGGAACCAGTTTTCTGTCGGGTTGTATTCCAGGAAGCTCTTCGGGCCGACCTGTCAAAAGAGAAGAATGCGAGGGATTGGGCCCCCGATTCACCTCCGGTGTGAGAATAAGTTAAAGGTTCCAATTAGGTTTAAAAGAACGTGTAAGTATTTGTGAGCGTAAAATGAGTATATCCTCAACATGAAACCTGTCATGTGCCTTTATAGGCACTCTGGTACCGGCTCGCCCGGATTGTTCGGGAGCAACCGCCACATACGTGGTCCTGTTCTTACGCCTGAATAGTCGGGTGACTCGGTCAAGCAACGGTTAGATCCAACGGACCGATCCGAAGGAATGGGCTGTGACCATTCGGCCCAATTAGTACTCGGCCCAATCGCTATTCGGCCCAATCCCAGTTGGGCCACCAACACAATCAATCAATATACTTATATAAATTAGAAAACGAGGGTGGTGGGGTGACGACTCTCAAATAGTTTCGATTTATTTTTTTTAATTTTCTCAAAATTTTAAATTATTAATATCAAAATTTCGAAAATGTCTTAATTGCCTTTAAATTTTTTACTAATGGTGGAAACTGAATATACAATTTTAATATTCTCGCCTTTAAAATCTTTACTAATGGAGGAAACTAAATATACAATTTTAATATTCTCCTAAATTTTTTATTAGAAAATATCTCAGTTATTTTTTAAATCTTTACTACTAGAGAAAACTAAATATACAATTTTAATATTTATATTTACTAATTGAGGAAACTAAATATACAATTTTAATATTTATATTTACTAATTGAGGAAACTAAATATACAATTTTAATATTGTTCTATATTTTTTATGAATATACTTACTGACATTGGAAACTAAATATATTACCATAATACTTTCCTGAATTTTTATTTAAGTCAAAAATTAAAATTTTAAAAAATGTTTGAAAAATATTATGGAGAAGCCTGAATTTTTTAATTTATAAATTTTTTATTCAATATTCTCAATTTCATTTGTACTATTTTCTAACAAAGGAAACTAAATATATTATGTTAATATTTTCCTAAATATTTTCTACTAATCCAATTTATTTACTAAATTCTTTTTTTATTATCTCTCACGGAAGGAAGCTAAATATGCTATAATAATATTTTTCTAAATTTTTTTCTCAAGTCTAATTTATTTACTAATTACTTCCTACTGAAAGGCATATGAAATAGCCTATTTGTAATTCGAGGATTCTACTCAACTTAAACAAGAATGTAATAAGTAAATATTAGATCAGATGTCACAGGAATCTCAGAAGATTATATCTGTCAAAGAATGAAGATTAAAGTCATCTACAGACTTGAAGTTATTCTACATTGAAAGAAGCTCAATTTATTGATCAAGCCTCAATGAAGTATTCAAGCTCAGTGGATTTATTAAAGTGACGGAGATTTCAAGTGGTGACAGAAAAAGATACTGATTACGGAGTTCTTGAATGAGAAGGAAGTGAATCACTGCTTAAAGTCAAACAGATAAAGAACAGACATTGTCGTTAGTCACTCATGAACCAGACAGTGCATCGAGTGTCAACGTACTATTGTGTTTGTTATTTATCTAAGTTTTAAGTGATTCTGGAATTTATTGAGAAGTCAATTAATTCTATTTATTCTCTTATAAATAATTAATACTATTGAGTAAATTATTTATTAAATTAATTCTGTAAAGAATTAATTTAATACATAATTTATTTAGTTAATTATTTAAATTAGAATAAAAAGAAATTAATTGAGAAGTCTACTAATTCTATTTATTCTCTTATAAATAATTAATACTATCAAGTATATTATTTATTAAATTAATTCTGTAAAGAATTAATTTAATACATAATTTATTTAGTTAATTATTTAAGTTAGAATAAAAATGAACTAGGAAGACTTAGGTTTGAACTAGGAAGACTTAAAAAAATGAACTAGGAAGACTCACAAGTGAGTCTTCCCGATTGTCTTCCTAGGCAAACTCATTGTCTTACCGATTGTCTTCCTTTCACAAACACTGTCTTCCCGAGAGTCTTCCAAGGCATATTGGATTGTTTTTCTCTAAGTCTTCCAAAGGTAAAATGCATTCTGTCAAGTAGTGGATAGCACGTGCACAAAAAGAAAAGGAATGCAGTGTATTAAAGCAAGGAATTCGAAGACGTATGTGATAAGAATTACAAAAAGAAGAAAAGACACAGCAGCTCAAAAACATTACATTTTCTCTGTCTTCTTCAATTCTAAACTGTCTGAGCATTCAATTTCTTCAGGAGATTTAATTCTTGTTTGTTCTTAACATTTAATCCATAAGAATCATTTCTCTTGTACTGCTTTGACTTTCTAGCGGATCATAATCCCTAGATTTTATATCGAACTACTTTTTAGTATTCGATCCTTTTTATTACAAAAATAGATAAATTCATGTCGAATTTATTCTAGATTTGTTTTATCAAGTTCATTGTAATCAGTGATCAGAATTGTAACACCCTTCAAGTTTAATAGAGTTTCTATTTAACTTGAATATTGTTTCAGTTTTTATTCCGCATTAATTTGTTCTAAATTGTTAAATCTTAAAAGGACAAATTCGATAAAACGGTATAGTTTGTATTCAACCCCCCTTCTACAAACTTATCAGGACCTAACAATTGGCATCAGAGCCTTTTGATTGATATACAAATCAAAGATCCAATTGTTTGAGATTTTTTTTAACTCTGAAATTTTTATTTTTCTAAAAATCTCAAAAGATGTCTACTACACAGAAAGTGGCTACAGTAAAAATCCCAATGTTCAGCAAGGAGCACTATCCTATGTGGAAGAAGAAGATGCTCTTGTTTCTTCAAGTGGTTAATGTTGAATATCTTGAAGTGCTGAAGAATGGACCAAGAATTCCTATGTTTGTTGAGAGAGAGCTAATAGAGAATGGTGTTGTTACTAGGGCTGCTAGGATATACCCTAAGGATCCCAAGGACTACACTCATGAAGAAAAAGAAGATGTTTCCTTGGATGTCTGTCTACAGTTGATACTGGTTGATTGTCTTGATCCAATCATGCATAATCATATTTTAAAATGTGTTTCTGCTAAACATATTTGGGATACGATTGAAATAATCAATGAAGGGACAGAGGAAGTCAGAGAGAATAAGATGGAAATTCTCACCTCTTCATATGAGCACTTCAGATCAAATCCAAGGGAAGGAAGAGTGGTTAGTATGTCTACTTCACTGGTAGCTGGAGTCCCACAGAAACAGGAAGCGAAGGTTGTTCTACCTTCCAGTCCTAACAAGGATGTAATTGTAGCTGAATATGGTGTTACATCTACAAGTCAATCTGGTGGTGATTTTTATTCTATGGAGGAGCTTGAACAATTGGAAGATGAGTCTATGGCCTGGGTAGTGAAGAAGTTTGGAAACTTCAGGTTCAGGAGAAATCCTAGTTTCAAGTTCAAGACATATGCTGACGAATACCAGACAGGTGGTTCTTCATCCTCAAATAGCACAAGGGATGGCTATAAAACAGGGATGGTTGAGAAGAACAAGTCTAAAGAAAAGAGCTGGGATGATACAGACAGTGAAGATGAAGAAGTTGGGAATCTTGCACTCATGGCAATAGGAGACAAACTCTTTGAGTCCATGTTATCTCCACCCAACATGTCTAAGGTAAAATTCACTGATACTGAAATGATTCATCATCTTGGTGGCACCATAAGTTCTGCACGCACTGAAAATGATAGAATAAATCTTTTAAACACAAATCTTGAAAAGGAAATAAAAGATTTAAAACTAGTGCATGTCAATCAAGATGAACTTACTAATAAGGTAGCAGTTCTTGAGAAAAGGGTTAAATTGTATCAACAACTGGAAACCATTCTCAAAGATCAGATTAGTGAGCTTAAGACCAAAGCTAATGCTTATTTCAGTTCTTGTAAGACTGCTAAAGAAATTCTCAATAAGCAAGCTGTTGGTAATCATGTCAGTATAGGGTATGATTATAATGAGGCTATTGGACTGCTTGGAATTAATTCCCCTTGTAGATACAAATCTGAAGGAAAGGTTGTTCCATATATACTTAAGGGTATTGAAACACCCTTCTGTAAGGAGTCTGAGGCAGAGCCTATGAATGAATACTCTATCATTATTGCTGAGGAGATTCATGAAGAAGATGTTGCTTTGGAAGCTGAACAGTCCAAACAGTGTATATCTGATATTCCAGTCAAAGTTGCTACAACTAAAAAGAAGACTAAATCAGATATCCATAAGTTGGATCAAAACAACTGTAGAACTAACATGCCTGCTGTTAATTCTTCTCATAAAGCATGTGGTGTGATTAATTGCATGTCTTGTGCTTTCAATGTTATGTATGCTTATTTTAATAGTAAGCATGTATCTAGTGATAAGAATGCTCCACGTCAACATGTTAATAATAAGAAGCATGTTAAAACAAAGACTACTAGTCCTCCTCAGACTAGAGTGGATTCATTTATCCCTAAGCCTACTCAGAAATGTGTTAAGGCTGGCTATAAATGGAAACGCTCTTATGTGAAAGAGGTTGAAGTAGTTATAGTTAAAAATGTTGTTTTGCCTGACAAAGGCCAGTTCTTTAAGTATGCCGGACCCAATCAATTTTGGGCTCCGAAGAAGATCTAATCAATTTGATATTGCAGGGAGTTAAACAGGTAAACCGTGTTATATGGATTCTTGACAGTGGCTGTTCAAGGCATATGACCGGAGATAGAGCCCTGCTATCAGATTTGGTTGAGAAAGCTGGCCCAGTAGTTACCTTTGGAGATAACAGCAAGGGTATTACGAAAGGATATGGCTGTTTGAAGTACGGAAATGTTATCATTGAAGATGTTTCATTTGTGGAAGGTCTGAAGTTCAATCTTCTCAGTATCAGTCATTTTTGTGACAGAGGATATGATGTTTCCTTTGAAAGAGAGAAGTGTCAGATCCTTCACAAGAAGAATGGAAAGCCTGCTCTTCAAGGAGTAAGGAAAGGTGACTTGTTCATAGCTGATCTGAACTCGGGATTCAAAGATGAAGTTAATTGTTTTTATGCTAAAGCTTCATCAAATGATAGTTGGCTATGTCACAAGAAGATGTCTCACCTTAACTTCAAAACCATGAACTCTTTAGTCAAGAGGGAATTGGTTAGAGGTTTGCCTCAGATGGAATTTACACAGGAAGGACTGTGTGAGGCATGTCAGAAAGGAAAGTCAAAGAAAGCTTCTCATAAGGGCACTGACACATCTTCAATAACTGAACCACTTCAGCTACTGCACATGGATTTGTTTGGTCCAGTTAATGTGATGTCCATGTCAAAGAAACAATATGCACTTGTGATTGTTGATGACTATTCAAAATATACATGGGTTTTATTCCTACATTCCAAGGATGAGACCCCATTCCTGGTGATTGGCCACATAAAGTTGATTGAGCTGGATTCTAGATTCCCTGTTAGAGCCATAAGGTCAGATAATGGTACTGAATTCAAGAATGCCATTCTAAATGACTTTTGTGCTGATAAAGGAATAACAAGACAGTATTCTGCCCCTAGAACTCCTCAACAAAATGGAGTAGTGGAAAGAAAGAATCGTACATTGATTGAAGCAGCTAGGACTATGCTAAGTGAGTCCAAACTTCCAACGTACTTTTGGGCTGAAGCAGCGAATACAGCTTGTTATACTCAGAATCGAACTTTAATCAACAAGGACTTAATGAAGACTCCGTATGAGATCATGAACAACAAGAAACCAACTGTCAAGTACTTTCATGTATTTGGAGCAAAATGCTTTGTGCTTATAGATGACAATGTTAAACGTGGCAAGTTTGATGCAAAGGCACAAGAAGCTATTTTTGTTGGTTATTCCAGAAGATCTTACAGGGTCTACTTGGTTGGCAGTCACATGGTAAAGGAAAGTGTCAATGTTACTTTTGATGACACTACATTCCCTAATATCCAAACAGCAGATTCATCTGAGAAAATGAAGTTTGATAACTTGCCAGACTCAGATTCAGATGATGAAGCCCCACCTGAAGTTATTGCTGGTAATGATAATAACAATGATGATAATGATCATGGTGATGGTGGTGGAAACACTGGTAACAATGGAGATACCACCAACACTGGAGAAGAATCATCAAGGCAATCAAGCAACAACTCAGGGGGAGCAAATGAAGGATCAACTAGTCACTCACAACATCAAAGTGAATTTCAAGGCGAATCATCAAGATCAAATCTTCCAAGACAGACTGTATGGAATAGAGCTCATCCTTTTGAGCTGATCATTGGTGATCCAGATGTTGGAGTTAAAACTAGAAGTGCAACTCAGAATGAATGTCATTTTTCAGCATTTCTATCTAAAATGGAGCCAAAGAAAACTGAGGAAGCACTGACTGATCCAGATTGGGTGATTGCTATGCAAGATGAACTCAATCAGTTTGAACAACAGCAAGTCTGGAAGCTGGTACCCAGGCCAAAGAACAAGAAAGTAGTTGGTACTAGATGGGTATTCAGGAACAAGCTAGATGAGGATGGCATTGTTACAAGGAACAAGGCAAGACTGGTTGCACAAGGGTATTCTCAAGCTGAAGGCATTGATTATGATGAAACCTATGCACCAGTGGCTAGACTTGAGGCCATCAGGATGTTCTTAGCATTTGCGGCTTATTCCAATTTTAAAGTCTATCAAATGGATGTTAAGAGTGCATTCCTGAATGGTGAGCTTGATGAAGAAGTTTATGTGGAACAACCCCCTGGCTTTGAAAATCAGGAGCTGCTGGACTTTGTGTACTTTCTCTTCAAGGCTATCTATGGTCTTAAACAAGCCCCAAGAAAATGGTATGACACTCTCTCTGGTTTTATTTTAGAAAATGGTTTTGTTAGAGGTATCATAGACAAAACTCTTTTTTCAAAGAAACACAAAAGTGATATGATATTAGTCCAAGTCTATGTGGATGACATCATATTTGGGTCTACTAATGATAATCTCTGTAAGAGATTTGCTGAGCTAATGCAGAGTAAGTTTGAAATGAGTATGATGGGTGAGCTGAAGTTCTTTCTTGGATTGCAAGTAAGTCAAAGGTCAAATGGTATATTTATTTGTCAATCCAAGTATCTCAAAGAACTCCTCAAGAAGTATCACATGGAGGATTCAGCATCAGCAAGGACTCCATCTTCAACAGCCGTCAAACTTGGAGCTTCTGACAAATCTATCAAGGTAGATGTTACAAGCTACAGAGGTATGATTGGCTCCTTACTCTATCTTACTGCTAGTAGACCAGATATTATGTATGCTACATGCTTGTGTGCAAGGTTCCAAGCGGACCCTAGAGATGTACATCTCGTTGCTGTTAAAAGAATCTTGAGATATCTTAAGGGTACACCTAATCTAGGTATCTGGTACCCTAAAGATTCTGGTTTTAATCTTGTTGGATATACAGATTCTGATTATGCAGGTAGTGTTGTGGATAGAAAGAGTACCTCTGGGAGTTGTCAATTCCTAGGAGGTAGATTGATTTCCTGGTATAGCAAGAAACAGCAAACAGTTTCCAATTCAACAGCAGAAGCTGAATATATTGCTGCTGGAAGCTGTTGTGCTCAGATCTTATGGATTAGGAATCAATTAAAGGACTATGGCTTTGCATTAGACAAAATTCCTATTTTGTGTGATAATACAAGTGCCATAGCAATCTCTAACAACCCTGTGCAGCACTCGAGAACGAAGCACATTGATATCAGGTATTATTTTATCAGAGAGCAAGTCATGAATGGAACTGTGGAGTTACACTTTGTACCCACAGAAGAACAGACTGCAGATATATTCACTAAATCTGTTGACGAATCCACATTTATCAAGTTAGTTGGTAAATTGGGTATGTTAAACAGTCTTAGTGATTAACAATATCTCTGTCATGTTTGTTCTTTCAAAATCATTTTCTCTTGCTGATATTGAATGATATATTTTGCCAATTCTTGTTTAGAGTAAAGCTTGTTAAGTTAAATATTCTGAATAATTTATTTTCTTTAAAAATATTTTTCTCATTTTTTTAAAAAATGGAGAAATTTATTTTTATTGAAAATTTATTTATTTAGAATCATTTAAGTTAGTTTCAGATTGTAAATATTGTTGTTTAAATATTTATGCAAGTTTATATTATTTTTATGCACCTCTATATTTTTCTGTATAGTTATTGCATGTAAATAGTTGCCTGTAAATAGTTTTTTTTTATATATTATATTATTTTAGTTTATTATTATTTATTATCTTTTATTTTCTATTTGTCTTAAATATTTTTGTAAATATATTGTATATATTATTTTTGATCTAGCTCTTGCTTAGCTGGAACTTCAGTGACAAATCCAATTCAGGTATTACTTTCTATCTCTCAATCCACTTCTTTTACTATTGCTGAACCCAAGTGGTTGTTAGGGCTGACCAAGGGATTGTAGATCCACAATCTTTATCCCAGGTCTTAGAGCCAAACAATGAGTCTACAACTTAATTACTTGACCTCTCAGCCTAAACAGAAATCAATGTTAAATAAAGAAGTATTTTGATTGAAACAGTGAGTGATCCCACAGCTCTGCCTCCTCTAAAGAAATTCAACATATACTGAGGCATCTGTCAGCCCATCTGTATCCTCTCAATAGGATATGGACTTTGAAATGGCCAATGAACTGTATCTAGAGACATTCTCTCAACAGGATGAATCTATTGAAATTCGCCATAGTGCCATGGCACTTTGTACTGAGTCAAGCACACTCTCATTACTCACAATGGGAGAAAACAATTTCATTAGATGAAACTCAGGACACAGTGAAAGCAGAGCACCTGCAACTGGTTACAGTGCCTACCATTGTTACGGTAGAAGTGCCTTCATAGGCATCTGAGGGAAAATTTGATTCTTTGCCAAATTTAAATAGAATCATTTTCTCCCCTCCCAGAGTGAACATCTCTGGCTCCCAAAGGGATTTTCCACTCGCAGATTTATCTGGAGAAAGTGGAAGGCAACTTGGTCAGTCTATCACTGAAGCAATTCAGATTTCAAATCCAAGTGATTTGATAGACATGATTGAGGATCGGGATTTGCGAACTCCCATTGCACCACCACTGACCTCTCTTGAAGAGGCTATGGTGAGTTTCAATGCAGGTACTGATCAAAAAGGAGCAAACAGACAGCTAATGTTGAGTGATAAGAGTCAAACACTGAGTGAAACACATGCACGTGAGATGAGTGATACACTTACAAGAGAAATTCAAGTGAGTGCACACGCAGACACATACACTGCAATGTAGTTAGCTCACATAGCTGATCTACAGGAACATCTATTCAAAACCCAGTCTGATAAAGAAATTTTTTTCAAGCACAAGTGGTTGAACGGTCTTCTTCTTCCACCTCTGTCAACAATCAGCTGGGACTGCTCAAGGAAATATTGAAGACAAATTTACTTCCAAGATCAACTCCATCAACTATCTCAACTCCTACTGGCTTCAGATACTCATAAAGTTAAAACTGTAGAGAATTCCTCAACTAAGGGGGAGAAGTTTCTAGAGAAGTTTATAGAGAAATTTGGAGAAGCTAGGAAGAGGGAGCTGAAAAAGATATAAAAGGTAAATGAGGAGTTTCAGGGGAGTAAAGGTAATTAGCTCTGTTTTGTAAATATTATATGTATAGAGCTTAGATAAATCAAGACAGGTTAAATGTTATCATATGTTCAGTCTAGAGGAACACCTGTCTTGCATTTATCTTTACTGGTGAAATCTGGAAATGTCATATTTGATCCAGAACTTTCTAGTATTTACTTAGGCTTAAGAGTCCTATCTTTTTCTTGGTTTTAGTTGAGTGATCCTCTAGGTATTTGGTTGTTATTCTCTAACAAACAAATAGGGGGAGATTGAAAGGCATATGAAATAGCCTATTTGTAATTCGAGGATTCTACTCAACTTAAACAAGAATGTAATAAGTAAATATTAGATCAGATGTCACAGGAATCTCAGAAGATTATATCTGTCAAAGAATGAAGATTAAAGTCATCTACAGACTTGAAGTTATTCTACATTGAAAGAAGCTCAATTTATTGATCAAGCCTCAATGAAGTATTCAAGCTCAGTGGATTTATTAAAGTGACGGAGATTTCAAGTGGTGACAGAAAAAGATACTGATTACGGAGTTCTTGAATGAGAAGGAAGTGAATCACTGCTTAAAGTCAAACAGATAAAGAACAGACATTGTCGTTAGTCACTCATGAACCAGACAGTGCATCGAGTGTCAACGTACTATTGTGTTTGTTATTTATCTAAGTTTTAAGTGATTCTGGAATTTATTGAGAAGTCAATTAATTCTATTTATTCTCTTATAAATAATTAATACTATTGAGTAAATTATTTATTAAATTAATTCTGTAAAGAATTAATTTAATACATAATTTATTTAGTTAATTATTTAAATTAGAATAAAAAGAAATTAATTGAGAAGTCTACTAATTCTATTTATTCTCTTATAAATAATTAATACTATCAAGTATATTATTTATTAAATTAATTCTGTAAAGAATTAATTTAATACATAATTTATTTAGTTAATTATTTAAGTTAGAATAAAAATGAACTAGGAAGACTTAGGTTTGAACTAGGAAGACTTAAAAAAATGAACTAGGAAGACTCACAAGTGAGTCTTCCCGATTGTCTTCCTAGGCAAACTCATTGTCTTACCGATTGTCTTCCTTTCACAAACACTGTCTTCCCGAGAGTCTTCCAAGGCATATTGGATTGTTTTTCTCTAAGTCTTCCAAAGGTAAAATGCATTCTGTCAAGTAGTGGATAGCACGTGCACAAAAAGAAAAGGAATGCAGTGTATTAAAGCAAGGAATTCGAAGACGTATGTGATAAGAATTACAAAAAGAAGAAAAGACACAGCAGCTCAAAAACATTACATTTTCTCTGTCTTCTTCAATTCTAAACTGTCTGAGCATTCAATTTCTTCAGGAGATTTAATTCTTGTTTGTTCTTAACATTTAATCCATAAGAATCATTTCTCTTGTACTGCTTTGACTTTCTAGCGGATCATAATCCCTAGATTTTATATCGAACTACTTTTTAGTATTCGATCCTTTTTATTACAAAAATAGATAAATTCATGTCGAATTTATTCTAGATTTGTTTTATCAAGTTCATTGTAATCAGTCATCAGAATTGTAACACCCTTCAAGTTTAATAGAGTTTCTATTTAACTTGAATATTGTTTCAGTTTTTATTCCGCATTAATTTGTTCTAAATTGTTAAATCTTAAAAGGACAAATTCGATAAAACGGTATAGTTTGTATTCAACCCCCCTTCTACAAACTTATCAGGACCTAACACCTACTATGTTCTAACGGAGGAAACTAAGTATACTATATTAATATACTCCTACACTTACTTTGCGAGTCCAATTTATTTACTAATTTTGTTTACTATCTTTTAATCGAGAAAATTAATAAAGAAGATGATTTGAGTAATAAAGAAGACGATTTGAGTGACGCCACCTCGCCGCCCCCTACTTCTCCTTCGTATAAACCTAGTTTACTAAGCCGCGCTTTTCAGCGGCCTTATAATAATTTTTCTAAATTTTAGAAAAAACAATCAATAAAAAATTATAATTCTATTTTTCTAAATTTTTCTAAATGAAATAAATAATTATATTTCTAACATAAGGTTTATTTTGTAATTTTCGTGTCGTCTTAATCATTCATAGAAAATCTAAATAAATATAGAAAAAGGCAATTGTTTAATATTTATATTATTTTAATATTATGTTGAATATTTTTATATTGATTACTATTTATATTTTTTCAAAATTTAAATTCCAACTTATATTCTAAAATACATAATATAATATTAATATATAATTCTAACAAATAATACACTGCTCCTAATGAACCGCCCTCTTTTTAAAGATGTTTTCTCCCAACAAACCACTCTATCGTTATTATCAAATTTAACAAATAATACATTAATCTACTAAATAAATTACATGATTTTCAATTTTATTTATATTCTTGACATGTAATAGTTAAATTTTTTGCCTTTATAGTCTTGAAGATAAAATTTTAAAATGTTCTCTTTGAGCGTTGATAATACAACTACTGTCGTCAAATTCCGCTTCTTCGTGGTACAAAACAAAACTTTGGCTTGTATCTTCCTAAAAACAAAAATAATCAAAATCAAGAATAAGTGAGAAAAAGTTCGGGTATGAAAATAAAAATATTCTAAAAGCAACACAAATATGAGCTCGATAAAACAGAGAGCATAAACTTTGGACTCTAAAAATTTGTTTATATAATCGTTTGGGTTCTTAATAAAATAAAGTTGACATATTCTTGATTTTTAATATCTTTATATATATTCCAATTTTTTTTACACTGCTTGACACGCATTTTAAGGCTCCTATAAAAGTATAGCTCTACAACTTATTTTTAAAACTTTCTTTTTTCTAAATAAAAATTTAAATATTATTTTTTTATTAGGAAGAAGAAAAAATTTAAAATAATTTATCGAAGTATATATTAAAGGAGTTTTAAAATGCGTGTCGAGCCTCCGTCTCCCAATGTAAAGAATTGAGGGGGACGGAGGGAGTATTATAGAATTTAGTCAAGTTTATAATTATAGGACTATAGATATAGTCAATTGATTGTAAAATTTGATTAGATAAATTTTGAGTACTTGTCTTTTATAAGTATTACATTTTCTACAAATTAGGAATTAAAAAAAAATTCAAAATTTTAATATTTAAAATAGAGGTGCTCTAAAAATATAAATAATTAAGATTCAGACGATTTGAAAGCTCCCGTATATCCTCCTTTATATAATATAATAATTACATAATAATAATAATAATAATAATATATAACATATATAAAGATAATAAAATAATAGCAATGATATAGATATTTATTAGCAAGTATATTGATAATAAAAAATTTAGAAGAATATTAACATTGTATATTTGGTTTTCTCCATTTGTAAGAGTTAAAAGGCAAAAATATTAAAGTTGTATATTTAGTTTCCTCCATTAAGAAAGATTTAAAAGATAATTGAGATATTTTCTAATAAAAAATTTAATTTGATATTTGAATTGAACATTTACTTTTTCTCATTAGCAAATATTTTAATTTAAATAGTATATTTACTTTCTTCCATTAGTAAAGATTTAAAAAATAAGAATATTAAAATCGTGTATTTAGTTTCCTCCATTAAGAAAGAATTAAAAGGTAATTGAAATATTTTCTAATAAAAAAATTAGTTGAATATTTAAATTGAATATTTACTTTCCTCCATTAGTAAAGATTGTGATTTAAATAGTATATTTACTTTCCTCCATTAGTAAAGATTTTAAAGGCAAGAATATTAAAATTGTATATTTAGTTTCCTCTATTAGTAAATACTTAAAAGGTAATTGAGATATTTTCGAATTTTTAATATTATTAATTCAAAATTTTGAGAAATTAGAAAAATAGAACAAAACGATGTAAGAGCCGCCACCTCAACTCCCCCGTCTTCTCCTTTATATAATAGTATTGATAAGATAAAATAAAATATAGAAATCTTATTTTCTTTTCATTTGTTTTCTCGAGTACCTATATTTTAAACAATAAAAATGAGAATTTTTAAAAATATTTAAATTAAAATTTACGATATAATAAAATTGATTAATATGTGATGTAATTGATTTATGTTAGGATTTATGGGTGATGGCTTATAATAAAGTTGGAGTAGGTTTCGAGTATGGTAGGAGACCTGGAAAGGAATCTATCTGTGGTTCATGATTGTTCAAATGATGTTGTTGTCAAACCTCACATCCTCAAAAAGGTTGACAAACCTATCTTCAAGATCTCGGAACTTGAGTTTGATGAGAAATCCATGCTCATCAAGCAACAACTCCTTGATGAAGATGAGTGTGTTGACAGCACATCTGCTGAAGGAAAAGATACTGTCGAAAATCCCAAGACAGTAACTTTGCCAAGCAATTTGACATAATGTTCTAAAGATGCTGTCATCAAAGGCAAGACATAAACTTCAAAAGATACTGTCAAACGAGTATCCAAGAAAGCAACTTCTAAACCTGTTGTCAAGACAGTAGGTGCGAAAGATACTGTCAAGAATAACTCAAACAGTATGAAGACATTTTCATGGGATATGGGATAGAAAGGACTGCTTACAAAGTCTATGTCTTAGAACACAGAATCATTGAAGAAAGTGTGAATGTCACATTTGATGAAACCAAGTTTCCAGGATTGCATGAAGATGGTCAAATGCAAACCTTTAGGTTTGAAAATCAAGGATACTTGGAAGAAGAATAAATTGTTGATGAAGAGCCCAACTACACTCAAGCTGTTGATATTGAGCAAGATGATGTCAATGCTAATGATGTTGATCAAACTCCAGCTCAGTCACATGCCATTTCAACTAATCTTCAAAATGATGGTGACTCTGGAGATAATGAAGAGCATGGTGGAGACAACTGCACTGGTGAAGATTCTTCTCCTCAAACTGGAGCTAATCCACCAGATCAAAACAGAATCTTGCCCAGGACAACAAAGTGGAACAAGGATCACACTAATGATCTAATCATTGGAAATCCTTCCTCAAGGGTAAGAACAAGGAACAATGTCTCTGTTGACAACATGTTCTCATGTTCTCTGTCTCAAATGGAACCAAAAACAATTGATGAAGCATTGTTGGATTCTGATTGACTGATTGCTATGCAAGAAGAACTCAACTAGCTTGAAAGAAATAATGTATGGAAGTTGGTTCCAAGACCAAAAGAAAAATCAGTCATTGAGACAAAGTGGGTCTTCAGGAACAAATTGGATGATAATGGAATGGTGACAAGAAACAAAGCAAGGCTAGTAGCACAAGGTTACTGTCAACAAGAAGGAATAGATTATGATGAGACATTTGCACCTGTTACCAGACTTGAAGCAATAAGGATCTTTTTAGCTTTTGCTACACACTGTAACTTCAAAGTGTTCCAAATGGATGTCAAAAGTTCCTTTCTTAATGGAGAGCTAGAGGAAGAAGTGTATGTTGAACAGCCACCTGGATTTGAAGATGCTGAGTTATGTAACTTTGTATACAAACTATTCAAGGAACTTTATGGATTAAAGCAAGCTCCCAGAGCTTGGTATGATACACTCTCTACCTTTCTATTGGAGAATTAGTTTACTAGAGGTATAGTAGATAAAACTCTGTTCTACAAGCATCATGGCAAGGACATCATTCTAGTTCAAATCTATGTTGATGGCATTATTTTTGGATCTACAAATGAGAAGTTGTGTGAAAAGTTTTCATCTCTAATGAGAAACAAGTATGAGATGAGCATGATGGGAGAACTGTCATTCTTCCTTGTTCTACAAGTTCTTCAACAAGTTGATGGAATCATCATATGTCAAGCTAAATATGTCAAAGAACTTCTCAAAAAGTTCAACTTAGAAGATTCATCACCTGCCAAGACTCCCATCTCTACATCAACTAATCTGGATCTTGACCCCAAGGGAAAGAAAGTGGACTCTAGTGCTTATAGAGGCATGGTAGGATCACTCCTCTATTTAACTGCTAGCAGACCAGACATAATGTTTGCTACATGTCTCTGTGCAAGATTTCAAGCTGATCCAAATGAGTCACACTTAGTTGCTATCAAGAGGATTTTTAGGTATCTAAAGGGCACTCCTAATACAGGCCTTTGATATCCTAAAAATACTGGATTTGAGCTAGTTGGGTACTCTGATTCAGACTATGCTGGATGTAGAATTGACAGAAAAAGCACAACAGGTAGCTGTCAATTTCTTGGTGGAAGATTGGTGTCATGGTTTAGCAAGAAGCAACATTCAGTTTCTACATCAACTGCAGAAGCTGAATATATTGCAATTGGAAGTTGCTGTGCACAAATTTTGTGGATGAAGAATCAGATGTTGGATTATGGTCTAGTGTTGAACAACATTCCTATATTCTGTGACAACACTAGTGTCATAGCCATCTCAGACAATCCTGTTCAATACTCTAGGACAAAGCACATTGATATCAGACATCATTTCATAAGAGAGAATGTTGAAAGTGGAACTATGAAACTAATCTATGTTCCAACAGAAAAGCAACTTGCAGACATCTTTACTAAACCATTGGATGAAGCCACATTTAACAGGTTGGTAAGTGAATTGGGAATGCTTAATCTGGTATGTTAACTTACTAGTTTTTACATTTTCAAATTCTAAATGTAGCTCGTGACAATAGCTTCTAAGTTGCTGTCATGAGAAGTTACTGTCCACATATCCACTATTCATTTCGACAGCATGTTTGCTATGACTTTGCTAAAATTGAATTATGTGCTAGTCATATTGTCATTAGTGAGACTTTGTGTGTCATTAACTTGAATGATTTCAAAAATTGAGAAAGTGGTCAATGGAATTGCATTGATTGGTTATATTTGTGTTAATTGTTGGATTAGTGGAGGACATAACTCTTAATTGCTATATGTGGTAGTTGTATGGGTACTCTAAAACTATTGACCATTTACCTTACCCCTCACCTAGTATGCCTGTAAAATGAATCTTAGGCCATATTAGTTTCTCATTCAGAAAAGGTAAAATGGAAAACAAAGTAGGAGTTGAGTATAAAGCTAAAATCTGGTGTGAGCCCTCACATAAAGAAGTAATTGAAGAGATGTTCCAGAAATTGGATGAGTTCCTTGATGAGGAAGAAGAGAAAGAACAAGCTGCTAAGGCCACTGAAGAGGCAAAGTGGCAAGCCCAAGAGAAAGAACTTCAAGTGCTCCTCAAACAGGAAGGAAGCACTAAAGAAGAAACTCGTTCAAAAATGTTAGGATTAGTTGATAAAATCATGAAATCTTAATTTTTAATTTTCTACTGTTAAGATGATTTTATTAATAAAACTTGTCCCATTCTCCTTCATGTTTCTTGTTTGTGTGGTATGAATATGTGTTTATTGACTGATTACTCTATTGTGCATGAATACAAATTATTAATTGCATTGTATATGTGTGAATGGTGATTCCTGAGTTAAGTAAATTAATGAAAAGATCTGTTAAAATCCTTGACAGTTATTGTTTTCCGTAAAGGTTACTGTCGTCAAGAAAGGTCACTGTCACCGTATACCCTGACAGTTAGTTTCTTGACAGCAGTAAATAACATTCTGTCAAGAGTTTTAAAAGATACTGTCATTAAGGTACTTAACGATGACAGTAAGTTTTTCGCGACAAACCTACTATCATCACACCAAATGTCACTGACAGTTTGTTTCAGCGCACAGGTTACTGTCAAAAGTAGTGGACCGTTACAAATGTCAATTCAACCTCCACGTAGACAGAGAATAAATGGAGTAACCCACGTGGTGGAGTTACTGGGTAAAAGCATGATTCTAATTAACCCATTTTTCAGCGAAACGCTTGAGCTACTCTCTTTATTCAACAGTTAATCAGACAATATCAAAGGATAAACTCTTTCAGCCACTGCACATGAAATCTCCTCAAAGGATTTAGCTCAAGAATTCATTGTGAAGAGGTCTTATGAAATAAATGACAATATCTGCAGGGACTTTGCTTGGAAAATTAGGGTAACTCATTGAGCTCTGGAAAGTTGTGGCTGGTGCTACCTATTGCAGCCAGAATGTTTTCTTGATCATACAAGCACCTGAAGGAGGAATCATCAAACTGTGTGAACAAGTGAAGCCAAAAGTTTTCTCTTATCACTTTACTTAGCCAAGGAAGTAATAGAAGCTTAGCTAAAGGAGATAAGGGAATCTGTGTGGGAAATTATTTGAAGAACACTTAGTCCATGATCGAAGACTTAACTCTGTCCTGGATGTTAAGTTTAACTGACATCTGGATAAATATTATCAAGTAATTCATGAGTGGAAGAAAAGATCTTTGCTAGTGGAAGTAGATGTGAAGCTGAGAGTGGTGGGTTCTTCTACGTGCATTTCTGACTATCGTCCATGAGAAATGGCAATCATGTGTAGAGAAAAATAAGCAGCCATCCATGGTATTTTATGTTCTTCTCTGAAGGGTTTTCTGTTTGGAACATCTACTCAGGGGGAGCATTTCTCAGAAAGTGTTAATCTACTTCTGCAACTTCAAGAAGACATCTTGTCAAAGATCAAATCTTGTATCTACTCAGAAGCCCAGTTTGGGTATGCAACTCAAAAGGAGTGCAAGTAGCTGGAAAAGCCTACAGGGCTTTAGTCACTGAATCAACACTGTTCTGGAGTCTATACAGATTGTTTCTGATGATGCCAGATAAATCAAACTTATTGATGAGAAATTTCCTGGAGTTCTCAGATTTAAGTTTGAAGTGGAAGGTGATTATTGGTATGAAGAAGATGATGATTATGTGGATGAATCAGTACCTCCAAGAATGATTGTCTAGACTATGGGTGATTCAAGTTCAAATGAGTCATCTATGGAAAGGACAAATGGAGCATCCGTAGGAAGCCAAAATGGAGCATCCGTAGGAAGCCACAATGGAGCATCCGTAGGTGGATCACAACTCTGAGTTATCACCCCAATGAACTTAGGGGGAATTTCTCTGAGTCAAAGATCAACCTCACTTAATCATACTAATGAGAATATTATTGCATTTTCAAGACCTGCACCTACCATAAGAAGTTTGTTCCAAAATCCAGAAGAAAGTCCTCTTGAAGACATTTATTGGGTTGAAAGAATAAGGTGTTCACTTGGATCAAGGAAAGATTTTCTAGCTCCTACAATTCTCCATGTCTACTTCCTGGACATCTAATCTTTCTCCTTGAGTTAAAAATCTCGGTTAAAGAAATGAGTGGAACATCTGCCTCGCAAATCTCTTAATCTACTGTGCTCAGTTCAGTTTCTTCAAGGATTTTATCTAGAGGGATTCTGTGTTGAATAGTACAGTGACAATATTTTTTGATCCAAGTGTGACTCGGTAAAGAAGACATCAGTACCAAGCTACTTGTCAACCATCCTCTACAGAATGGTAAGTGAGTGAGGTATGAATAAACTTCCTTATTTTTTCTTGGTGTCTCATATGCAGCCAGTGTTTAAATGAATTTCTTGAAAACTAATTTTTCCAGAAAGAGTGAAAATTTTGTCCAAGTCAAAATTTACTTTATCGATGGATATCCTTATCCGTAGATAGTCATTAATAACACTGGATTAGTTTCTTTGCTTTGTCTATGGATACTGATCATCCGTAGATAATTTTCTACATCTATGAATACTACTTTTGCTCCTCTACGAATAGTGCAAAAAGGCAGTGTCTATATCTGTAGAAAATTAAAATCTAAATCTCAGCATCTGTAAGTCATATATCTTTAGCTGAGATACATGTAGTTTACATAATATCTAGCATCACTGATCAGTAGCTTTGATGTTAAGCTGAAAAGCTCACGCAAAGTAGTTCTGAGGAGATTAATGAGTATTCCCTTAAGAATTCTCATACCAATATAAATAATTGACAAAACTGAGTTGAATACCTTGGTAGGAAATTCATGTTTTGAAAAGTTAGTTGGTGATCTCTCTCATGACTAAGTAACATAATGCTAGAAATTATGTTAACCACGTGTTTATGTACTAGTACCTTAACTATTCCTGGAATCTTTGTTGTATCTCAAGTGATTATCAACCATTCAGTACTTGATAATCCAAGAGATACTTGATATGCTCTAATTGGCTGCCTAGATGTTGATACTTGCAGGATAATCTCTTAATCAAGAAGACATAGCACAATTCATGCCAACTCCAAGGAAATGAGTTCAGGTCATGACTCAGAAGAAAGATTAGCTTAATGACTAATCAAAAGATGCAGCTGAAGCATCCAAGCATTTCTCAAAAGAGTCGAGTACACAAATCTCATGCACCATGCTATTGGAAGAAGTGACGTGCATGTTGTAGTGGAACTACACTGTGTTCCAAGGGAACAACATTTAACCAGATATCTTGCCAATGCTCTTAATGCAGCAACTCACTTGAGTTGACAAATGAGGTTGGTAAGTAATGACTTCTTATTCTCTTACATATCTGTGTTAAATGCAATCAGCCAGTGATTTCAATCTCTGGAATTATTTGTTTATTTTGTGTGTTTTATTTGTTTGTTTCTGTTTTGGTTATCATGACAAGTCAGTACAGTTGAATGATGTTATGCACTAAGTGAAGCTGTCTAGAAATGATCTTCTGAGTAATATTCAATGAGATAGCAAGCTAATTTTCTCACTGATATTAAATAGTTGATCATCTCTAGACATTAACAAGCTAGTGCATTGCTGGCCTTTGATCTTTCCATGGACAAATATTCAGGGATATCATTTGTCAAATGTCATACATTTAATAAATGATGTCAGCTGAATAAGTGTCTCGAAAATTCAAATAACATGCTTGCTACATTATTCAAAAGATATTGATTTTTCATTAATGTTTCTTGTCTAGAGATTTTTGTTTAATTTTATTTAGTTGAACATATATATATATGACCAGCTATTTAGTTTTATTCTTATCTTTATTCAAAATATCTTTGTCATGATAATCTTTGTAATCTGAGCTGAGACACATTTTTCACTCTAGGAACTCGCGTAGTCTCTTCATTTACACTAGAGTGATTTAATGCATGTCTCTTCAGTTCTCGTAACCCCCGTTTAACCCTAGTTAAACACACAGGCTTTCTAGCTACCCTATACCTATTTAGAGGCACAATCGTAGCTCCTCATCTCATCATCATCTTTTAAAAAAAAAATTACTAAAAATGGTTCCTGGTATTCTCGACATCTCTCCAGAAGAGTACCACCGGCTATCTCGAGTCAGCAAGATCCTTCTCCTACAGGAGAAGGTTGAGCAGCTCCTACAAGAGGAAATGGATGAAGTGAATGTGATGAGGGCAACCCTAGTTGCCCGCAACAGGCGTCGAGGTCCCGGAGGAGGCCCTAATGGAGCTCCTGGGGGGCAGCAGCAGCAGCTTAGCTGTTGTTTAGCTGCTTCTCCGATTGAGAGGGCTGGGACCTGGGAAAGGGGGGGGGGCTAGGCTGTTTTTGTTTTTGTTTTTAAGTTTTTCAATCAATGTATTCTGTAATTTTTCTTTTTTTTAATGAAATTTTAGGGGTTTTCCCCTTTGTTTGATTAATTGTTGTGTGATATGCATATGTGATTTCCTTTATGCATATTTAGATCTTTCAACATGTCTAACGATTTAATAAAAAAAAATTAATAAATTGCATGTTAACAAGATTTATCTCTAACAAAGAAGGGATTTGACAAACATCTCACAAAAAGAAATTACTGATAGAATTTGATCTGTTAAACTGTTTTTTTTTACTTGATCAAAGTGTGCCTTATGAATATCCGTAGACCTTTAGTTCTACAACTTTGATTAAGTTATCAAGAAGCCCTAATTGTTCAACTAACAGACTAGTGAGCTCTCTGAGCAACACAACAACTATTTCATCTGTTTTGCATGAACTCAATGAAGAAACATCGGAAGAAAACTTGAAGAAATTTGAAAGAATTTGACAATCTAATCAAGTTAGGTATTTGCAACTTCTGATGGTCTTTATGAGGAGGTTGTAACAATTAACGGGAAAACTGGTAATCCTGGACTTTAAGAGAATAAACCTTCAGTGGAGAAGGCTCTTAAAAGTTCATCACTGATAAAAGGAAGGTATTCATCTAATCTTTATCAGACTCTCACTTGCTAAAATCTATATCATTTTTCTTTGCCTTTTCAAAAACTGAGATGAGAACTGATTGGAATGACCCCCAAGTTCTCTACCCTATCAGTTGCAACCTAAATATAATAAACAACTCATAACCCCCTCTACAGTTTCTCAACAAACTGTAGTTGCAAAATTCTAGCAAATCTAAACCAGTGGGGAGTTATGAAGGAGTTAAGTAATGGTGAGGGCAGTAGTGAACATCAAGAAACCACTAGAAGACGTGTGAGGGTGAGATTACCGGCCAAACTGCCTTATGTCTTCTCAAAAAGGCATAATGGTTAAAAAGGATTAGCTCTTTTCTGGTTGTAGTCTCTCAAAAGACTATGATCATTGAAAAATGCTCTTATCCAGGAGCACTAATGAAGGATTGGGACACTGTGTGCAAAATGTGGTTTATTATCATTTCTGTTTCTTGAAGTAGAAAGAAAATATATGCACAGACACAGGGGGAGCACACACTATTCTTAAATTCAGTTTGATGCATCTTCTTCAAATGTGAGGATGCAGTCTCCAGTCCATTTCATCTCATTAAGTGATAACTACAACATTCAACTCATCAGTACTTGATTCTCCATTTTCTGAACTCTTGGAGAAGCTCCATTCACCTAGTGATCATTCTCTTTCAGAGAATTCGTTGGATCACTAGTCTCTTTTTGATGATCTTGATGTAAGCACTGTGCACTTAAATGTCACATTCAATCTTCACAGAACTTACATCAATTTCTACTTCACAAGCCCATTCTTCAAAATCCTCTACGAATATCCTTCATCCGTAGAAAGGTGTCTCTCAATCTACGGATAAGCCTAACCAGCGATTATCCGTAGACCAACAATATTGATTTCGATGACTCTTTCTCGAAAAATCATTCGGCTCATTCCAACTGAGTATCAAGGAATTCAATATAGTTGAGACATCTATAGGTTTGTGGGAAGGGAGAGAGTGGAGTGGCTGGCTTGAGACCAGGCAAAAGGAGAGGGAGAGAATAAGAGGCATGCTATTTCTTCCAGCATGGCAAATTGAGAGTTTTTGAGTACCCCTTTAGTAAGGGAAGGTGAGTTGTGTGAAGTGAGCCAGGATGAGATCCTGATGCAAGAATAGAGAGATTCCTGAGAGAAATCTTTCGATCCTTGAAGTGTTGGATTCATGTACCTAGATATCTTATTCAGTAACTAAGTTAATGCCTCTTCTATCTTACTCGTTGATAACAAAAAGGGGGAGAAGATAGAGAAGATAGGTTGTTCTCAGGGGGAGTTAGAAGGAGATCTCAGACTTCAAAATTTCTCTACTCTCGATTACAATCTATTGAAACCCCTTAGAAGAAGGTATAGACTAAGTTACAGGAAAGTATATGGAATCTGACAGCTTCAAGTTGTTTGTTTTTATTTTTGTAGCATCATCAAATTCTGTCCAGTAATAATCTCTATCTGAGGATCACTGAGAACATTGAAGGGTTTTGTTATCATCAACTTAAGGATTTATGCCAGTTCTAACAGTCATAAATAGGGGGAGATTGTTAGGGTTGACACATTTGGAATGATGATAACAAAATACTCAAGACAATAATTTGATCATGATACCGAAGCTGATTATCAGAAAGCTAGTTCACAGAAGCTGATATATCAAGAAGCTAACTAGAAGACATTTTATCTATCCAAGGTCTAAAAGCCACATCAAATGAATGGAAGATAGTCTGTCATCAAGTTAGGAAGCAATTCATAAGCAAGCCAACAGACGTCTAATCAAGCACCAAGTGTTTCAGTGGTAAGCCTGCCTAAACAACTCAGTAATGGTGAATCAATAAAAATGACAAGATGTTTTATCTAAAGATGAAGCTAAGTGTATCTGTTCTACAGATAAAGCTATGGAAATCTTATTTCATCTATGGATACGAGCTGAAAACATCAAATGCCATCAACGGATAGAAGCTGAGGACATCTTATCTCATCAACGGATAGAAGCTGGGAACATCTTATCTCATCTACGGATAAAAGCTGGGGACATCATATCTACGGATAAAATCTGAAGGAAGTTGATCTACAGATACAGCTGAGGATGTCATGTTTTATTTATGGATGTAGTTAAGGAGGTCATGGTTTATCTATGGATGCAGCCAAGAATGTCATATCCCATCTATGAATACAGTTATGGAATATTACTTTTACGGATATTCTGAGATTACCTTTCTACGGATAATTGACAGAGAATGGTAGTCTACGGATAAGGAATTAATACGCCTACTGATGTTCATCTCATTCAACATGAAAAACAAATCTATGTAACGGAATCTTTTGAAGGTTTCTTTACTTAACACGTTGAATGGAGGACAGTCTCAGAGATCATCATTACACACCCGTGACTAAAAGATGTTGGATAACGACACAGAAGATGTATGGAATAGGGAGTCAAACTGTAAATATTCGAAGGCTCAAATTCCTACAAATGAAATGTGAAGTCATCTATTGTCTTTATGTCTCGATGGATAAATAAGAGTTAAAGCAGCTACCTAGAAGTTTAACTTCTAACTGGACACAAAGGAAAAGCTTGACAAGCAGGAAGACCTATATGCAATACTACATGTTCACTTATCTCAGTTGATAGTGACTTGACAGTCGGGTAACCAAGGAAAGGTCTCTTTCATGCCGATGTCACATGGGCTTGGAAGCTAGGTCAATTGCATAGACTTAGTAATTCTTGAAGAGAGAAGCACACTCAATCAGAAAGCACCATTTGGGACTATACAAGTTTATCTATGATGCCAGCCAAGGCATTTCCCGAATAGGATAGTTTCTGAGACGAGCATGTGATCAAGCAGAACCAAAAATGTAATATTTTATTATGGTGTCGGTTTTGTTTGTAACACACAGTCGATGTATATAAGACTGTGTGGTATAGCATAGAAATGTATGAGAAGAGAGCACAAAGCTGAATGTAAAACACTTAGGCTCTCTTTCATCATCTGTGTAAGCAGCTGGAGTTTGTTGAAAAACAAAACCAGAGAATTCTTCAATATACACCTCAGGTGGGCTTTTTCCGAGAAACCCACCTGAAAAGTTTAAAAAGTTTGCTTGTCTCCTGCATTTCTTTTTAACTCGAAGAATTCATTTATGTTCACGACTTGACTCAATTTTAGTTAATTTGCAAGCACATATGTTCATACTGTAAAAAGTCTGAAAAGTTTTGTAAAATTAAATAGATTGTATTCAACCCCCCCCCCCCCCCCTCTTTCTACAATCTAGGTTGCATTGTTATGGGAATAACACTAAGATCTAAAGTAAAGGAGTTAATCTCTAAAGCCAATGCCAAAAGAACTAATAAAAGTGAAAGTTGTGCATTTGATGACTCTCTTGATGATGATGATGAGTTGGATGGAAGTGGAGGATCTGGAGTTGGTAAGAATGTTGGTTCAAAAACTGCTGGGAAAGCTGGAAACCAAGCCCAGGATGCAAGCAAAGAAGCTGCTCCTGAACAAGAAAAGAAAGATGTTGGTGCTACAGAAGAAGAGGAGACTGAAACACTTGAAACTTTGGAGGCAAGCATCTTAAGGTGTGCAATTGACAGTATCAATGTTGAAAAAGATGTTGTCACCAAAGAAGCTGTCAAAGAAGACAAAGCTACTATCATAGAAGACACTGTTAGGGAAGACACTGTCATGGAAGATGCTGTCAAGGATGAAACCAAGGAAGTAGTCAAGCCTAAAAGGACAAAATCCTTAGCCAGAGCTTGGTTTTCTAGACAGGAACCTGAAACTGAGAAGACTACTAAAGTAAAGAAAGGAAAAACAAAGTACTCAGGGAAAGAGAAAGCTACAGGACTTGGCAGGAAACTGAGGAAACTAATCTAAACAAAATTCTACAACAGTTTTGACTTGCTGAGAAAAGGAGTTCTAGAGATCAAGAATGTTGAAGTGAAGTTGGATGACAACAATGAAGCAAGCTTGTATGTCCTCTGGTATGATCAATCCAGGTCAGTAAGGGTTGAAAGGGACTTCACTATGGAACTTGTGTCATATGTGATAAATGAAAATCTGTCATACACAAAGAGGAAAGTCACAAGAAGAATTGATTATTTCTTCCTAGAGAGAATGGTGGATCTAATGCAAGGTTATGGCAATATACCCAATGAAGTCATGGAGCATGTTCTGATATATAAAGTTGAAAGAGATGAAGAATTTTATCAGAAACATGGGAACTTGATAATGCATGATGATGCTGATATTGCTAACCTATTGGAGTATTCTGATGAAGAAAATAATTGACATTGAAGATGATCTCCCTAAAGAGGAAGAGCAAGCCATGCCAAGTCAAGAGAGACCAACTGAAGCTGCACATGATAAGATTGTTGAGGAAATGGAAGCAGAAATCTTGAGCAAGTACCAGAACTTGAACAAGATGAGGAGCAAAGAACCTAACTTCCAACCTTGTGTGCTAGAAAATCCTCTGAGAATCAAACATGGAAGGGAGGAACTTTACTTGGATAGTTTCCACAAACTTAGAACCAGTGTACTGAAAGAGTTAAACTACTCAGTGGTTGGATCAACTCACCATCTAGAGCTACTGTGTTCTTTTGAACTTGAAGAAATTCTTCATAGAAGAAAAGGTGAAGATTCAAAGTTGGACAGGGCTAGGAGGACAACTCTCAACGCATTTCCTGGCAGGAGATTCAAGCTTGATCAAGACATCTTAAAATTCAGAATCTATGTCTTTGGTCAAGAGCAGTGGATGGATCTCCAGGATGCTCAACAGGTCAGCTCTAAAATAGCTCAACAGTACATTGATGAAATTGAGGATGATGCAATTTCCCTCATGGAAATATCTCTGGTGGATGGTCTCAGAAGATGTGTATCAGAAGCTCTCAGAAGAGAGGAAGAAGGCAGGCAGAAAAGAAGATCTTAAGCTCAAACTAGGTAAAAACTCTATAATTGCTCAATCATTCAGGAGCACTTATGTTTGTAGTCATTCTGATCTTTGTTAGTTAAGTTGTCAGCATGTGTAGCTTGTAAATTTGTAGTTCTTATCCATAAAAACAAATTGGGGGAGATTGTTAGAATTTATGAGTGATAGCTTAGAAGACAACTTAACTTTGTGTTTAGTAATACTTAATTTTATTAAGTAGAACATACTATCACAGCCAGAGTGTGTTCTTGTAGCCAATTAATTTGCTGTAATAAAATTGTTTGTAAATCTTAGAAGAAGTTCATTCATTTGTTCAAGCCCCAAGAAATACATCAGGTCGACAACAAGAATAAATGTTACTATCATATCCTTGACAGTAAGGTTACAAGAAGACAGCAAGTTGCAAGTCATGACAGCATATTCATACTGACAACAACATTGGCGGAAGCCTTGAGACAACAACTCTCTATTCTCCTGACAGCAAGTTTGGAATTCCTGACAGCATCTATTGTAGGGATTTCATACCGTCACCAAAAGCGTATTCTTGTGACAACAAACTTGGAAGTACAGGATATTGTCTCAAAGGGATAAACTTTGAATTGGGGATCTACCCCGTCAAACATGTGACAGTTTGGATGTTCAAGAAACAGGCGTGCTGCAGTATCCCAACACTGTATCAAGCCTGCAAAGACTACGACAGAAGCTTTGGAGATAACAAGACAAAGCTTACCAATCCAAGAGTATGACAAATCAACATCTATTGGGATTGTGTTAGCTTAACTTAGAATGTATCTAGATTGCTTTCTATGTATTGATAAATCGAATTGTATAGCAATTTAGGAAAGTCACATGGGTGTGCAAGTTATAAGGAGCTGCCACAAGATAATGACAGCAGCTCCACAAACCAGTGATGATAGAGATAGGATTAGTATACTTAGACTATCTCTTATTCTAAGTCTTGTAACAACTGAAGAATTGAAGCTTGAGAAAGACACACTTTTCTCAAGGTTGTAGCAACACTTTGCAAAATAAATAAAATATTTATTTTGTGAGTAAACTACTTGTGATTGCATTTCTTTTGCTGATAAACGTTAATCTTAGTTTTAGTTGTTGAAACATAAATTGAAATTAATCAGTATTGCATTCAACCCCCCCTTCTGCAATACTCAAGGACCAACAATTTAGTAAAATAGTTTGTTTTCTATTTAGATTTAGTAATAATGAGAAAGCAAGTAATTGGGAAGAAACATGTTTAAGGAGAGAGTGATTCATTAGGATGAAGATATTACATGCTAGAATTTAATGTTGATGTTATATTATGTATTTTAAAATAAAAGGGGTGAAACCCCTAAATAATCATTTTTAATAAGAATTTGCCAAAATACCCATCGGCGCAATAGGTGCCCTTAATACCAACGTGATACGCTACTGGCAGAGGAGTATAAAACATATACGATAGCAGATACATATTTTTCCAGCTGGGGTATTACAGTAGTTACGCCTCTGTGGTGAATCGCACATGGTGAATCACACAGACACGCTACCACAAAATATGTTAACGAAATCCTAGATACGCTTCTGGCTTTGGAGTATCGTACAAACACGCTACTGCACAAGGAGTATTTAAAGTCAAACACGCTACCACACAAGGAGTATCACCAATGCAATCATTCAAATCCCCCAAATTAGTGAACATAAAACCATGTTAAAGCCAATCACACACATATATATACAATCAATATCACAATATAAGCCTCCAAACTTACAATGAGGTTCAATAGAGAAAGTCAGTTAATGGCAGGATTGAATTTGAGGAGCTCTTGAGTATTGAAAATGGTATATGTAGTGTGTGTTGTGTTTGATGTGTGTCTATATAGTTAGATTTGATATTTTGCAGATACCCTGTTGCCTTGCCTGTGCCGTATCAGATCAGATGGGTAATTTGGGCGACAAACTCGACAATGGGTATATCTGGCCATCAGTCAATAAAACATAAGTAAACAAAAATAAAAATGACGATAAATATACTAATATTTGATATAATATTAAAATAATAAAAAATATTAAATAGTTGTCCTTTTATATTTATTCAAAATCTTGGTAAATGACCTAGACGAAACAGAGAATTCAAAAAAAAACCTTAATTTTATGTTAGAAGTATTATTTTATCTAAAAACATTTTTTGTAGAATATTTTTTAAAATATTTAGAGAAATTATTATAAAACCGCTGTGAAGCGCGGTTTAGAAAACTAGTTTGCAAAATGTTACAAACAATGTTGCAACTGCGCAACTCAGGGTTAAATCCAACCAAACAAGATGACAATTCAACGGAATTATTGTTACATATACATGTTTATATGTGTGTGTGTGTATAGATCTTAAAAATGAGATGATTAAAATTAAGAAACAAATCATACAAATCTTATTATATACAAGAAAAAGATAAACAAAACGAACATATAAAAATGATTGTTTTGCTTGTTGTTGAGTATTCGATGATATATGATGACTTCTCCTCTTTGCACATAATTGAGGATGATGAAAGAGGGATAAAGATGAAATAGGGATAAAGAAGAACACCGACTAATAAAAGAGAAAAACATGAATTGCAAATTCGATAATTTGATTACAATCCGAAATTAAAAGGTGAGAACAACAAAGAAGAAAGAAGACGCCAGAAGGAGTACGAAAAAAGAGGAAGAAAAAAATGAAAGTAGAATAGAACGTAGTTTTGAAAAATAAAAAGTAAAAATCGTTAAGTTGAAAAAAAATACAAGGCACCGTAATTTTGAAAAAGAAAGTGAAAAATCCCGTATATATGGGGTAAATGCTCTATATTTTTTTAATGAAAATAAAATCGAGATGTACATCAAACATATTTGGAAAACATGAAAGTACAAATTTTTTAAAAAAAATTATAGGTATATTTGATCAAATTTTACCGATCAGTGTCTTAATAATTTATTTTGCATTCACCCCTTGTTAGGCCACCGCGCATTTTTGTGAAGCCCACGGGCTCCAATGTGGACTTGGTGGGTAATTACAGTTTTTAATATGGAACTATTATTAAAACTAACTCTTTATTATTTATTTAATAAAGAAACAGGCACATGGTTGCTTTGCTTGTCATTCGCCAGTCAGCAAGAAACAAACAACATCAACTTCAAAAAGTGTTTTTGGCATATCTATCCTATCAAAACCTAATAGAGTAATAGATTTCAGTCTTGTTATGATTTATTTAGGACAATAAAAAACAAACGCAGAATCTATCTTTAAATATATTCCTTTTTTCAAAATTTATTTGATGTGCCATAATTCGAAATTTGGCAATCTTCAAAAAAACGAAGATGATACCAGTAGACCAAGAGGTCACCGTTGTATATAATCTTTGTTAAGAATCATCACGGGCCTTAATTTGATTTCCCACGCAGAAAGAACACATGGCTCTTCAACCTCCTGGTTATCATCTCTTCTTGACTCTTCTTCATATTTATTTATTGCCCATATATTCAAATAATATGCATGTGTGTGTGTTCTTGTATTAAATTTTGTTATTCTTATTTTTATGTTTCAATATTGCTTTAGATATTGAGTTAGCAGCATGCAACCTTATATTCATATGTTGTTTGTAAATTTATTGTATTTCTTGATCATTCATTATTCATATATATGTTATGTTAGTAATTTTGATAAGGATCAAGTCTTGTATTTTTGAAAAATTGTCTCAGGCACATATAAGATTTCAATCAGGACATTTGTAGTCTTTACTCGATTCATAAGCTGCTAACCTGGAAGTATCTTTATTCTTAAAGAAATAGAAAACCCGATGTTGAAGTCAATTTTCGTCACACGACAGATTCGAGAATTTAGTGTGTTGTACATATTTCGAAAGATGTATGTTTTTGATGTTTGTGGACAGGAACAACAGGACTGCTCACATAATATTACAAGTCAAATGGTGGAATATTTAGTTGAATAGTAGGTTTTACAAGTGGTTGTAGTACATAGTGCCTATCGAAAGCTTAACCAATTCAACTTTCTACTATGTTCCCCTTGCCGGCTCATTTTTGTTGTTCTTGTATAGATTCTTTTGTTTGAGTGTTTATAAATATATAGTAGCCAAGTTAGTTCTAGGTATGAAACTATCATTTACAAATTGTTGATTTTTTCGGGTTTTAGAATTCTTGGAACAGAAAGAATGAACAAAAAGATGTCTGTTCTTCTAAGAAGCTTATTGATGGGCTTAACCATAATTGTATTGACAGGAGAAGAAGTTGTTGCTCAAGAAAAACAAGCATGCTTGCCTGCAGACACTGGTCCTGTCATACCTACAACTCCATTAGTCATCTTTCTCGAAAAGCTTCAAGAAACAGCCCTTAATAGTTATGGTCACAAAGGATTTGACCCCAAATTATACGTGGACATGTCCTTAAAATTCAATCTTTCTGATACTTATCAAGCCTTTAACAAGCTCCCCAGGACTGACAATGGTTCTGTATTGGCACCTCATTTGGATGGATTTCTCAGTAAATATATGAATGCCGCTGGTGATGATTTGGTGTATGTTGAGCCTGTTGATTTTGTTGCTCAACCTGCTGGGTTTTTGCCTAATGTGGAAAATGTAGAGGTGAGGGCTTGGGCATTGGAGGTACATTCCCTTTGGAAGAATTTGAGTCGTAAAGTGTCAGACCGGGTTCTAGACCATCCGGATTTGCATTCGTTGTTGCCTCTGGAAAGCCCGGTTATGATTCCAGGATCGCGGTTTCGAGAGGTATATTATTGGGATTCTTACTGGGTAATAAGGTGAGTATGTCAGCCACTATGAATTTATGCTAGTCTAGTACGTCTCATTCTTACATCTTTGTCATTCAGAGTATAACTCCTTAGAAGGATAGTTATATCCTTTTTAATTCCCCAACATTTTGTTTTGTAATAGAAATTGCATTCCATAGACATGATTTTAGGATGATGGTTGCTAAACTTAGGGAGTATGAGGTTTGAGTTGTGTCAGAAAAACAAATTGATTTGTATATATAATATAACATTGATCTACTAATAAGATTTTCACAGAAACAGCCTCTATACTTCTTGAAGGAGTAAGGTCTTCTTACCTCTCTACCTCTTGAAATAGGAATACGGTTTACTTGGATAATGATAAAACGTAACCTTGCTTACTATTTGCAGGGGCTTGCTGGCAAGTAAAATGTATGACACTGCCAAAGGAATTGTGACTAATCTTGTATCAATGATAGAAAAATTTGGACACGTCCTTAATGGTGCAAGGGCATATTATACCAATAGAAGGCAAGTTCTTTAAGTTGATGGTAGAAGTCAAACTTTTCTTCACATATAGCATGTTGTTGTTCCTTGCTCTAACTTATGTTCTAGTCATGCATGAGGCATAGCTGCATTAGTATTCTGTAATGCAAGTAGTCCAGCTTTCTCTTTATGATGGTACTTGGTAGTACTTTTGTGCTTCATTTTTTGAGCTTAATTATTGGTAGCTGTTATAAGTACTGATCTGGGGCTAACTGTTCCGCAGCCAGCCTCCACTTTTAAGTGCAATGATAGTAGATATATATAACAGAACTGGTGATTTGGACTTTGTTCGAAAATGTCTGCCATCCCTGATCACTGAGCATAACTTTTGGAATTCAGGTATCAGGGCATCTCTCTCTCTCTCTCTCTCTCTCTCTCTCAATCTACTATATATGTTAACTTATTGTCTCTTGGAGTTGGTTTGATATTTCTACCGCTACTTGTACTGTCCAATCTTTATGCCAATTGCTTGTTTATATTTTCTTTAATTTCCAACTACTTGGTATGCAACTAATTTTAGTACTTATTTCCAATGCCTGTGCTGTTTAAGGCATGCATAGGATGGACATCCTGGATAGTCAAGGAGCAACTCATTATTTGAGTCGTTACTATGCAATGTGGAATGAACCGAGGCCAGAATCATCAACTATTGTATGTTTTAGTTATCTTGACCCCTGCCAAAGAAAAAACTTGAGAAAAAATATTTGGCGTTCATGACTCAGTCTTGTGAACTAAGCTAGTGTCATCAAACATTCTGTCACAGGACAAAGAAACTGCTGAGAAGCTCTCGAATTTTTGTGAGAAACAGCATCTGTACCGTGAACTTGCTTCAGCTGCTGAATCCGGCTGGGACTTCAGTACAAGATGGATGAGGTAATACCGTAACAAGTTTTCAATCATATCATGCATATAAGAGAAGTATGTAATCTGCTTTGCAGAAGTTCTTATCTTGCAAAAGAATATTATGGAGACCTAACAGTAACTTTGACTGGGGATAGAAATTATAATTCATAATTGTTCATTGCAGGAATGCTTCTGATCTCACAACTTTGTGTACAACTTCAATTATACCTGTAGACTTGAATGCATTTATACTAAAGGTATGGTGTAAAGGCCTCTGGTTTCTGTCCAACAAGCCACAGACATAAACTAAGTCCTACTTCATATATTGTTGCAGATGGAACTTGACATATCCTACTTGGCAAATGTTTCCCTAGATAAGAGCACTGCTGAACGCTTTGCAAAAGCATCAAAAGCCAGACAAACTGCAATGAACGCTGTCTTGTGGAATGAAGAAATGGGACAATGGCTTGATTACTGGATCGATGCCAACTCTTCTAGCCAGGTATGGACCATAGTGTTTCTTTACACCATCATCCCGGATACTGACAGTTACACCCAATCATATTTCTTTTACATTGACACTTAGGTTACTTGCAAATGGAAGGCATTAGACCAAAATCAAAGTGTATTTGCCTCAAACTTCATCCCTTTGTGGATTCAGCCATTTAATTCAGGTTTGTAAAATCTAAATTATACCATAGTAAGATTTTCCATGTCTTGTGACTTCGCAAATTGACCATAAAATGATATGGTTTCAGTTGTCATCAATTTTAGAAAAGCCTATAGCAGTTCTCACCTGGGTAATTAGATTCATACATTGTTGCCTATTGATAGTCCAACCTCTGATCTGAAAGCCTAAAGCTTTACAGTAATCTTTAGGATTAGCTTATCAGATTCTGAAATGTATTTTATACATAGTTGCTGTCCTGATCATTTACTGATGTTGCTTTTTTCGAACCTTTTTGAGCATGTATAGACAATGATCTGGTGGAGAAAGTTTCTAAAAGCCTTCAACGTTCAGGCCTTCTCCGTGATGCAGGGATTGCAACTTCTTTGACGAATACAGGACAGCAATGGTAAGCAAAGCGTTTGAAGAATGCAGTAATTTTCCGTAAATATTAACAGCAGTAGCTACTAGATACAGTAAGATTATCACTCTACCAGACCTACAATTTTAGTAATTAAAACAGGGATTTTCCAAATGGCTGGGCTCCACTTCAACACATGATCGTTGAAGGCCTAGTCAAGTCTGGATCAAAAGAGGCAAGGTCCTTGGCAGAAGACATTGCAAAGAAATGGATCAATACCAACTATGCTGCATACAAAGAAACTGGTACCATGCATGAGAAATATGATGTGGAGAAGTGTGGAGCATTTGGCGGTGGTGGCGAATATGTGCCCCAAGTAAGGATTGCATCATACTTCAAATTTCTGCACTCTTTCTATGCCAGTAACTTTCAAAGTAGATAGCATCAACTTAAAGTTTGAAACTGTTTTGTGATTTGGCATATGTTTTTTGCAGACCGGGTTTGGTTGGTCGAATGGAGTTGTCTTGGCATTCTTGGAGGAATTTGGATGGCCTAAAGACCTGAAAATAGGTTGCTAGTGAGGGTGAAGTTGAGGTTTTCTGATTTTTACTGATTTTGAGAAGATGACTTCTTAGTAATGCAACTTATAAAGCAGCTAATGTGTTGCTGGTTTATGTACAATAATGCTTCTATCTCAAATGTGATTATAGTTCGATAGATTCTAATTACGAACGAAATCTACAAAATTATAACTGTTGGTGTGCCTTTATAAGAGAGATTTCCGTCCCCTTGCCAGAGATGACACATTTTCTCTTAGTACATTTAAACACAGGCTACGCGTAAATTCTAATTACGAAAGAAATACACAAGAAATTAATCGCTTGTTCTGCCCTTCTAAGAAAGATTTCCAGATGAGATCTCCCAGCTTTTTGTGTGTGCTTGATTCTTAGCAATGCATATACACTTGGAAAATACTTCGATCATATGTTAGTATATAAAAGAAAAACTTAATTATTGTAGATTGCTAACAAACAAATAAATACTTTCAGAAATGGATTGGCACACAATGTAATAATTAAATTTAGATGTGTTTTGAAAGCCCAAACTTTCAGCTAATTCTAGTTACAAAGATTACGAATAAATGAATTAGCAAACAAAAAAGAAAGATTACGATTAAATGCTAAAACGGTCCACATAATATAAAAAAAATCCATGAAAAATGACCCAGTCAGATCTCTGGAGACTGGTTTTGATACTTAATATATAGCAAGTATAGAAGAAATTTAGCTTAGAATACATGCCTCAGATTTCTGAGTAAAATACACTAAATTGACAACAGAACCTCAGATTTCTGAGTAAAATACACTAAATTGACAACAGAAACCACAAAGCTCAGAGTTAAATTACCAAATTCTTGCATCTTGCTGACTAGTTATCTTGCACCATCAAAAATTTCTTCCAAATCGCCAATATGTTAATATCGATGCTAGTGTAAGTCTCCTCGCCATTTTAATTTACACTCTTTTCTGTTTCCATTTCTGTAGGACGCATAACATCCGAACCGAACCCCTTCCAAGCCAGATTAAAGTGAGCTCAGCTTACCATTTGCAAAAGCACGGCATGAGATGTCCATGTAATAGCACAATCATATAGTACTGCCTGGCAAAGCTGCTTACGAAACGTTATGAGACCTAGACGGCTCACCAACTCCAGACGATTCAACTTTTACTCTTCGGTAGAACAAAACATAAGCAGCGGATGTCCTGATATCGGCTTCACTAACGGGGGAAACATGGGAATCATCAAAATGGTACCATCTATCATCATGAATAAGCTGCAGAATTGGTAGATGACAAAAAGTAAGCTCACCAAGTTCAAAAATGTGGCACAAACCTCTTCAAAAAAAATCAACTTTAAACATTGCAGGAATATGGCAGCTTTTTATACACCGATAAAGATGAACATATAAACAATCTTCTAATTGCTTACTCTTGATCTTCATTCACAAACTTATTAATATGATTTGGCAAATAGCCGAATTAATAAGTACAATATACATTTGAGAACATAGAGTAGAAAACAGATATAGAACGCTAAACTCTTGTAGACATCCTATGAGCATGTCCAATGGCAGTACTAAAATACGTGTAGCTATTGCTATACTATGAAATCAAAAAGTGAATTTTGATGTTACAAAAGAAGTTGTGCTTCTATGCAAATTTTAAAATGACACCAATTACATCTAATTATACCTGTATTTCAACCACCTAAATACCTAATATTTAAAGGCATATTTTATTTGTCACTGTTACTTTAGTTTTTAATTTCTCTCCATTATTCCACTCGCATTCTGATGTGGCCCCTTTATTGATGCGAGTACAAAAGCCATGCCTGGCCAAATCATGGTATCCCTTCCCCTTGTACATAAGACAAAGTAAAAGAATAGACTAATCGGAAAGCCACTAGGATTGGATACCCTTCCCTGCCTAGATGAACCAAGAAATCACTAAAATGCTGAACAGAAGCATCCTGACAGGTGGACAAGTATATGATGCCGATTAAAGAAATCCTGAAGTGCGCCCCACAAATTTACCTTGGAATAAGCAGAGTAATGCCCACCACCAAGGCCACCATAATGGTTGCTGATGGCATATAGCTCATAAACATAAGGTTGTCCAGAGGCATCCTTAGTTTTCATATATTTGCTTAGATCAAGATCATGAACCGGAAAATTAACAAAGGTGTCAAGTTTGTTCTTTAAGTATCTGCTGTACGAGAACCGCTTCAAATGAAACACAAGAATCTCGGGCAACCTCCACAAATCTAGCTTCTTGGTTGCTTGCCTGTGTTTCTTGCAACGAGGGCAGTACCTGCATTTTCAATATAAATAAATACAAATTGCTTCTAATATAGTAATATATGAGTACGTCAAAATTACTCCTAATTTACCAAATTAACAAGCATACCACATATCATCAGGCCCTAAAGGTTCCTCCTTCAGAAATGCATCCAAACATGAAAACAAGGAGATGGCTTCTGGACGGGTTTTCTTCACAGCTGGCCCCGTCTTATGCACCTCAGGAAGATCCTTGAGGTAGCTTGCATCATATAACTCATGCTCTTTTTCAGTCCAATCCAGCATTACCTTGACCAATCTGCCAGGTTTTATAGGAGAATCCTTTGCAATAGGTCTGCAGGACAAACCCCTGTCATCAGTTATGCAGAGGCGGAATGATAGCTCCCTGCTTGATATGTCCTCCATGTCGACCTCGTTCGTCGATTGATCCTCATCCCCCGAGTGAGCACTGCAGTCCCCAGTTGATTGTTCACAAACCTCTGAGGTAGAGCCACTTTTTTCCTGACTAAAATGTTTTGAGGAAGACACAAATGCTTTCCTTTTCAATGGAGAAAGCAATCTATTCACAACAAGATCTATATCAGCCCCACTTTCTACGTCTTTGACATAACTAACAAGTGGGGCCAAGAAAAGCTTCCACTCTCTACCCTTGAGATTCTCTGGTGGACATCTGAAAACAAAGTGCACTCAGTTAAAAAATATCGTGTAAATATCTAACAGAAAAAAGGCTATAGAGGAACATGTAGTTCTTAATTGATCATGAGGACAGAATCAATGGTCACATGCACACATCTGCAGAAGGTAGTAGTACTCCATTTCAATTATGATGAGATAGAATCAATGGTGGTACACGTATATGCATCAAGATTCAGAATGTTATATATATTCAGCTACTAGAACTTTTGTCGATTGATATTCTTAATAAATGATGAATACGTAGGTATTTGTTCTTTTACTTGCCCATTCTCATTTTACAGCGAAAACTAGACCCCATCTATCTATATATATAAGCATTCCTAATACAGTGCAAGGGGATAATTAATCCAGTACAAACACAATCAAGCACAAAGCTACTCCAAAAAGTTGATGCATTAATGTTGGACACAAGACACTCATAAATCCTCATGCTCCCTCCAACATAGTGAGTAAATTGCAGTCAATGTAAGTTTACTAATTAATACAAGGAGATTAGTGTAATAGCTATCAATGTAAGTCTGGAATCTCACTTATCGAGGTAACGGTGGCATATTTCCACTTTTGTCAACTCTGAACTTGTTTTGGGATGTCTGTAGGCAACAATATGTTCATTGTCTTTAATGGAAGACAATGGTTCCAGAGGGACTTCCAGGTATCGATATATAGTATGTTCATAGACCTGCAGATTTATATAACAATCTTTTAGTGAACCTGGAATACTTAGGTTACATACTCAAATATGTTACTGAAGAGTAGTAACTACCTCTGCAAGCAGCAGGCCTTCATCATCCTTTAAGCAACATGCAGAAGCCACCGCTAATTTAAGATCTTTGCAAGCACCATTCTTTAAAACAGTGACAGAATATGGCATTGGAAGACCACTACCATCACCATAAAATACAGAAACAGTCATTGTCCGTGTGGCAGTTGAGGGTAATGGCAAAGACAAGTACATGAAGGGATCAAATGCAATCGAAATCTTATTGCAATCTGGGCAAACCAGAGTTGACTTGTATTGACCCTGAAAATTATGGCATAAGAAGTTTCAAATAAATTATTCAGCAAAAGATACATTTAGTATGTAAACTATAGATGGCCCATCTCTGCAGCAGAATAATACCAAAGCAAAAAGTCCGTGTCCTAGGGTCAGTTTAATATAATTATCTTTCTGGTTTATGGGTTTGTGGTTGAAGGAGAAACCAATTAAAAGAAGAAAAAGAATTAGATAGTCACACAAATAGCCAATAACAGAAGAAATTAATGAAATAGTTGGTTCAAAGAATCAAAATCACTATCTCAAGTTATCTAAAAAAAATCAAGAGCTGCAGCTACTTATACAGTGCTGAAGGAGAAACTAATCAAGAGCTGCTGCTACTCATACAATGAGAGTATGAGACAGCAACATTTACTAAAAAATTTCCTCAACAACAGTAACAACATTATATAAAGATATCTGTAAATTGCAATATTCTACTAAAAATGGATATTGTACCTGGCAGACATCAACAATTATTGAATCGTTTCTGGCCTTGTGGTATCTCCAGTACTCATCTGCGACTTCCTCATCAGGACGACCATCGCAATCCTTTAGTTCAATATAAGGCTTTTGTTTAACACGATTCAAATCTTCATGCAACCCATCCAGCAAGAAGGCAAGGAGTTCCTGAGAAAAACGAACATTAATTACTTTATACTCCTCACATTAGGTGGCTCAAGTAATTTTTTTTGATTTTGCGGGGCAACTTGCACGTGCGGTTCTCTTAGGGGCTTTGGACTTTTCAAACTTAGCAAACTGAAACATACAGATCGATGACCTAGTCACTTGAGAAGGGTGCATACTTACTAATCTAAGATGGAAAGCAAGGTTTTGTATCATTACAGGGCATCATTAAAAGTACTGAATGAACAGTAACATTAAGAAGAGTGAAGCAGGGCAAGAAACAAAAGCAAGGATAAAACGGGAAAAAAAAACAAGATAGATAGAAATAGGGTAACTCAACCACATAAGAATCACTAGCCCTAGGGTTTCCCAACCGCAGAAGGGAGAAAAGATAATGGATTGCAAGTTGCAACCCATGAGAAAAAGACTAAATTCAATATTCCATAATTCACCAATCATATCTAAGAAAATATAAAGGGTCACATTGCTTATATAGAGAATCAAAACCCTAGTAACATAAATTAATGGACTAAGCCCCAAAACAAATGGGCAATTTATATATAATCTACATTTTAAATGAACTGCTAGCCCCAAAGAAAAAAAATTTAAAAAAAAAACACCAAGTTCCTACACTAAATATAATTAAACTACTTACTAATAAATTAATCTTTGTTACTGTTTTATTTTATTTGTTTAGGTTCAAAAAATCTGTCTTACATTAAAAAGCACTTTGGCTAGATGCTTTGCTAACTGTTGTCCAACTGTATAACTTGACCTATCTTAAGATTCCCTTCAACTGCGATTATCAACAAATTATACGATATTGACAACACAAGCACCGAGCAAGGCACATGTAATTAACATTAAAGTAATCAGGGTCACCAAGAATTATATGACTGACTTGAGAATCATGCTGGTTGTATCCACTAAACTGGGGGGCAAATCGGCCAAGTTTTCCTTTAAATTCGCGTGGTGCAATTGATGTCCGTCCAGAAGACCAGATCTTTCTCAATAATTCACCAAAAGCAACTGCAAGCTCACCCTGTAAAACTACATTAATTAGATTCACAAGCATATATATATATATATATATATATATGCAAATGGAACTCAGTGAAATATTAAATGGCACATACATGCATTCCTAGGGGATTTTGCTTGTTGATCTCATCAGTATAATCTTGCAAGAAGTACTCAACAAGGGGTGGAGTATGGACTAAACACTGAAGTGAACTATTCATAAAACATGTGTTCCCCAAATTCTGCAGACCCGCCAAGCCTCCACTACTTCCTTTCAGTACAGGCTTTAAAATGTCGGAAGTATCTTCCACGTCTGTTAATACTGAACTTAAACTACTTCCCTGATGCAAACTTGAACTATAACCCAATGAATTACCATTGGACAAAGTGGGCCCCCCCGCAATTGTCAAAGATGATCTCAACGGCTCTATAGGAATCAATGCCAACTCATTTCCAGTTGAATCCATGCCAAAACCAGTGGGTAGAATTCCATCGACTTGCACCTCTAGAAGAATCTGCGTCAAATTTAAAAGCTTATTATAGGAGTTTAGACTGATCAAAGCTAGAACAGGGCAAAGTTGGAGATTAATATACATTTAAACATATTAAAGAATATAGGAAAATGAAATCTACACTCGAACACTGTATACCATAAAAGAGAAAAACTAGCTGAAGATTTTGGAAAAAAAACTGCAGCATATATATAGACACAAGCATACAACATTGTGCCTATCTGAGCATGTGCTCAAGAGATTGTCAATCATTGCTTAACATCACTTGACTAATGCCAGATAGAGTTAGAAGTAGAGCAGTCTTTTGAAAGCTTATACTGTAATCGGGAAAGGATGAAAAAGGAGTTGAGACTGTAGCTTGGCGTGTCCTAGCATCTGTTGGTTGATTTCATAAAAAATTACAGCAATTACTTAGTGGAGAGAGAGAGAGCTTAATTTTTTCTTGGTATAATATTATTAAAAATATTACTCACCTCTACTCAACTTATTAAATACATGTTTCAACTACAGAAGGGTTTCACAGGGAAAAGATGAAAAATATAGATTAAAGTGCACTTCGTGTACCTACGGGTGTCAGATCACTTGCAATATTCCACTTTAAAAACTACCCCTTGTTATACTGCATTTTTATTTTCGTTACATTTGTATGATTCCATTAAATATCTTCAAACTCCGTAATAATTATTAGTTGATCCTGGGGATATAATAGTCTTTAACCAATTAAATATATATATATATATAAATATAAATATATATATATATATATATATATCCAAAAATAATCTATTTCCCTTACCATATTCAACTTCTTCCTTCATGCTGTGTAAATCTATGGCGTGTAAACATATACATATATACATGTGTATATATTATATTTATATGAACTTTACTCAAATTCATGTAATTATAATTTTTACCCAAATTTCAGCAAACCCATACAAATTTAACTCCCTTCTCAATATATCTATAGACATATAAATTCTCCTTTACACATATATAAATAACAAATTGTTTCTATTACACGGTGAAAGTAGTTGCTTTGATGGTGACGGAAGTGGTGATTGAAAGGGAATACAAGTCTATATCTAATGACCAGTGAGAAGCAAGTGGTGATTTAGAATTTACTTGTGTTCAATTTTGTTATCAGAGAGACAGAGACAATGTGATGGATATGGAAGTAGGTTATGTAATTATAGATTTCATAGAATATGTACGGATTATTGGCAAGGACAAGGGGTTTATAATTTTAGATTTGTAATGTTTTTTAGTTGTTTATATCTAATACTATCTATTGTTATCTGGGAATCCTTGATTAAGATTAGGGTTCATAGAATGAATTGGGGGTACTTCCCAGTAAAAGAAGTACAAACTACAGGATGCTGTTTAACTACATTTTGTGGTTATAATGTGCTCTAACATTAAAGAGTTCAGCTGTACATTAACTGTGCTCTCAAGCTTCTAGTTGGAGAAGCAAAGGTAAAGAATTAAAAAAGTGTTGAGGACACTTCCTCTTGCATGCACCCAAATTAAAAAAGGGCGCAAGGAGAATTATTTTAAAAGGTATCAGTGCTTCTCTCACAATCATCCTATTTATGGGAAGAAACTTTTGAGAAGAAATTTATATATTTCTCTCTCTTTTTTCTCTCCTCTCCATTTTTAGCTCAAGGGCAGGGTAAGAGAGAATGTCAGCACACGTGGAAAGAGGGTCTTATGCATTTATTTATTTTTAAAAACACCTAGTCACAGAGAAAAAAAATAAATTAACTGCAAGTCAAGAGGACTCACAGATTGGTTCATCTGCAAGTCAGATTCCTCCAAGGTTTTGGTTGAATCCCCCAGTAATGCCTGCTTCCGGTTATTAAAATAATCCCAGATTCGTACCTGATAGACCACTTTTAGAGTAAGATTATAGATAGAAAACTTTTATGTAGACACATGTGCGAATGTATGTGCTTTGTTGGAAAAAGAGACAAGTTCCAAAATTTCTGAAGGACACAGAACGGATTCATTGTTTCAAAAGATTAAAGATATAACAGACCTTTCCTGTATCAGTCCCCTTGAGTGAACACACCCTTTCATAAAGCTCATGCAAAGAAGCCTGAATATAAAATAATTTCATAACACATTAAAAAGGACACCATAATTTACAACAATCAAGGTGCAAATACAAAACTAGGGTATCCATAGTGAACACCCTTTCATAAAGCTCATGCAAAGAAGCCTTAATATAAGATAATTCCTAACACATTAAAAAGGATCCCATAATTAACAACAATCAAGGTACAAATACAAAACTAGGATATCCTTAGTGAAGACACACGCTAAAAGGTTTGTGACCTGTGACAGAAAACCTGATCTGATACATGATCTGATACACAAGACTGACACAGAGTCACAGACTAGCAGCAAAATTTGAAAATATATATGGCAGCAAATCTCAACTGCTTAGCTTTTATTATATTAAAGACGATCAATATAATTTATTTTTATGCACGGCCGGGTTTCAATCAATTATCCAGATATGTCTCATTTTGGTTTTAAAATAACTGAAACACAGAGTACTTGATTATTAATTTCATACACTATATAAAATATTGGGTTAACGCTATTAGAAGATTTAGCTCTTCAAATGCCTACTTCATGGTAACATGACCCAGAGGTACAGATCAGTTGTGTTTACAAAACATTGTCATGATGCAACTGCTATGAAAAGAAATTTATGATATCAAGCAGATAATAATGGTAGAAGTAATAAAACACTGCATTTTTCAAACTATTCTTCAACTGGATTCTGAAAGCATTTAATTTTGTTGTTGACATCTCTAGAAAATTCAAGCACACTGTAATGCAGGTGCTAGTGCCTAGTGATTCCAACATGTCAGAATCGCACTAGATGTCAAGGGTTCCAGTATATTAAGACCTGTTGTCAGTTAAGGAAAGCGAAGTAACAGTAGTTGTCTACTCAAAACTCATTTGACTTATCTAGAGTCTAGAATAAGTTCTATAAATAGTGCAAGTGATGTGATTGAGTGGGCAGGTTAAATAAAATGTGGAAGTCCAGAAGAGGCATTATTTCTTAAGAACCAACACCAGACTCCCCCTCTATATATGTCTAAGTTTTCTCTATTCCTATTCAGTATTTTATTTATAAAATATGTAGATCTCTTAGTTTCTTCATAATCAGCTATATGGCTATACCTAACAACATATATGTTAATTGTTATTGCAGCTTATGAGAATCACATGGAAATCAATTATCAGTCAGTTATTAGAAAGAACTCAACATGAACAAATAGATTTAAGCATTACCTGTTTTAAGTACAATTAATTGAACCTTCAAGAAGGAATAAAATGATATTTACCTTTTTACTTAGCCTTATAGTTGACTCACTGTCATCTCGGCCATCAATCAACTTCAGGCATAGAGGGTATACCTCCACAACTAATTCCTGCCGAACACCAACCGAAATCATCTTCCTGGGTAGTACTGGTCCTCCTTTATACCTATAGGGTTCAATATGATGCTAAGATTTATGAGCACATATTTACGTGCAACATAACATAATTAAATTCTCATGTTCCAACTTCTGTGAATTTGGGAGCCTTATTATGAAATAAAAATTTAAAAGGGATTTTGAGCACATCAAATCAAGATTACTATGTTGCCCTATAGATCTAGAAAGGAAAGAAAAATCAAATCCTTAACTAGATGTTCAAAGATTTAGCAACAAAACTGTGTATTAGTAAGAGCACTTCTTAGACACCAAAGGTATTAACTCAGCTTAATTGTAATTGGTACAACGGAATGCATGTGATATTTCTATAGTAGGCGTCATCTCTTCTTCTGGTAGCACGTGTTGCAATATTTCACCTTTACCGTACGATAACTATACATTGTGTAGATGTTGCAAATTCCAACCAGTCCTCTACAACTCCTCATACAGAACGAAGTGAAAAATTAGAAAAAGAAAAGAACGCCTATTCAAATGTAAGCTCTAAAGTCACTGTAAAAAACAAGGGAAACAGTTTTATCTATAAGTGAACATTTATTGTTTAAGTAACCATTTGTTTATTATTATAAACGTACTGCAGCATGATGGTCACTAAAAAGAGAAACTCCACAACCACCCAAAGCAAATTCTAGTTTAAAGTAAAGAACCCAACATGGAAAAAAACAAAATATATCACAAAAGGATAGAAGACACTTGGGAGGACAATAGTCAACATGTAAAGTATACCTACCACTCAAAAAGTTTCTCCCAAACGTCCTGAGATACTACAACATAATCACGTTCTTCCTCGAGGTTATCGAGCAGTTGAAGGTCCTCGCCCTCAAAGTTACTTCCTGTAGCAACTATATTGCTATTATCAATCGGTCCGGGTCTATCCGCAGCATCTGAAATTAAAAGATGAGGCTCTGGTAAAACTTCATCATATGGATAAGCACCAAATCCAGCATACTTTTTCCATAAAGTGAACCATCTGCATAGATGAGAAATAAAGGAGTTACTAGCACATATAATTACACCTAATTAGTGTATAAGAAGATGCTTCTACTCCCCTTCTTTATAGTACATGCAAGTTATAAGTAAAGCAGAAACCAAATTGACTTGTAGCAGACACTGTCACGACCAGCTGACGTGAATCCCACGCAAACTGGGAAGCATGGTAAAAAAACTTTCTATACGGATAATAGAAGCGAAGATCATAACAGTCTTGTGTGAGTTAACCATGCAATTAATGCGAGACTAGCTGCAATAATATAGATGGCTGAAGTTTTTTAAATGTGAAGCATATTTTAGGTGGCTAACTAGTCTGGTAAGAATAAGTTTCCAAACATTTTCTCTTGGTTCAACCCGGGACAAAAGATGTTACGTCACTGAAAACCAAAATTCCAGGTAAATCTTAAATACATCACTAAAATACGTGTTCCTATGTATCAACAATAGTGTATTCATCAGTATAAGTGCAATTATAATCATTATTACCAAAAAAGCTGTCTTCCTACAATCATTCATGAAGACATAATTGTAGATGAAACTATAGGTAATTGACGAAAAAATGCTACATATAAAATATTATTTACAGAACAGGAAAGTAGATAGCAAAAGTTTCATAACGATATACCCTTAGTTCAACATGGGCTGAATCCGAGGTGTTTTAGGTCATCAAAAAGTCAAACTATAGACCATAGGTAAAACTCACCAAAAAAGGTATTTCCTTGTACCAATAACAGGGTTGCCATCAGTATATGTGGCATTACAATTATAACAGAATCCAAAAGGTTTCCTTGTTACGATCATTCAAAAAAACATAAATTTACAAAGAACTTACGAAAACAAACATTACACCAATTAGCAAGGCTGTCTTATTACCATCATCCAAAAATCAAATATATCAAAACATAAATAATAATTTAAATTGAGATATATCAATACACACATATGAAACATAATTTACTGAATTGAGAAGTAGATTGCATATAAACACATGTGTAGTATACAAATGAGATAAGAGAGAGAGAGAGAGAGAGAGAGAGAGAGAGAGAGAGAGAGAGAGAGAGAGAGAGAGAGAGAGAGAGAGAGAGAGAGAGAGAGAGAGAGAGAGAGAGAGAGAGACGGGATGAGAGAGAGAGAGAGTACCTATTGGAAATGAGAAAGAACAAGCTGCCAGGTTTGGAGATGGAATTGTTGGTTAAATCTCGAATAATCTGTTTCTGTTGCTGAGGAGAGGAGGAGGGCGATGTAGCAGCAGCAATTAGAGATCCATTATCCATCAACATATCACCAGTATCAGGAATCGTCATGATCTACAATCAAAATTAAATCGACATTAACAACAATCAATCAACAATTTATATAATCAAATTGAATGTTGAATTAAAATTGAGTGAGTCAAGTAACCTAGGGAGAGAGAGAGGAGAGAGATTGGGAGAGAATGTGTGCCCTAGATTGCAGGTTACCTGGATCCGAATACAAAAGACGCTACTAGACACAGAGAAAGATGTAAATGAATTGTATATATATAGAGTATAGACACAAAGACAGACAGAGAGAGAGAGAGAGAAGTCCTATTTAAGTTCCTAATACCGTTTGGGTAACTTTTTCTTTTTTGTTTTTTCATTTTGCTAATTCGTTTTGGCAACTCCAGTAAATTAAAACATATTTTTTATAGTTGTTTATAATTTTAATTTTAATATAATTTTAACTAGTAACATTTACTCCCTCCATCCCTCTCATTTTTTTACGGGTTTTTTACACCGTTTCACACGCATTTTAAGACTCTTATAAAGTATCTCTAAAACTAAAACTTATTTTTAAAACTTTGTTTTTCTAAATAAAAACTTAAACATTATATTTTTATTCGGAAGAAGAAAAAATTTAAAATTATTTATCGAAGTATATATATTAAAGGAGCCTTAAAATACATGTGAGCCCCCCATCTCCCAATGTAAAGAATTGAGGAGGACGAAGGAAGTACTTTTTAGAACTAAAAAATATTAATTTTTAATTTCGATATGTCATTTACGAGATTTGAATAAAGAGAGTTTGGGTACTTTTTATTTTTTGATATTCAATTTTACTGTTTCATTTGTTTACTAAAATTTTACGATCATTATTTTTTTATGGTTAAATCAATTTAAGAAATTACAAATAATTATTCTCATATTTGTTATTATTGTTTAGTAGATAAATAACATTAGAAGAAAGTTTTAATAATATAACCAAAAATATATTAATAATAAGCTACTATTATATTAATGAGATTAGTTGTATTTAACCACATTAATTTTAATATATTATATAGCATATAATACATAATGGGATTATTAAATATTATAAATAATGAAGTATTGTGATTGTTAAATCCAAACAAACAATATTTATAATGTTGTCAAAAATTAGTTAGATTATTGTGTTGGAAGTGAGTGCTTGTGTAATTTAATATAGAAGAGGTGAATGTATTACACTCGATTTTACTTGCAGAATAATATACGTGTCACATGTACGCGGAGTTTAACACAAAATTATTTTTTAATCTAAATGATATATTCAAATCAAACGTTGCTACAATATGAGAAGACTAAAGTATTCTCGCCTTATGTTTTTCAAAACTTGACAAACGTTAACAGAAGCAGACTAAGCACTTATATATAAAATATGCACAACTTATTTTTATAATAAGAAAGCTATATATTCATTGATATCGAGGAAGTAGAGGCAGATAAAATATGTGCCATCAACTTGACTACATGGAACTATCAATATAGCGTTCAAAGGAATCCTTTCTATCCTGTGAGCTCAAACCGGTAGTTCAAAGGAATCATTTCTATCCTGTGAGCTCGAACCCGTAGTTCAAGCCCTGCTCTTTCCCAGTCTCCCTTTTCTATTATACACTGCCCGCTTTCTTCTCCTGATCCTCCAACAGCTTCGCCCCCAAGTAAATTGTATAATTCTGTTTTTTTAACAAACATAAATTCACTTCTTTAGTTGTTCTACATGTGCACGTTTTGTTAATCATTTGTCTCTATAATCTTTGTGAAATTTTGTATGTAATAACTCTGAAAAATGTCTAATTCCACAATTCAATATTTCTGATACCTACAATTAAGCATGAAAATGGTATTATTATTAGTTTTTTTTTTTTTGTTAAGTACATTATTATTAGTTGTTTTTAAACAAAGAATGAATTCTCTAAGCCATCAGATGAAAATTAAATAAATGAATGAACAAAAATTAGATAAACAAAAATGTGGTCTTAGTTCATTTTATAGGCTTATTACACAAAGAGAAAATTGGCCTGATGTTGGCAGCTATCCCGAGAATAGAGGAATTTTTAATATAAATTTAAAAGGATAATTTTGTAATTACAATACTCCCCTCCTCTATTTACAAAAATATCTTTGTTATCTAATATTAAATATTTTAACCTCAAGCAATTCTTTTGAGGTCCAATACACTCTTATATAAATATGCTTTATGTTAGAATGTAATTATTGAATTAACTTCATTATATGTGTTAGATTTGAACATTTCATTTCAATCACTATAAAACAAGAAGACCAAATTCAAATCAAATAACAAACAATAGATTTTTCCAAATAAAAAGAGATAGTAACAAAATTTATAGTAACGAGGAAAGTAAGTTTAAGAATAAAAATAGTAAAATATTTTCTTCTCACTTTTGGAATGAAAATGGACTCGATTTGTATTATCTACTTGTTTTTGTCATCTATTATATATATAATACTGCAACATTGGGGTTTGTTGAAACATTTTATTCCAGCTCAACGCCATGTAATGTGCCAAGTCATTGCCACGGTGGATTTTCTTAAAATAACATTAAACTATATTCTCTACAGCTATGTAAATATGTATGTATATTTGATTCTAACCCTTCGCGTCGCTCCGTTGAATCCATGTGTAGTCGTTCAATCGGCGATTCTTTATGATTTCATGGTCATGAACTAATATACTTGTTGCATCAAAAAGAGTTGAACTACTATATCAAACGGGCAGTGGCACTACTTGTTTGATGGAGTGTGTAAATAAATGGGATCTTCATAGGGGTTTTTTTAGTTTCAGAGAATTTAGTGCATGATCTCCATTCTTCTACGTTTTATTATTCACAGACAAAGAACCAAGATTGTAGAAGGGGGGTTGAATACAATCTTTGAAAATTCTTTAGTTCTTGACAAAAAAGATATGAAAGTAAATTCAAGAACAGAAAAACAAACAAATAAAACTAGCACAAGAATTAAAAATTCAGGTGGATTGATTTTTCCACATGAGAGATTTTATTTAGAAGAAATCTCTGTGATGTTTATGAATAAACACACAGCTGCATACACACTATTCTAGTTTCAACAATTTACAAAGGATATTGCTTTGAACTCTCTAAATTGCCTAACTGATTTCTGTAGTTCGAGAATAATGCTTCACTTGGTTATATATCCCAAGTTTACAAGATATTTCACACAGATAATAATACAAAAAGTAAATCTATCCAAGATCCTTGTTTCTCCATTCTGGATAGTGGTCCATGTGTTGGTAGTTTGCCCTTCTTGGCTGATTGTCTTTTATAGAAATGCTACTTTTGACTAGACAAAACAGAATGCTTCTTCTTCTCGTGAGTTTTCAAGAAATGTTGGTTTCCATGCTCTGTGAATTCTGTCAAACCATGTGCACTGTCTGAACTATCCTTTTCAAAGTACATTGTGTATCCGTAGAAGCAATTTGAGTTGTATCCGTTGAGAGTATCTTGATCACATCCATAGACAGCTAGTGCTGCTATCCGTAGACAGTACATTGTCCACATCCGTAGAAGGCTAATGTTGCTATCCGTAGACAATCAATTTCACTTATGTAAAATTACAAGGCATAGACTATTTACAATTAACCTCCCTATTCTACATATCCATTAATAGTCAACATGACTTATTCAGCCTAAAAACTAATACTTCAACTTCAACATTAGGATTACAAATCAGGAATACACATCAGGATTACACAAGCATGTTACATTGATTCTTATCCATAGATAAGCTACCCTTCTACGGATACTGCAAAAGCATGTTATCCGTTGATGGCTACATTTTTACTTATACAATTTTCACTAAGTTAATCTAGTTATCATCAAGAAACAACATAGTTCCTAACAATCTCCCCCAATTTATGCCTGATTGAGAATCAGACATAAATTAAGAGTTGTAAAGCATAATGTAACTGTTATGGATTAAAAAACGTACCTTGTAAATTAAATGCTAGGGTTTATGAGCGTTCAAGCTTTAATGACTGCTCTTGTGTTTCGGGACTAAATCGGTCCTCACAAGATGCCTACGTATCTCTGCTGTATAGAGAATCAAGTCAATAAAACGTAGTTCTAGATTGAGGGACGTGGGTCCTTATATAGGCGTCTGGAGCCTTGTATTTAGAGTAAGTTTAGGAGACTAAACTGATAAGATTTGTAATTGATAACTGATTAGGAGTATATTACTTGGCAGGCAAGTATTATCCTTATCTGATAAGTGTTATGACTCATCATATTATTTGATTGGGATTCTGGATCCTTCTATCAAGATTTTATTATATTTTGGACTCATTTAATGAGCTGATAATTTCCCTTATTTATTAATTACGAAATTAATAAATAATTAGGGTTTCGGGCCTTTTGTCGGGCCTAATTCTTTGACCAAACTAGGTCTAATTAATATATCATTAATTATTTCTAGGGTTATATTTCAACCCATATCATTTGCCCCCCAATTTCTAGGAAAATCAATCGAGATTTTAGTAGAAATTTATTCCATATTTTTCCAGAAATTTTTCATCTTTCAAGGCATTTTTCAACCTCAAATTGTCGTGGAATTTGGTCATTTTGACCAGGGATCCAGGTCATTTTCGACCAGGATTCCAAGTCATTTTCGACCAGGAGTCGAGGTCGAATTCGACCTGGAATGGGAACGAGGTCGACAACATCGACCAGGAATTACAGTGTATTTTCGAGCTCAAAGTTTCGACCTCAACCTCGTGTAATTTCGACCAGAAACTTTATTCAGTTTTTCGACCTTAAACTGTCTTTAGATCGAACGTGTCGAACTCATCTTTTAGTTTGTTTTCGAACAGGTTTGTTCGACCAGGATGCAGTGTAAATTCGAGCAGGAATCCTGGTCGAAATTGACCAGGAAAAGATGGCGAGGTCGACTATGTCGACTAGGAATTCTAGCTATTTTTCGAATAGGATTTTTCGTGCTTGGTTTTTGCATTGTTTCGACCTGGAATTTCGATCAGGATCTCTATGCATTTTCGAGTAGAAACTTCGACCAGAATTGGAATGAGGTCGAACGTTTCGACCAGGAATTTTAGGTCAAATTCGACCTCAAAATTTCGATCTCACTCCTTTGCATTTTCGAGCAGGATCTATAGCCTAATTTCGATCAGAACAGTGTTGAGGTTGAACACTTCGACCAGAAAGTTTAGGTCTTATTCGACCTCAAATTTTCGACCAGGAATTAGTATTATTTCGATCTCATTCCCAGTATTCATTTTTGACTAGGAAGTGGAGTGAGGTTGAACATGTCGACCTTGATTTTTAGCATGAATTCGACCAGGAATTTTCGACCAAGAATTCAAGCTATTTTCGGCCAAGATTCTTTGACCAGGAATCCTAGGTCTTTTTCGACCTCATATTGCCACGAGGTCGAATAATTCAATCTCTTTTCCCAGTTTATTTTCGAACTCAATTCCCCGATCTCGATCTTTGGCATTTTCGACTTTGAATTCACTTTATTGCCTTAGAATTATTTCTAAACTTTAAGTTAGAAATTTCCGAAGCTGTCAACCTTTTGGGCCTTGATTTTATATTGGGCTTTGGGCCCTCTTTAAATTTTTAAGCCTTTCTTTTATTTGGGCCATGGGCCTTGTCTTTTATCGTTCGTAACTCTTTGGGCCTTAATTCCAGAAGCCCGAAGAGTAATTGTGGGCTTTGACTGGCTGCAACCGGTTAGTCTTCCCTAACCGGTTGAGTTTCCAGTCACTTCGCCTATAAAAGAGTGAGGTTTCACTTCTTACTCCCACTCGAATCTTTCCAAAAATTTCTTTCCTTAAATCTCACTGTCTTTCTCTCTTTTTTCTCTCTTTTTCTCCGTAGTCAGGCGATTTCCGGCGAGTTTTTGTGGCGGTGTTCTTATACTTCTGGGTTCCAATCTCCTTCCCAAGAAGGTTTCTGGGTTTGATCTTCTTCCCAAGAAGGTTTCTGGGTTTTGATATTCTTCCCAAGAAGATTTCCTGAGTTTTTGTTGAAGATTTTAAGAATGGCCGATCGTTCTGCTAGTCGTCTTCAGAAAATGAATCAAGCGTCCAAAAGAGGTATCATCATTCGTTCTGCCACTATGTCTTTGCAAGATATGATATTAGAACGTAGTGATGTATATCCCTCAGTGTCGCATTTAGATTCATTTAACCATAGCAACAGATTTAATGATGCTGATGCAATTGCTAATTACAAGAATATGTATAGAATTAGGCCACCTTATAGGTTAGTCCTAGCTGAACCTGGGGATCGTTCCTGCCATTGGCGCCCAAATGCTCTTTGCATTTACAAGGGGGTCCTGGCTGCAGGTGTTCGATTCCCATTCCATCCTTTCATTCCTGAACTTCTAGCTGATGTAGGAATCAATCCTTGTCAACTCCCTCCCAATGCTTGGAGACTTATTATGTGCTTTATTGTTTTGTGCTTGAAAAACAATTTCCCTCTTTCTGTTGCTCTCTTTAGAAGGATTTTTCAATTTAAAAATAGCTCTTCCAAAACTTTGGGTTGGGTATATATTAATCATCGACCCACAACACCCCACATCTTTCACCCAAAATCCATTCCCGACAACAATCCCAAGTGGAGAAATGAATTTATGTATTTGGTCTGGGATGGAGGGGACTGGGGCACCTTATTCCAAAACTCTTTTAGTAAAGTTTCGGATGGTAGTCCTGGTGACATAGTTCTGACTGAGGAGGAGGCCTTTGCCTATGCTGAACTCACCAAGGATAACTATGCCACCATGGCTTGGGAGCTCCTGGACGAGTTTCTACTTAAGTCTCTGGAACTTTCAAGAGTTTCTGAAAAGGGTAATTCTTTTTCTTATTTTCTTATAGTTGTATCAAGATTGCCTTATACCAATTGTTTTCCTTGACTTTTGTTTGCAGCTGCTGAGTTTATCAACAAGCAGAATGAGCCAGAAGGCGGGCAGACAGCAAGGATCAAGAGGGCTTGCTTGAAGGATCCTAGGCTGATCGAGAAAGGCCCTGCCATTTTGAGGCCTCATGTGGCTGAGGTAGATGAGGTCGAGGGCTCAACTAAGAGTTCTGTATGGCGTCCCAACTGGGGGATAAGGAAAAAGGACACCATAGTGGGGGTGTCTGCTCATGCTGTTGAATGGTCACACCATTCATTGACTCCTTGTGACTACAAGGATTTTGTTTCTAACTCCACCCTGGAAGGGGCAGAGTGTGCAGGAGCCCAGGCCTTTGCTGCTGTAAGTTTCTTTTTCTTTCTTTCTTTTTTAAGCCCCAAGTTATTATTTCTAACTTGTGTTTTATTTGTAGGCTAATGCAAATTTCCAAGGGGCTTTATTTCAAGCCAAAGCCTGGCGCTCATCTTCTGAGGCCAACAAGGCTAAGTATGATCAAGCCCAGGTGGAGGTTGGTTCTCTTAAAGCTTCCTTGGATCGAAGGGATAAGGAGCTATTGGAGGCTCAAGCTGAGCTGGTCGAGCTAAGGAAGGGGAAGGATCGCATCATTGATGAGTACTTTGATTCTGCTGAGTATCAGGAGATCATTACTCAGTATGATGATCTTCTTTTCCCCGTCCAGTTCACTCAAGGATGGGATGAGGCTTTGGCCGAGGTATCGAGGAGAATTCCTGGATCCCTTACTATTTCCGACTTTCCCAGCCCCCATGCTCCTAATCAGTTGGAGAAGGCCTTGGCTGGAGTGGATGATATGGATGAGGATGACAGGATTCTCAATCCTGAACATGCCTCCCAGCCTGGTGAAGAGTTAGAGGAATCCAGCTCCGGTGAAGAGGAGTCTGGTGAAGAGGAGGAGGATTCTGGAGAGGAAGAGTCCGGTGAGGAGGAGGCTTCTGAGGATGAGCAAGGAGGGGATGGTGCTCAACCATAGCTATCTGTAGCTTTTATTTATTTTATGTAATTTTGCCTTTGGGCATAACTTTTAACTTTATTGAAAGTCATTTATTTTCTTCATGTCTTTTTGCATCAGCAAGCATACTTGGCCAATAGAAACCTAGACGAGTAACTTTATGGGCCAAAGCTCTGCCCCCCAAGTGCTGTCCATAAATCCCTTCATGAACTTCTTTCAGGGCCAATTCTGCCTCTTGAGGTCTCAAACACTTCAGGTATGGAATAACAAAAGATTTCTTATATAGAATTCCCTCAATTAGGGCATACCTTAGTGCTCTGACGTATAACTTTCGTGCTTCTGTGGTGCCATTAGGTAGCCACCCAGTTTCTAAATGAGCTTTGATCGGATCAATCCAACAACTGGTAATACCAATGGGTGCTACCAACTTTCCGTTGATGCTTGGGGTTTTTAAGACTTGGAAGTATACACTCCCTGCATAATTTTCAATTTCAGAAGAGGCAAACTTGGACAAAGCATCAGCCTTCACATTTTCCTCCCTCGGAACGTGCTCCACATAGCATTCATCAAACTGAGTCATGATGGCTTTGACAAGTTTCAGATACTTAGCCATGACTTCATCTCTGGCTTCAAATTCTCCATTTACTTGAGAAACAACTAACCTTGAGTCTCCACAGACTTTCAGAGTTTTGACCCTCAGGGCTCCAGCCAGCCCTAAGCCGGCAATTAAAGCTTCATACTCAGCCTCATTGTTTGTCGTTGGGAAGTCAAGTTTTAGTGCGTACTCTATTACGAATCCATCAGGACTTTGCAGCACTAAACCAGCTCCACTTGATTTTGTTTTTGATGCTCCATCAAAATAGAGCACCCAACATTCCTTGGACAACATGTCTTCATTTTTGCTGTCTTCCACTACTACCTCCTGCCCCCCGACTTCTTGGTTGTCAATGGTACATTCAACCATGAAGTCAGCGAGTGCTTGAGCTTTAATGGCCGTACGAGGCTTATACTTGATATCAAATTCCCCCAACTCAATAGCCCATTTGATCAACCTTCCACTAACCTGAGGGCTGTGCAGAATGTTCCTTAGAGGTTGATTAGTCAAAACCTCTATCTTGTGCGCCTGGAAGTATGGATGTAGCTTTCTTGAGGCCATTATCAAGGCTAAGGCAAACTTCTCTATGGTAGAGTAGTTTATTTCTGCCCCATGCAGGATCTTACTCACATAGTAAATGGGTTTCTGAACCTTTAATTCTTCCTTTACCAAAACAGCTCCAAGGGCAGCGTTGGATACTGCCAAGTACAGATAGAGGATTTCTCCTGGCTTTGGTTTTGCCAATAGTGGTGCTTCAGCCATGTATTTCTTCAGGGCCTCAAAGGCTTCTTGGCTTTCAGGTGTCCACTTGAAATTTTTCACATTCTTGAGTGCTTTGAAAAAAGGTAAGCATTTTTCTCCTGACTTGGAGATGAATCTTCCCAAAGCTGCAACTCTTCCTGTCAATTTCTGCACATCCTTAACAGACTTGGGTGGTTCCATGTCTAGGATTGCCTTGATCTTGTCGGGGTTAGCTTCGATTCCCCTCTTGGAGACCATCAGACCTAAAAACTTTCCTGAGCCAACCCCGAAGGCACACTTCGCTGGGTTTAACATCATCTTGTGGTGCCTCAGCACTTCAAATGCTTCTCGAAGATGCTTTATATGGTCTGCCTTGTCGAGGCTCTTGACTAGCATATCGTCCACATAAACTTCCATTGTTTTACCAATCAGTGGTTCAAAAATCTTGTTCACCAATCTTTGGTATGTTGCCCCTGCATTCTTAAGTCCAAATGCCATTACCAAATAACAGAAAACACCAAAGTCGGTGATGAACGATACCTTGGAGATGTCGTCCTTGTGCATCTTGATTTGGTTGTATCCACTGAAGCCATCCATGAAACTTAACATCTCGTGCCCAGCAGTGGCATCTATCAAAGCATCAATCCTCGGTAAGGGAAAACAATCCTTGGGACATGCATCATTCAAGTCGGTGAAGTCTACACACATTCTCCACTTTCCATTAGCCTTCTTGACCATCACTGGGTTAGCCAACCATTCAGGGAACTGAATTTCTTCAATGAAGCCTGCTTCCAAGAGTTTTTCTACCTCTTGCTTGATAGCTTCTTGCCTTTCCGGGGCAAAATTTCTTTTCTTTTGTTTCACTGTCTTCCTTTCAGGATCCACATTCAATTTGTGGGTTATCAATTGGGGATCAATCCCTGGCATATCAGCTGCTGTCCAAGCAAATACATCACTGTTTTCTTGAAGAAAGGATGTCAACTTACTTTTCATAGATTCAGGTAGTAAAGCTCCAATGTAGGTGACCTTGTCTGGTTCTCCTGGGATCAAGGGGATGGGAACAAGATCCTCAGCCGGCTTTCCTCTTCTTTCTTCATCGTTTCTGATGTCCATGTCCTCAATTAGGAGAACCTGCCCCCCAACTCCATCAGGCCTCAACGCGGCTACATAACAGCTTCTAGCCATTTTCTGATCACCTTTTTCTTCACCAATCCCATTCCTTGTAGGGAATTTGATCTTCAAATGATAGGACGAGGCAACAGCCTTGAATGCATGAAGTCCCGTTCTTCCCAGAATTGCATTGTAGGTTGAAGTTGCCTTAATAACTATGAAATTCAGCATTTGAGTAGACGTCTTCGAACCTTGTCCCATTGTCATTGGGAGTTGAATCGTGCCTTCTACCTTCGATTCTACTCCATTGAACCCATATATGGGCATGTTTGAGGGTGTTAGCTGAGAGTCAGTGTAACCCATCTTGATGAAAGCATCATGGAACAAGATGTCCACTGAAGCTCCATTGTCAACAAGAACTCTCTTCATTTCTGAGTTCCCAATCACAGGTACTATGACCAGAGGGTCATCATGGGGAAATTTCACTCCCTCAAGGTCTGAATCGTCAAAATTCAAAGATACTTCAGTCTTGGCACGCTTCGGTGCTTCTCCAACCACAGTCATTACCTCACGGGCATAAGCTTTTCTGGAGTTTCTGGAAGGTCCGGCCGCAGTTGGCCCCCCAAATATCATATTGATGACAGGCCCTCGGGGCTTGGGATTTCGGTCTTGATCATTGTCCCGTCTATCGTAGTCTTTCCTTTCATAATTTCCTCTCTGACTTCCCTGGTTTCCATCTTTGGTGTACTTACCAAGCTTTCCTCTTCGAATCAAGAACTTAATTTCATCTTTCAGCTGCCTGCAGTCATCTGTCTCGTGGCCAACTTCTTTGTGAAATCGACAGTATTGGTTTTGATTTCTTTTTGACACATCGGCCCTCATAGGCTTCGGCCATTTGATATCTTCTTCCTTTGCTATCTCCATCAGAATTTGACTCCTGGGAGTATTCAATCTTGCATATTCTGTGAACTTTGGCCCAAAATTGCTTTTCTTGGGTGGTGAATCTGAATCCTTTGATGTCCTAGGATACTTCTCTCTTGCATCATATTCTGGAGCATCCTTTCTCTTTTTTGAATTTCCATTGCCAGTAGCAATGGGTTCGTACTTTCTCATGCTCTCCTCAGCTTTGATATATTTCCCAGCTCTATCTTGTAGTGACAACATGTTTTCGGGGGGATGTTTGGCCAAAGACCTCCTGAAGTGGTCATCGGTAGTTCCTTGCTGTAGGGCTATCATAGCCACTTTATCTTCCAAATCTGGGACTTTTATAGCCTCCTTAGTGAATCTACTCAAGTATTCTCTCAATGTTTCATTCTTGCCTTGTCGAATCGCCATAAGAGAGGCAGAACTTTTCTCATGTATCTTCCCACTAACAAATTGATTGATGAATGCCTTACTCAGCTCTTTGAAGGATCCAATAGAATTGGGCGGAAGGCGACTATACCAACGTTGAGCCATACCCGCTAGAGTTTGTGGGAACGCCCTACACTTTGCAGCGTCATTGGCAGGCTGCAACAGCAGTGCGTTTGAGAAGGTTCTTACATGATTTGCAGGATCACCCGTTCCATCATAAGCTTTGATGGTTGGCATCTTAAACTTCCTGGATATAGTGGCTTTCATTATCTCTTGTGTGAAGGGTGGTGTAGGATCGTCAGGATCTCCTAGGGGCAACAATACAGTAGGATCTCCTCTTGGGATTTCAACCCTTCTGGATCTCGGAGGAGTAGGATCCAGATTAATTACCGGAGTCTTCCCGGCTGCTCTTGCAGCCTCTTCCTCCTCTAACTTCTTTTTGAGTTTTGCAACCTCTGCCTCATAGGCTGCAATCCTTTCATGAGTGGTTGGCTCCTTGTTTGCAGAACGTCTCCTTCGCGGGGGATAGTCATCATCAGTATTATAATTTTCATCCTCAGTGTAAGGCCCAAAGAAATCGTCTCGAAACATTTGAAGAGTTTGGGTTTGTCGGTTCAGGGGTTCCAAACCTTGGACGTAAGGGGGCACGTAAGCCTCATGGTGTACCAGAGTGGTACCACTACCGCCCACCGGGGGTCGAGGGGGCCTGGTATGGGTAGGCATCCCCAGGGTCTGATTCACATATTGAGGGAGATCAGTAGTGTGTAGTTGAAGGCCCCTCAGGGCACTCATGAGTAGTGGGGAGGTTGTGATTGCTTGCTGGTGAGTGGTCTCTTGTGAATTAGATCCATGAATGACCACTTGCAGGGGATTCGTCCCTTCAATTGGGATCTCTGATCCTTGAGTGTTGGGGGGGATATTCGTCCCTTCAGTACTAGTAATTGGTGGTGGTTGACTTCCGTGAGTATCAGCCCCGGAGGTGATAGGAAGTTCTTCAGAAGCTCGAGTTGTTCTTCGGGTGTTTGCCATGGTTGATGTTTTCTTCCCACAGACGGCGCCAAATGTTATGGATTAAAAAACGTACCTTGTAAATTAAATGCTAGGGTTTATGAGCGTTCAAGCTTTAATGACTGCTCTTGTGTTTCGGGACTAAATCGGTCCTCACAAGATGCCTACGTATCTCTGCTGTATAGAGAATCAAGTCAATAAAACGTAGTTCTAGATTGAGGGATGTGGGTCCTTATATAGGCGTCTGGAGCCTTGTATTTAGAGTAAGTTTAGGAGACTAAACTGATAAGATTTGTAATTGATAACTGATTAGGAGTATATTACTTGGCAATCAAGTATTATCCTTATCTGATAAGTGTTATGACTCATCATATTATTTGATTGGGATTCTGGATCCTTTTATGAAGATTTTATTATATTTTGGACTCATTTAATGAGCTGATAATTTCCCTTATTTATTAATTACGAAATTAATAAATAATTAGGGTTTCGGGCCTTTTGTCGGGCCTAATTCTTTGACCAAACTAGGTCTAATTAATATATCATTAATTATTTCTAGGGTTATATTTCAACCCATATCAGTAACATAAGATGTAAAAGAGATAACTACAACTCAACAAAGGACAAGACAGACAATAATATTAACAGAAGCACAGGAATCCAGAATCAAAGAAGAAAAGGTAAACTCAAAAAATCAAAATACGTTATGTATTCTTGAAGTCCGTAAACAGGTCACGGAAAGAAGTTCATGAAAATGTTCAAGCCTCAGTGACAGCAAAAGAAACAAGACTTTCAAGACGACAGAAGTATGTGAATGATTTAGGGTTAAGTACCACGGGATTCCAGTGATTTAATCGAAGCAACTAGAACGACAAGGGATGTATCAGTAGCATTGAATTGAAGACATAAAAGAAGAATTGATCAAGTGTTATTCATCTGTGAACCAGACCAGTTGCACTAGGTGACGGCACTGAAAAAATCAAGTTGTTTTATCGTCTCAGAAGAAATTGATACAGTCTAAAACATAAACACCCCAGAGCTCAGAATCTTTTCTTAAAAGTAAAGGACAAGAAAATCATTCGATAGTTTTTCTATTTAGAAAACTATCGAATGGAATGAAAAGTGATTCAAAGAAAACCAAAGTAAATCAATTTAGCATTCGATAGTTTTGTTTAAAAAACTATCGAATGGTAAAATGATTTATTCATTCGATGGTTTTTAATTTGAGGAGCAGGTGAAAAGTGTGACTTGTTGTCAGGTTGATTTTGAAGATGGACGGCCAAGATTGTTCTTACAAGTTTGGTTCGATAGTTTTCAAAAACAAAGTCTACAATTACTATCAGAGGAAGTGTGTCTTCTTCAGTCGAGTTATATCACAGAAGCAATTACTAAGAAAGAGGAAAAGCTAGAGAGAAAATACTAAGATCATTAATTCTGCTGGAACTCTATCATTGTATTGATTGTGGATAACTTAGAACTCATTGAAGCTAATCTACAGATTAGAAATTGTAGCACCCCTCGAGGTTTATATTTATAAAAAGATATATTCCCCGAAACTTGATTTGGTTTGGTGTGTTTGATTTCGTTATAGAACTGAATGATTAATCCGCGAACGAAATTGAATTATTTGTGAGTATCATATTCAACCCCCCCTTCTACGATACTTTGGACCTAACAATTGGTATCAGAGCTACTTGATTGATATACAAATCAGATCCGGTGAATGAGACCAAAATCAAACGTAGCGTGAAAATTCGAAGCAAATTTTTTAACTTTCAAAATTTTTCATTTTAATTGGAATTTCTTGAATTTTAAACAATTTGAAATTTTCAGAAACCATGAGAGCTCTAAAGACAACCGCTGGTATTAAAGTTCCCCCGTTTACTAGAGATGATTTCGGTTTGTGGAAGATGAAGATGCTGTTATTTATCAAGGCATCTAATCCGTTGTATATTGGCATATTAGAGAACGGACCGTTTGTACCAATGAAACCAGTTGGTGAATCTACAGCTCATGATGGTAGCAGGATTCCTTCAGGCACCCAACCTAAGGATATTAGTGAATTTACAGATTCTGACAAAGAACTGATTCGATTGGACACCGGTTTAATGTTGATATTGGCGGACTCCGCAGACAAGGAAATGAGCTATCAGTTGATGAACTGTACAAGCGGGAAACATATGTGGGATACCATTAACTTAATAATGGAAGGAACTGAAGATGTGCAGGAAAACAGATTGGACATTCTGACTTCTCAATATGAAGCGTTTAGGTCACTGCCAAGAGAAAGTATAACTCAGGTCTTTGAGAAATATACTAAGCTTCTCAATGAATTGGCAATGAAAGGAAAGACCTATCCACTGAGAGAATCAAACAGGAAGTTCATGATAACGCTGCCCCATCATGTAGAACACAAGTCATCATCCATAAGGGAAAGAATTGACTTCACAAAGATGTCATTAGAGATGATCTATGGCAAGTTGAAGACCTATGAGATGGAACAGGAACAAAGGGTGATAATCTACGGATCAGGGACAGTGGACAGCAAGCACAATGCACTTGTGAGATCAGCAGAACTTGTAGTGGATGAACCAATAACTTCTGAGATTCAGGTTCAAACCCCTAGAGCTGGAAAGGAGGTGATAATAGAAGCTGAAATGGATTCTGTGAATCTGGATGTTGATGAAAGTGTTTACTACACCCTAGAAGAGCTTGAGCAAATGGAAGACAAAACCATGGCGTACTTAGCTGCAAAGTTTAGTCATATTCGTTTCAATAGAAACCCTAAGTACAAGTTCAAGGGCTCAACCAACAGATTCCAGAAGAGCAAGTATACACCTAGTACAGGCTTTAAGGGAGGCTACAAGACTGGCATGATTGATAGAAGCAAATCAAGATGCTACAACTGCAATGAGTTAGGGCATTTCGCCACTGAATGCCGGAAGCCTCGTCAAGCAAGAGACATGAAAGATGTCTATGGAAAGAAGGATTCTTATGATGAGTTGAAGAAGGAGAATGCCAAGCTTAAACAGCAATTGGAGGCATTCTCTGGAAAGCAGAAAGGGAAAGCTTATATAGCAGAGGGAAAGCACTGGGATGATACTGATTCGGATGAAGAGGAGGAATATGTAAATGTTGCTCTAATGGCTGACTCTTTAGAGGAATCACCACAATCATCTCAGGTACCTATCTTAACTACAATTGATATGTCTAACTCTGAGTACAAGAAAACTGTGCAAGATCTTAGTGTAGAATTGTTTAATGTACACACAAGCATGCTAGCATCAGAAATGGAAAATGCTAAACTAGTTCTTAAGATTAAAAAACTAGAATCTAAAAATGAAGAACTAGAGCTTGTAGCTGTAACATTAGAAGATCTTAAGCAAAAGAATGTGTACTTAGAGAACAAGGTCAAGTGTAATGATGAGATAAAGACTATCCTCAGGAAGCAGATTTCAGATCTAGATTTGAAGCTGAATGCTTTTAAGAATTTCGCCCTAAATGCTAAGGAGATCATTGATACTCAGGCCATAGGGAATAAAACTGATATAGGATTTGACTATGACAAGAAAGCTAGTAAGAAGATAGTGGAATTCCCTGTGACACCTTCAGTTGTTAAAAGGAATACTCCACATGTTCTTAAGAATGTTGATTGTCCAGTTTTTGTTAAGCCGTTTCCACCACTCTTTAATGAGGATGACCTTTTCATAGCACAAGAATTGCTTGAGGAGGATTTGTTGAAGGAAAAAGAGGTAAAGACTAAGTTGCCTAGGAAATCAGTAAAAAATGAATTACCTAAACCTGATTTACCTAAAACTGAAGTAGGTTCCTTAGTTAGTAGTGTTAAAAAGAACAGGAATGGGAAGAAGAAGATTGTTAATCAGGAAATGGTTCCATATTCTCCCATTGCATCTAGGAAGTTGTGCACTATTTGTAATTCTGCTGGACACCTTACACATGCATGTAAAAAGGTTAAAGTAGAAACTGCTAATACTTCTGAATTGCATAACATGTCTGACATGCCTGATCTTCATGAACCCTGTGGAAAGAAAGAGTGTTTGCTATGTAAGTACAACATCATGCATGCTTATTTTAAGTTGATGAATGATAGTAGCAATAGCACTGTTAATGTTAAATCCACAGATACTATGAATATCAAACAGGGTAAGTATAAATTGAATGTTACTCATGTTAAATCATCTAAACCTTCAGGACCCAAACAATTTTGGGTACCAAAGTCCTCTTAATCAATCTGTGATTGCAGGGTAAGGTTAAAAGCTCAAAGGTCGTGTGGATTCTGGATAGTGGCTGTTCTAGACACATGACAGGTGAAGAGTCCCTACTTACAGAGGTGGTTAAGAAGACCGGCCCGATTGTAACCTTTGGAGATGACAACAAAGGATTCACTACGGGATATGGTAAATTGAAAGCTGGAAATGTCATCATTGAGAACATCTCTCTTGTTGAAGGATTAAACCACAATCTTCTAAGTATCAGTCAGTTCTGTGATAAAAGGCTACAATGTAGATTTCAGAAAGGACAAGTGCTTGATCACCAACATGAAGGATGAGAAGCTTACTCTACTGGGAGTGAGAAAAGGAAATTTGTTTATAGCTGACTTAAGTTCTACCAGTGAAGGAGAAGTTACATGTTTCTATGCAAAGGCATCTTCAGAACAAAGTTGGCTATGACACAAGAAGCTCTCACATCTGAACTTCAAAACTATGAACTCTTTGGTAAAGAGAGAGTTAGTGAGAGGGTTGCCCCTGATGGAATTCAATCAGGAGGGACTATGTGAAGCATGTGAAAAGGGGAAGTCGAAGAAAGCATCACATGGAAGCAAAGGAATGACAAGCATTACTGAACCATTACAACTGATTCATATGGATTTATTTGGTCCAGTCAATGTTATGTCACTTTCAAGAAATAGATATGCATTGGTGATGGTGGATGACTACTCCAAGTACACGTGGGTGTTGTTCATACAAACAAAGGATGAAGCAACACAACTAATCATTGATCACATCAAAAAGATAGAAGTGGAAGCTAAGCTACCTGTGCGGACAATCAGATCAGACAATGGAACTGAATTCAAGAATGCAGTTCTTAATGATTTCTGCTCAGAGAAAGGAATTTCAAGACAGTTTTCAGCACCAAGAACTCCTCAACAGAATGGAGTAGTGGAAAGGAAGAACAAGACCTTGGTTGAAGCAGGAAGGACCATGTTGAGTGAATCAAAACTTCCCACTTACTTTTGGGCTGAAGCAGTGAATACAGCTTGCTACACTCAGAATCGAACCCTGATCAACAAAGATCATGAAAAGACTCCGTATGAGTTAATGGCCAACAAGAAACCAACACTGAAGTACTTTCATGTGTTTGGTGCAAAGTGCTTTGTACTTAAAGATGGAGAACATCTTGGCAAGTTTGATGCCAAAGCAGATGAAGGCATTTTTCTGGGCTATTCTCTGAAATCTAAGGCTTTCAGGGTATATGTGATTGAAGATAAGAAGGTGTTGGAAAGCTTTAATGTAACATTTGACGACACCAAAAGACCAGGCCTGCAAACTGGAGAGAACTCTGAATCCTTGGTATTTGAAAATCTATCAGGAGATCTCTCTGACCATGAAGAAGTACCTGAAGTTGTTACAGTTATTAATAATAATCATAATGATAATGATTCTGGACAAAGTGGTGACCAAAGTGGAAATCCTCAACATTCTACAGGATCCACTAGTCAGTCTTCAGAATCAACAGATCAAACCGTCAACAACTCAGGGGGAGCAGGAGAAGGATCAACTAGTCACACTCCACAACATCTAGAACAAGGAGAATCATCAAGATCGCATCTGCCAAGACAAAGGGTATGGAATAGAGATCATCCCTTTCACTTGATCATTGGTGATCCGGACACAGGAGTGAGAACTAGGAGAACATCACAAAATGAATGTCACTATTCTGGGTTTCTTTCAGAAACAGAACCTAAGAAAGTTGAAGATGCTCTAGATGATCCAGATTGGGTGATTGTTATGCAAGAGGAACTCAATCAGTTTGAAAGGCAGAAAGTTTGGAAGCTGGTACCCAGGCCTAAGGGAAAATCTGTTATTGGAACAAGATGGGTATTCAGAAATAAGTTGGACGAAGATGGCATTGTAACGAGAAACAAAGCCAGACTGGTTGCTAAAGGTTACTCTCAAGAAGAGGGTATAGATTATGATGAAACCTATGCACCAGTAGCAAGACTTGAGGCCATCAGAATGTTTCTGGCATTTGCTGCACATTCCAATTACAAGGTATATCAAATGGATGTGAAGAGTGCTTTTCTGAACGGGGAGTTAGAAGAAGAAGTGTATGTGGAACAATCTCCAGGTTTTGAGGATTCAAAACTGGCAGACTTTGTGTACTTTCTATTCAAAGCTCTCTACGGACTCAAACAAGCTCCAAGGACATGGTATGACACTCTCTCTGAATTCTTACTTGAAAATGATTTTACAAGAGGTGTCGTAGACAAAACTCTCTTTCTCAAAAAGCATAAAAATGATTTGATATTGGTGCAAGTATATGTTGATGACATAATATTTGGTTCTACTAATGATGATCTATGCAAGAGATTTGCTAAGTTAATGCAGAGTCGTTATGAAATGAGCATGATGGGTGAATTGTCATTCTTTCTTGGACTGCAAGTATACCAAAAACAAGATGGTATATTCATTTGACAGTCCAAGTACATCAAAGATCTTCTGAAGAAGTATCAAATGGAAGACTCATCTACAACAAAGACTCATATGCCAACTGCCACAAAGCTTGATAAGGATGAAACTGGTAAGAAGGTTGACATCACAGGCTACATAGGTATGATAGGCTCATTACTTTATCTCACTGCAAGTAGACCAGATATAATGTTTGCAACATGCTTGTGTGCTAGGTTTCAGTCTGATCCTAAAGAATCTCATCTAATAGCTGTTAAGCGAATATTTAGATATCTTAAGGGGACCCCAAATCTTGGAATTTGGTACCCTAAAGATACAGGATTTGATCTTATTGGATACACAGACTCTGATTTTGCAGGTTGTAAGATTGATCGGAAGAGTACTTCAGGAAGCTGTCAGTTTCTTGGAAGAAGGTTAGTTTCCTGGTATAGCAAGAAGCAGCATTCAGTTTCCACATCAACAGCTGAGGCTGAATACATTGTTGCTGGAAGCTGTTGTGCTCAGATCTTGTGGATGAGAAACCAACTCCGTGACTATGGACTTTTGTTGACAAAGATTCCAATATTTTGCGACAACACAAGTACCATAGCAATCTCAAACAACCCAGTGCAACACTCGAGGATGAAGCACATCGACATCAGGTATCATTTTATCCGAGAGCATGTCATGAATGGAACTGTGGAGTTACATTTTGTACCCATAGAGCATCAAATTGCAGACATCTTTACTAAACCGCTTGATGAATCCACTTTCAATAAGCTGGTTGGTGAACTTGGGATGTTAAATCTTTCTAATTGATTTTGATTAGAAGTCAGTAACTGCAAATAGTCCTGGTAAATACATGAGTTTAAGAATTTCTATATCCTTAGGACTCGTGAATTTATTTTCTGGAGCAATTCTCGTAGTTAGGATTATTGTACTAATTGTATGTCATAATTATGGATGATATATCTTCTGGCATTTAATTAGTTATTAATTCTAAAAATTATTTAGGTGCTAATATTTGTTCTAAATATTTTAGCATCTATTTAATTTGAATTAATTTGCTTTGTTTTTAACATTGTAAATTAATGCAGCATAATTCATTAGATTTTAATTGGTTAATATCACTCAATGATATTTAATTGATTTTATTCTAAGAAAATTGTGAATTTTCAATTAAGAATTGATTTTGGTAAATTTGAAAAGATTTATTAGAATTAAAACTAGACAGGAAATAAAAGTTTCTGATTCTTAAAACAAGAACAGGTTTTAGGAATTGGAAAAGAAGCAAAAATATCGAATTTTAGGATTTTCGATGGATTTTCTGAGTATTAGACAAAAAGTATCGAATGAAATATTCGATGGTTTTTTGAAAAATAAAAAGAAAATCTATCGAAGGATATATCTCGATAGTTTTTGATAAATAAAAGAAAATCTATCGAAAGAAATAAATTCTTTAATATTTTATATTCTCGATAGTTTTTCAGAAAGACAGCAGTTCAATAGTTTTTATTTTTAAAAGAAAAGAAAACTCTCGATGGTTTTTGAAAAGGTCCGTTTGCATTCTTATTTTAAATACTTCGATAGTTTTTCAAAAAACTATAGAAGAAAAATTGACCTTTTTACCCCTTAAATAAAACCATCGTCTGTACTTTTTAAATCTATCGAACATGAATGTACAAAAATACCCTTGCTTTTTCAAGAGTATTTAACAGCCCCTTGGACAGTTTTTCTTTTCATAATTTTCAGATCTAAGGTGTTTGTTCGATACTTACATATATATACAAAAAGAATCAACAAAGAACTCGATAGTTTATATAAGTTTACCTTCATTTGCTTGAGAAAAATCATTGTTACAGCAGTAATTCCTTGATTTACTGTGTTTGTACGGATCAAACTTGAGTAAAGTGACAGTTTGCTTTGTTTTTGAAAAGAAAACCATCGAGTGAATCAATTAAATCCTTAAACCATTGTTACCTCTGTTCTTAGTTGGCATTTGCTTGGTTAAACAATTGCTTACTATTCTCTGATAATTCGAAAGGGTCACAATTAGGATTCTTTAATTGAAAGGTTTGTTTATTCGAAATTGTTAAGTGATAAAAAGGGTGTTTTTGTCAAAAGTTTGATTAATTACTCATAATTAATTAAATTTTAAGAAAAAAAATAGTTTTGGTTTATTTAAATTTTCTAGAAATTTGAAAAACAATGGCTGGAGAATTTATTGTTACTAAAACTAATCATGTCTCGTTTCAGAACTTGCAATCCATAACGAACTTACAGTTTCGTGCATGGGCAGAATTGCTGAACACACGTTCATTAGTGGCATATGCTGTGAGTACTCCCGTGGTCCTTTGTATTGATCAATTGACTACGTTGTACACAACCGCCACGGATACAACTGAGAATAACGTAAGGTCCTTCAGTTTTGTTTTGCCAGGGGGCAGAACAATAAGGGTGACGGAACATGACTTTAATAGAGTACTTCGTTTTCCAACAGAAAACCATGTTCCGGATCCCACAACTGAGGAGATACATGCTTTCTTCACTCTCATAAGAAGTCAACAACCTAACTTCTTTGTGGGAGAGTTTCTGAAGCATTACTTGCCAAAGTCATGGAACTTTTTCTTTCATACTTTAATCCATGTGTTTACTGCTAAGCTTACAAATCTGCATGGTATTCCCTTATTCCTTCAAAAGATAGGGTTTGACATTGCTAACAATAGGCATATAAACATAGGAAAGTTACTGATTGATCAAGTAATTCTAAGCATGGGACCACTGGATGAAAGAACAGCATGGACGATGTGCTTTGTTTCTATCCTAGGTTCCTACAACTAATTCTCAATGATATCTTAACAGATGATGAGCGCGAGACATTCGCCGAAGAGGAGACCATGGAGTGTATGAAGATGAAGAGCAATGCCATAACCGCTCTGATAAGGAAGAACAACTATCTTCCAGGGGTACCCACTGTTCTCACTGAATATCTAATAACGGTGCCCCTACCACTTCTACCCCCAGGGGAACAGGTAATTGAAGGTAACATTCCTCAACCTGAACCTAAAATTGGTCCTGAACCAATGGATGTTGATCCAGAGCCCTCAGTGGCCATTCCTGACCAGGAGGTTGCAAACCCACAACCTCTAACCACGGTCGAAGAGCCTTTGGAAGAGCCAAATGAAACAATAAACGAACCTCCTTCCCCTCCTATACCCAATATTCAGACATCCGTGAGTGTAGAGGGAGATAGTGCCTTAGCAGCACCACATAAGGAGATACACCCTTCAACAGCAGCTCTGCCTTCCTCTAAAAGGAGACGAACAGAAACCGAGGCAACTGTTGATACTTTATTTCAAACTTCCAAAGCGCCCTTTATTGATTTTTCTGATGCTGATTGGGCTACGCTAACGAAAGCTATATCTGAACCAATAGCTCAATCAAGTAAGGAAGAATTGAAGGAAGCAACTGGTGTTCCGACCATATTACGGTCAGGTTCACTGGTTGAAGGTTCTAAGAACCAAGGGTCTTCACAGACGTCGAGAGAAGGCTTTGACCTAAATGCACAATCTAAAGGGTCATTGTCTACCTCCCCAGATGGAACATATCTGGATCCTGCGGGTAAAGGGTCTGACGTAGGTACAGATCGGCAACTCGTTGACAATGAATCAATTATTATCGAGGAGTCAACTGAGGTAAAGTCTTCACAGACTATCGGGGAAGATTCAGGATCTCTGCTGTTAAAAGAGCCTGTTTCTAACCCCCTAGAGATTCAAACTCTAGATCCTACAAAGGATATATCATCTAAGGATGATCAACAACTTGGTTTAACCAAGGACGGGGACTTTCGAAGCCCCATTGCACCACCGGTGACCTCCTTAAGGATGGCTACGGTGTTTTCTTCTGCAGGTACAACTAGCACAAATGGATTGAGTGAAACACAAACACTTACACCTGGCCTGAGTGGGACAGGTAAAATGAGTGAAACACCGACAGAAACGTTGAGTGTACACCCAGAGCCAAACGTGAGGAGTGACACCCTAACCCTTCCAAATATAGATGATCAGCTATTGCCTACAGAAAGAGAGTTACAAGTTCAATCTACCCTCAAGGAGATGACAGTTCGTGACAAAGAAGGAAATCCACTATTCAAGGTTCCACTGCGACCTTCCTTTGACCAAGGGATCTCCTCTAGTCAAGCCAATGCTTCTTTAAAATCTATTCAAGAGAAGGTTGACTTGGCTGCAGCTGATTCCAGAAGAACATTCAGGGTCATTGGCAGTGCATCTGGCACTATAACAGGTACGAAGCAGGCAGTGGACTCCTTAAAGAAGGAAGTTATGGACGAACTGATCGAGCTGAGGACGGACGTCAAGGAACTTAAAGATGGTTTCATGAATGAAGTAGATGCTTTGTCGCAAGGACAAGAAGCTTTGAGAGAAGACGTTCTGGTTATCCGGGATGGTCAAGCTAGGGTAAAAGATGCAATGAACACCCTTTCTAGAGTGGAGTCTAAGCTGAACCAGAGATTGGACAAGATTGAGAAGACCACCAACTCCATATTGGATGACATTGACCTGAAGTTGGCTTCTATGCAAGAAATGAATAAGGATCTATTGGATTTCATGGAAAATCAAAGTGATGGAGTACGGTCAATTTGGACTATGCTGAAGAACCAACAAACTGGCCAACCTGGTCCTTCAAATCAGCAACCTGATCCTTCTACTACCTTTTATGCTGAGGATGCTTTCGTCGAGGATTCCTCAACTAAGGGGAGAAAGTTGGAGAAGGGGAGAAAGAGAAGCCTAAGGATGGATGGGAAGTTTGGGAGACAGTTGAAGCTATTCCAATTAGACAGTACTGGATAGAAGAACTTGTACAGGAAGAAGAGAAGAGTGAAGAGGAATTTGAGGTCATGCAAGAGCAACCAATTGAGGAGGAGCATGAGCCATATTATCCAGAGCCCGTTGAACATCCAATATGGGAGGATATTATGGAAGTAGAAGCAAATTCTCTATCACCTGAAGAAGAAGCTGCCTTGGAAGCAATAAGAGCTCAGAGATATGCAGTAGATGCCAGGCAAGCTGAGAAAGAGAAACAACAAGCAATTATGAGGAGTGAAAAATTGAAGAGATTCAAGATGTATAATGAAGTGAGGAGGACGAAGATGATAGATCTGGCAAAGAAAGAAGGTAATGAATGGGAGATGGCTTATAAAACCTTTTGCGGAGTTGAAGACGGATTAGAAGTCAACGACAATGCTGAGGTGGAAGTTATCATTCAGGACATCAGAAGTGCCAATCTTGAAGATCAGACTTACTTCAAAGCATTGAGAAACTCTATGATCTTTCTGAAAGCTGGGGTTAAAGCAAATGGTGCCTGGAGCTTATTGATAAATTTTCTGGAGAAAGGTACATTTGTGATTTCCACTAAGTTTTTAGAACAGAGGACATACACAGAGTTGCAGGTTATTCTCATCAAGATTCAAAGGACGACAAGGCTAAATGAACTGCTCCGTGAGCATGTTAAGGAGATCTTGATGAAAGTCGGTCCAGAGATTACTGAAGATCCCCCAATGGTTAGATTCATGACGAATGACTTGTTCAGAATCTGCTATTTGGCTGAGGACAAACTGAGAGACTACCCAAGCAACTATCTAATCTCAGTTGAGAAGTATCTTAGATCCACTGGATTCTCATCAACGGAGAAGGACAAAGCAGCAGACACTCTTAGAAGATTTCTAATGGAGAATGTTCCTTACTATAGGAAAAGAGTGGAAAGAGGATTGGAAGTGCGTACCAGACTACCAAACATGCCAAAGCTAAACAAGAAAGATGTTAACATTGCATGGTTATGGGCTGGAGTGGGTCAAGAGGTTGAATATATTGGAAGACACATTCAAGGAGCAATCCTTAAACCTGGAGAACCACTGCACTATCTATCAGTGATTGATTATCAAGCTGCTAACTCCGATCCAATGATTGAAGAAGGTGAGATCGGAATGGACTGAAGATTGAAGCAAAGAACAAAAGAACTATCAGCTCAGACTAGAGGAGCAACGTCATTGTATAAAGTTTAATTTTTTTTTGATTTATGAAATCTGGAAATGTATATATATCTGATCCAGAATGCATTTAATATTATTACGCTGTCTTACTTTAATTAGTTTCATGCTTCCTTAGTTAGTTGAGTTATCCTCGAAGTATTTGCTTGTCGAACTCTATCCAATCAAATAGGGGGAGATTGTAAAGCATAATGTAACATAAGATGTAAAAGAGATAACTACAACTCAACAAAGGACAAGACAGACAATAATATTAACAGAAGCACAGGAATCCAGAATCAAAGAAGAAAAGGTAAACTCAAAAAATCAAAATACGTTATGTATTCTTGAAGTCCGTAAACAGGTCACGGAAAGAAGTTCATGAAAATGTTCAAGCCTTAGTGACAGCAAAAGAAACAAGACTTTCAAGACGACAGAAGTATGTGAATGATTTAGGGTTAAGTACCACGGGATTCCAGTGATTTAATCGAAGCAACCAGAACGACAAGGGACGTATCAGCAGCATTGAATTGAAGACATAAAAGAAGAATTGGTCAAGTGTTATTCATCTGTGAACCAGACCAGTTGCACTAGGTGACGGCACTGAAAAGATCAAGTTGTTTTATCGTCTCAGAAGAAATTGATACAATCTAAAACATAAACACCCAGGAGCTCAGAATCTTTTCTTAAAAGTAAAGGACAAGAAAATCATTCGATAGTTTTTCTATTTAGAAAACTATCGAATGGAATGAAAAGTGATTCAAAGAAAACCAAAGTAAATCAATTTAGCATTCGATAGTTTTGTTTAAAAAACTATCGAATGGTAAAATGATTTATTCATTCGATGGTTTTTAATTTGAGGAGCAGGTGAAAAGTGTGACTTGTTGTCAGGTTGATTTTGAAGATGGACGGCCAAGATTGTTCCTACAAGTTTGGTTCGATAGTTTTCAAAAACAAAGTCTACAATTACTATCAGAGGAAGTGTGTCTTCTTCAGTCGAGTTATATCACAGAAGCAATTACTAAGAAAGAGGAAAAGCTAGAGAGAAAATACTAAGATCATTAATTCTGCTGGAACTCTATCATTGTATTGATTGTGGATAACTTAGAACTCATTGAAGCTAATCTACGGATTAGAAATTGTAGCACCCCTCGAGGTTTATATTTATAAAAAGATATATTCCCCGAAACTTGATTTGGTTTGGTGTGTTTGATTTCGTTATAGAACTGAATGATTAATCCGCGAACGAAATTGAATTATTTGTGAGTATCGTATTCAACCCCCCCTTCTACAATACTTTGGAACTAACAAGAGTCTTGATGATAACAAAACCACTCATAATAAATAAACAATAAGCAGTAAATATTGTATTAATCTACATTATGAAAATACTGAAGAGTGGAGATAATTACATAGAGAGTGCTCCTCTAGACTGAGCAGGTTTAATTCATTATCTTCTCTCTTGGAGGCTGAATCTTTTGTCTCCCTTCCTTAGCATAATTTGCCTTGATTTGATCTTGAAGCTTTCTGTAGAATGCATCTTCTTCAGCAATTTTTGGATCCAGTTTGCCTTGCAACCATCTAATGTACTTAGTGCTAGCCTTAGACAATTGATCTTCAATCCTAAAGAATCTTCTACAGCCCTTTTCATCCTTGAATTCCATCATCCAGTAAGGTTGGAGATGGATTCTTTGTCCATTATAAGGGATCTTCAACTTTCTTGGCAAACTATCAGGAGAATTCCAGTTATTCCTAATTTCCTCAATCTTCTTCAAAATATCACTCCTTGCAACCTCAGAAAATTCCCTTGTGTTTTTGAAGCCTGAGAAGACCTTCACCAAAGTAGAATATCCTTCATTCAGCACTTGTTGCAGGGGCCATGCTCTCAAATTCCCTCCTTTATAGACAAAGGTTAGTCTTTCAGGAAGATCTCTGAATTTGTCTGTGCCTCTTATTTCACTAACTTCATCAAGGAAAAGATCCATCTACCTGGTAGACTCGGCTCCTATTGTAAGATCCGGGAAAATTACGTGTTATTATATGATGTGAAATGAAATTTTAATTTCATATTAAGAGTTATTAAATGATTTATCTGTTTAAACGTGCTAAGTTATTCGTTAAATGATTGAATATGTGACAATGTGATGCTATGTGATATGTGTGGGGAATTTGAAATTATTTTGAAAAGGGTGTCATGCTATTTTATTTTATTTTAATTATCGAAAAGAAAATTTGGATCGTTCCCAAATTATTCGGGAGATTGGTATATCGTTCGTACCAATATTTCATTCGTTAAAGCGGGAAGTATTCGAAAATATTCGCAATAAGGGTATTTTGGTTCGTATATTTTGAATTAAACGATACTTGTAGTTATCCGTACTTTATGGATGCTTATCGTCTCGTGAAACGTGTATTCTGCTTTATTAAAGGTTTAAAGCATATATTCTGTTATATTGTATTTAAAGCGATCCATCGGATCAGTATCGATCCAAAAATGTCGTTTGGGGTATTATTTTCCGTTTAATATAAAAAGGCAAATCGTACTTTGTTTTCATATAATCAAGCTTAATTACAGTTAAAAATCCGAAAAACCCTAGAACGTGTTCTTCGTGTTCTTGAGAATCAAACCAACTTTTGGAGGCGTTATCGGAATCCGATTTCGATGTTCTTGTAATCAAACTGAATCTCTCATCATCTTCTATCCGAATCCACCATCAAAATTCATGTGGGTATGATTTCTGAAATTTTCTTATTTTTAATTAATTTATTTATTTCGAATTTTTAGGGTTAATTTGGGGGAAATCGTTTGATTGATTGTTCTTGCTAATTGATGGTGTGGTTGTGTTTGTTATGAGATGTTGAGCATGTATGTGATTTTTAATTTGAATTTGGAGTTCGTTTTCGAGCTAATCGGAAAAGTTAAAGCTCGCCGGAGTTCTTGAGTTTGGCCGGAGTTTGAGTTGTGGTGACGGGTTCTCGTTTGTGATACCACCATTAAATAGATCGGGAGGAGTGGAGTTGATTCATATAATTAGTTTTAAAGTCAGTCGTTGTTTTTGGTTGGCCGGAAAAGCTACCGCCGACGGCGGGGTCCGTTTCTGTGCGTTTTCGAACGATTTTGAATGGTTTTTAACTGGTGTTGTGTGGTTGTTGTGAAGCCCGTGTTTTCCCCTCAAAATCTGTGTGTTTAGAGTTGATTTTGGTGTTGCCGGAATTTTTCCCGGTGGCCGGAACACCGGCCGGATTCTGGGTTTCCGCCGGCTGTTCTTGGCGACCCGGAAAGTTCTTGGCAACCCGTTTTCAAAACCTACCCGACCCGGTTTCGATCCAGAAAACCCTAATTCCATTTTCTGAATAGTGTTTCTGGGTTTTTATTTTAAAAATAATTCAAAAATAGTTTTATAATTCTAAAAATCATATCTTTGATTTAAAAATACATTTTATTATTCCGAAAATTTTATAAATTCATAAATATTTATTTAAATTCGAAAATTGATTAGATTTAATTATTTTAATTATTTTTGATTAATAATTAATTTATTTAATTAATTGATTAATTCTTTTAATCAGTTAATTCTTAATAATTAATTATTAATTAGATTTAATTAATTAAAATTAAGTTTAATTATTTTCTAGCTTGGTTTATTTATTTAAAAATAGTTTGAGCATTTAAAAAGTGTCAATTAATTTTATTAATTGATTTATTTGCATTTAAAATACTTATATTGGATTTAAAAATCCGATTTTTGATTTAAAAATTGTTTGCGGCTTATTTAAATTCAAATAAGCTTTGTGTGATGTTTTAAAAATAGTTATAAGTGCTATATGATTCGTATGAGTTGTGTAATATGTTTTATAGTCAGTATATGCCCGTACTAGGGCTAGTATATGAGTTTTAAATATTATAAATTAGACCGGGCGTCCGATACGTAACCGGTTGTTATTCCCAAATGACCTAACAGAATTGTAGAAGGGGGGGGGGGGTTGAATACAATTCTTGATATTTTCTTGAAACTAAACACTTTTTAAAATAAAACTGAACTGAATAAATAAAAACACAAGATATAAATAATTCAGTTGGATTGTTTGATGATCCAACTGAAGTGTTTTTATTGCGGAAATAATCTGTGATACAAAAGTACACAGCTGCTCAGTTACAAGGTTGTAGAGAAGAATTGCTCTCAAAAATAGCTAATACAATCTATTTGTTTTTCTTCTCTTCTTTCTAAAGTAACTGCTACACTTGGTTATATAATCCCAAGTTTACAATTCTACGTTTGGTTAAACTAAAGAATAATAGTAGTAACCATCAGTAGCTTGCTTTTCATTCCTTTTGTCCAATGGTCCTTGGAGATCTTTGCTTTTGTCTTCATGCTCATTATAATCATTTCCAAGAGCCTTATTGGAAATTGGAATGTTTCCTTATTTCCAGTAACCACTTTGATGGCTTCCAATGCAAAGTACACTTCCATATCTCCTTTTAGATCTGTTCAGTAAACTGTCACTATCACTTTGTCAACTGTTCAAAAAGCAACATTGATTCGTTGATAGCAAGGAGATGTGTTTCGTTGATAGCTTCATTCTTCATTCCGTTGATGGTGTTTCCCTCGTTTCGTTGATGGGTAAACTCCATACCGTTGACAGAGTAATCTTCATACCGTTGACATGTCTTCACTTAGTCAAAATTACAAGGCATAACATATTTACAATTAACCAACCTATTTTGCCTATCTAGTACTTAGTCAACATGACTTAGAAAACCTATCTAAAACATATAACAGAATGCCTATCATACTGTGAAGTATTGTACAATGCAATTGCTACAACACTCATTTCGTTGATGAGCTTCCTGTCAACGGAATGCTGCAAAGCATGCCATTTCGTTGACAGTTACAAAAATGACTTTACACAAATTCTACTAAGTGTTTTATGTTTATCATCAAGAACAACATATTCCTAACAATCTCCCCCAATTTATGACTGATAGAATAACAGCCATAAATCAAGAGACTTGATGATAACAAAAACACTCAGATACATCATAAATTACAAAAGTAGAATATGTATTAAGCTTCAAAATTTTATAGACAAAATATAAGACTTACAAGACTAATGCCCACAAATGCTCCTCTAGTCTGAGCAAATGTTTCATCTGTGATTTCTTTGTGGCATAGTCTTCTTCCCTTTCTTGGAGTTGTTTTCCTCAATCTGGACCTGTAGCCTTCTGTAGAAGATTTTCTCCTCTTCATCTTGATCACCAAGCTTGGATTGCATCAGCTTTAGAGTTTGATTAGATGCCTTCTCCAGCTGGTCTTCCATTCTGAAGAATCTTCTGCAATTGTCCTTGTCCTTAAACTCCATCATCCAATAAGGTTGAAGATGGATTTTCTTTCCTGTTGAGGGAACTCTAAGTATCCTGGGAAGAGCCTCAGGCTTGTTCCAGCTAGCCTTTAACTGACAGATTTTGGAGACCACCTCAGACTTGGCTGTTTTGGTGAAACCAAAGTCCTTTTTCAAGCATCTAAACACTGAGAGTAGTGTTTGATAGTCTTCTCCTAAAATTCTGTAGAGAGGCCACACTTGTTCTCTACCTCCCTTGAATATGAACACTAGTCTTTCAGGCAACTTTTGAGAAGCTGCAATTCCCCTTACTTCCACCAGGTTGTCTAAGTCAAGATGTAGACTGGATTCTTCCCTGATGTCAGCAATGTACATGCAGTCCTCTGGGTTTGCAGGGGGTTTTTGAGATTGTGGCTTTCTCACAAGAACAGGCTTTGCTTTGACAGACCTCTTCTTTGTCTTCATTGGTTGGTCCTTCTCTAACAGAAACTTTGGAAAGTAGGCTTCATCAAATTCAAAAGGTTCCTCTTTTGGCATGATTGGATGATCATGAAAGTTGACAGGATGTGCAGGATCACAAGCCAACTTTCCCTCAATAGGTAGATCACCAGGAATTTGATGTGCACTTGTTGTGGAAGAGTCTTGAGCAGTTTCTTGAGAATCATCTTCATCAAAGTTCAGATTCCTCTTAGCTCTAGCCTTTGGCTGACTTGTTCTCTTCTTCTTTCCAGCTTTCTTAGCTTTATCCTTGGCCTTTTCTTCCTGTAGGGCTTCTTCATCTTCAAGTGATTGAGCAACTGCAAGAGCTTGCATTGCTGCCCTTTCACTTTCTTCAGCTTTGGCCTTAGCAAAATTTGGGTGACCAACCCAAATGTAGATTTCCTTGCTATCCCTGTAGATGAGTGCCCTCTTGTTCCTTATGCTTGGATGATTGCTTTCTTTGCTCTCCTTGATCAGCTTCCCTAAGACTTTGAACTCATCTGGCCTTGGTGGAGGATAAGCTATCCTTGCTATGTTCTTGCCTTTGGGTTTTATGGGAGATAATGGAGATATCCCTCTTGCATCCACATTCCTCAAACATGAAGCTTGTCCTTTCTCATTCCTTGAATCTTGAAGGACTCCATGCTGAAGGGGTTCCATGACATAGGAACTCCTGAATTGTGGCTCCATTTGCACTGTCACCATTGCATTTGTTGATGGTGGTATTGAAGTAGCTTGTACAGATGATACCTTTTTAGTGTCAGCTAGCTTCTTGACCTTTGCTTCAATATTTGACCAGTGATCCTTGATTTGTTCTGCAAGTTTCATCCTCAAAGAGGCTTCCTGGATCAGGTCAATACTGTCCTTTTTCTTCTTTGCAAACTCCCCCATTGCTAATGGCTCTTCTGGTAAGGAGATGGCTGGGACCATAACCTTTGTGATCTGAATGTCTAGCTCCTTAGATTTCTCCCCCTTTTTGTTAGCATCAAGTGAGATGATAGGGAGCCCTTGAGCTGCCAGAAGCTGGGTGAGTAGCTGAGTTTGCTTCTCCTGCTCCTTTTGCATGTGACTAAGTGTAGCCTCAACTTTGTCCACTCTAGAGGAAAGAGTTTTCAAAGATGAAGACACTTCAGGTTCCTTGGTGAAAAACCTTGACATCCTGGAGACAGTGTGAAGAGGAAGCTTTTCATCTAGCCTCCTGTCAGTAGCAGCCCTAAGGTTGCTAATTGAGTCCTTGATTTCTGTAGCCTCAATCCTTGTCTGCAACATTTGTAGCCTTTGAATTTCCAGAGAATCCATGATGGCTTTGTAGAATTTCTTGTCCCTTGCTCCTGCAGACTCATGAGCTAGATATGCTTCATTGTACTGCCTTGTGATAGCAGCATCCAAATTGCATCTACCATGCATATCTTGAGAAAGCCAGTTTGGTGTAGGAGGCACCACAGAAGTCCCAGTCTGTGCAGTAGTGGCCACCTGTAGAATGTCACCAAAGCTATCCTCATTATCAGAAAAATCAAATTCTCCACTTACTTCAGCCCCTGGAGGTAGATTGGTCAAGGCATCCTTTGCTCTTTGCATTGATGCAGTTGTGTGAATTAGTTGTAGTGACCTCTCTGCCTCCACATTGCCCTGTTGAGCCAAAACTTGATAGGCTGACACAGGATGAGTAAAGGTCTCAGGATCCAGGGAAATACTATCCAGAGTTTGTTGATAAACCTCTTGGAAAGTAAGTTCCCTTTCTCCCTCACTGACCTCCATTAACTCACTAGCAATGACTGCTTCCATCCTTATTACTCCTGTAGTCCCTTCTCTCTCTCCACTCTGTTCTTGCATCATGGGCTCCCCATGGCTCACACCTCTCACACCCTCACCTTCACCTTCTAAGGTGGAACTCTCAATCTCTCCTTTTGCCTGGCTGGAAGAAATAGCCAGCCTCTCACTCACATTCTCTCCTTTTGCCTGGCTGCAAGCCAGCCTCTCAGTTTCACTTCCTCTCAGTCCTAGAAGTGTCTCAACTACCACTAGATCATCTGCACTAGTTGTGGGAACAACTTGATTTTCAATTAAAGGTGCAGAGTGAACTATCAACGGAATGGTAGTTTGAACTGTCAACGGTATGGATACCGTTGATGGAGAAACACTTGTCAACGAAATAGACTGTTTCGTTGATGAAGTCAAGAAAGCACTTTGAGAATGAGAAATTACAGTAGAGTCTGTGGTGATTGATTTTAAAGATTGGTCCACAGATCCCCTTGCAACTTCAGGAAAAATTGGTTGATGGCCCAACAAATCACTTAACAAGTGATGGCCACCAGCTTCAGAGTGGGGCTTCTCCAAGATTAGAGTTGGAGAATCAGGAATAGATGTATGGATCATGTCCACATCTAAAGATTGAGTTGGTGAATTTGATGGAGATAATTCAAGATTGATGTTTAGAGAATGGGACTGTAACCCCAGAGTAATGATAGGGGTTACATCAAACTGAATTTGAGAAACTGGAAGTGTTGCTTCCAGTGTGTGTGCACCCTGTGTACCCTTGGACTTTTGCTTCACTCTCCTTTGGTATTGGGAAAATGTAGACTGTGGGCTTGAAGTGTCCCTTACCCTTTTGGACTGTGCTCTAGGAGGAGAGCTTGTTTCAATAATCACATCCTTTTGGGAGGATGCAATTAGACTTGTGTTTAAATCCATGTTACTCATTGTGCCTTGTTGGGAAGACACAATGGGGCTTGGCTGGTACACACTAACCTGTCCTTCCTTATCCTTGGGGTTTCTTTGATGTTCACCCCTTCCCTCACCTCTCACAACTCCAGACTCACTCCCCTTAGGTTGTGTGGTAGTTTTTACAACAGGTGCCTTTTGAGAAGCACCTGAGGTTGGCTTGGAGGATTTCTTTGATTTTGGTTTTGTTGCTAGGGCAGGAGCCTGTTGGGTCACAGCTACAGACTCCATAGCAACATTGGAAGGTAAAACAGTAGAGGTGTTAGCTACACTAACAGGGATAGTAGTAGTTACCTCAATGATTGGCAGATACACCACTGGAACATCACCATTGTGGTTCAGCCTCAGTATGTCTGTCAATACTCTCTTTTCTTGCACAAAGCACTCAAACCTGGCATTAGGGTTAGAGATAACTAATGGTGCTGGACTAACATGGTTAGCCAACATCATCAGAAACCTAGCATAATAGATATTTTTCTTCCTATTTGCTTTGTCACCCAACTTAGCACCAATTTCATACATAAGTTGGGTGCTAAAGTTGTGATATCTATCATTTAGAAGCATGGTTAGGAGAATTAACATAGAGTTAGTTAATGCATCAAAATTACTAATCTTTCCAGAAAAGACCTTAATGAATGCATCAGCTAAATAACTGTATTCCCTAACCAAACCTCTCCTAATTATTCTACCCAGATTATCAGTAGGCAAAGAGTAGTTTATAGAATTTAGCATGGTAGTTATTTCAGTGTTAGTAGGCAAAACATCACAGTTATTATCAGGAATATGTAAACATGCTTGCAAAACATCAGAATTAACTATGTACTCATTACCTTGAAGAGTGAATTGTAGTGTGCAGTTTGTTCCACTATACTCACATGAGGTCCAAATTTCCTCGATTATCTCATTGTAGAGTGGTGTAGAGTGAAACATTGCATAGCTCAACTTGCAATTCTTCATGAAATCCATCATTTTGAAGAACAGTCTGTTCGGGTTTTCCTTGACAACAAAAGGGATGGAGTTGTTCTTCTCATAGATGAACCCTCCAGCAGACATAAGCTTGACTATAGGTGCCATTGTTGATTAAAGGAAAGCTTCGAACTGAATTGCTTGTTAGAGAGAAGAAGAGAGAAAAAGCCTTTGGAATTTTTGAGAACAGGTAAAAATAAATAATGAAAATAAAATTTCTTAAATACTCCCCCAAAAATTCTCAGAAAATGAATCCAATAATAAATGTAAATTACTGGATTGGCTTAAAAAAAATATAACCGTTACTTTTAAAGTATTACCATGATTTATACTTACAGGGGTGTATGCATAGATCGTGGTAAAAGACGTGTCAAAATTTCAACGGTTCAGATTAAAAGCGCTTTATATCAACGAATCAGAATTGGGCGTTTAAGGTCCCGTTTATTTCGTTGATAAAGCTGCGTTTCGTTGATACAAAAGAACTATCAACGAAACACCCAGAAAAAGTGCTAAGACTGTCAACGAAATGGTGCATTCCGTTGGCATAGTAATCTTGACTTAGACAAAATTTTACCTTTTCCTGAGAAAATTAATTCACAGAAAAACATAGCAAATTTCTGGCTGCATTTTAACTTGCAAATATCTCAAAAATAATTAAGAGAAATTTAGCATACCTAGCTCACTTACTAATCTTGAGAATGTTGATTCATCAAGTGGCTTGGTAAAGATGTCTGCAAGTTGTTGTTCACTTGGAACAAAATGTAACTCCACAGTACCATTCATAACATGTTCTCTAATGAAATGGTACTTGATGTCAATGTGCTTGGTCCTTGAATGCTGCACTGGATTTTCAGTAATGGCAATGGCACTAGTGTTGTCACAGAAAATAGGAATTTTCTCAACTCTTAATCCATAATCAAGAAGTTGATTTTTCATCCATAAAATCTGTGCACAACAACTTCCAGCTGCAATATACTCAGCCTCAGCTGTGGAGGTAGAAACTGAGTTTTGTTTCTTGCTGAACCATGACACAAGCTTGTTTCCTAGGAATTGACAGGTTCTAGTTGTACTTTTCCTGTCAATTTTACATCCTGCAAAATCTGCATCTGAATAACCAATTAGTTCAAAACCAGATTCTCTAGGATACCAAATGCCAAGGTTTGGTGTTCCTTTGAGATATCTGAAAATTCTTTTAATAGCAACTAAATGGGATTCTCTAGGATCAGCCTGAAATCTAGCACATAGACATGTAGCAAACATAATATCAGGTCTACTAGCTGTTAAATATAAAAGTGAGCCTACCATGCCTCTGTAACTTGAAATGTCCACAGATTTTTCCTTAGTATTCAATTCAAGTTTGGTGGCAGTAGGCATGGGAGTTTTGGCAGTAGAGCATTCCATTAGGTTAAATTTCTTTAATAAATCATGAATGTATTTTGTTTGACTAATGAAAATGCCTTCATTAACTTGCTTTACTTGAAGACCAAGAAAGTAAGTTAATTCTCCCATCATGCTCATTTCATATTTACTTTGCATAAGCTTGGCAAACTTTTGACAAAGTTTCACATCTGTAGACCCAAAGATTATATCATCTACATAAATTTGAACAAGTAAAGTAGAGCCATTTACAACCCTGTGAAAAAGAGTTTTATCTACAGTACCTCTAGTGAAATGATTCTCAAGGAGGAACTGTGAGAGAGTGTCATACCAGGCTCTAGGTGCTTGTTTCAAACCATAGAGTGCTTTGAGAAGGAAGTACACATAGTCTGGAAAATCATCATCTTCAAAACCAGGAGGTTGACTTACATACACCTCCTCTTCCAATTCCCCATTCAGAAAAGCACTCTTCACATCCATTTGATAGACTTTGAAATTGGCATGGGCTGCATAGGCTAGGAAAATCCTTATTGCTTCTAGTCTTGCAACAGGAGCAAAGGTTTCATCAAAATCAATTCCCTCTTCCTGTGAGTAGCCTTTTGCAACCAGTCTAGCTTTGTTCCTTGTGACTATGCCATTTTCATCCATCTTGTTTCTGAACACCCACTTTGTGCCTATAACACTCCTGTCATTAGGCCTGGGCACCAGCATCCAAACATTGTTTCTCTCAAATTGGTTTAGCTCTTCTTGCATGGCTAAAACCCAATCTGGATCTAGAAGTGCATCCTCATCTTTCTTTGGCTCATCTTGAGACAGAAAGCTACTATATAGACATTCTTCTTGAGTTGCTCTTCTAGTTTGGACTTTTGAAGAAACATCACCTATAATAAGTTCAAAGGGATGATCTTTAGTCCATTTCCTTGAGGGAGGTAGATTTGCTCTTGAAGACGTAGCTTCATGATCATGATTGCCTTGATTGGATATTTGTCCTTGAGAAACTCCCCCTGAGTTTGTTGTCCCTAATTGATCACTTCTAGAAGCATTCCTATGACTATCAACGGTATGACCGTTTTGGCTGTCAACGAAACGCTCATTCTGACTGTCAACGAATCCACCATCATGACTGTCAACGAAATGACCATTTGGTCTGCTAGCTGCTATCCTTTTTAACCTTAATGCAGCAATTTCATCTTCACTGCTGCTTTCATCTGTGCTAGATACAATAACTTTAGGCTGTTTCTCAGTAGCCTTATCATGATTCACTTGTTCTCCTTCCTCATTCTCAAAAGAGAGACTTTCATGGAAACCTTCATCACAGAGACCTTGTATTTTGAGATCATCAAAAACAACATGTACAGATTCCATAACAATGTTGATTCTGAGATTATAGACTCTGTAAGCTTTCCCTGCTGCATATCCCACAAATATTGCTTCATCTGCCTTTGCTTCAAATTTCCCCAAATGCTCAGCTTGATTTCTCAGAACAAAGCACTTGCATCCAAAGACATGAAGAAAATCTAATAGTGGCTTCTTTCTTTTGAGTAGATGATAAGGGGTCATTCCCTTGGCCTGATTAATCAAAGAAATATTTTGAGTAAAGCAAGCTGTGTTAACTGCCTCAGCCCAAAAATATGTAGGTAACTTTGATTCATCTAGCATTGTCCTTGCAGCTTCAATAAGTGTTCTGTTTTTCCTTTCAACTACACCATTTTGCTGTGGTGTTCTTGCTGCTGAAAACTCATGCAAAATACCATTTTCTTCACAGAACACCTTCATGCTCGAATTCTTGAATTCTGTCCCATTGTCACTCCTAATCCTTCTTACTTTGAAATCAGGATGATTGCTTACCATCTTGATGTGATTGATAATGATTTCACTTGCCTCATCTTTAGAGTGCAAAAAGAAAGTCCATGTAAATCTAGAAAAATCATCAACAATCACAAGACAGTATTTCTTCTTTGAGATGGACATAACATTTACAGGGCCAAATAGGTCCATATGAAGTAATTCAAGCTGCTGGACAATTGATGACTCTGTCTTGCTTTTGAATGATGCCTTCTTCTGTTTCCCTTTTTGACAGGCATCACACAAACCATCCTTGGAAAATTCCACTTGTGGAATTCCTCTAGCAAGATCCTTTCTCACCAAATCATTCATAACTTTGAAATTCAGATGGGATACTTTCTTGTGCCATAACCAACTTTCATCTTTGCTTGCCTTGCTGAAAAGACAGGTGATGGTTTCTGAACTTGTGCTACTAAAGTCAGCAATGTACACATTCCCTCTTCTGAATCCAGTCATTACCACATTGTTGTTTCCTCCTTTAGACACAACACAGGCTTCTTTCGAAAAAGTAACTAAAAATCCTTTGTCACAAAGTTGGCTGATACTAAGCAAGTTGTGCTTAAGACCATCCACCAATGCAACCTCATCTATGATGACATTCTCTTTTGAAATCAAGCCATATCCCTTTGTGTAGCCTTTGCTGTCATCTCCAAAAGCAATACAAGGGCCAGCTCTTTCCTGAAACTCTGTGAGCAGGGTAGAATCACCAGTCATGTGTCTTGAACAACCACTATCCAAGTACCAAAGATTCCTTTTGTCTCCCTGCACACAATAAAACCAAATCAAGTTGATTTTGGTACCCAAGTTTCCTTGGGTCCTGTCTTGTTAGCCTTTGCATTCCCTTTTGTACCATTTTTCACTTTGGGCTCAGATTGATTCAAATCAATCTTTACCCTTGGTGTTGATTTCTGAGGGTTGCTCATATTTTCATTCATAGCATGCATAGTTGGAGGAACAATCATGTTATTCATGTTCCATGGCATTTGTGGCATGTTAAACATATTCATGTAAGGATTAGGCACAAATGGCATGCTAGCATATGGATTCTGAAATTGTGCATATGGAGCAAACATGTTAGGCATAACAGGCATTTTAGGCATGGAACTGTTCATTGCAGGCTTGGGCATTTTCACATTAGCAGATTTCTTAACAGATTTGCAGTTAGTAGATAAATGATTAACACTTCCACAATTGACACATGTCTTTCTAGGTGCATATTTATCAGGTGTGTAATTGTTGTGTTTGTTAATCCCTACCTTGCCATTTCTGTTATTCTTTTTATTTCCCTTAGCCTCAACCTGAACTTTCTCTAACTTGTCTTTCAATTGCTTGTTAGACAAGTTACCTACATTAGCTCTCTCAACAGGCTTCTCAACTTTCTTTGATTTACTAGACTCACCTTGAACAAAGTTCTTGGTGACAGGACCATACTTGTTATTAAGTCTAGTGAGTTCATCCTTTCTTTTCTCTGTCAACGAAACAGCCTGATCGGTTGATGGTTCATCTGTCAACGAAACATTGCATTCCGTTGACATATCAACCTTCAACAAATGATCCTTGTTGTTTGTTGACTCAATTTCTGATTCTAAGGTTTCACCAACATACCCTAGCTTCTCTTTGTTCCTTTTCCATGATTGCTCACATAAGGATTCCACGCCTTGAACATTAATTATGTTGGCAGCAACATTCCTGGCATCCTTCCATTTTGCAATCACACCTTGTTCTATCTCAAGTTGTGTTTTAAGAATTTCTTCCCTTTGTAACACGTTCTCAAGTTCCTTCTTAGCATCCCTACTAACACATCTCATTTTCTCAAATTCAATGAGCTGTGCTTCTAACATTGCATTCCTATCACTTAAGAGTAGATTGGTCTCTTTTATTCTAGAATTCTCTTTAGTAAGTGATTTAAGAGTAACACGCAAATTATATAATACAGTAGACATTTCATTTACTGCACTGTCGCATTCCTCTTTAGAAAGCTCAGAAAGATTAGTAATTGTTACCTGGTTGCTTGAGGAACTTGCTTCCTGCTCATGATTGTCAGCCATAAGAGCCAAGTTGACATACTCAACATCATCATCAGAATCTTCACCATTACCAGCCCAATCATACTCCTGAGACATGAAAGCCTTTTCTTTTTGTTTGAGAAGTTCAAAGTATTTCTTTTTATAATCAACAGGCTCAAATTTCCTGTTGCCCTTCTCAACCTTGGGCTTTCTGCAGTCTCCAGCAAAGTGACCAAGCATTCCACAATTGAAACATTTTGACTTAGACTTTTCAATCCAGTTTGTTTTGCTAGGTTGAAAGTCTCTTCTTGGTGGCCTTGCTTCTGAGTTTCTTTTGAACTTGAACTTAGAGAATTTTCTAGACAGAAAAGCAATGTGTTCATCAATCTCATCTAAGTCATCCAAGTTGGCTGGTTCTGATTCTTCTTCTTCTGTCATCTTGTCTTTACCCTTGCTAACATCACTCCTACAACTAGATCGACTAGTTGTGGCCTTTGCAGCTTCTTTATTGTCATCTTCAAGTTGGTTCACAGATGCAATCAATGCAATAGATCCACCCTTCTTTTGTACCTTTTCAATTTCCTCATCTTGCTCCATTTCCAGCTCATAAGTCTTCAAGGTTCCATAAAGCCTTTCAAGAGTGTAGTCTTTGTACTCTTGAGTGTTTCTGAGAGAAACAGTCATAGGCTTCCATTCTTTTGGAAGAGCTCTAAGAAATTTAAGGTTTGAATCCTTGGTTTGATAGATCCTCCCATACAACTTTAATCCATTCAAAAGCTTTTGAAACCTACTAAACGTGTCATTTAGGGTTTCACCAGCTTTAAAATGAAAATGCTCATATTGTTGTATAAGGAGTTGCATTTTATTTTCCCTGACTTGCTCAGTTCCTTCACAGAGAGTTCTAACAGTATCCCATACTTCCTTAGAGGTTGTACAGTTGATAACATTGTCAAACATCTCTTGCTCCAAACCATTAAACAGAATGTTCATGGTCCTTTTGTCTTTATGGACTTCTGCAATATCTTCAACAGTCCATTCTGAGACAGTTTTTGGAATCTCTACATCAGGTGCATCATCTGGCAGTCCAACTCTAGAATCAAGCTTCATGGGAACGTGTGGACCTTTCTCAATGCAGTCTACATACCTCTCATCCATAGACATGAGATGTAAATGCATCTTTACTTTCCAGTGAAAGTAATTGTCTTTATCAAGAACTGGTATCTTCACACCTGCATCCTTCTTCACCATGGTTTCTGTTTTTGGTCTTGATCTTTAAACTTCTTGTATGTTAGAAGCTCGCTCTGATACCAATTGTTATTCCCAAATGACCTAACAGAATTGTAGAAGGGGGGGGGGGGGGGTTGAATACAATTCTTGATATTTTCTTGAAACTAAACACTTTTTAAAATAAAACTGAACTGAATAAATAAAAACACAAGATATAAATAATTCAGTTGGATTGTTTGATGATCCAACTGAAGTGTTTTTATTGCGGAAATAATCTGTGATACAAAAGTACACAGCTGCTCAGTTACAAGGTTGTAGAGAAGAATTGCTCTCAAAAATAGCTAATACAATCTATTTGTTTTTCTTCTCTTCTTTCTAAAGTAACTGCTACACTTGGTTATATAATCCCAAGTTTACAATTCTACGTTTGGTTAAACTAAAGAATAATAGTAGTAACCATCAGTAGCTTGCTTTTCATTCCTTTTGTCCAATGGTCCTTGGAGATCTTTGCTTTTGTCTTCATGCTCATTATAATCATTTCCAAGAGCCTTATTGGAAATTGGAATGTTTCCTTATTTCCAGTAACCACTTTGATGGCTTCCAATGCAAAGTACACTTCCATATCTCCTTTTAGATCTGTTCAGTAAACTGTCACTATCACTTTGTCAACTGTTCAAAAAGCAACATTGATTCGTTGATAGCAAGGAGATGTGTTTCGTTGATAGCTTCATTCTTCATTCCGTTGATGGTGTTTCCCTCGTTTCGTTGATGGGTAAACTCCATACCGTTGACAGAGTAATCTTCATACCGTTGACATGTCTTCACTTAGTCAAAATTACAAGGCATAACATATTTACAATTAACCAACCTATTTTGCCTATCTAGTACTTAGTCAACATGACTTAGAAAACCTATCTAAAACATATAACAGAATGCCTATCATACTGTGAAGTATTGTACAATGCAATTGCTACAACACTCATTTCGTTGATGAGCTTCCTGTCAACGGAATGCTGCAAAGCATGCCATTTCGTTGACAGTTACAAAAATGACTTTACACAAATTCTACTAAGTGTTTTATGTTTATCATCAAGAACAACATATTCCTAACACCGGTTACTTGTTTAAATGTGTTATGTGAATGATGTGAATTATCTGTTATTGAGTCATGCATGCGAATAAATTGTGTGGAGACTTGTTTGAGTAATTGGTTGTGTCTAATGTTATCACGAGGGGTAGATGTGATAGAAATTTGTCGATTATGTTAGAAAGTGAGATTTACGAGGCCGTTGACTTGGATGTTGACTTTTTATAGTATGGGGATTGTCGTCAAGCGAGTTACGTGGATTACTTATGTGGTTGTCTATGCAACATAGGCTATTGGACGAGACGAGTCAGATTATCGAGGTTAAGTTACAATCATTTATAGAATATGTGCAATCATACGTTAAAGACTAAGTACCGTCTCATGTTTGACTATCGAGGCTGGCACATGGATTCGAAATGGTAGAAGCAGACTAGTGGTATTCGCAAGAGCGTTAAAGCAAAGAAGGACGGGAGTAGAGAATCGTGCGATAAGACAGGATAAGGAGGGAGTCGTATTGTTTCAGCGTTACGAAATAGCTAAGGACCAGAGGCAAGTGTTTATACCCTTGCTTATTAATTGATTGATATTCCTTGAATTATTATTATGCAATTTGCATACTTTTTCCTAAAAATTTAATGATGACTATTTTGCATTGAACTGCAAGTATTTTATTTAACCTCGTAAATTGACGAGTACTCTTTTATGCCTTTTTGGTTTAGAGTCATATTTTCATATTGATCGGAGAGATATAATTATTATATTGAAATGATTGAAAAGATAGTTATGGGCTGTATACTAAGGCCTTCTTTCAAAGACTTGATTTAAAAATGCTAAGTTGGAATATTACCAACCCTAGATGAGCGGGAACTTGTGAACCCTATGAGGGAAAACTTATTCTGAAATTCTGAAGTGGTGTTGCTTGCCCTTCAAGTATTCCATTTTTCACCTTGCACCTATGCAAACCTTGTTATCCTTTCTTGTTAATGCGATCATCTGATCCATTCCCTGATTCGAATTCATATATGTTGTGCATGATTTAGTTTACTTCCTTCAAGTACAAGGCTTATCTATTATAAGTACATGTTCGAAGGACTTGAACTATTTCTGTCAGAAGTTGATAAACCCTTATTTTCTTCATTTATAAACTTCACCTTGAATTCTTCTTAAACTTGAACTTGACTCTCTTGTCATTTACCAGATTGGTAAACCTTAATTAATTCTTCCATAATGTGATGATTTGAACTATTGAGGCCATCTAGAGCCTGTTCTTTGAACCCTGCTCTATATTGACTTCTTACCCTTTTCTGTTGATATCATATTGTCTGTTTCATATCAGATTTAATCTTGTTAAGCATGTTATTGTTTATTCTTTGAACCCTACTATATATTGACTTGTTACACTTTCTGTTGATATCATATTGTCTGTTTCATATCAGACTTAACCTTGTTGAGCATGTCATTGTTTATTCTTCATTGTTATCCCAGTTGTTGCATCGATCTCGTCGATATTTATGATGTTGTTACTTGCCATGTGTACTCCCCATTGTTGTGTCGATCTCGTCGATACTAGATTATATTGCTATCCCTTTATTGATTCTTCATAATTGAACTGTTTCCTGGAACGTGAGTTTTCCAGCAATTGTTGTATTAGGTTGTCGATTCTTCCGACACCTGATTGTCGAAGTAAGGTTGTCAATTGTTCTGACACCTGACGTTTATAAAATAGAATTGGAATGTTTTTAAAAATGGACCAATTATTGGTCGGGCCATTTATGGTCGATGTAATTTAGGCCCAGATTGGCCTTGGATCCGTAGAGGACTATGCATGAGCTAGTCCGGGGTTGTTACGTGGCTGGCCAGCAGCACAACCTTTGATTTGATAAAATGTGAAAGTCCAATTCTAGAATAAGTTCTTATTTCTAAGATGAGTTACATCCATATGTTTCGTTCTTGTGAGTTATGACCTGATTCTCAGGTTTATTCGTTGCGTGAAGTTGTTGGTTCGTTGATTAATAATAGTGGTTTCAATCTTGCTGAAATTACTTACTCTTTAATACATTTGGATTCCAAATAGTCGAAATCCACTTCCTTGATTCCATTGGCAGTCGTGAGATATCTATCTTGATGAGTTTTATTCATACCGCATATCCAGTCGGTACCATGTTGAAGTCTTGAAGTGCGTTCTTTATTCCTTGACCGAGCGTGTTGGCTCATTCTTACCCCTTGATTATTCTAACCTTCCAGAGTTGTTGGTTTCAGAAAATGTTGGGAATAGATTTGTTATCTTCAAAACTAGTATTTTTATACAAACTATGGTCTTGAAGACGTATGAGTTATATTTATTTCATATGTTCTACTTACTATTGTAGATATTGTTGATTCGGTCGCCGTAGCGACCAATATAAATCTTTTTGTGTTTTAAACTATTCAATTGCGAGAAGAAGAATGAGAAATTGTGGTAAATTACCAAACTTGATTTGAAAATATTAGAGATTACAAATGTTTAAGCCAAAGGCTTGTTTATTTGAAAATCCAAAGTTTATTTTGGAAACCTTTCGTATTATATTTAATAATGCGCTTGCTGAGCAATTCATTCGCTCATACTTGTTTTATTTATATATATTTTAGCCTGCCGGAAAGAAGGTGTATTGGCGAGAGTTGTCCGCGTAGCTGATCAGAGATGGGGAAAGATATTAGCGTAAAGACGTTCTGATCCAGAGCATTTGGAGCTAGTGAGAGGTTTTGTATATAGATGTTTTCTATTGAATAATATATTGTATAAGATTAGTTGCCTGGTATACTTCTTATCGAAGTTATACTAGTGTATTAGAATTTTTGTAAAGAGAATGGTTGTAAGGAAAAAAGATTGTTGTAATGAAATTTGGATTCTTGTTTCTAGCACTATAACCTTTAAAGATTCTTGGTAGAGTTGGGGTCACAGATATTATTATCATTGTGTTGATTTTATATTGAACAGGTTGTTTGGATTAAGAGTGAAGTGTGACGACCAAATCCTTTGACCCCGGATTTGGGGGCGTTACAGTTGGTATCAAAGCAAGGGTTATAGTAAAACTAGAAACGAGAGTGTGTGGGAGTGTATATAGTTATATAAGGAACGTCAGAGCTCATTTAGAGTTCGTATTGGACTATTGGATATAGTACCGCTGAGTGAGTTGAGATGGAGGTATTTGATTGAGATAGTTGTGCTGAAATGGATAGAACTTCTTGCGTTTGTAGACGTCTATGGCGGAATCTTCAAGGACTATTACGAGTCGACGACGACGTACGATATTGATAACCTTGCGACGTGGAAAAGAATGGCTGAAATCGAATAACGTGGAAAAGAAGGGCTGAAATCGAATAACGTGGAGAAGAAGGGCTGAAATCGAATAACGAGCTATCGAAGGAGTCGACGGAGGAGTCATATGTGAAGACCTTGGTAATACCTTCCCATCCTAAGGAAATATTTGACATTTCTTTAAGCGAAGCTGTGTTGGTGAATATATTCCACCTTTTGACCTTGTACTTGATACTTTTGATCAATCATGATTGCAATTGCATCAGAGGTTGTTGTGACATCTATTTCAAATTTGTGAAGCCTGTTGAAAATATGTTATTTAAATTCCAACTCCTTCATTCTTCCGGAGTGGATAACTCTAATTGTGATGTAACACTATTTGTTGATACTTCCTTTCTGGTTGTTCTTCTTTTCTAGAATAACTCCTTTGGAATCTATTCAATTTCAATCCAAGGTGTGTATTTGAGATTTCTTATCGAAAAGCCTTGGTTATTATTTTGACCTTAAATTTCTTTCATATTTCTCTACTCCAACTGAGATAAACAACCCTATTTATAGGGGACACAAGGACTATCTGTCTATGTGATAGAAGTCTAACGGGACGCCGTCACTTGTGTGTTGTGAAATACAAGAAGGCTAATTACCTTTAGTACTGTCTTAATAGAGACACACAACATTGAGTTCATGTGATCAAATTGGTCTCTCAGTAATTCTTTCACTTCCAATAATGTTTGCTTTGGAATATACAGATTTGGTAACCCCAATTGTGGGACATTTGCTACGATATAGAATCTTTTCACTTCAAAATATCATGGATTTTTGTTATACCAAATAATCTGGGTGGTATGCCATTAGGGTGAACTGAAATTTACCCTACCATAATGAATGAAGAATTTGCGATTGAATCACCACGAGCGAAAGCGGATTACGATGCGATTAGAATACTAGTAACATATAACGGAGCCAGTTGTTCTCTTTCTATCGATTAACGTTACGATATGGAAAGGTGAAGTTAGATAATTCAAGAGTTGATTGGAAATTTGGGGAAAAATGTGTAATTGTGCTAATGATATCCCGTGTTGTGGAAGATGGACATAATAGGTTTTTGTCTCAATGAGAAGAACTTTTAAGATTTGATGATAGGCTAATAATGGAGAATGAGTTGATCTTTGAGTATTTCAGGATTGTATGATATGGTTGCAAGTCTTTTGCTCACGATAGTTAAGGTAGATCTTGCCAGTCAATGTGGATGTATAGAATGAGAATCAAGATAATGTCGAGTTGATCAAGCTGTTTGGGAAATGAGATGGAACCATGGAAAAGGTGTCCTGAGTGTTACTGTGAATGTATCTTCTAAATTATTTGGGAATCAGATGGAGATTAATTAAGTTCTTAGGACTAAGTAGAACAATTTTTAAAGATGTAGGACTAAGTCACCAAGTTGATAAGGAATATTCTCACAATTGTAGATATGAAAAGAAGATTAAGAGGTGTTAATAAGGATTTAAAGACAATGGATAAGGTAATGATGGGTTGTTTTAAGCTGAAGAGTTAATTGGCACGGAAGGTATATGATCGTTGAAAGCAGTTGTTAGATATATTGGAAATAGGTATAGTTGACCCAAGAATACGGATGGCTGATAGTATGAGTAGTAAAAGAGAGAATTGAGATGTGAATATCTTTGGTACAAGGATTAGAAAGGATGGAGTTTTAAGGTTATGATAACAAGAGATCAACTAGAAGGAATGACGGAATTAAGGATTCAACCAGGATTGATTAAAGAGAAAGGGCTACATAAAGGAAAGAGTTATGAAAAGAGAAATGGAATTCAATTACAGGAAGGAGCGAGAGAGTATAATGGATAAGAAGGAAATGTAAGGATATATAAGAGGTTTAAAAAGGATACTAATGTTGGTGAGTATTTAAATGCTCGGGATGCTAGAAAATGAAGACAGGGTAACAGAGGTATAGTAGACGATTACAACTAAAGAGATTCCTGAATGGAAGTGGAAACATATTAAGATAGACTTTGCAGTAGAGTTGCTAAGGCTTAGAGCTAATCATGATAGTATTTGAGTTATTATTGACCGATTAACGAGAGATATTTATTAGATGAATTGGTTCATCTCTAGCTATTTGAATGAGGTAATAGTACGGCATGGAATGACGGGTTCAAATGTATTTGACAGAGATCCGCGACTTAATTAAAGAATTCAGACAGACTATGGTTGTGTACTAAATTTTTAAGGTAATTGGAAGGACTATTTACCGTTGATTAGATTTCCTTACGACAACAGTTATTATGACAATTTTGAATTGCTACCTTATGTCGGTTTACTGTGTGTTGGGAAAGTTGCGTATAAGTTTGCGTACCACTCCATGAGTGGTGTATTCATAGTGTATTTCATAAAATACGAACCTATAGAGATTTAGTTAAATTGTTCTATGTTGAGTAACCAATTGAGATATTGAGTCAGTATGAGAGAGTGATAAGTAATAGAGGAGTCAAATTAGGATGAGTATGAGGAGAAATCCTAAGGGTGAAGAGTCAACCTAGGAATTTGAGAATGAGATGTTGGAAAAATATCCACATATGTTTGCGCAAGCTGATTCTGAGGACAGAATCCTGTTAAGGGGGAAAGGATGTAAGATCCGGGAAAATTACGTGTTATTATATGATGTGAAATGAAATTTTAATTTCATATTAAGAGTTATTAAATGATTTATCTGTTTAAACGTGCTAAGTTATTCGTTAAATGATTGAATATGTGACAATGTGATGCTATGTGATATGTGTGGGGAATTTGAAATTATTTTGAAAAGGGTGTCATGCTATTTTATTTTATTTTAATTATCGAAAAGAAAATTTGGATCGTTCCCAAATTATTCGGGAGATTGGTATATCGTTCGTACCAATATTTCATTCGTTAAAGCGGGAAGTATTCGAAAATATTCGCAATAAGGGTATTTTGGTTCGTATATTTTGAATTAAACGATACTTGTAGTTATCCGTACTTTATGGATGCTTATCGTCTCGTGAAACGTGTATTCTGCTTTATTAAAGGTTTAAAGCATATATTCTGTTATATTGTATTTAAAGCGATCCATCGGATCAGTATCGATCCAAAAATGTCGTTTGGGGTATTATTTTCCGTTTAATATAAAAAGGCAAATCGTACTTTGTTTTCGTATAATCAAGCTTAATTACAGTTAAAAATCCGAAAAACCCTAGAACGTGTTCTTCGTGTTCTTGAGAATCAAACCAACTTTTGGAGGCGTTATCGGAATCCGATTTCGATGTTCTTGTAATCAAACTGAATCTCTCATCATCTTCTATCCGAATCCACCATCAAAATTCATGTGGGTATGATTTCTGAAATTTTCTTATTTTTAATTAATTTATTTATTTCAAATTTTTAGGGTTAATTTGGGGGAAATCGTTTGATTGATTGTTCTTGCTAATTGATGGTGTGGTTGTGTTTGTTATGAGATGTTGAGCATGTATGTGATTTTTAATTTGAATTTGGAGTTCGTTTTCGAGCTAATCGGAAAAGTTAAAGCTCGCCGGAGTTCTTGAGTTTGGCCGGAGTTTGAGTTGTGGTGACGGGTTCTCGTTTGTGATACCACCATTAAATAGATCGGGAGGAGTGGAGTTGATTCATATAATTAGTTTTAAAGTCAGTCGTTGTTTTTGGTTGGCCGGAAAAGCTACCGCCGACGGCGGGGTCCGTTTCTGTGCGTTTTCGAACGATTTTGAATGGTTTTTAACTGGTGTTGTGTGGTTGTTGTGAAGCCCGTGTTTTCCCCTCAAAATCTGTGTGTTTAGAGTTGATTTTGGTGTTGCCGGAATTTTTCCCGGTGGCCGGAACACCGGCCGGATTCTGGGTTTCCGCCGGCTGTTCTTGGCGACCCGGAAAGTTCTTGGCAACCCGTTTTCAAAACCTACCCGACCCGGTTTCGATCCAGAAAACCCTAATTCCATTTTCTGAATAGTGTTTCTGGGTTTTTATTTTAAAAATAATTCAAAAATAGTTTTATAATTCTAAAAATCATATCTTTGATTTAAAAATACATTTTATTATTCCGAAAATTTTATAAATTCATAAATATTTATTTAAATTCGAAAATTGATTAGATTTAATTATTTTAATTATTTTTGATTAATAATTAATTTATTTAATTAATTGATTAATTCTTTTAATCAGTTAATTCTTAATAATTAATTATTAATTAGATTTAATTAATTAAAATTAAGTTTAATTATTTTCTAGCTTGGTTTATTTATTTAAAAATAGTTTGAGCATTTAAAAAGTGTCAATTAATTTTATTAATTGATTTATTTGCATTTAAAATACTTATATTGGATTTAAAAATCCGATTTTTGATTTAAAAATTGTTTGTGGCTTATTTAAATTCAAATAAGCTTTGTGTGATGTTTTAAAAATAGTTATAAGTGCTATATGATTCGTATGAGTTGTGTAATGTGTTTTATAGTCAGTATATGCCCGTACTAGGGCTAGTATATGAGTTTTAAATATTATAAATTAGACCGGGCGTCCGATACGTAACCGGTTACTTGTTTAAATGTGTTATGTGAATGATGTGAATTATCTGTTGTTGAGTCATGCATGCGAATAAATTGTGTGGAGACTTGTTTGAGTAATTGGTTGTGTCTAATGTTATCACGAGGGGTAGATGTGATAGAAATTTGTCGATTATGTTAGAAAGTGAGATTTACGAGGCCGTTGACTTGGATGTTGACTTTTTATAGTATGGGGATTGTCGTCAAGCGAGTTACGTGGATTACTTATGTGGTTGTCTATGCAACATAGGCTATTGGACGAGACGAGTCAGATTATCGAGGTTAAGTTACAATCATTTATAGAATATGTGCAATCATACGTTAAAGACTAAGTACCGTCTCATGTTTGACTATCGAGGCTGGCACATGGATTCGAAATGGTAGAAGCAGACTAGTGGTATTCGCAAGAGCGTTAAAGCAAAGAAGGACGGGAGTAGAGAATCGTGCGATAAGACAGGATAAGGATGGAGTCGTATTGTTTCAGCGTTACGAAATAGCTAAGGACCAGAGGCAAGTGTTTATACCCTTGCTTATTAATTGATTGATATTCCTTGAATTATTATTATGCAATTGGCATACTTTTTCCTAAAAATTTAATGATGACTATTTTGCATTGAACTGCAAGTATTTTATTTAACCTCGTAAATTGACGAGTACTCTTTTATGCCTTTTTGGTTTAGAGTCATATTTTCATATTGATCGGAGAGATATAATTATTATATTGAAATGATTGAAAAGATAGTTATGGGCTGTATACTAAGGCCTTCTTTCAAAGACTTGATTTAAAAATGCTAAGTTGGAATATTACCAACCCTAGATGAGCGGGAACTTGTGAACCCTATGAGGGAAAACTTATTCTGAAATTCTGAAGTGGTGTTGCTTGCCCTTCAAGTATTCCATTTTTCACCTTGCACCTATGCAAACCTTGTTATCCTTTCTTGTTAATGCGATCATCTGATCCATTCCCTGATTCGAATTCATATATGTTGTGCATGATTTAGTTTACTTCCTTCAAGTACAAGGCTTATCTATTATAAGTACATGTTCGAAGGACTTGAACTATTTCTGTCAGAAGTTGATAAACCCTTATTTTCTTCATTTATAAACTTCACCTTGAATTCTTCTTAAACTTGAACTTGACTCTCTTGTCATTTACCAGATTGGTAAACCTTAATTAATTCTTCCATAATGTGATGATTTGAACTATTGAGGCCATCTAGAGCCTGTTCTTTGAACCCTGCTCTATATTGACTTCTTACCCTTTTCTGTTGATATCATATTGTCTGTTTCATATCAGATTTAATCTTGTTAAGCATGTTATTGTTTATTCTTTGAACCCTACTATATATTGACTTGTTACACTTTCTGTTGATATCATATTGTCTGTTTCATATCAGACTTAACCTTGTTGAGCATGTCATTGTTTATTCTTCATTGTTATCCCAGTTGTTGCATCGATCTCGTCGATATTTATGATGTTGTTACTTGCCATGTGTACTCCCCATTGTTGTGTCGATCTCGTCGATACTAGATTATATTGCTATCCCTTTATTGATTCTTCATAATTGAACTGTTTCCTGGAACGTGAGTTTTCCAGCAATTGTTGTATTAGGTTGTCGATTCTTCCGACACCTGATTGTCGAAGTAAGGTTGTCAATTGTTCTGACACCTGACGTTTATAAAATAGAATTGGAATGTTTTTAAAAATGGACCAATTATTGGTCGGGCCATTTATGGTCGATGTAATTTAGGCCCAGATTGGCCTTGGATCCGTAGAGGACTATGCATGAGCTAGTCCGGGGTTGTTACGTGGCTGGCCAGCAGCACAACCTTTGATTTGATAAAATGTGAAAGTCCAATTCTAGAATAAGTTCTTATTTCTAAGATGAGTTACATCCATATGTTTCGTTCTTGTGAGTTATGACCTGATTCTCAGGTTTATTCGTTGCGTGAAGTTGTTGGTTCGTTGATTAATAATAGTGGTTTCAATCTTGCTGAAATTACTTACTCTTTAATACATTTGGATTCCAAATAGTCGAAATCCACTTCCTTGATTCCATTGGCAGTCGTGAGATATCTATCTTGATGAGTTTTATTCATACCGCATATCCAGTCGGTACCATGTTGAAGTCTTGAAGTGCGTTCTTTATTCCTTGACCGAGCGTGTTGGCTCATTCTTACCCCTTGATTATTCTAACCTTCCAGAGTTGTTGGTTTCAGAAAATGTTGGGAATAGATTTGTTATCTTCAAAACTAGTATTTTTATACAAACTATGGTCTTGAAGACGTATGAGTTATATTTATTTCATATGTTCTACTTACTATTGTAGATATTGTTGATTCGGTCGCCGTAGCGACCAATATAAATCTTTTTGTGTTTTAAACTATTCAATTGCGAGAAGAAGAATGAGAAATTGTGGTAAATTACCAAACTTGATTTGAAAATATTAGAGATTACAAATGTTTAAGCCAAAGGCTTGTTTATTTGAAAATCCAAAGTTTATTTTGGAAACCTTTCGTATTATATTTAATAATGCGCTTGCTGAGCAATTCATTCGCTCATACTTGTTTTATTTATATATATTTTAGCCTGCCGGAAAGAAGGTGTATTGGCGAGAGTTGTCCGCGTAGCTGATCAGAGATGGGGAAAGATATTAGCGTAAAGACGTTCTGATCCAGAGCATTTGGAGCTAGTGAGAGGTTTTGTATATAGATGTTTTCTATTGAATAATATATTGTATAAGATTAGTTGCCTGGTATACTTCTTATCGAAGTTATACTAGTGTATTAGAATTTTTGTAAAGAGAATGGTTGTAAGGAAAAAAGATTGTTGTAATGAAATTTGGATTCTTGTTTCTAGCACTATAACCTTTAAAGATTCTTGGTAGAGTTGGGGTCACAGATATTATTATCATTGTGTTGATTTTATATTGAACAGGTTGTTTGGATTAAGAGTGAAGTGTGACGACCAAATCCTTTGACCCCGGATTTGGGGGCGTTACACCTATGCTCTCAAATTCCCTCCTTGTATCTCTCTTCTCTTCCACTTTCTCAGGAGAGACATGCATATTTGATCTTTGCTTCCATCTGGTAGGCTTGGCCTTAGGCATTGTCTTCCTTTTCTTCAATTTTTTTTAGTAGGGGCTTCTTCATCTACAGCCTCACTACTTTTTTCCTCCATCTCCCTCAAAAGTTCTTGGGCCAATCTAGCCTGTTTCTCAGGTGTAGATTCATAGCCTTGGGGATTGGCTTCTCTCCTTAATCTGGAAATCTCTTCTGTTTTGGCTTCATTGAACCTGGGATGGCTGCTTGTGATGTGAATTTCTTTACCATTTCTATAAATAACAGCCAACCCTTGTCTCAGCTCTATGTCATTAGTAGTCTTGAGATTCCTGATAAGAACTGGTAATACCTTAGAATCATCGGGCTTGGGGAATGGATAATCCACCTCTAATTTGTTCTTGCCATGATGTCTTGGTGGAGAACCAGTCATGCCACTGAATAATGGTTCAAACTCCTTGACACTTGAGTGTTCAACATCATATTCCTTTTGAAGAATGACAGTATCAGGAGTGAGAACTTTTAAGATAGTTGTGTGGACATACACTGTGTTGGATGATGATAAAGAAGTCACAGCCTTGAAGATAGACTCCTTGATTAGCCTTTCAGAATTGAGGAAGATTTGATCATTCATGGCTGGAGCATCTTTGGCTGGTGAGACCACATTTGTGAGTTAAAACTCACTTGGATTTGCAATAATTAGAGGTGTCTCCCCTGATTTGATGGCACACTCTTGGTTTTGGTTACTATTTCAGAGACCACTGGTGCATTCTCCCCTTTTTTGTTATCATCAAAGGTTTGAGTAACACCAGTAGCCTGCAGCAACTGTTGCAGTAGATGAGTGTAACAGCCCGACTTTTCGGACTATTAAATCTAAATACACAACTTAAATAAAACATAATTCTTTATTCGATAAAACCAAAATTGCACAAAAGTCAAAGCAGCGGTCAAACTTAACATTAATTCAAAACATAAAAGCGCAGACACATCTCCATAAATCCAACAATATTCAATGTCTAACAGATAATCAAATTATTCGAATAGTCTTATGCAAAATCACATAGCACGAAATCCATAACTCCACATCCTTATTCTTACTTAGCTTCCAAAAGTCTGAACGTGAAATATATTAAAACAATGAGCTGCAAAGCCCAGCAAGTAACTATCGCCCAACGGCTCAAAGTAATATTTAAAACAAAATTTCTTAACTTTAAATCGATAAAAGAATCAAACAACAAAATCACATTTAATTCCCACAGTTCTAAATTACGGTCACACTATACCAGTGACACGGTTCTATATTCGATGTTCGATGGGGGCTAGTTTACGTCCCTCGTTAAGTTAAACTCAACAAGGTATCTATGCGTTCCGGAACGTGCGTAAACTATTTCTATGATTCGATATGTCACACTATCCAGTGACCGGATTCTATGATTCGATGCGCAACTAAAACTGGGGAATTCTATAAAAATCTTTTCTAAATTCTCTTTTCGATATCACAATTTTCAAACATCATTATTTCGAATATAATAAAATTAACCAAATGAAAACAGATTTGAGAATTCTAATGAGCAACGAAAAGTCACTTACCTTGATACCGATATCGCCCCCTGAAAATAAAATCACAACAAATCCTTAATATTAATTTATAATCTATTTACAGTCAAATAAAGCAAACAAGCACACAACTCAATAGAACTCATGCGGCGTCTACATATAATTTACTCAAAGAAGATTCCAAACATCAAACATCAAAATATCTTTCAAAATAGACTATTGTTAACAAAATCAATCCTGACCAGTTCTAAAAATTGGCAATTTACTCTATGAAAATGATTTTATCTGAAAAAGTACAAAACACGAAAAATGTAGACGATTCCGAGACCTTTCCAGAATGATAAGGCTCGTTAAAAACGGACAAGTAACGAATTCGGAACATAGACATTTGTGGACTGCATAACAGAATCAGCCCCTGATTTCTTTAGTGTTATGATATTTACGACATCCAAATCACAGAATATAGCAGCAGAGTGTAAACAAGAAACATAGATCACGAAAATATATTTCAATATTGATATTACTCGTTAAATTAGCATAAAACTCAATTTATTACGAATTTTCAAAGTTAGGGACTCAGTTTTGAAAACACCCTGGCAGATTACCAAAATAGTAGAAAACACACTCTTACACGCAGAATTTCAGAAAGGTTAAAGAACAAAAGTTATAGGAAATTCAAATACCTTTCCTGGAACACCAAGATCACCATAATATGATCAACAATGAATTTTATACAGATTTGACAAGAACTCATATGAGAAGACCGAATATGACAATCTATCAAAATCAAAACATTACCACATCAAAACTCAAGAAAACTACGAAGAACCTTAACATAATCAAAATCAATGAAATACTATATTTCGATTTTGGTAATTAAAGAATCTTTACCCCTTGTTCTTGAACTTGTTACGACTCCCTCCTTCTCTCGTGTTCTTCTTCTTCATTTTATTCTTCCCTCTCTTTCTCTCTCTCTCAGCGTCTCTCTCTCTTCTCTCTTACCGTTCCTTTTTTTGTACATGACTGTTTTCTAGGGCCAGGGTTTTATCTTTTTTTTTTCACACGCTTGCATCTAGCTATGTATTGGTCCATTTAATTAACTTGGGTAAACCAAAATCATTCAATTAAACTAAAGCCCAACTAAATTAAATTAGTACGACCCGTTAATCCAATTTTATTCTAAAGTCAAATTATATAATTATCTTAAATTTTAATCCACTTCTAATTCTAATTTCTAGCAAATTAAAATCTATTAAAATTATAAGAAAAATCAGGGATATTACATAGAGTCTGCAAGTTTTGGTTTGCCAAGAAGGTGTCCATTTACTTCTCCATCTTCTCCATTCTTACAGTAAGGGCAACCACATCCTTGACCAGCTTGTCTTGCTTGAATCTTTGAGAGGTAGAAGGAGCAACAACATCAACTCTCCTTTCAATAGCATCCTTTACCCCCATCAAAATGGCCTTTGATATCATCAGTGTTGGCTCTCTGCTGAAGGATGTGGGCCTGATGAAGCTGAAGTGATGCCACAAAATTTTGAACAGTAGTGGCATGCACAAGATTGGATGTTGGAGCTTCACCATGTGCCCTCTGATAATTCTTGAGAATGACTGCCTTGGTGTCATTGTGGACATATGAGTTGGAAAACAACCAAGGAGGCATCTCTTGTAAAGTGGAAGGTCCTTCTTCTCCTCATTCACCACTCTCAGAATCATCAGTTTTTTCATCATATTCAAAATCTTCACCAGCTCCTGGAGGCAGATTTTGGATTGCTTCTTTTGCTCTAGACATTGATTTAGTAGTGTGTACTAAATTCAACATCCTTTCTGCCTCCACATTGCCCTGTCCAGCCAAGACTTGATAAGCTGGATCAGGATGAGTAAATGTCTCGGCATTCAGGTTGACTTGATCCAACTCATTTTGATATTCAAGTTGTAACAGCTTCTTCCTGTCTGCCTCATTGACATCCATTAACTCACTTGCAATGGTTGTGTCTTCCATCCTTATCTCTCCTGTACCTGCCTTTCTCTCATTTTCTCTCTGTTCTTGCATTAGGGGCTTCCCTTGGCTCACACCCCTCACACCCTCACCTTCACCTACTGTGACGCCCTCCAAACCCGGGGTACAGATTTGAGGAGTCATCCGACCAACGGAATACTATTTAACACATGCATAATATATTTAAAGACACAAATACCCCTTGACCAAGACCGCATCCAGATTATGGCAATGAACACAAGCTACTACAATCTTATATTAATACAATACCAGTTTTATCAGAGTTATTACATCACAACCAAAGTTCAAATCTAGACATCTAATCTAGAAAAGCAAAACAACAACTACCCTGCCAATGACAATGACACGAGGGGCTCTCCTGGCTGCTGGTGAACTATCGGTCACGCTATGTCGACTCATACTCTCGCTTCACTAGAATAGGGTTAGAAAACAACAAGCAAGAGTGAGCCAAAATTGCTCAGCAAACATCAATGAATCATTTCTATCATAGTTGTAAGGATATGAATTTATGATATTAGAATCAACAATATTTAGCTAACACATGCTTTGTATCAATAACAATGGAAGAAAAGAATTAGAATTTGGCTTATACATTTTATTCAAATCAAAGGTTGTGCTGCTGGCCAGCCACGCATCAACCCCGGACTAGCTCATGTCATAGTCCTCTACTGGATCCTAGGCCAATTTGGGCCTTAAGTTATTCTGACCATGAATATGGTCCGACCAATTACTGGTCCATTTTTAAAAACACATGCCAAATCTATAATAGGGTATAAACAATAACATGCTCAATAAGATAAACTGAATGTATAGTAACTGCAAAAGAGCTTCAACTGTTCAGTATCAAATGAAGATCGAGAAACAATCATGGAGTAATTTCAATGGTACGGTGTACTCATTCAATAAGGGAATCAATAATGGTAGTCGATAATCAATGACCGTAATCAATAGTCAAGATGGAAGTCAAATAATCAATGGTTGTCAATGATAATCAAAGGATGATAAACAATAACAATAGGTGGTAAACAGTAATCAAGTGAATTGGAAATAAGGGTTTCCGATGCAGATCAAATCAAAGAATCAAGAATCTCTAAGGAAATGGAATCAGTTGTCCAAATGCGGTTAAAGGATTGATAATTGAATTGTTCTGGGGATGACGGTATTCAAGTAATCAAGACAATAATACATTTTTATCACAAGTAAGGGCACAGATACTTGCCTGGTCTAAGCTGCTGTCGGATCGACTCTGCTCACTCTACTTTTCCCTTTCCCTTGCTCCGGGAACTCGATTCTATAATTAAACAACTTATCACAATAAGTCTAACTATTTTCGTTCTACTTTCGACACTTATTCAATCAATAATCACATTTAAACAAGTAACCGGTTACGTATCGGACGTCCGGTATAATTTACGATATTTAAAACTCAGATATTTGCCCTAGTACGGGCATATATAGACTATAAAACACAACACACAATTAATATGAACCATATAGCACTTATAAACATTTTTAAAACATCATACGAAACTTATTTGAATTTTTGATAAGTCACGATTAATTTTTAAATCAAAAATCGGATTTTTAAATCCAATATAAACATTTAAATGCAAATAAATCAATTAATAAAATTAATTGACACTCTTTAAATACCCAAACTATTTTTAAATAAATAAATAGGCTTGAAAATAATTAAACTGAATTTTTAATTAATTAAATCCAATTAATAATTAATTTTTAAGAATTAATTGATTAAAAGAATTAACCAATTAATTAATAAATTAATAATTAATTAAAAATAATTAAAATAATTAAGTTTAATCAATTTTCGGATTTAAAATAATAAATATAATTTATCAGAATTTTTCTGATATTAAAATATATTTTTAAAATAAAAATATGAATTTTTAAAGTTTTAAACTATTTTCGAATTAATTTTAAAAATAAAAATCCAAAAACAGTTTTCTGAAAATGAATTAGGGTTTTGAAGATTGAAACCGGGTCGAAAAATCGGGTAAACGGGTCGGGATGAACTGGAACGGGTCGCCAAGAACTCGCCGGAAATTTTCCAGAATACGGCGACCTGCCCAGAATCCGGCGACCAAAATACACGTTAAAAATTGGGGATTTTTATATCAAAACGTTCCAAATAAACACAGCAACTCATTCCGATCAAAAACGTACCAAAAGCATCGCCGGAATCAAAAACCCGACTATTTTCCGGCGAGCTTAAACAAATTTTCCGATCTGGAAAAATCCTACATGAAACGCTACGTTCTTTATGTTAAAATGAAGCTAAGAACACATACAATGAAAGCCCTCTACCAAAAACAATGTCAGATCATTCATATGAACGGACTATTCAAAAGAAGAATTCGGGTCAAAAACCCGAAAATCAAACCCATCAAAATCGAACATAAACATGAAATTAAAGCATGGATTCTTGCTAATTAGAACCCTAGGAACATGTTAGAAGCAACCAATTGAACGGAGAATCAACAGAATGAAAATCCCCAAATCGAATCAAGAACCCTAATTATAATTCGAAACTTGTAAAATCAATATAAAATCGAATACTTACCAGATGATGATGAGGTTGGAATATTCTGAAACTAGATTTTTGGGGCTTTGATTTGAGTATAAGAACTTCAAATTTGGACTTCAATAACCCTTAGAACGAATTGATTGAATATCAAGAACACAAAAATATTTTTTGGGAATTTCGGATTTTATGAATAATTGCTGCAGATTTGCTATGAGTTATGAAGTCTGATTTGTCTTTCTATATTTCTGGAAAAATAATACCCCAAATAACATTTTTGGATCGATATTGATTCGTTAGATCGTTTAAAAACCCTAATTAGGTCAAAAACACGTTTTACGAAAAATAAGGGGTTAAAAAGGTTGATGATCATCCAAATTGATATATATCATTATATAACTAATGCTCAAGAATACTAGGGCTATAACAACTTTAATATTGATATAGAACGACAAATCCGTCCCCTTAAGCAATTAGGGTTCGGAACGATTTTTCCTTTTTCGGATCAAAAATTGAAATTTATTCGCAGAATCAAATAGGTAGGGTTAAATAGAATCCCATAACCCTTTCGATAAAGATTCGAATATGAAAGACGAAGAATTAAAAATGAATGTACGAAATTTCAACGGGGCCCTTGAATTATCAAAACGGCTCAAATTTGAAGAAAATTCCAAATGACGAAATATTTGAAAGGGGCTTTCGACTCACCATTTAGCACATAATCACACCACAATTATCATTTAATAATATTCCAATATTCCATAATAAATATTTTAGATTAAATATATCATTTAATCAAATAATAAAATTCACGGATATTACACCTACTAAGGTGGAACTCTCATTGCTCACTTTTACCAGACTGGAAGAAATAGTATGTCCCTCTTTCTCTCCCTATCCTTTTGCCTAGTTGCAAGCCAGCCCCTCACTCTCAACAGTTTCACTCCCTTCCCTCAATCCTAAGAGTGTTTGAACTACTACTAACTCATCCACACTTGAAGTTTTAATATTTGAGATTTGAAGTGCAAGTGTGGAAGGTGTATCCGTAGAGGTAGTAGAAGTATATGTCAACGGATAGCTGCTTTGAGGCATATCCGTAGACAGACAAACACTTGTCAACGGATGAGAAATATCCGTAGATGAAGAAAAATGAGCATCTTTTGAAATTGAGACTATGGCTGAATATGTGGAGATTGATTGTAAGTTAAGAGCCACAGATGGAGCCAAAGTCTCAGAAATGATAGATTGGTGGTCCAATAATCATCAAGAAGATGATGACCACCAATTTTAGAGTGGGGCTTCTCCAAGAAGGTTAAAGATGGAGAATCAGGAATAGATGTGTGAATCATATCCACATCTAAAGAGAGAGTAGGTGAGCTTGGTATTTTTGTTTCAGTTTGAATTATTAAAGAGTGGGGCTGTGACTCCACATTTACTGGAGCCACATCAAACTGAATTTGTGAAGGTGTTGACACACAACTTGAAGTTGTGGTCTGCACTATGTGTGATCCCTGTGCAACCCCAGATGTCTTAGACCTTTTTCTCCTTTCATAGGCCTTAGATGTATCTGTAGGGCTTCTGGTGTCCTTATCCCTCTTGTGATGTGTCTCTGGTTGGGGACTATTTTCAATAGCAACATCCTTTTGGGAGGATGTCACTAGGGATATGTTTGAATCCTTTTCAACCACTGCATCTTTTTGAGAGGATACAGGGTGGCTAGGCTGGGACACTCTTATCTCACCCTCCTTGTTCTTGGGGTTTCTTTGATGTTCACCCCTTCCCTCACCACTCACTACCACCTACATACCCCCCTCAAGGGTTTTGGTAGTTTTTACAACAGGTGCCTTTTGAGAAACACCTGAGGTTGGCTTTTTAGATTTGGATTTTGGAATTCTAGAGGTGGCCACTTGGGTAGGAGGCAGTTGGATAGTTCCAGCCTCCATGGTGACACTTGAAATCAAAGAAATGACAATGGAGGAAGGTACATTTGAGGAAATTACCTGACTTACCTGTGCCTCCTGATCTGTAGTGAAAATTGGTGGATACACCAATTGTACCTCCCTGTTGTGGTTCAGCCTGTTCAAGTCCTCAAGGACTCTCTTATTTTGAACCCAACATTCTTTGAAGTTGGCAGGGAATTGGATCACCAGGTTATTCTCTACATGGTTAGCTAGCAACATGATGAATCTAGCATAATATACATTCTTACTTCTAGATGCTTTATTCCCTAGTTTAGCACTAAGTTCAAAAAGAATCAAGGACCTTAGGTTATAATAGCTATCAATCAAAAGCATGTAAGCAATGTCAAGCATAGAAAATGTAACTGCATCATAGTTGCTAATTTTACTAGAGAAAACCTTAAGAATGACATCAAAGAAAAAGCTCCATTCCTTGACCATACCTCTTCTCTGAATCTTACTTAAATTAGCCGTAGGCAAAGCATAATTGATAGAATTTACCATGTTAACAATATTTGTATCATTATGCTTTTCTAACCTATTGTTTTCAGGCAAATTTAGGCAAGCAGTTATGACATCATTGTTTATCACATATTTCTTACCTTGAAGAACGAAGGTGATAGTAGCATTAACAGAATCAAACACAGCTGATTCCCAGATTGCTTCAATCACCTCAAAGTATAGTTTGGGGGCTTCGAACATTGCCTTAGAGAGCTTGCAGTTCTGGAGAAACTTCATCATAGAGTGATATGATGCGTTCTTCTCATCGAAGTCCACCAAAGTAGTGAAGTTGTTCCTCTCATATGTGAAACCAGTGAGAGACATAGTCTTGTTGGTTGGTGTCATTAATGTAAAACTTGGAATTACAGAGAGAGATTTTTGCTTTGAAAGAGAAGATGAGCTCTTGCCTTAGTGAATTTTGAGAATTGATAGAAAAATGATTAACTGAGAATAAAAATCAATTTATACTCCCCTAAAATAATTCACTAAGAAAATCAGAATAATTGAAAGAAATTATCTGATTGGGCAAGAAAATAACCGTTTAAAAGTAATGAGTTTAAAAAGTAAAACCACGGATTTACTGCAATTACATACACCCACTGTACGCATGTAACTACGGATAAGATTGTGACTTTAACGGTTATGATTAAAACTACACTATCTATGGATAGGATTTTACCTTTTGAGATTCGACATCCATAGAGGAGTAAAAAGCAATATCCGTAGACAAAATCCATTGTCAAAAATGACCATCAACGGATAAGACTATCCGTAGAGAGAGTAGTTTTGACTTAGACAAAATTTAACTTTTTCTGAGAGTTTTAATTCTCATGAAAATCATGTTGACACTGGCTGCATTACAAATTATCAGACATTTAAATAAATTAAGAGAAGTTAAACATACCTAGCTCACTTACCAACCTTGAGAATGTTGATTCATCAAGTGGCTTGGTAACAATGTCTGCAATTTGCTGTTCACTTGGAACAAAATGAAGTTCCACAATACCATTCATCACATGTTCCCTGATGAAGCGATACTTTATGTCAATGTGTTTGGTTCTTGAGTGTTGCACTGGATTCTCAGTAATGGCAATTGCACTAGTGTTGTCACAGAAAATTTGAATCTTATTAACTGTTAAACCATAGTCTATTAGTTGATTCTTCATCCAAAGAATCTGTGCACAACAACTTCCAGCAGCAATATATTCTGCCTTAGCTGTAGAAGTAGAGACAGAATTCTGCTTTTTACTAAACCATGAGACAAGCTTATTTCCTAGAAATTGACAGGTGCATGTTGTACTTTTTCTGTCAATCTTGCAACCTGCATAGTCTGCATCTGAGTAACCAACTAGATCAAAAACAAATTCTCTAGGGTACCAAATGCCAAGGTTTGGTGTTCCCTTGAGATATCTGAAAATCTTTTTGATAAAAATTAAGTGAGACTATCTAGGATCAGCCTGAAATCTAGCACATAGACATGTAGCAAACATAATATCAGGTCTACTAGCTGTTAAATATAAAAGTGAGTCTACCATGCCTCTATATCTTGAAATGTCCACAGATTTTTCCTTAGTATTCAATTCAAGCTTAGTGGCAGTTGGCATAGGTGTTTTAGCAGGAGAGCAATCCATTAGATCAAACTTCTTTAATAGATCAAAAATATATTTTGTTTGACTAATGAAAATTCCTTCTTTCACTTGCTTAACTTGTAAGCCAAGGAAATAGGTAAGCTCACCCATCATGCTCATTTCATATTTACTTTGCATAAGTTTGTCAAACCTTTTGCAAAGTTTCTCATCTGTAGACCCAAAACATAAATTTGAACAAGTATACTAGAGCCATTAACATTTCTAAAGAAAAGAGTTTTGTCAACAGTACCTCTAGTGAAGTGATTCTCTAAAAGAAACTGTGACAGAGTGTCATACCAGGCTCTAGGTGTTTGCTTCAGTCCATAGAGTGCCTTGAGTAGGAAGTAGACAAATTCTGGATAATTTTGATCTTCAAAACCAGGAGGTTGACTGACATACACCTCCTTTTCCAGTTCCCCATTCAAGAAGGCACTCTTGACATCCATTTGATAGACTTTGAAATTGGCATGGGCTGCATAGGCTAGGAATATCTTTTTTGGTTCCAATCTAGCAACAGGGGCAAATGTTTCATCATAATCTATTCCTTCTTCTTGAAAATAGCCCTTAGCAACCAATCTTGTTTTATTCCTTGTGACGACGCCATTTTCATCCATCTTGTTTCTGAATACCCATTTTGTTCCTATAACACTTCTATCTTTAGGTTTGGGTACCAACTTCCATACTTTATTCCTCTCAAATTGGTTTAGCTCTTCCTGCATAGCTAACACCCAATCTGGATCTAGAAGAGCATCCTCAACTTTCTTTGGTTCATCTTGAGAAAGAAAGCTATTGTATAAACATTCATCTTGAGTAGCTCTTCTAGTTTGGACATTTGAGGATGCATCACCAATGATCAGTTCAAATGGGTGATCCTTAGTCCATTTTCTCCTTGTTGCAGGTGTAGGTCTTGAAGATGTAGCATCATTATCATAAGCATGATCATGTGGAATTGAGATTGATCCTTGACTCAGAGAAACTCCCCCTGAGTTTGTTGGGGTGGTTATCCTGTTTTGTGATCCATCTACGGATGCCTCAAAATGACTTCCTACAGATGCTCCATTTTGGCTTCTTACGGATGCTCCAATTTGGCTTCCTACGGATGCTCCAATTGTCCCTTCTATGGATGACTCATTTGAACTTGAGTTATCCATATTTGAAATGATCACTCTTGAAGGGACTGGTTCATCCACATAATCATCATCTTCATAATCATAAAATAGACCTTCCATCGCATTCTCAAACTTGAGAGTTTCATGAAAACCCTCATCTGTGAGACCTTGAATTCTGGCATCATCAAAAACAACATGTACAGATTCCATAACAATGTTGATTCTGTGATTAAAAACCCTATAGGCTTTTCCAGCTGTATATCCCACAAAAGTGGCTTCATCTGCCTTTGATTCAAATTTTCCAAGATTTTCACCTTGATTTCTCAATACAAAACATTTGCATCCAAAGACATGTAGAAAACTTAAGGATGGTTTCCTTCCTTTGAGCAGCTGATATGGAGTCATCCATTTGGCTTGATTGATCAAAGAGATATTTTGAGTGAAACATGCAGTGTTAACTGCTTCAGCCCAAAAATAAGTAGGTAACTTTGATTCTCCTAGCATTGTTCTTGCAGCCTCAATTAGAGTTCTATTTTTCCTTTCCACCACTCCATTTTGTTGTGGTGTCCTTGTTGCAGAGAACTCATGGATGATTCCATTTTCCTCACAAAACAGCCTCATTGTTGAATTCTTGAACTCAGTGTCATTGTCACTCCTGATTCTTTTGACTTTGAGATCAAGATGATTGTTAGCAACCTTGATGTGATTGATTATGATTTCACTTGCCTCATCTTTAGAGTGCAGGAAGTATGTCCATGTAAACTTTGAAAAATCATCCACAATCACAAGGCAATATCTTTTCTTTGAAATAGACATGACATTTACTGGTCCAAAGAATTCCTTAGAGAATTCCAACTGTGGAATTCCTCTTACTAGGTCTCTTTTTACCAGATCATTCATTGATTTGAAATTTAAATGAGACAACCTTTTGTGCCATAGCCAACTCCCATCTTTACTTGCTTTACTCAAAAGACAAGTGATGGAGTCTGAACTTGTTGAGTTGAAGTAAACTATATACAGATTTCCTCTTCTATGGCCTGTCAACACCACATTGTTGTTTCCTTTGTTTGAAACAACACAGGCTCCTTGACTGAATGATATTGAGAAACCTTTATCACATAGTTGACTGATGCTAAGCAAGTTGTGCTTAAGTCCATCAACTAGTGCTTCTTCATCAATGATGACATTTTCCTTTGAAATCAAGTCATATCCCTTAGTGTAACCTTTGCTGTCATCTCCAAAGGTAATGCTAGGGCCAGCTTTCTCCACAAACTCTGTGAGCAGGGTAGAATCTCCAGTCATGTGCCTAGAGCATCCATTGTCTAGATACCATAGATTCTTTCTGTATCCCTGCACACAACAAAACCAAATCAAGTTGATTTTGGTACCCAAGTTTCCTTGGGTCCTTTCCAGTTAGCTTTAACTTTGCCTTTCTTGTCATTTTGCACCTTAATCTCAGGTTGAGTTAAATCAACCTTAACCCTGGGTGTTGACCTCTGAGAGACAACATGTTGAGGATGTTCATATGCATGCATGTTTGATGCAGGCATTTGAGGATGTTGTGCAAACATAGTGTTAATGTGTGGCATGATCCATGTCATTTGTGGCATTGTGAATGCATTCATATATGGATTTGAAACAAATGGCATATTGGCATACAAATTTGATGCAGGATCATTATGTGCAAACATGTTGTGCAAACCAGGCATATGCATATTGGGTACAAGCATTGGCACAAAAACAAATGAATTCTTAACAGTTTTGCAATTGGTAGATAAATGATTAACAGTACCACACTTTACACAAGTTTTCCTAGGAGCATACTTGTCAGGAGTGTAGTTGTTATTTTTGTTAATTCCTACCTTACCATTTATGTTCTTTTTTTTTTCCACCTCAGCCTTGACCTCTATATTTTCTAACATGCCCTTCAATTGCTTGTTGGACAAGTGACCTATGTTGACATCCTTAGCTTTGGTTTTGCTACATTCTTCCTGAACAAATTTTTTGCTGGTTGGACCATACTTTTTGTTCAGCTTCTCAAGTTTTTCTTTACTAATACTGGATGTACACTTCTTGGGACAAGTCACATCCATAGAGGTGTTACCCATCAACGGATGATCACTATCCGTAGATGTGTCATCTCCTAGATATTCAACATCTAGTTTCTCCTTATCTTTTTCTACCGATTCCTTGTAGAATGTATCCACACCTTGAGCCTTAATAATGTTTGTGGCGACATTCCTGGAATCAGTCCATCTAGCAATTGTTTCTTGTTCTCTATCTAACTGTGCTTTGAGAATTTCTTCTCTTTTTAGCACATCTAGCAGTTCATCCTTGGCAACTCGACACTCTAGTCTCATTTTCTCAAACTCAATAAATTGAGTTTCTAGAATAACATTCCTATCACTTAAAAACTGATTAGCATATTTAATTCTGGTGTTTTCTTTTGTAAGTTGACAAGGCTGTCGCGTGCCTATCAAATAATAATATCTAACAAATCCTTCTAACTATGTAGTAGGGTAAGTCAGAGTCGATCCCACAGAGACAAACGTATCAATCACTAGTTATTCTTGATTCAATTCAACTAAGCAAGTAACACAATAAATTGTTGAGAGATTATTAATCTAATATTATACTAAGGCAATTTGTATTGTATTATCAATTAACTAAAAACATCTAGAATTAAGTATCCTCACTAGCATGAATCAATGCAATCATGATTTTCCACCCCAATTAATCACACACTACTCAAGAGGAAAGATGCGCCCTATAAATTACCAATAACCTCTCTCGAGTATTAATGGCTTCTCTAAAATACACTCAAGCCTATTTTCATGGTATCATGCAATTCAGAGACATTAAACACAACATCCTAACTTCTTAACAATCTGTTCTACCCATTTTCATGGAGAAGTCCATGTCCTTATTGGATAAATCACAACCATCTAAGTCCAACTTTCGATGATAAATAGATCTTGGGTTCAAACAATATGCATAATCACGTCTGACATGTTATTGTTAATTAAACACAACTCAATAAGCAAGAGCATACAACATAACTAAATTGGGGGTTTATGGAAAATCATACATCAATCATAACTAGGGTTCAACTTAACCCTAGATTAAATATCTACTCACTCATAATTAAATTAACAAAACACATAATATAATAAGAACATATAATAATAATATTAAGAACAGAGAATAAAAACCTTTAATCTTTCTCCCATAAGAAAAGTACAAGTCTCACTCCCTATGTATCTATGTATATCTTTCTCTATCTCTCAGATCTGATATATATATATATATATATATCCTCAAATATTTTAATGCCTTGAGGAAAGTACAAGTACGTTTCCTAAACTGATTCTGTTTTACAAGGAAAATTCGTAGCTATCTTTTCTTCAGTAATTCTGAGCCATTCCTGATGTAATTTGATATTTGGACCACTTTAGAATGAAAGATAATTCCGTTATCTTCGCGTGGACTGTTAAATCGTCCAATTCTGACTTCTAGATCTCAAGATATGACCCAAACAGTGAATTATGTGCAGGCAGCCCAACAAATCCGAATTTCCTTCTAATAAATCTCCAAATTAAGCTCTTTATTCTCCAATCCTTCCAAGTTTAGGATTTCCTTGCTTCCTACAATAAAACATTAAAATTTATTAAATAAAAATCCAATTAAATGCAAAATATATTAAATATGAGGAATAAAATCATATAAAATAGATATAAATATATACTCTATCATAAGTGATTTAAGAGAAATACGCATATGGTACAATTCCGTAGACATATCATTAATTGCACTATTGCATTCCTCAGTAGAAAGCTCATAGAGGTTGGTGGTGATTACCTGATTGGATGATAAACTGGGCTCATGCTCACTTGAATCAGCCATCAGTGCAAGGTTCACAAATTCAGTGTCCTCCTCAGAATCATTCCCATCTTCAGCCCAGTCATAATCCTGAGTTATGAATGCTCTTCCTTTTTGCTTGAGAAGATCAAAGTATTTCTTCTTATAGTCAACAGGCTCAAACTTCCTGTCACTCTTCTCATCTTTTGGCTTTCTGCATTCATTTGAAAAGTGACATCCCATTCCACAATTGAAACATTTAAACTTGGACCTTTCAACATAGTTCTTGTTTGATTGAAAGTCCTTTCTGAATGGTTTGGATACCTCAGGGTTTCTCTTGAACTTGAGCTTTGAGAATTTTCATGACAGAAAAGCTAAATGTTCATCTAGCTCATCCATTTCATCTTGGTTAGAAGGCTCAGTTTCTTCAATCATCTTTCCTTTGCACTTTCTTGATTCAGTCCTACCTTCACAAGCACTTGTGCTTGGTGTAGTTTCAGCAGCTTCTTCTTTCATGTCCTCAGCCTTTTCAACACTTGCTACTAAGGCAACAGATCCAGATTTCTTTTGGACCTTCTCAATTTCCTCATCTTGATCCATTTCCAACTCATATGTTTTTAGGGTTCCATACAGCCTCTCAAGTGTAAAATCCTTATACTCTTGAGTGTTTCTCAAGGAAACAGTCATAGGCTTCCACTCCTTTGGCAAGGCTCTAAGAAATTTAAGATTTGAATCTTTGATTTGATAAACCCTCATATACAACTTCAATCCATTCAGCAATTTTTGAAATCTACTAAAAGTATCATTCAAAGATTCTCCATTCTTAAAGTGGAAGTGTTCATACTGTTGTATGAGAAGCTGCATCTTGTTTTCCCTTACCTGCTCAGTCCCTTCACAGATGGTCTGGACAGTGTTCCAAATCTCATTTGCTGTAGACAATTAATAACATTGTCAAACATGTCAGAATCAAGACCATTGAACAAAATATTCATGGCCTTCTTATCTTTATGAACTGCAATGTTGTCCTCAGGAGTCCATTCTGAAGGTAACTTTGGAATGGTGCTTGGAGCTCCTGCAGGTGCTTGAGCTATTGAGGTGTTTGACTTCATTGGTATATGAGGGCCATGATCTATGCACTCTACATATCCTTCATCCATAGACATTAGGTGTAGTCGCATTTTTACTTTCCAGTGAAAATAATTCTCTCTATCAAGAACTGTTATTTTAACTCCATAATCCTTCTGACCCATGATTCTGATGTCTTTAGATCTTTAAACTTCTTGTGTGTTAGAAGCTTGCTCTGATACCAATTATTATTCCCAGACAATGAACCAAGATTGTAGAAGGGGGGGGGGGGGGTTGAATACAATCTTTGAAAATTCTTTAGTTCTTGACAGAAAAGATATGAAAGTAAATTCAAGAACAGAAAAACAAACAAATAAAATTAGCACAAGAATTAAAAATTTAGGTGGATTGATTTGTCCACCTAAAAGATTTTATTTAGAAGAAATCTCTGTGATGTTTATGAATAAACACACAGCTGCATACACAATATTCTAGTTTCAACAATTTACAAAGGATATTGCTTTGAGCTCTCTAAATTGCCAAACTGATTTCTCTAGTTCTAGAATAATGTTTCACTTGGTTATATATCCCAAGCTTACAACATATTTCGAACAAATAATAATACAAAAAGTAAATCTGTCCAAGATCCTTGTTTTTCCATTCTGGGTAGTGGTCCATGTGTTGGTAGTTTGCCCTTCTTGGTTGATTGTCTTTTATAGAAATGCTACTTTTGACTAGACAAAACAGAATGCTTCTTCTTCTCGTGAGTTTTCCAGAAATGCTGGTTTCCATGCTTTGTGAATTCTGTCAACCCATGTGCACTGTCTGAACTGTCCTTTTCAAAGAACAATGTGTATCCGTAGAAGCCATTTGAGTTGTATCCGTTGAGAGTATCTTGATCACATCCGTAGACAGCTAGTGCTGCTATCCGTAGACAGTACATTGTCCACATCCGTAGAAGGCTATTGTTGCTATCTGTAGACAGTCAATTTCACTTATGTAAAATTACAAGGCATAGACTATTTACAATTAGCCTCTTTATTCTACATATCCATTAATAGTCAACATGACTTATTCAGCCTAAAAACTAATACTTCAACTTCAACATCAGGATTACAAATCAGGAATACACATCAGGACTGCACATCAAGATTGTACATAAGGATTACACAAGCATGTTACATTGAGTCTTATCCGTAGATAAGCTACCCTTCTACGGATACTGCAAAAGCATGATATCCGTTGATGTCTACATTTTTACTTATACAATTTTCACTAAGTTAATCTAGTTATCATCAAGAAACAACATAGTTCCTAACACGCTTCTTAGCCACATTGTTAATCCCTGACCATGTAATCACAGGATTGTAGAAGGGGGGTTGAATACAATCCTTTCAATTTCCAATTCTTTTTGCAGACAAGGCTAATCTTAGAACAGAAGTATAAAATTGCATTAAACAAATAACACAAGAATTAAAAATTCAGGTGGATTGATTGTTCCACCTGAGAGATTTTATTTGAAGAAATCTCTGTGATGTTTAGAAGTAAACACACAACTGCTATTACAATGTTTTTACTTTAGCAATTTACAAAGGAATATTGCTTAAGCTCTTGAAAACTAAATCTGATTTCTTAACTTAAAAAACATTGCTACACTTGGTTATATATCCCAAGTTTACAAGCTAATTTGAACTACAAAAAAGTATACAGTAGGTAAAGTCCAAAGGCTTGCTTTTCCACTCTAAGTCCAATGGTTCTTGTAATGATTTGCCTTATTGTTGATTGTCCTTGTAGAATCATCTCTATTGACCAGATGGAAATAGAATGTTTCCTTTTCTTCAGGGTTTCCCAAAATGCTGGTTTCCATGCTCTTTTCTGTTCCATCAACCCATGTGACTTATCAGGACTGTCCCTTTCACAATTTCAACTAATAATAATTGACTTAGCATCAATTGAGGTTAAACTTCTAGCATTCGTTGAAAGTGTTGTGATTGCATCCGTTGAAGCTTTCCAAGGTTCATCCGTTGAAAGCTGAATGGTTATCCGTTGAAATACAATTTCACTTATGTAAAATTACAAGGCACATAATATTTACAATTAGACTCCCTATTCTACATATCTGTTTGTAAGTCAACATGACTTGTTCAGCCTACACTATTACATTTCAACTGCTAGTACTTGAACAAAAAGAGTATGTTACATTAAGACTTATTAAATGATAAGCTTGTTGGAACGTACGATATATAGGACTGCGTTTTATGATATAAATTAAAGAGTTCGAAAAGAAGATTAACCTTAATCGCTACGGTGCAAGCGATTCAATTCCACGTCTTTTACTGAATTCCTTGATTCCCTTTGAGCGAAGTGCGGCCTTCGATCTTCCAAAGTTTTCTCTCCTCAAAGTCTCGAAATTCCAAAACCCTAGTTTCATGCGACTGCTCTAGGTCTCAATTTCAATTTCTGTTATGTATGTAGCTTTAAGGAGAACGAGAATATATATAGGCTTCAGTAGGGATCATGGACAATTAGGTCGGGCCTTCCAATGACATTCCGAGTAAAGCCCAATGTCATTAAATATTAATTCAATCCACTAAATAATTAATATTTGCACTACCGTTCCTAATACCACAATTCATTTATATGAGACATCATTAAAAGAACATGGTCCCTTACAGGTGTTCCTTCAGTCATATGAGTGTTCATTAAAGATTTCATTGCTACTTGCCTAGCAACCCTATTCTGATCTCCGAAAAGTTCCTTGAGATTAAAAAGCATATCCCCAGCAGTGGCCATGGCCTGATGATGATGCTGCAAAACACCCGACATTGCTGCTAGAATGTAACATCGCGACATCTTATCTGCCTTAATCCACTTCTTATAATACTCCTTATCCTCATCCGGAGCATCGGCAGCAGGCTGATCCAGTTTGGGTTCAATATTACAAAATTTGTACTCCTCAGCAGTCAACACTATGTCCAAATTGCATTTCCATTCAATATAGTTAGGTCCGGTAAGTTTGTTATCCTTAAGTATGGTGAAAAGTGGATTAAAGCCCATTTTATCTTGAGAATCATACATATAAAACATAATTAGAATGTCGCACATAAAAATTTAATACATATAGACTCATTTAACTATTAATTAAGATTAATGTACTAACACTTAAACACCATAAGTATCTGCTACGCCACGATGGGTGACATATATACCACATATATTTGTTTAAATGTTACTTCGGTCCTATTACTAAATAGTATGCCACGTTAGGGTGGTCTCTTACTACCTTTCATAGCTAAGTGTATACCATTATTTAAATCTTAAATTGATCCCTTAAATCAGACCTTTCTGTTTGATGTATCAATGGATAAATCCCAGATATTTTTGGAGAAGTCACATCGGTCTTGCTTAATACCCAACAACCTAGTTAGAAATATCCATTATCAACATCAATCAAGGAGTGTCCAATTAGTTTCTCGAATTCTATGAAACTTGGTATGTCACGTTGGGGTGATCTTACCTTTCAATATTCGTGATTAATTTAAGAAGTTTGTTCTAATAATATCCTTAACACTACCAGACACCATAAATCATACGCCATGATGGGTGACATATATACAATTCATAATTGTCTTAGTGTTAAATTACATACAAACAATAATGGATGACCATGGGACTTAATATCAAATTAAACCCCTCTCCCACTTAGTATTTTACTTGTGAGGATTTTAATCTAGATGCATCGTCCTATGTTATTTCTTCGAAGTCCACATGTATCACAAAGAACAATACAAATCACGTATAACATAGCAAGATACACATCATGATTAAGCATAATAAACATAACCCTAACCCTATGTCCATGTCGTTCTAGAATACTAAGGTTAGTATCACATGGCATGAAACACATATAAGGCACGTATAATAGCAATAATCAAAACAAGTGGATAATCAATATGTAAAACATATTAATAAATCATCCACTATTATGACCCAAAGAAAATTGCCCGAAAATCATTCGGTGAAAACTTTGGGTTGCTGTTTGGAGGCCTAAACGAGCTCGAATGGCCAAAAAACGTCATGGGTGATAGCTTTGCTATCAGTTTTGAAAAGTAGTTTCCTTTCCGAAAAGATATTACATGGCCTTATCCGACACTGTTTGCAAATTCTAGACTGGCACAACAGCAGAACCAACCAGCCAGCAGCAGAAATTCTGGGTCGAAAATCAGTTAAAACACAGTAGAAAATTGTCCTATTTTCGGCTCCAAACCATGATTCTTTGCAATCGTAAGCAATACATGGATACACAAATCCAATAACGATTACAAATAAAATAGGGCTAATACAATCTAATTGTAAAACCTATTTTATTACAACAAATCATAATTTAACTCGAATATACATCGAATTACAAGATTACAAACCAATAACACAAATCAAAAGAACATAGACGATCAACCCTCGTGATTTATAATCGCATAAATTAATAACCACGATAAACCACGTGGGATCCAATCGCATAATAAATAACCACGTGAGATCCAATCATATAATTATAAAACATGGCCTTAATAGTGGATAATAAGCTGCATCACAAAATACATACGAGCAACCACTATATACATGTATATATAATTACAACATGGACATCATATCATAAAACGCAGAACCCTAGAACCAGGCTCTTGATGCCAATTGTTGGAACGTACGATATATAGGACTTTTTATGATATAAATTAAAGAGTTCGAAAAAAAGATTAACCTTAATCGCTACGGCGCAAGCGATTCAATTTCACGTCTTATACTGAATTCCTTGATTCCCTTTGAGTGAAGTGTGACCTTCGATCTCCCAAAGTTTCCTCTCCTCAAAGCCTCGAAATTCCAAAACCCTAGTTTCGTGCGGCTGCTCTAGGTCTCAATTTCAATTTCTGTTGTGTGTGTAGTTTTAAGGAGAACGAGAATATATATAGGCTTCAGTATGGATCATGGACAATTAGGTCGGGTCTTCCAATGACATTCCGAGTAAAGCCCAATGTCATTAAATATTAATTCAATTCACTAAAGAATTAATATTTGCACTACCATTCCTAATACCGCAATTCTTTTATTTTTAATTCGGCTCCTATATTATTTGATTATTAAATTCCCCACGTTTAAGATATCGCATATCCATTAATTAAATTAATCACTGACAATTAATTTAATTAATATCTTATTTATCCTTGATCATCCACTCAACCTTATAATTATGTCAGAAATTAATCTGTCTGCAGGGCTTCACATAATTATCTTAATGAGCTTTCAAGAGGACATCATCAACCCGAATATTATCAGGACATGGATTCCTTCTGTAATTAATATCGCACTCTGCATGCAATGTCATTGCTCAATACATAATATTGTAATTAATAATTAATTACATCACATATGAATCAAAGCATGTGCATTGCATACAAGTGTCAATCACTACATCCAAATTAAGAACATAAACAATAACAATATCATAGAATCTTAGTTCTTCTTTATTGTCAGAATAGAAGAGCAATTCTAATATTTTGATCATGTTCAATATACACAAAGTATACAAGTATTATTCAATAGTCAAGATAAACTATTCCCAAATAATACTTCATCATTCCAGTGGTTTTTCTAGTACCACTTAGACTGTGAACCTTATTATATTATATACAAACACTGATAATCTAATCTTTTATTATCCCATTTGATACTAGATTATCCACAGTATATAATAAACAGACAATGTAATAATATGCAATCAAGATTCTCAATAAAATGGTCAATGTTTATATATTTCAAACAAATAGTTCAGTATAAAACCCAACAATCTCCCACTTATACTCAAGCTATTCTTTGAGTATATCAGTGTTTATTACAAGCAATCCACTACCAGTTTAAATAACTACTATGTGACCAGACATCTGACTTCTATCGCCTCCACGTGTTCCTCAAAAGCCTTAGCTGGTAAGCACTTCGTGAAAGGATCTGTTCGGTTGTCCTTTGATGTTATATCGGTCACAATGATATCTCCTCGCTTAACGAACTGTCGTATGAGGTGATACTTACGCTCGATGTGTTTTGCTGCCTTATGTTCTCGTGGTTCCTTCGTAACAGCACAGTGTTGTCTCAATAAAATGGTCAATGTTTATATAATTCAAATGAATAGTTCAGTATAAAATTCAACAAAGCTACCCTCCAACCGATACTTTAATAACATCCTATCCGTTGAAGGCTACACTTACTTATACAAATTTTAAAATGAGTTAGTTTAGTTATCATCAAGAACCAACATTGTAATATCCGTGAATTTTATTATTTGATTAAATGATATATTTAATATAAAAATATTTATTGTGGAGTATTGGGATATTATTAAATGATAATTACTGTGTGATTATGTGCTAAATGGTGAGTCGAAAGCCCCTTTCAAATATTTCGTCATTTGGAATTTTCTTCAAATATGAGCCCCGTTTTGATAATTCAAGGGCCCCATTGGAATTTCGTACATTAATTATTATCTCTTCGTCTTTCGTATTCGAATCATTATCGGGAGAGATATTCGTATCATTTCATTCCTACCTATTTGATTCTGCAAGAATAATTCGTTTTGTTCAAAAAGGGAAAAATTGTTCCGAACCCTAATTGCTTAAGGGGACGGATATATCGTTTTACATCAATATTACATTTGTTATAGCCCCAGTATTCTTGAGCATTAGTTATATAATGATATGTATTGATTTGGATAATTATCAATCCTTGTAGATAATTATCTTCTCGTGAAACGTGTTTTAACCTAATTAGGGTTTTTAAACGATCCAGTGGATCTATAACGATCCAAAAGTGTTCCTTAGGGTATTATTTTTCCAAAAATATATAAAGACGAATCGTACCTTATAACCTTCATAATCTGCATTGTGTATAATCAAAAAGTAAAAATTCCCGAAACGTGTTCTTCGTGTTCTTGAATAATCAATCCATTCGTTCAAGGTGTTATTGAAATCCAAATCTGAAGTTCTTGTACTCAAATCAAATCTCTTGATCTCTAGTTTCAGAATCTTCCAACCTCATCATCATCTGGTAAGTTTTCGATTTTATATGAATTTTTCAACATTCGAATTAAAATTAGGGTTCTTGGTCGATTTAGGGATTTTCATTTTGTTGATTCTCCATTCAATTGGTTTCTTCTAACATGTTCCTAGGGTTCTAATTAGCAAGAATCCATGATTTAATTTCGTGTTTAAGTTCAATTTAGTCGGGTTTGATTTTCGGGTTTTGACCCGAATTTTTCTTTTACTTCGTTCGTTCTTGTTGTTGATCTGACCTTGATTATGATATGGGGCTTTGATTGTGTGAGTTATAAGCTTCATTTTGGTATATTAATCTTTGAGTTTCATGTAGAATTAAAGTAGATCGGGTTTCCGGCCGAAGTCGTCGCCGACGAGTTCTTTGAACGAATTCTGGGCTCGATTCCGGCATGGGACGTATGTGATTGTGTGTGGGATTTGTTTGTCTTGAAAAAGCGAACAAAAGCCCTCTGGAATTGTTTGTGTTTGGACGGAATTGCAGGATTCCGGTCGCCGGACACCGGCCGGATTCTGGAAAACCCAGAATCCGGTGGGTTGTTCTTGGCGACTCGAATTCGTTCTTCCCGACCCGTTTACCCGTTATTTTGACCCGGTTTCAATCTTCAAAACCCTAATTCGATTTCTGAAAACTGTTTTTGAATTTTATTTTTAAAATTTAATTCGAAAATAGTTTAAAAACTTTAAAAATTCATATTTTTATTTTAAAAATATATTTTAATATCAGAAAAATTCTGGAAAATTATATTTATTATTTTAAATCCAAAAATCGATTAAACTTAATTATTTTAATTATTTTAATTATTTTTAATTAATAATTAATTTATTAATTAATTGGTTAATTCTTTTAATCAATTAATTCTTAAAAATTAATTATTAATTAGATTTAATTAATTAAAAATTCAGTTTAATTATTTTCAAGCCTATTTATTTATTTAAAAAATAGTTTGAGTATTTAAAGAGTGTCAATTAATTTTATTAATTGATTTATTTGCATTTAAATGTTTATATTGGATTTAAAAATCCGATTTTTGATTTAAAAATTAGTAATGACTTATCTAAAATTCAAATAAGTTTCGTATGATGTTTTAAAAATGTTTATAAGTGCTATATGGTTCATATTAATTGTGTGTTGTGTTTTATAGTCTGTATATGCCCGTACTAGGGCAAATATCTGAGTTTTAAATATCGTAAATCATACCGGACGTCCGATACGTAACCGGTTACTTGTTTAAATGTGATTATTGATTGAATAAGTGTCGAGAGTAGAACGAGAATAGTTAGACTTATTGTGATGAGTTGTTTAATTATAGAATCGAGTTCCCGGAGCAAGGGAAAGGGAAAGGTAGAGTGAGCAGAGTCGATCCGACAGCAGCTTAGACCAGGCAAGTATATGTGCCTTTACTTGTGATAAAATTTATTATTGTTTTGATTACTTGAATACCGTTATCCCCAGAACAATTCGAATTATCAATCTTTTAACCGCATTTGGACAACTGATTCCATTTCCTTAGAGATTCTTGATTCTTTGATTTGATCTGCATCGGAAATCTTTATTTCCAATTCACTTGATTATTGTTTACCACCATTTGTTATTGTTTATCATCCTTTGATTATTATTGACAACCATTGATTATTTGACTTCCATCTTGACTATTGATTACGGTCATTGATTATCGATTACCAATATTGATTTCCTTATTGAACGAGTACACTGTACCATTGAAATTATTCCATGATTCTTTCTCGATCTTCATTTGAAACTGAGCAGTTGAAGCTCTTTTGCAATTACTATACATTAAGTTTATCTTATTGAGTATGTTATTGTTTATACCCTATGATAGATTTGGCATGTGTTTTTAAAATGGACCAGTAATTGGTCGGGCCATATTTATGGTCGGAATAACTTAAGGCCCAGATTGGCCTGGGATCCAGTAGAGGACTATGCCGTGAGCTAGTCCGGGGTTGATGCGTGGCTGGCCAGCAGCACAACCTTTGATTTGAATAAAATGTATAAGCCAAATTCTAATTCTTTTTCTTCAATTGTTATTGATACAAAGCATGTGTTAGCTAAATATTGTTGATTCTGATATCATAAATTCATATCCTTACAACTGTGATAGAAATGATTCATTGATGTTTGCTGAGCAATTTTGGCTCACTCTTGCTTGTTGTTTTCTAACCCTATTCCAGTGAAGCGAGAGTAGGAGTTGGCATAGCGTGATCGATAGTTCACCAGCAGCCAGGAGAGCCCCTCGAGTCATTGTCATTGGCAGGGTAGTTGTTGTTTTGCTTTTCTAGATTAGATGTCTAGATTTGAACTTTAGTTGTGATGTAATAACTCTGATAAAACTGGTATTGTATTAATAAAAGATTGTAGTAGCTTGTGTTCATTGCCATAATCTGGATGCGGTCTTGGTTAAGGGGTATTTGTGTCTTTATATATTATGCATGTGTTAAATAGTGTTCCGTTGGTCGGATGACTGCTCAAATCTGTACCCCGGGTTTGGAGGGCGTCACAAACATGATTCCTAACAATCTCCCCTAATTTATGTCTGGTTAAGAATCAGACATAAATTAAGGTCTTGATGATAACAAAACACTCCTAAAGGATATTCAGTCAAAGATAAAATTTGTATTGAGCTACAATAATGTAATAACATGAAAGAGTTGAATTTGAGAGACATTACAGAGAAAGTGCTCCTCTAGACTGAGCTATTTTAGTTCATTTTCTTCTCTCTGGAAGGCAGTATCTTCTTCTTCCCTTGTCTGGCATAGTTGGTCTCTATTTGCTATTGCAATTGATTGTAGAAGTTGTCTTATTCAACAATCTTTGGATTTAGTTTAGATTGCAACCATCTAAGGTACTTAGTGCTTGTCTGAAAAATCTTATGCAACCATCTTCATCCCTGAATTCCATCATCCAATTCGTTGTTCTTTTACTTAACATTCTCTTACTTTCTCCTCTATTTAAAACTCGAGAGTAAAGTACAAATTCGTTGTTCTTCCATTTGTCAAAAGCTTGCGAATGTGATCATTCAGGGCACAACATAAGTAATCGAAAACAGGATGCTGTATTTTAAATCCATCGGAATTCAGCCTATAAATCTCATTTCTGCATATTTGGTTCTTGTTATTTCTTGTTATTTCTTTCAACATCTTATTTAAGTTAACACATTAAAGGCAACACATGTTTAGTTCTTTTCACAGGGTTGCTAAACCCTTTATGCCTGCTGTGTGCCTGAATCAAATGACTAAACCACATTACATTCTCAAATCTAACAAAATAAGAACAAACACAAAAACATAAAACAACATCTCATCCTCATTCACTCCAATATTTCTCTTCTTGTTCTTGATCACCGTCCTTCCCCTCATCCTCAACCAATCCCGGCTTAAACTTCCCAACATCTTCGACAGCAGCATTCCTAAACAACCCGACATCAACTGCACCAGAAACCATATTCTAATTGCATTCCCTCCAGGTAAAAACGAATGTGATCAGAATGCCAACATTAGTCACATTTAACAATAAATTTGGTTGTTACTTGCTCCCTCAAGAGCTTTCATTCAAGGCACAACAGAAGTAATTAGAAACAGTTGATGTAGTTTAAAATCATTAGAATCCAGCCTATAAATCTCATTTCTGCATATAATTTGGTTCTTGTCATTTCTTTCAACATCTTATTTAAGTTAACACAACACATCAAAAGCACACATGTTTACTTGTTTTCATAGGGTTGCTAAACCCTCTATGCCTGCTGCTGTGTGCCTAATTCAAAAGACCAAACCACATTACATTCTCAAATCTAACAAAACAAGAACCAAAAAACAAAACATAAAACAACATCACATCCTCAATCTAAATCATCACAGCACCTCATTACATTCATTCATTCACTCCAATATTTCTCTTTTTCTTCTTGATCACCGTCCTTCCCCTCGTCCTCGACCTCAACCAATCCCGCTTTGAACTTCCTAACATCTTCGACAGCAGCATTCCTAAACAACCCGATATCAACAGCACCAGAAACCATATGATACCCTCTTTTCCTCAACTCCTCAGGACTATCATGTGGCATTGCAAAACCCGACAAAAACGTTCCATCATAATCCTTCCCTTTCTTCTTCCCCGTCTTAAGCACTCCTTTCTCCGCAACCCTCATCATTTCCCTCACTTTCTTATGCCCCGGATCCCACAAATACCCCATACTAGCACTCAAATCCATCGGTCCCATCTGAATACAATCAACACCCTCAACTTCCGCAATCTCCTCCATTTTCTTCACCGCCTCCTCACACTCAACCTGACACATTATCAACAACTCATCCTCATAACTATCTAAATACCCACTATCTATCCCATACCCTGATGCTCTAACAACAGTATGAGCCGATCCACGGACCCCATTAGGCGGAAACCTACAATACGAGACAGCCCTTTTCGCCAATTTAGGCGAATCAATCATGGGAAACATGATCCCCTGAGGTCCAAGATCAAGTGCTTTTTTAGCCCAAGTATCTGTAGTTTCCGGGATTCGAATTATAGCAGGAGTATTAGTACCCTTAAGAGCCCGTAAACAAGCTAAAGCATCAGAAACACCACCAGGGCCATGTTCAATGTCTACAACAACAAAGTCATACCCTGAGAGCCCGCAAATTTCAGCAAGAGTTGGAGACAGACTTAACAGGAAGAGTCCGTAAAGCGTTTCGCCATTACGGAGACGGGTTTTCAGGGTAGGTGAAGTTGAGAAGGATGATGAGGTTATGGTGGATTTAAGAAAAGATGGGGGTGATGAGAGGGGAGTGAGAGTGCGGGGTTTGAGAGTGTGGGGGAAGGAGAGATGGGGTTTTGAGAAATGGGGGTTTAGTGATGATGGTAAGAGGCGTTTGATTGGAGATTTGAGGTTCAAGATTGTGGAAATTGCAGCAGACATGGTGAGTGTTTGATGGTGGAGTAGAGTTTACAAGGTCATGTGTTTGATGTTTGATGTTAAGATTGGGAGAGTTCTAGATCTGGGCAATTGCCAAATGAGATGTGTGTCATCTGTTTTGGACATTTTTTCGGCTTTATTTTGCGGTTTGATTCCATTAACTATTTTACTCGTAAAAAATGTACAAGTTTTCGAAAAAAATGTCTCGAACACATACTTACTAGCATTTAGCAGTTGTATTTTATTTTGATAAATTATTTTTAATTTTATAAGATGAGTCGAAAGCTTTTTCGGATAATTATCACAATATATTTCGAGTAATACTGGTTCTTTTTATTTTTATTTTTATTTTTTTTTGAAATAAACGTACTTGCTTCTATTCAAATTGAGTCGATAATCAATACATCAGAAATGAAATCCGGAGCAGGATAATGGGGATTTAAGTCGAGCAGAAATGGATATAGGCATCCCAGTGTAGCCTAAGTTGTGAAATTCCTAACAAAACAACTAATGTAGTCAAAAGAGTTATGTTCTATACTGTACCTTACACATGAATCAGATTGAAATGATGTAGAGGACATATGTTTATGCACATAGTTTAGATTTGTATCCCGACCTGAGATCAGTTATCCGGGGAAGAAAGACTTCCCCGGAGATGAAACAAGGAAAATATACATTCAAAAGAAAACCGCAAGATAGATGAAATTCAGTTTTGAATAGTCTCTGTATTCTCGCAAATTTAGATGGGTACATCTTGATAATCGCATAAATAACAACGATGAAATTTTGTATGGTTCCACCAAGTGGATCAACAAATTAGAGTTTACTAAAATTATTCTCATGATTCACTTGTACAAGTAGTGAATCATAATAATCACGTGAACGTAAATCATTTTATTCGGATGAATCTACCCAGTATCTCATTTCTTGGAAAGAAAATTGTTTCAAAGCTACTGAAGAAGCAAGTCTTCTTAGTTATCTCCATACACCCACTTTTCGGAATTAATGGCATAACTTGTCAGTTCTTCTGGTTTAAACCACAGTTTGATTTCATCCTGGGCAGTCTCAGGACCGTCGCTTCCATGGATGATATTTCTGCAAGTAAAACAGAAAAAATATTGTACTTAAGAAGGGCAACTAGGAGACTGATTCCATGTTTATATACTGGAGTGCCAAAATATGTGTTGTAAGAAATGCAAGGACATCATGTCTGTTTTTATCGAAGAACGCATACCTTCCAACAACGACGGCCAGGTCACCTCTAATGGTTCCAGGCTCTGATTTCTGAGGATCTGTTGCTCCAATGAGTTTGCGGCCATACTTAATCACACCCTCTCCTTCCCAAACCTGTTTTAATAATGACACATTTAATTCAAATTTCTGGAATAGTAGAAATAAGAATATGCGTAGGGGAAGTGACTGACCATCGCAATAACTGGACCAGAGCTTAAGAAGTCGCATAGGCCATCAAAGAAAGGTCGTTCCTTAAGATCATGATAATGCTTCTTGGCAAAGTCCTTGGAAGGAACTGTTATTTTGATTGCTACAAGCTTGAAACCTTTTCGTTCAAAACGTGATATGATTTCTGAAATCTGTAAAACCACATTAATCCAGATTCAAGACACATTCAAACCCCATATACACCGAACTAAGTTCTAGTAGATCTGATACTTTGCAACTTGAAGCAGTACATTTTGTGTAAATTTATTATACTCAGTATTGAATATGTAAGTGGAGAGATCCTTTAACATAATGTAAACATAGAGAATAGACCGTATCCACAAGAATCAACCTTCATTTTAAACATAAAAGATCAAGTTGCAAAAGTAAGATATTAGAAAAAAGATAATCCTATTAGTCCTCTTTGCACTTCACGTAAACTTAGAGATTCGTTTCCAAAAAAAGGTACCTTCATATTGAATATACAAGTTGCAAAAATAAGATAAAAAAAAAAAAGAAATGATAATCTTACTAGTCCTCTTTGCACTCCATCAGGTTTGATAGCAATGAATGTCCTCTCCATCTGCCAGGAACATATCAAAATAAGCATGAGCAAAAGGATGCAAAACACGAAGGGCAAAGTAACAACATCGCAAGTGTGTCAAACAAAATCGTTCAGTGATTGAAGTTACCTGAGCAGCATGTGCCTCATTCTCTTGAAGCATATAAGCTTAAACACAGACAAAGAAGCAGAAACAGAAACAAGATAATATCAGATAAAGTAAGCAACCAAAACAAGATTCTAAATAATACAAATTCTAATACTCTCCAAATAATCAAATGCTATTGTAGCGGAAATTTAGATGATGAAAAGGGTAAGGTGAAACCTGCGGCAGGGAGAGCTAGAGCTCAGATAGCCACCGGGCAGATGCATTTTGCGAGTTAGCCCTTCCATACGAAGCTAAAAACGGAAGTGCCCCCTTTAAGTGAAACTGCTGCTACTGCAGCTCTTCCTTCTACATTAATCAAGAATAACCTTTAGCACAAACATCATCAGAAACTAGTCCTTTATAAATAGTCGAAACATCAATAATTAAATAATAAATAGTCTTTATATGTAATTGTAAGATTAAGACCATTATATTATTTTATGGTAAATTAAATTATACAAAAAAGAAATTGATTATGTAAAAATGGGATTTGGCCGGCATTTGAACAAAAATGTAAATAACAGCATGAAGATGGAGCAGGTTAATCAGAGAACATGGTAATAGTATTGTACATATAAGTAGTGGTATAATCTAAAGAGTGTTTACAGCTAGCCTAAGATTGAATCAGATAATAATAATAATAATAAACATCAGATTACAGAGAGAGAGAGAGAGAGGGAGGGAGAGAGGGAGAGAGAGACGGAGAGAGAGAGAGAGAGATAGGGAGAGAGAGAGAGAGAGAGATAGGGGAGAGAGAGAGAGAGAGAGAGAGAAAGAGGGGGAGAGAGAGATAGGGAGAGAGGGAGAGGGAGAGAGAGAGAGAGAGAGAAATAGGGAGAGAGAGATAGAGAGAGAGAGAGAGAGAGAGAGAGAGAGAGAGAGAGAAGAGAGAGAGAGAGAGAGAGAGAGAGAGAGAGAGAGAGAGAGAGAGAGAGAGAGAGAGAGAGAGAGAGAGAGAGAGAGAGAGAGAGAGAGAGACGGAGAGAGAGTACCAGCAGCAGGGAGAAGATGAGAGGCAGTGGACTTGGAAGAAGAGAGAAGAGACCTGGCGGCTCTAGCAGCAGATTTGTAAATCTCAGACCTCATATTTCACCTACACTCCTTGACAGAATAGATAGATTTTACTACTAGTGCTTATATAATGTGTGTAATCTGCATTGGAGTGAGTGAGGGAAAGAATCTGATCCGTTTATTAGGCCTGCCTAGCCTAGCCTGTCGGCAAAGCCCACCTTCCACTGATTTTAACCTCACTAATTATCCACTAATCACTCACTAATCTCTCTGTTTTCAAGTAGAGTTACTTTTGGGCTGTCTTGTCTGCCCAATCATAGTAATCCGCTTGTTTTTACATCACCCTTTTTACTGTACTTGCAAATCTTTTTTCTGCTCTTTGGGCTTCCTTCTAAACTTTTCACTTTTTTTCTTTTTTCCATCTTAGCCCACAAGCCCATTGCCACAAAGCCTTCTTTTTGTCCTTGCAAAATAAAATGTTTCATCTACATTACATTTTATACTCTACGGCTCTTGTTAAATTAAATTGACTCCGAATCATTCTCCTGAAGCTCATTTTCTTCTTCATAAAGGATCCGCTTGTCCCGAAATGACCCGGATCAATAGGGAAATCCCAATTCATTGGGCCTTTCGATACAATCAAATAGAATGCCCCAAGGTGCCATATTCTAGGAGCCCAAACTATGTTATTAAAGTTATCCTCCTCCCTCATCTTGCCGGTCGAGGGTCTTTCCCCCGAAAAATCTCTGATCAAGGATAGAACAAGATCCGTTTTGCATCATATCTAAGAGATTACTTGGTTCGGGTCGAAGAAGCAATACCATTCGATCATTATCAAACTGATTGCAATCTTTTTCTGTACGCGAGGATCCCACCGGAGCATCTTCTATAGGCCAAATCAACTAAAAAACAAACAATGCCAAAATGAATTTGATTGATCTACGGTTTGTCGTGTAGATGACAACAAACTTTTTTTCAAGATGTCACAAGTTTTAACAAGAAATTATAATGTGATAAAATTATGAAACATTGTTCGGTTTTTGCCAAGAAATTGCTCGAGTTCAAGTTCGATAACAAATTGTTCGGTTGATTTACTAACAAGGCTGTAAAATAAGTAGATTGTTCCATAAATGTTCGAGTTCAACTCTGGTCAAACTCCATAAACTCAGTTCGGTATATTGTTGAACTCCACTTCGACGAAGAAGATAGGTTCAATAACAATACCGATCATTGTTCGATTCGATAAGAAATTACTCGAGTTCGCTAAAAATGTTCAACTACGGTTAGTTTCATATTCAGCCCTAGTAAAAGCTAAGCCATTTCACAACTCCACATTGTTACTACTCATTTGTTCCAAAACCAATGCACAGGGATGATCTACAACTCCACCTGCTTTTTTCAGAGTAGAATACAACTTTATGTACATAAATATTTGTCATTCATAGCACACGCTAAATTGTCTTGAAGTCGAAGGCTAATAAGCTAATCACAACTTTCTAATTCAAATCTTTTATTCTTCTTCCTTTGAATCGTCAAGTGTTTCTTTTGAATCGTCAAGTGTTCTTCTGAATCCTTAAGAGCTAATGTGTCGGATTGCAATTTGCAGTCTTCGTGTAAAGCTGTCAACCAAGAGTCAACCTGCAGAGGAAGTGATTATTAGAAACCAGAAGTTTGCTGAATTAACAAACTCTAATCCTGTCTTCTACAAGTAAAGAAAGACAAATAATTGGTTGGGCGTTTCCCTACTACTGATAACTTTTACAAAAGTTTCATTTTTCATATGTTATCAAACAGGTCATACTCCCATTCCCATCACTGGTTTGAAGCCGTGACCTAGCGGATAGAAAGGAAGACACTTGACTTAACCACGACTTTCTTCTTTAATGTTATCACATATTATAATTGAAGACCACAGCTGCAGTGCCATTTAAGGTAATTTAGGCATTGCCTTGGTCAAGTACAATCAACATCATAAGGTGTACCTGTATTTTAGAAACACTCGAGCACTCATATCGCAGCCCCTGACGAGTTAAAATATAAAAGTTATGACGAAATTCCCCATCTTCTCGGGTAAAACACGGGAGACGCCCAACTTCAACCACATCAGACAATAAGGTGGAGTCCTGCGGACTCAAATCTGCAATATTATTCATTACCGTCGTCAGAAGAAATCAACATGGTTAAGATTAACATTAGTAGCAAAAATCACTCATTTACTCCAACTGTCCAACATAGGCAACTAAGCCATGACTACCATCCAGTGGCTAGCATGAGACATTATGAGTAACTATTGCAACATTGACTCCTAAAATTCATTTAACAAAAAGCTTGAAGAATTTACCTGTTGACATTAGATACAAATATATACATGATCCGTGAAGGACTAAAAAACGTGGAGCCAGTCATCTATTTCAGTATCATCATCAATTGGAGCTGGTTCGCCAGGTAATGTTGCCCATCTCTATGCAAGGACATGGGACTTTTTACTATAGTAGGAAACACATACTACAAAGTGAAAACCAACATAAGAATGTAAATTACCGTTCGCATGTATAAATAGCCTGATAGACGGGCCGAACGCAAAACTTCATCAAGATGTTCCAATCTGTACACAACAGATCAGCCTCAGTGAAAACACACAAAACTATGTGTATAATGTATTACGAAGACTTGGAATAGGACATAAAAACTCAAAACAAAGGCATTCCTGTTTAGGTATCATTGCATTTTTAAACTTCTCTAAAAAAACAAGAACATCACAGTGATGATTTAATATATAACCTTCAACCCAACTCTAGATCCTTAAGTTTTGCCTACAGTGCTACTTTCTAAGCAATGAAATATGTCATGTTTCCAGATTGCTGGAACAGTACATCAGAGAAATTACTAGTGTTAATACATATATTTCATCTTCTAAACTCTTGTGTGTATTTTATACCTAAGCCTACCAAGTTGATTGCATATATATCTATGTAAAATAACATTATTTTACAATATCATGTAGTATAAGCTGATTTCTTGATCATGCAGCTACTTATACAGACTCAAGTCAGGCGTCACGCATCAGCGAGGAAAGATGGCTGCCCCCTCCTTTCCATCCTTTCGTCCAGTTTCTATTGGCAAATTGACTTCAGAATTTATATATTTGGTAGCCCATTCAGTTCTCCCTCTCCAGTTCCCCCTCTCATTTCTCAAATCAAAACAAGTTTATAACATTGCCTCACCATTTGTTCCTAATTCTTTACACTTCAACTAATCTTGTGCGAGAAGTACTAGAGAGATGGAAAATATTAGAATACAATATCTATTTGTTAGAAGTTATTATTACAGTTCTAGGTAAAATAGAAGTAAACACTCACTGTGCCTTTAGAAGAGCTTCTTTTTCCTCCAAATCAGCAAGTTCTGTTCTAAGAGATTCTACTTCCGGTGCAGTTAACAGAACCTGACAATTCTATCAAATGGTTCAGGAAACTGCACAATAAGTAAGATAAATCAAGTAACAAAATTTTCCACCTTATCCTGACCCGGCACCCACGGCAACTTCCTAATGTTAAACAGATTCAACATGGATGCAGCAGTCCTCAATTTTCTTCTAGCCAAACACGCCTTCCAGACTATTCTAATACACAACAACATAATCAACCAAACAAAAATCAATTTAAACCATTCCCTTGATTTTCCCCTATATCTCCAAGAAAATCACAAATGCATACCTCAAAATCTGACCTTTGATGTATAACAGGAGAACTTGAGTTTGAGAGGGATTAGCACCTGATGTTGATGCTTGAAAATGATCAGGAAAAACTTCTATTCCTCGAGGCCCATCACCCATCAAGTTGAATTACACTTCATATAGAACTACTAAAAAATGCAAACATCAAATTAATTCTTCAACTAAACAATGTCTAAAAAGGAAAAATCTCCCTTTAAATAAAATTTATTCATAACTACTCCCTTCACAATTAAAAAAAAAGTCGCAATTTTAACTAATAAAGTAGTACAACATAGTACATTAGTTATCCTACTAATCCATGTCAATAAAAACAAAAATCACCCAATTTACCAACTCGTGTTCATATCTTAAATCATTTTTTATATGATTTTAATATTACATTGTCAAAGTCAGAGTCCATCTCAGAACACCATTTTTCATTCCGTAAGGTCTCGTACATCATACCCTCCCCAAACTCTGATACAAGCGGGATATACTATACTACATACATATGATTGGTTTATATCTATACACAAACACTAAAAACTAAACTAAAACAGTTGCATGACACACAAAATAAAAATGAACCTTTTCACTAATCATATAATCTTACAACAATCTCAAGCAAAACAACCCAAATAACCAAAGATTCATAAGCTTGACAAGAAAATATTAAACTAAAACAGTTGCATGACACACAAAATAAAAATGACCCTTTTCACTAATCATATAATCTTACAACAATCTCAAGCAAAACAACCCAAATAACCAAAGATTCATAAACTTGACAAGAAATATATTAAACTAAACAGTTG